>OY726518.1:118544238-119165709 GCA_963383655.1 Bathymodiolus septemdierum | reverse complement strand
CTTTGTCAATCATATACGTGCGTCGAACATATTTTTGGAACCAAAATAATTTGGTGTAAAACTTGAATTATATGTCCTAGTTTGCCACACATTGCTATGGTATATTGTTGCGAACAATGGGGACTGAGTGTGTGTGTGTGGTGGTGGTGGTGGTGGTGGTGGTGGTGGTGGTGGTGGGGGGGGGGGGGGGGGGGGGGGGGGTATTAGCACGAACTGCGTACATCTTGCTTATTCGCTGTTTTACTGTACAAATGCATACATCGGAATTTTTATTTATATATCCCTTTAAAATGCAAAGGTACATGCATATCACTTCCTGTTTGTCGGTTCTATCTCTTTGTGAGAAGGGA
The DNA here is from genome assembly GCA_963383655.1 of Bathymodiolus septemdierum. Taxonomy (NCBI): domain Eukaryota; kingdom Metazoa; phylum Mollusca; class Bivalvia; order Mytilida; family Modiolidae; genus Bathymodiolus; species Bathymodiolus septemdierum. The sequence continues at coordinate 119,165,359 of OY726518.1, read as the reverse complement.
TAATAATAACAACACCATGAACTTGTCTCTAGTCAGATATACCGGTAGTTCGTGCACACACAATATAAATTTTAGTTAATCGCATATATGTATAAAATGGCATTGCATGGTTACCAATATTACACTTAATACGGAGGTACTTTGTCGAACTAATTTAGAGCATGTTGTATGATATGGTTTTCCAATGCGTTGAGGTGGCCAAGCTAAATGTGAAGGGAATTTGAATGTCCATGTCAATAACCCAGAATCAAATGATTTAATTGAAATTTGTTACTTTCGTGATTATTGTATTAAAATATTAATTGAAATGCATCATATATTATTTGCACAGTACATTCATATAAAAACACATTTCTTTGGTTTGTTTCTTCTCTGTGGTGTAGTGTAGTATAACAATACCATTATGCCATTCCTGAAAGAGTTATGTCCCTTAGCCATTCCTGTGTTGGGAAATAATTCCTTGTCAATTTGATAATTATGAATTTGAGCTTTTCATGAAGGCCATAACTGTATTATTGCACATTGTTACAGTTGATTGCATTCATTTGATTAAATTGTATAAAACATTTATATTTATATTTAATTGTCCTCATATTATAACATCATATCATTAAAATTATATGCATCATTTACAGGTCTAACTATACTTTGCCAATATAAACAATTATAATTGCTCTATAAACACCCAGTAAATCTATTGTTTGACACCTGTGTGATACACGTTAATTAGACGTTTGTAATGTGAGATAAACGTGGATAAACTTTCACAGTTCATTAGGGTTTCACAACATCAAACATATATTTTGTTGTTTGGTACGGAAAATAACCCATTTTCCTTTGCTGCTTTGATTTTAATCGTAGTTAAAGTAACGTGTTAAGATATTGTACGATTCGCCACAGTTAACTCTGACATTAAATTAACCAGAAGTAGAACAAGTGACATCAGGACATTGACCTGTGGAATTATATTGTAAATTATCATTGAATGTCGTGAAATGTCCAATGAAAGGATTTATCACCATGATGAAGTTAAAAAAATGTTTGTTGCAAACGGTGCAATATATACGAATGAATAAATCAGAAAATGTATAGAATGTAAATGTAATTGGTCTATTCCGGGTCGTCTCATTGGTTTAATCCCCATTAGTCTGACAGTCATTAAGCGAACAACCATTAGCCCGGCAGTCATTAGGCGGACAACCATTAGCCCGGCAGTCATTAAGCGGACAACCATTAGCCCGGCAGTCATTAGGCGGACAACCATTAGCCCGGCAGTCATTAGGCGGATACCATTAGATGTTAATGGTTGCGAATTTCAGAAAATTATTGTTGCATTAATAAAAGGTTTGTTTCAGATTTTTTTAATTTTCTAAGCTCAATGTTAATGGTAGGTTTTGAATTTAACAATGGATTGATTTCAGGAATTACAATAGGGTGCTAATTCATCCAAATTGATGTCAGGATTTTCAGAGTGTAATTATATGCAAAGACCAAAAGATTGAATCTTATCATGTTGTTTATTATTAGCATTTTCCTATAAAGGATTAAAAACACAATCGTATGTATGATTTGAAGGATAAGCTTTACTTTGGCTACATACAGCAAACAAAGTTTGATACATTTGTGTTCCAGTGAAGTCTCGTGTTTGTTTCAAAGTACAAACACTCAACTAGGGATGTTCTGAACGCGATGAGCCTTAATCATTGATGGTGAATTGAACCAAGAAGTGTAATGTAAGATGTATAGGCTTATCCGTAAATGATACAGCTGTAATATAATTTCGACCGAATCAACGATCTATATAAATTTAATAAACAGTGCTATGTGCACCCAGTCGATACTGTCTTTTTTGGATTTACGACCTCTGATTACCTCTTTTTATGCATGCATAGGATGACATGCATTATATTATAGAACCAAGTACTGACAATAAACCATATTTGTGGATTTATGGCATACAAATAATTTGGCCCGTCGAATTTAGCTAAAATAAATGACTGACGGACCACTGCTTGTCGGAGTAATGACTGCCGGACCAATTATTGTCTGACTAAATATTGTTGGAGTAATGACCGTCGGACCACATATTGGCCGACTAGTTATTGTTGGGACAATGACTGTCGGACCACTGATTGTCAGAGTAATTATTGTCGGGGTAATGACTGTCGGACCACTTATTGTCAGACTAATTATTGTCGGACCACTGCTTGTCTGAGCAATGATTGTCGGACCACTGCTTGTCGGACTAATTATTATCATAGCAATGACTGTCGGACTAATAATTATCGGAGTAATGACTGTCGGACCACTGATTGTCAGACTAATTATTGTCGGAGTAATGACTGTTGGACTAATTATTGTCGGAGTAATGAATGTCGGACCACATATTGTCGAAGTGATGACTGTTGGACAACTGATTGTCAGACTAATTATTGTCGGAGTAATGACTGTCGAACCACTGACTGTATAACGTAAATCCCGTGTTATTTTATACATTTGATCTTCTTTATCTCGCTTTGTTAATAAACTCTTTATGCTCAGTTATATCTGATACAAAGACGCACCAACAATCCGACACAGTGCAGTAGCACCCCATTTCATTATTTGTTTACACCAAAACATGAAATACGTTCGGTGCATTATCAAAACATTGACTTCATTGCACTGCTAGAATTATATAAAGAAAATTATTGACTTTTAATGAGGTCTACTCATGACTATACGGAACTGGTCAATGAGTGATTGACCGAGGCCAACGGCGAGGTTAATCAATCATTGAACAGGAATTTTTCAAACTTTTCAACAGTATATTCAACAAAATAGGCTACAATTGTTTTATAATTTTTCAAGATTATTTAAATATTAAAATTTTGAAATATGATGAAAATATTGAAATCTTAAGAAATTTTTGAAAGCTTTGAAATTTTATGAAAATTTTGATCTTTTTAAGCAAAATTAAAATTTTTATAAATTTTAAAATTTTTTAAATTTTTGAACATTTTCACCTTTTTTGCAATTTGATTGGCCGACTGGAAATGAAATCTCGTCTCTGGTTGGACAACGTTGAAACACCGAATAGACAATAGACAAAAATACACAAGCCCGAATATACCTCACGCGAGGTGTACGCACTCTGAAGGTAGAGTGGAGAAAATGCTGTTTAGGCCAATCAGCGAAAAGCAAAATTCCTTATCATTTAATAATACATATTCCAGACCATACGCGTATTTGGACCGAAAAACTGATTCAGCTAGATTCCGGCAATATGTGAAGGAAAATAAATTTACATTGATAAACTGCCCTGAGTTTGGCATGGAAAATGAACTCTGCATACCCGCAAATGAGGTGAGAATCCTTTCTTTTCAGTATTGTGTAGGATTGATGATATTATTGGTAAAGATGCAAGTTTGTACAAATAATCATGTGAATTTGATGTGTTAAATGCATGCCATGATATGGGTGATATAGAATTTTTGACACGCAAAGTTGAAACTTCGCACTGGAAAAAAGAAGAAATTTCTCTGCATGCTGCTGCAAAACAAGCAAGTTTTTCTTTGCAAGCAAAAGATGTAAATGCAAGGAAACATGCATGAACAAAACTTGTAAGTGCAAAAAGTCCAGCGTTCCTTGTAGCAGCAAGTGTCACTATGGGCGTGCATGCGAAAATGTGATTCAGGTAGACAATTAAAAATGCATTATATAGTTAAAAAACTGTTTACTTTTCATGAGGTGATGGTTTTGTTTAAAGTACATGTAATAATAATTATGATAAATGTAATTTGTAAAACTCAATAAAAGTTTATGATATAATGTTTGTATTGAAAAAAACCCCATATGGTCTAAATACCCGTATAGTTCAGTTCGTACTAGACCGTATGAGCATACTCATACAGTCGGAACGTACGCGTACGGTCGGACCATATGCGTATGGTCGGACCGTACGAGTATACTCCTACGGTCCGGACCGTACACGTACGGTCCAAATACGCGTATGGTCTGGAACATACACATGTATAATGACAGCCTTTAATATCACCTGACCTGACAAAGTGTCATCGCGGTTAATGAAGTCTTGTTAAAAAATATACAAACGAAGAGAGACAAAAACAGCTGATCATCTCGTCACAGGTGATAATTACCTGGTCTTTTGTATAGAATGCTGTAGAACGCCAAGGTCCAAACTTACATTCATATCGTTGCTTCTTTTCACTAGTTGTATTTTGGATAACAACACTCCTTGATTGTACTTCTCTAAGGCGTTTGAACCTTTAATTCATCAGAGTTGACCATAGATTATGTAAATGATGTAGTTGGCAACATTAGATATTTAGAAACAAAAATCAAATAAACAAGGAATAGATCGAACAGTGTGAAACAGTGTACATGTAATAACAAACAATGAACTAGGAATTATAGTATGTATGTTATGTTTCTTTACAACAACAATTCTATTGTAAATCGATAGATAGACAGATATTTCAAAGACTTCTAACATTTAATTTCCTTAACTATTGTCCTTTTGTACTTGTTCACTTGACTTATTATACTGAGACACGTCATGTAAAATCACAAAAAAAACATTTTCTACATCATACAACACAATGCAGGATACGACAATAAAATTAATGTCGAAACAAAATGCCGGTTCGTATAAATGATTATCGAATAAACACAACTATCTTTAGCGACACACTTTTCCACATTGTACAATATTTTAGACTGAATGAAATGGTGAACATTTGATCAATATCGTTCATATTAAATACATGGTTATTTTAGTCAATGGGTAAACCTAAAAAGAAATCGTAACTGTTTTGGCTATTTGGCTATTTGACTATGTTTCATACATGTATGTAATAACTTATCTAACTATTTCAACTATAATAATAGACAAATATCTGTCATCGCACGACAGACAATAAATAATACAAGACATTCGGCACTATCACACATTTCAGAAGACGACATATTAATGCAAACGTTTTGAAATCTAATTTGATATTCTTATTTATTTGCACAGTTTATCTTACTATGTTCGATGTTCAGTCCTAACTACTATATCTATTGAAATATTTTGTCATTGCCGTTTGAAAACATTTCGATAATCAAGCTTTATTATCTCCCTTTCCATTGCTCTTCAGTGTATGCCAGCCCATGTATAACTGTAAAGATTGCTAAAAATCGTGATTTTCATTTTCATAAATGACGTATTTCTCATGGGTTGATTTTGGTAGACTGTTTATATGTTTTATTTTAGTCATAAAGGATTGCAGACAATACATTATGTTGCATTTTTGTTTTAGTTTTCAGTGTTGTGTTTTGTAGATCTTTGTCCCTTTTCTTTAGGCCATTGTGTTGCTTCTCCTTCTGTCCTTTTCTTTTATCCATTGCGTTGCTTGTCCTTCTGTCCTTTTCTTTTGGCCATTGCGTTGCTTGTCCTTCTGTCCTTTTCCTTTGGTCATTGTGTTGCTTGTCCTTCTGTCGTTTTCTTTTGGCCATTGTGTTGCTTGTCCTTCTGTCCCTTTTCTTTTGGCCATTTTGTTGCTTGTCCTTCTGTACTTTTCTTTTGGCCATTGCGTTGCTTGTCCTTCTGTCCCTTTTCTTTTGGCCATTGTGTTGCTTGTCCTTCTGTCCTTTTCTTTTGGTCATTGTGTTGCTTGTCCTTCTGTCCTTTTCTTTTGGTCATTGTGTTGCTTGTCCTTCTGTCCTTTTCTTTTGGTCATTGTGTTGCTTGTCCTTCTGTCCTTTTCTTTTGGTCATTGTGTTGCTTGTCCTTCTGTCCTTTTCTTTTGGCCATTGTGTTGCTTGTCCTTCTGTCCTTTTTCTTTTGGTCATTGTGTTGGTTGTCCTTCTGTCATTTTCTTTTGGTCATTGTGTTGCTTGTCCTTCTGTCCTTTTCTTTTGGTCATTGTGTTGGTTTTCCTTCTGTCATTTTCTTTTGGTCATTGTGTTGCTTGTCCTTCTGTCCTTTTCTTTTGGCCATTGTGTAGCTTGCCCTTATGTCCCTTTTCTTGTGGTCATTGTGTTGCTTGTCCTTCTGTCCTTTTCCTTTGGTCATTGTGTTGCTTGTCCTTCTGTCGTTTTCTTTTGGCCATTGTGTTGCTGTCCTTCTCTCCTTTTCCTTTGGTCATTGTGTTGCTTGTCCTTCTGTCGTTTTCTTTTGGCCATTGTGTTGCTTGTCCTTCTGTCCCTTTTCTTTTGGCCATTTTGTTGCTTGTCCTTCTGTACTTTTCTTTTGGCCATTGCGTTGCTTGTCCTTCTGTCCCATTTCTTTTGGCCATTGTGTTGCTTGTCCTTCTGTCCTTTTCTTTTGGTCATTGTGTTGCTTGTCCTTCTGTCCTTTTCTTTTGGTCATTGTGTTGCTTGTCCTTCTGTCCTTTTCTTTTGGCCATTGTGTAGCTTGCCCTTATGTCCCTTTTCTTGTGGTCATTGTGTTGCTTGTCCTTCTGTCCTTTTCTTGTGGCCATTGTGTTGCTTGTCCTTCTGTCCTTTTCTTTTGGGCATTGTGTTGCTTGTCCTTCTGTCCTTTTCTTTTGGTCATTGTGTTGCTTGTCCTTCTGTCCTTTTCGTTTGGTCATTGTGTTGCTTGTCCTTCTGTCCTTTTCTTTTGGTCATTGTGTTGCTTGTCCTTCTGTCCTTTTCTTTTGGTCATTGTGTTGCTTGTCCTTCTGTCCTTTTCTTTTGGTCATTGTGTTGCTTGTCCTTCTGTCCTTTTCTTTTGGTCATTGTGTGCTTGTCCTTCTGTCCTTTTCTTTTGGCCATTGCGTTGCTTGTCCTTCTGTCCCTTTTCTTTTGGCCATTGTGTTGCTTGTCCTTCTGTCCTTTTCTTTTGGTCATTGTGTTGCTTGTCCTTCTGTCCTTTTCTTTTGGTCATTTTGTTGCTTGTCCTTCTGTCCTTTTCTTTTGGTCATTGTGTTGCTTGTCCTTCTATCCTTTTCTTTTGGTCATTGTGTTGCTTGTCCTTCTGTCCCTTTTCTTTTGGTCATTGTGTTGTTTATCGTTCTGTCCCTTTTCTTTTGGCCATTGAGTTGCTTGTCCTTCTGTCCCTTTTCTTTTGGCCATTGCGTTGCTTGTCCTTCTGTCCTTTTCTTTTGGTCATTGTGTTACTTGTCGTTCTGTCCCTTTTCTTTTGGTCATTGTGTTGTTTGTCGTTCTGTCCCTTTTCTTTTGGGCATTGAGTTGCTTGTCCTTCTGTCCCTTTTCTTTTGGCCATTGTGTTGCTTGTCCTCCTGTCCCTTTTCTTTTGGTCATTGTGTTGCTTGGCCTGTCCTTTTCTTTTGATCATTGTGTGCTTGTCCTTCTGTCCTTTTCTTTTGGCCATTGTGTTGCTTGTCCTTCTGTCCCTTTTCTTTTGGTCATTGTGTTGTTTTTCGTTCTGTCCCTTTTCTTTTGGCCATTGTGTTGCTTGTCCTTCTGTCCCTTTTCGTTTGGCCATTGTGTTGCTTGTCCTGTCCTTTTCTTTTGGTCATTGTGTTGCTTGTCCTTCTGTTCTTTTCTTTTGGCCATTGTGTTGCTTGTCCTTCTGTCCCTTTTCTGTTGGTCATTGTGTTGCTTGTCCTTCTGTCCTTTTCTTTTAGCCATTGTGTTGCTTGTCCTTCTGTCCCTTTCTTTTGGTCATTGTGTTGCTTGTCCTTCTGTCCTTTTCTTTTGGTCATTGTGTTGCTTGTCCTTCTGTCCTTTTCTGTAGGTCATTGTGTTGCTTTTCCTTCTTTCCCTTTTCTTTTGGCCATTGTGCTGCTTGTCCTTCTGTCCCTTTTCTTTTGGTCATTGTGTTGCTTGTCCTTCTGTCCCTTTTCGTTTGGCCATTGTGTTGCTTGTCCTTTGTCCCTTTTCGTTTGGCCATTGTGTTGCTTGTCCTTCTGTCCCTTTTCTTTTGGTCATTGTGTTGCTTGTCCTTCTGTCCTTTTCTTTTGGCCATTGTGTTGCTTGTCCTTCTCTCCCTTTTGTTTTGGCCATTGTGTTGCTTGTCCTTCTGTCCCTTTTGTTTTGGTCATTGTGTTGCTTATCCTGTCCTTTTCTTTTGGTCATTGTGTTGCATGTCCTTCTGTCCTTTTATTTTGGTCATTGTGTTGCTTGTCCTTCTGTCCTCTTCTTTTGGTCATTGTATTGCTTGTCTTTCTGTCCTTTTCTTTTGGTCATTGTGTTGATTGTCCTTCTGTCCTTTTCTTTTGGTCATTGTGTTGCTTGTCCTTCTGTCCCTTTTGTTTTGGTCATTGTGTTGCTTGTCCTTCTGTCATTTTCTTTTGGTCATTGTGTTGCTTGTCCTTCTGTTGCTTTTCTTTTGGTCATTGTGTTGCTTGTCCTTCTGTCCCTTTTCTTTTGGTCATTGTGTTGCTTGTCCTTCTGTCCCTTTTCGCTTGGCCATTGTGTTGCTTGTCCTTCTGTCCCTTTTGTTTTGGTCATTGCGTTGCTTGTCCTTCTGTCCTTTTCTTTTGGTCATTGTGTTGCTTGTTCTTCTGCCATTTTCTTTTGGTCATTGTGTTGCTTGTCCTTCTGTCCTTTTCTTTTGGTCTTTGTGTTGCTTGTCCTTCTGTCCCTTTTCGTTTGGCCATTGTGTTGCTTGTCCTTCTGTCTCTTTTCTTTTGGTCATTGTGTTGCCCTGTCCTGCTGTCCTTTTTCTTTTGGCCATTGTGTTGCTTGCTCTTCTGTCCCTTTTCGTTTGGCCATTGTGTTGCTTGTCCTTCTGTCCCTTTTCGTTTGGTCATTGTGTTGCTTGTCCTTCTGTCCCTTTTCTTTTGGTCATTGTGTTGCTTGGCCTGTCCTTTTCCTTTGGCCATTGTGTTGTTTGTCCTTCTGTCCCTTTTGTTTTGGCCACTGTGTTGCTTGTCCTTCTGTTCTTTTCTTTTGGTCATTGTGTTGCTTGTCCTTCTTCCCTTTTCTTTTGGTCATTGTGTTGCTTGTCCTTCTGTCCCTTTTCCTTTGGCCATTGTGTTGCTTGTCCTTCTGTCCCTTTTCTTTTGTTCTTTGTGTTGCTTGTTCTTTTGTCCCTTTTGTTTTGGCCATTGTGTGCTTGTCCTTTTGTCTTTTTCCTTTGGCTATTGTGTTGCTTGTCCTTCTGTCCCTTTTCGTTTGGCCATTGTGTTGCTTGTCCTTCTGTCCCTTTTGTTTTGGTCATTGCGTTGCTTGTCCTTCTGTCCTTTTCTTTTGGTCATTGTGTTGCTTGTCCTTCTGTCCTTTTCTTTTGGTCTTTGTGTTGCTTGTCCTTCTGTCCCTTTTCGTTTGGCCATTGTGTTGCTTGTCCTTCTGTCCCTTTTCTTTTGGTCATTGTGTTGCCCTGTCCTGCTGTCCTTTTTTTTTGGCCATTGTGTTGCTTGCTCTTCTGTCCCTTTTCGTTTGGCCATTGTGTTGCTTGTCCTTCTGTCCCTTTTCGTTTGGTCATTGTGTTGCTTGTCCTTCTGTCCCTTTTCTTTTGGTCATTGTGTTGCTTGGCCTGTCCTTTTCTTTTGGTCATTGTGCGCTTGTCCTTCTGTCCTTTTCCTTTGGCCATTGTGTTGCTTGTCCTTCTGTCCCTTTTGTTTTGGCCACTGTGTTGCTTGTCCTTCTGTCCTTTTCTTTTGGTCATTGTGTTGCTTGTCCTTCTGTCCCTTTTCCTTTGGCCATTGTGTTGCTTGTCCTTCTGTCCCTTTTCTTTTGTTCTTTGTGTTGCTTGTTCTTTTGTCCTTTTTGTTTTGGCCATTGTGTGCTTGTCCTTTTGTCCTTTTCCTTTGGCTATAGTGTTGCTTGTCCTTCTGTCCCTTTTCGTTTGGCCATTTTGTTGCTTGTCCTTCTGTCCCTTTTCTTTTGGTCATTGTGTTGCTTGTTCTTCTGTCCTTTTCTTTTGGTCATTGTGTTGCTTGTCCTTCTGTCATTTTTTTTTGGTCATTGTGTTGCTTGTCCTTCTGTCCTTTTCTTTTGGTCATAGTGTTGCTTGTCCTTCTGTCCGCTTTCTTTTGGCCATTGTTTTGCTTGTCCTTCTGTTGTTTTTCTTTTGACCATTGTGTTGCTTGTCCTTCTGTCCTTTTCTTTTGGCCATTGTGTTGCTTGTCCTTCTGTCCTTTTCTTTTGGTCATTGTGTTGCTTGTCCTTCTGTCATTTTCTTTTGGTCATTGTGTTGCTTGTCCTTCTGTCCTTTTTTTTGGCCATTGTGTTGCTTGTCCTTCTGTCATTTTCTTTTGGGCATTGTGTTGCTTGTCCTTCTGTCCTTTTCTTTTGGTCATTGTGTTGCTTGTCCTTCTGTCCTTTCCTGATGGTCATTGTGTTGCTTGTCCTTCTGTCCTTTTCTTTTGGCCATTTTGTGACTTGTCCTTCTGTTCCTTTTCTTTTGGCCATTGTGTTGCTTGTCCTTCTGTCCTTTTCTTTTGGTCATTGTGTTCCTTGTCCTTTTGTCATTTTCTTTTGGCCATTGTGTTGCTTGTCCTTCTGTCACTTTCGTTTGGCCATTGTGTTGCTTGTCCTTCTGTCCTTTTCTTTTGGTCATTGTGTTGCTTGTCCTTCTGTCCCTTTTCTTTTGGTCATTTTGCTGCTTGCCCTTCTGTCCCTTTTCTTTTGGTCATTGTGTTGCTTGTCCTGCTGTCCTTTTCTTTTTGCCGTTGTGTTGCTTGTCCTTCTGTCCCTTTTCTTTTGGCCATTGTGTTGCTTGTCCTGTCCCTTTTCTTTTGGTCATTGTGTTGCTTGTCCTTCTGTCATTTTCTTTTGGCCATTGTTTTGCTTGTCCTTCTGTCCTTTTCTGTTGGTCATTGTGTTGCTTGTCCTTCTGTCCCTTTTCTTTTGGTCATTGTGTTGCTTGTTCTTCTGTCCCTTTTCTTTTGTCCATTGTGTTGCTTGTCCTTCTGTCCTTTTCTTTTGGTCATTGTGTTACTTGTCCTTCTGTCCTTTACTTTTGGTCATTGTGTTGCTTGTCCTTCTGTCCTTTTCTTTTGGCCATTGTGCTGCTTGTCCTTCTGTCCTTTTCTTTTGGCCGTTGTGTTGCTTGTCCTTCTGTCCTTTTCTTTTGGTAATTGTGTTGCTTGTCCTTCTGTCCTTTTCTTTTGGTCATTGTGTTGCTTGTCCTTATGTCCCTTTTCGCTTGGCCATTGTGTTGCTTGTCCTTTGTCCCTTTTCGTTTGGCCATTGTGTTGCTTGTCCTTCTGTCCCTTTTCTTTTGGTCATTGTGTTGCTTGTCCTTCTGTCCTTTTCTTTTGGCCACTGTGTTGCTTGTCCTTCTGTCATTTTCTTTTGGCCATTGTGTTGCTTGTCATTCTGTCCTTTTCTTTTGGCCATTGTGTTGCTTGTCCTTCTGTCTTTTTCTTTTGGTCATTGTGTTCCTTGTCCTGTGATTTTCTTTTGGCCATTGTGTTGCTTGTCCTTCTGTCCATTTCTTTTGGTCATTTTGTTGCTTGTCCTTCTGTCCCTTTTCTTTTGGTCATTGTGTTGCTTGTCCTGCTGTCCTTTTCTTTTTGCCGTTGTGTTGCTTGTCCTTCTGTCCCTTTTCTTTTGACCATTGTGTTACTTGTCCTTCTGTTGTTTTTCTTTTGACCATTGTGTTGCTTGTACTTCTGTCCTTTTCTTTTGGCCATTGTGTTGCTTGTCCTTCTGTCCTTTCCTTTTGGCCATTGTGTTGCTTGTCCTTCTGTCATTTTCTTTTGGCCATTGTGTTGCTTGTCCTTCTGTCCTTTTCTTTTGGTCATTGTGTTGCTTGTCCTTCTGTCCTTTTCTTATGGTCATTGTGTTGCTTGTCCTTTTGTCCCTTTTCTTTTGTTCATTTTGTTGCTTGTCCTTCTGTCCCTTTTCTTTTGGTCATTGTGTTGCTTGGCCTGCTGTCCGTTTCTTTTTGCCGTTGTGTTGCTTGTCCTTCTGTCCCTTTTCTTTTGGCCATTGTGTTGCTTGTCCTGTCCTTTTCTTTTGGTCATTGTGTTGCTTGTCCGTCTGTCCCTTTTCTTTTGGTCATTGTGTTGCTTGTCCTTCTGTCATTTTCTTTTGGCCATTATGTTGCTTGTCCTTCTGTCATTTTCTTTTGGTCATTGTGTTGCTTGTCCTTCTGTCCCTTTTCTTTTGATCATTTTGTTGCTTGTCCTTCTGTCCCTTTTCTTTTGGTCATTGTGTTGCTTGTCTTGTCCTTTTCTTTTGGTCATTGTGTTGCTTGTCCGTCTGTCCCTTTTCTTTTGGTCATTTTTTTGCTTGTCCTTCTGTCCCTTTTCTTTTGGTCATTGTGTTGCTTGTCCTGCTGTCCTTTTCTTTTTGCCGTTGTGTTGCTTGTCCTTCTGTCCCATTTCTTTTGGCCATTGTGTTGCTTGTCCTGTCCTTTTCTTTTGGTCAATGTGTTGCTTGTCCGTCTGTCCCTTTTCTTTTGGTCATTGTGTTGATTGTCCTTCTGTCATTTTCTTTTGGCCATTGTGTTGCTTGTCCTTCTGTCCTTTTCTTTTGGTCATTGTGTTGCTTATCCTTCTGTCCTTTTCTTATGGTCATTGTGTTGCTTGTCATTCTGTCCTTTTCTTTTGGTCATTGTGTTGCTTGTCCTTCTGTCTTTTTCTTTTGGTCATTGTGTTCCTTTTCCTTCTGTCATTTTCTTTTGGCCATTGTGTTGCTTGTCCTTCTGTCCATTTCTTTTGGTCATTTTGTTGCTTGTCCTTCTGTCCTTTCCTTTTGGCCATTGCGTTGCTTGTCCTTCTGTCATTTTCTTTTGGCCATTGTGTTGCTTGTCCTTCTGTCCTTTTCTTTTGGTCATTGTGTTGCTTGTCCTTCTGTCCTTTTCTTATGGTCATTGTGTTGCTTGTCCTTCTGTCCCTTTTCTTTTGTTCATTTTGTTGCTTGTCCTGTCCTTTTCTTTTGGCCATTGTGTTGCTTGTCCTGTCCTTTTCTTTTGGTCATTGTGTTGCTTGTCCGTCTGTCCCTTTTATTTTGGTCATTGTGTTGCTTGTCCTTCTGTCATTTTCTTTTGGGCATTATGTTGCTTGTCCTTCTGTCATTTTCTTTTGGTCATTGTGTTGCTTGTCCTGTCCTTTTCTTTTGGTCATTGTGTTGCTTGTCCGTCTGTCCCTTTTCTTTTGGTCATTGTGTTGCTTGTCTTTCTGTCATTTTCTTTTGGCCATTGTGTTGCTTGTCCTGTCCTTTTCTTTTGGTCAATGTGTTGCTTGTCCGTCTGTCCCTTTTCTTTTGGTCATTGTGTTGATTGTCCTTCTGTCATTTTCTTTTGGCCATTGTGTTGCTTGTCCTTCTGTCCTTTTCTTTTGGTCATTGTGTTGCTTATCCTTCTGTCCTTTTCTTATGGTCATTGTGTTGTTTGTCATTCTGTCCTTTTCTTTTGGCCATTGTGTTGCTTGTCCTTCTGTCTTTTTCTTTTGGTCATTGTGTTCCTTGTCCTTCTGTCATTTTCTTTTGGCCATTGTGTTGCTTGTCCTTCTGTCCATTTCTTTTGGTCATTTTGTTGCTTGTCCTTCTGTCCTTTCCTTTTGGCCATTGTGTTGCTTGTCCTTCTGTCATTTTCTTTTGGCCATTGTGTTGCTTGTCCTTCTGTCCTTTTCTTTTGGTCATTGTGTTGCTTGTCCTTCTGTCCTTTTCTTATGGTCATTGTGTTGCTTGTCCTTCTGTCCCTTTTCTTTTGTTCATTTTGTTGCTTGTCCTGTCCTTTTCTTTTGGCCATTGTGTTGCTTGTCCTGTCCTTTTCTTTTGGTCATTGTGTTGCTTGTCCGTCTGTCCCTTTTATTTTGGTCATTGTGTTGCTTGTCCTTCTGTCATTTTCTTTTGGCCATTATGTTGCTTGTCCTTCTGTCATTTTCTTTTGGTCATTGTGTTGCTTGTCCTGTCCTTTTCTTTTGGTCATTGTGTTGCTTGTCCGTCTGTCCCTTTTCTTTTGGTCATTGTGTTGCTTGTCTTTCTGTCATTTTCTTTTGGCCATTGTGTTGCTTGTCCTTCTGTCATTTTCTTTTGGTCATTGTGTTGCTTGTCCTTCTGTCCCTTTTCTTTTGATCATTTTGTTGCTTGTCCTTCTGTCCCTTTTCTTTTGGTCATTGTGTTGCTTGTTCTTCTGTCCCTTTTCTTTTGACCATTGTGTTACTTGTCCTTCTGTTGTTTTTCTTTTGACCATTGTGTTGCTTGTACTTCTGTCCTTTTCTTTTGGCCATTGTGTTGCTTGTCCTTCTGTCCTTTTTTTTGGTTATTGTGATGCTTGTCCTTCTGTCCTTTCCTTTTGGCCATTGTGTTGCTTGTACTTCTGTCATTTTCTTTTGGCCATTGTGTTGCTTGTCACTCTGTCCTTTTCTTTTGGTCATTGTGTTGCTTGTCCTTCTGTCCTTTTCTTATGGTCATTGTGTTGCTTGTCCTTCTGTCCCTTTTCTTTTGGTCATTTTGTTGCTTGTCCTTCTGTCCCTTTTTTTTGGTCATTGTGTTGCTTGTCCTGCTGTCCTTTTCTTTTTGCCGTTGTGTTGCTTGTCCTTCTGTCCCTTTTCTTTTGGCCATTGTGTTGCTTTTCCTTCTGTCCTTTTCTTTTGGTCATTGTGTTGCTTGTCCGTCTGTCCCTTTTCTTTTGATCATTGTGTTGCTTGTCCTTCTGTCATTTTCTTTTGGCCATTATGTTGCTTGTCCTTCTATCATTTTCTTTTGGTCATTGTGTTGCTTGTCCTTCTGTCCCTTTTCTTTTGATCATTTTGTTGCTTGTCCTTCTGTCCCTTTTCTTTTGGTCATTGTGTTGCTTGTCCTGTCCTTTTCTTTTGGTCATTGTGTTGCTTGTTCTTCTGTCATTTTCTTTTGGCCATTGTATTGCTTGTCCTTCTCTCCTTTTCTGTTGGTCATTGTGTTGCTTGTTCTTCTGTCCTTTTCTTTTGGCCATTGTGTTGCTTGTCCTTCTGTCCTTTTCTGTTGGTCATTGTGTTGCTTGTCCTTCTGTCATTTTCTTTTGGTCATTGTGTTGCTTGTCCTTCTGTCCCTTTTCTTTTGGTCATTTTGTTGCTTGTCCTTCTGTCCCTTTTCTTTTGGTCATTGTGTTGCTTGTCCTGCTGTCCTTTTCTTTTTGCCGTTGTGTTGCTTGTCCTTCTGTCCCATTTCTTTTGGCCATTGTGTTGCTTGTCCTGTCCTTTTCTTTTAGTCATTGTGTTGCTTGTCCTTCTTTCCCTTTTGTTTTGGTTGTTGTGTTGCTTGTCCTTCTGTCCCTTTTCTTTTGGCCATTGTGTTGCTTGTCCATCTGTCCCTTTTCTTTTGGTCATTGTGTTGCTTGTTCTTCTGTCCCTTTTCTTTTGGCCATTGTGCTGCTTGTCCTTCTGTCCCTTTTCGTTTGGCCATTGAGTTGCTTGTCCTTCTGTCCCTTTTGTTTTGGTCATTGTGTTGCTTGTCCTTCTGTCCTTTTCTTTTGGTCATTGTGTTGCTTGTCCTTCTGTCCTTTACATTTGGTCATTGTGTTGCTTGTCCTTCTGTCCTTTTCTTTTGGCCATTGTGTTGCTTGTCCTTCTCTCCTTTTCTTTTGGTCATTGTGTTGCTTGTCCTTCTGTCATTTTCTTTTAGTCATTGTGTTGCTTGTCCTTCTCTCCTTTTCTTTTGGTCATAGTGTTGCTTGTCCTTCTATCCCCTTTCTTTTGGCCATTGTGTTGCTTGTCCTTCTGTCCTTTTCTTTTGGTCATTGTGTTGCTTGTCCTTCTGTCCTTTTCTTTTGGTCATTGTGTTGCTTGTCCTTCTGTCCTTTTCTTTTGGTCATAGTGTTGCTTGTCTTCTGTCCCCTTTCTTTAGGCCATTGTGTTGCTTGCCCTTCTGTTATTTTTCTTTTGACCATTGTGTTGCTTGTCCTTCTGTCCCTTTTCTTTTGGTCATTTTGTTGCTTGTTCTTCTGTCCCTTTTCTTTCGACCATTGTGTTACTTGTCCTTCTGTTGTTTTTCTTTTGACCATTGTGTTGCTTGTACTTCTGTCCTTTTCTTTTGGCCATTGTGTTGCTTGTCCTTCTGTCCTTTTTTTTGGTTATTGTGTTGCTTGTCCTGTCCTTTCCTTTTGGCCATTGTGTTGCTTGTCCTTCTGTCATTTTCTTTTGGCCATTGTGTTGCTTGTCACTCTGTCCTTTTCTTTTGGTCATTTTGTTGCTTGTCCTTCTGTCCCTTTTCTTTTGGTCATTGTGTTGCTTGTCCTGCTGTCCTTTTCTTTTTGCCGTTGTGTTGCTTGTCCTTCTGTCCCTTTTCTTTTGGCCATTGTGTTGCTTGTCCTGTGCTTTTCTTTTGGTCATTGTGTTGCTTGTCCGTCTGTCCCTTTTCTTTTGGTCATTGTGTTGCTTGTCCTTCTGTCATTTTCTTTTGGCCATTATGTTGCTTGTCCTTCTATCATTTTCTTTTGGTCATTGTGTTGCTTGTCCTTCTGTCCCTTTTCTTTTGATCATTTTGTTGCTTGTCCTTCTGTCCCTTTTCTTTTGGTCATTGTGTTGCTTGTCCTGTCCTTTTCTTTTGGTCATTGTGTTGCTTGTTCTTCTGTCATTTTCTTTTGGCCATTGTATTGCTTGTCCTTCTCTCCTTTTCTGTTGGTCATTGTGTTGCTTGTTCTTCTGTCCATTTTGTTTTGGCCATTGTGTTGCTGTCCTGTCCTTTTCGTTTTGCCATTGTGTTGCTTGTTCTTCTGTCCTTTTCTTTTGGCCATTGTGTTGCTTGTCCTTCTGTCCTTTTCTTTTGGTCATTGTGTTGCTTGTCCTTCTGTCATTTTCTTTTGGTCATTGTGTTGCTTGTCCTTCTGTCCCTTTTCTTTTGGTCATTTTGTTGCTTGTCCTTCTGTCCCTTTTCTTTTGGTCATTGTGTTGCTTGTCCTGCTGTCCTTTTCTTTTTGCCGTTGTGTTGCTTGTCCTTCTGTCCCTTTTCTTTTGGCCTTTGTGTTGCTTGTCCTGTCCTTTTCTTTTAGTCATTGTGTTGCTTGTCCTTCTTTCCCTTTTGTTTTGGTTATGGTGTTGCTTGTCCTTCTGTCCCTTTTCTTTTGGCCATTGTGTTGCTTGTCCATCTGTCCCTTTTCTTTTGGTCATTGTGTTGCTTGTTCTTCTGTCCCTTTTCTTTTGGCCATTGTGCTGCTTGTCCTTCTGTCCCTTTTCGCTTGGCCATTGAGTTGCTTGTCCTTCTGTCCCTTTTGTTTTGGTCATTGTGTTGCTTGTCCTTCTGTCCTTTTCTTTTGGTCATTGTGTTGCTTGTCCTTCTGTTCTTTACATTTGGTCATTGTGTTGCTTGTCCTTCTGTCCTTTTCTTTTGGTCGTTGTGTTGCTTGTCCTTCTGTCCCTTTTCTTTTGGGCATTGAGTTGCTTGTCCTGTCCTTTTCTTTTGGCCATTGTGTTTCTTGTCCTTCTGTCCTTTTCTGTTGGTTATTGTGTTGTTTGTCCTTCTGTCCCTTTTCTTTTGGTCATTGTGTTGCTTGTTCTTCTGTCTCTTTTCTTTTGGCCATTGTGTTGCTGTCCTGTCCTTTTCTTTTTGCCATTGTGTTGCTTGTCCTTCTGTCCTTTTCTTTTGGCCATTGTGTTGGTTGTCCTTCTGTCATTTTCTTTTGACCATTGTGTTGCTTGCCGTTTTGTCAATTTCTTTTGGCCATTATATTGCTTGTCCTTCTGACATTTTCTTTTGGTTATTGTGTTGCTTGTCCTTCTCTCATTTTCTTTTGGCCATTGTGTTGCTTGTCCTTCTGTCATTTTCATTTGGTCATTGTGTTGCTTGTCCTTCTGTCCTTTACTTTTGGTCATTGTGTTGCTTGTCCTTCTGTCCTTTTCTTTTGGTCATTGTGTTGCTTGTCCTTCTGTCCTTATCTTTTTGGTCATTGTGTTGCTTGTCCTTCTGTCATTTTCTTTTGGTCATTGTGTTGCTTGTCCTTCTGTCCTTTTCTTTTGGTCATAGTGTTGCTTGTCCTTCTATCCCCTTTTCGTTTGGTCATAGTGTTGCTTGTCCTTCTGTCCCCTTTCTTTTGACCATTGTGTTGCTTGTCCTGCTGTCCTTTTCTTTTTGACGTTGTGTTGCTTGTCCTTCTGTCCCTTATCTTTTGGCCATTGTGTTGCTTGTCCTTCTGTCCTTTTCTGTTGGTCATTGTGTTGTTTGTACTTCTATCCCTTTTCTTTTGGCCATTGTGTTGCTGTCCTGTCCTTTTCTTTTTGCCATTGTGTTGCTTGTTCTTCTCTTGTTTTTCTTTTGACCGTTGTGTTGATTTTACTTCTGTCCTTTTCTTTTGGCCATTGTGTTGCTTGTTCTTCTGTCCTTTTTTTGGTTGTTGTGTTGCTTGTCCTTCTGTCCTTTTCTTTTGGCCATGGTGTTGCTTGTCCTTTTGTCATTTTCTTTTGGCCATTGTGTTGCTTGTCCTTCTGACCTTTTCTTTTGGTCATTGTGTTGCTTGTCCTTCTGTCCTTTTCTTATGGTCATTGTGTTGCTTGTCCTTCTGTCCCTTTTCTTTTGTTCATTTTGTTGCTTGTCCTTCGGTTCCTTTTCTTTTGGCCATTGTGTTGCTTGTCCTTCTGTGTTTTTCTTTTGGTCATTGTGTTCCTTGTCCTTCTGTCATTTTCTTTTGGCCATTGTGTTGCTTGTCCTTCTGTCCTTTTCTGTTGGTCATTGTGTTGCTTGTCCTTCTATCATTTTCTTTTGGTCATTTTGTTGCTTGTCCTTCTGTCCCTTTTCTTTTGGTCATTGTGTTGCTTGTCCTGCTGTCCTTTTCTTTTTGCCGTTGTGTTGCTTGTCCTTCTGTCCCATTTCTTTTGGCCATTGTGTTGCTTGTCCTGTCCTTTTCTTTTGGTCATTGTGTTGCTTGTCCTTCAGTCATTTTCTTTTGGCCATTGTGTTGCTTGTCCTTCTGTCCCTTTTCTTTTGATAATTTTGTTGCTTGTCCTTCTGTCCCCTTTTCTTTTGGTCATTGTGTTGCTTGTCCTGTCCTTTTCTTTTGGTCATTGTGTTGCTTGTCCGTCTGTCCCTTTTCTTTTGGGCATTGTGTTGCTTGTTCGTCTGTCATTTTCTTTTGGCCATTGTGTTGCTTGTCCTTCTCACCTTTTCTGTTGGTCATTGTGTTGCTTGTCCTTCTGTCCCTTTTCTTTTGGCCATTGTGTTGCTGTCCTGTCCTTTTCTTTTTGCTATTGTGTTGCTTGTTCTTCTCTTGTTTTTCTTTTGACCGTTGTGTTGATTGTACTTCTGTCCTTTTCTTTTGGCCATTGTGTTGCTTGTTCTTTTGTCCTTTTTTTTGGTTATTGTGTCGCTTGTCCTTCTGTCCTTTTCTTTTGGCCATGGTGTTGCTTGTCCTTTTGTCATTTTCTTTTGGCCATTGTGTTGCTTGTCCTTCTGACCTTTTCTTTTGGTCATTGTGTTGCTTGTCCTTCTGTCCTTTTCTTATGGTCATTGTGTTGCTTGTCCTTCTGTCCCTTTTCTTTTGTTCATTTTGTTGCTTGTCCTATCCTTTTCTTTTGGCCATTGTGTTGCTTGTCCTGTCCTTTTCTTTTGGTCATTGTGTTGCTTGTCCGTCTGTCCCTTTTATTTTGGTCATTGTGTTGCTTGTCCTTCTGTCATTTTCTTTTGGCCATTATGTTGCTTGTCCTTCTGTCATTTTCTTTTGGTCATTGTGTTGCTTGTCCTTCTGTCCCTTTTCTTTTGATAATTTTGTTGCTTGTCCTTCTGTCCCTTTTCTTTTGGTCATTGTGTTGCTTGTCCTGTCCTTTTCTTTTGGTCATTGTGTTGCTTGTCCGTCTGTCCCTTTTCTTTTGGTCATTGTGTTGCTTGTCTTTCTGTCATTTTCTTTTGGCCATTGTGTTGCTTGTCCTTCTGTCATTTTCTTTTGGTCATTGTGTTGCTTGTCCTTCTGTCCCTTTTCTTTTGATCATTTTGTTGCTTGTCCTTCTGTCCCTTTTCTTTTGGTCATTGTGTTGCTTGTTCTTCTGTCCCTTTTCTTTTGACCATTGTGTTACTTGTCCTTCTGTTGTTTTTCTTTTGACCATTGTGTTGCTTGTGCTTCTGTCCTTTTCTTTTGGCCATTGTGTTGCTTGTCCTTCTGTCCTTTTTTTGGTTATTGTGTTGCTTGTCCTTCTGTCCTTTCCTTTTGGCCATTGTGTTGCTTGTACTTCTGTCATTTTCTTTTGGCCATTGTGTTGCTTGTCACTCTGTCCTTTTCTTTTGGTCATTGTGTTGCTTGTCCTTCTGTCCTTTTCTTATGGTCATTGTGTTGCTTGTCCTTCTTTCCCTTTTCTTTTGGTCATTTTGTTGCTTGTCCTTCTGTCCCTTTTCTTTTGGTCATTGTGTTGCTTGTCCTGCTGTCCTTTTCTTTTTGCCGTTGTGTTGCTTGTCCTTCTGTCCCTTTTCTTTTGGCCATTGTGTTGCTTGTCCTTCTGTCCTTTTCTTTTGGTCATTGTGTTGCTTGTCCGTCTGTCCCTTTTCTTTTGGTCATTGTGTTGCTTGTCCTTCTGTCATTTTCTTTTGGCCATTATGTTGCTTGTCCTTCTGTCATTTTCTTTTGGTCATTGTGTTGCTTGTCCTTCTGTCACTTTTCTTTTGATCATTTTGTTGCTTGTCCTTCTGTCCCTTTTCTTTTGGTCATTGTGTTGCTTGTCCTGTCCTTTTCTTTTGGTCATTGTGTTGCTTGTTCTTCTGTCATTTTCTTTTGGCCATTGTATTGCTTGTCCTTCTCTCCTTTTCTGTTGGTGATTGTGTTGCTTGTCCTTCTGTCCTTTTCTGTTGGTCATTGTGTTGCTTGTCCTTCTGTCATTTTCTTTTGGTCATTGTGTTGCTTGTCCTTCTGTCCCTTTTCTTTTGGTCATTTTGTTGCTTGTCCTTCTGTCCCTTTTCTTTTGGTCATTGTGTTGCTTGTCCTGCTGTCCTTTTCTTTTTGCCGTTGTGTTGCTTGTCCTTCTGTCCCTTTTCTTTTGGCCATTGTGTTGCTTGTCCTGTCCTTTTCTTTTAGTCATTGTGTTGCTTGTCCTTCTTTCCCTTTTGTTTTGGTTATTGTGTTGCTTGTCCTTCTGTCCCTTTTCTTTTGGCCATTGTGTTGCTTGTCCATCTGTCCCTTTTCTTTTGGTCATTGTGTTGCTTGTTCTTCTGTCCCTTTTCTTTTGGCCATTGTGCTGCTTGTCCTTCTGTCCCTTTTCGTTTGGCCATTGTGTTGCTTGTCCTTCTGTCCCTTTTCTTTTGGTCATTGTGTTGCTTGTTCTTCTGTCCTTTTCTTTTGGTCATTGTGTTGCTTGTCCATCTGTCCTTTACATATGGTCATTGTGTTGCTTGTCCTTCTGTCCTTTTCTTTTGGCCATTGTGTTGCTTGTCCTTCTCTCCTTTTCTTTTGGTCATTGTGTTGCTTGTCCTTCTGTCATTTTCTTTTAGTCATTGTGTTGCTTGTCCTTCTCTCCTTTTCTTTTGGTCATAGTGTTGTTTGTCCTTCTATCCCCTTTCTTTTGGCCATTGTGTTGCTTGTCCTTCTGTCCTTTTCTTTTGGTCATTGTGTTGCTTGTCCTTCTGTCCTTTTCTTTTGGTCATTGTGTTGCTTGTCCTTCTGTCCTTTTCTTTTGGTCATAGTGTTGCTTGTCTTCTGTCCCCTTTCTTTAGGCCATTGTGTTGCTTGCCCTTCTGTTATTTTTTTTTGACCATTGTGTTGCTTGTCCTTCTGTCCCTTTTCTTTTGATCATTTTGTTGCTTGTCCTTCTGTCCCTTTTCTTTTGGTCATTTTGTTGCTTGTTCTTCTGTCCCTTTTCTTTTGACCATTGTGTTACTTGTCCTTCTGTTGTTTTTCTTTTGACCATTGTGTTGCTTGTACTTCTGTCCTTTTCTTTTGGCCATTGTGTTGCTTGTCCTTCTGTCCTTTTTTTTTGTTATTGTGTTGCTTGTCCTTCTGTCCTTTCCTTTTGGCCATTGTGTTGCTTGTCCTTCTGTCATTTTCTTTTGGCCATTGTGTTGCTTGTCACTCTGTCCTTTTCTTTTGGTCATTGTGTTGCTTGTCCTTCTGTCCTTTTCTTATGGTCATTGTGTTGCTTGTCCTTCTGTCCCTTTTCTTTTGGTCATTTTGTTGCTTGTCCTTCTGTTCCTTTTCTTTTGGTCATTGTGTTGCTTGTCCTGCTGTCCTTTTCTTTTTGCCGTTGTGTTGCTTGTCCTTCTGTCCCTTTTCTTTTGGCCATTGTGTTGCTTGTCCTGTCCTTTTCTTTTGGTCATTGTGTTGCTTGTCCGTCTGTCCCTTTTCTTTTGGTCATTGTGTTGCTTGTCCTTCTGTCATTTTCTTTTGGCCATTATGTTGCTTGTCCTTCTGTCATTTTCTTTTGGTCATTGTGTTGCTTGTCCTTCTGTCCCTTTTCTTTTGGCCATTGTGTTGCTTGTCCATCTGTCCTTTACATATGGTCATTGTGTTGCTTGTCCTTCTGTCCTTTTCTTTTGGCCATTGTGTTGCTTGTCCTTCTCTCCTTTTCTTTTGGTCATTGTGTTGCTTGTCCTTCTGTCATTTTCTTTTAGTCATTGTGTTGCTTGTCCTTCTCTCCTTTTCTTTTGGTCATAGTGTTGTTTGTCCTTCTATCCCCTTTCTTTTGGCCATTGTGTTGCTTGTCCTTCTGTCCTTTTCTTTTGGTCATTGTGTTGCTTGTCCTTCTGTCCTTTTCTTTTGGTCATTGTGTTGCTTGTCCTTCTGTCCTTTTCTTTTGGTCATAGTGTTGCTTGTCTTCTGTCCCCTTTCTTTAGGCCATTGTGTTGCTTGCCCTTCTGTTATTTTTTTTTGACCATTGTGTTGCTTGTCCTTCTGTCCCTTTTCTTTTGATCATTTTGTTGCTTGTCCTTCTGTCCCTTTTCTTTTGGTCATTTTGTTGCTTGTTCTTCTGTCCCTTTTCTTTTGACCATTGTGTTACTTGTCCTTCTGTTGTTTTTCTTTTGACCATTGTGTTGCTTGTACTTCTGTCCTTTTCTTTTGGCCATTGTGTTGCTTGTCCTTCTGTCCTTTTTTTTTGTTATTGTGTTGCTTGTCACTCTGTCCTTTTCTTTTGGTCATTGTGTTGCTTGTCCTTCTGTCCTTTTCTTATGGTCATTGTGTTGCTTGTCCTTCTGTCCCTTTTCTTTTGGTCATTTTGTTGCTTGTCCTTCTGTTCCTTTTCTTTTGGTCATTGTGTTGCTTGTCCTGCTGTCCTTTTCTTTTTGCCGTTGTGTTGCTTGTCCTTCTGTCCCTTTTCTTTTGGCCATTGTGTTGCTTGTCCTGTCCTTTTCTTTTGGTCATTGTGTTGCTTGTCCTTCTGTCCCTTTTCTTTTGGTCATTGTGTTGCTTGTCCTTCTGTCATTTTCTTTTGGCCATTATGTTGCTTGTCCTTCTGTCATTTTCTTTTGGTCATTGTGTTGCTTGTCCTTCTGTCCCTTTTCTTTTGATCATTTTGTTGCTTGTCCTTCTGTCCCTTTTCTTTTGGTCATTGTGTTGCTTGTCCTGTCCTTTTCTTTTGGTCATTGTGTTGCTTGTTCTTCTGTCATTTTCTTTTGGCCATTGTATTGCTTGTCCTTCTCTCCTTTTCTGTTGGTCATTGTGTTGCTTGTTCTTCTGTCCATTTTCTTTTGGCCATTGTGTTGCTGTCCTGTCCTTTTCGTTTTGCCATTGTGTTGCTTGTTCTTCTGTCCTTTTCTTTTGGCCATTGTGTTGCTTGTCCTTCTGTCCTTTTCTTTTGGTCATTGTGTTGCTTGTCCTTCTGTCATTTTCTTTTGGTCATTGTGTTGCTTGTCCTTCTGTCCCTTTTCTTTTGGTCATTTTGTTGCTTGTCCTTCTGTCCCTTTTCTTTTGGTCATTGTGTTGCTTGTCCTGCTGTCCTTTTCTTTTTGCCGTTGTGTTGCTTGTCCTTCTGTCCCTTTTCTTTTGGCCATTGTGTTGCTTGTCCTGTCCTTTTCTTTTAGTCATTGTGTTGCTTGTCCTTCTTTCCCTTTTGTTTTGGTTATGGTGTTGCTTGTCCTTCTGTCCCTTTTCTTTTGGCCATTGTGTTGCTTGTCCATCTGTCCCTTTTCTTTTGGTCATTGTGTTGCTTGTTCTTCTGTCCCTTTTCTTTTGGCCATTGTGCTGCTTGTCCTTCTGTCCCTTTTCGCTTGGCCATTGAGTTGCTTGTCCTTCTGTCCCTTTTGTTTTGGTCATTGTGTTGCTTGTCCTTCTGTCCTTTTCTTTTGGTCATTGTGTTGCTTGTCCTTCTATCCTTTACATTTGGTCATTGTGTTGCTTGTCCTTCTGTCCTTTTCTTTTGGCCGTTGTGTTGCTTGTCCTTCTGTCCCTTTTCTTTTGGGCATTGAGTTGCTTGTCCTGTCCTTTTCTTTTGGCCATTGTGTTTCTTGTCCTTCTGTCCTTTTCTGTTGGTTATTGTGTTGTTTGTCCTTCTGTCCCTTTTCTTTTGGTCATTGTGTTGCTTGTTCTTCTGTCTCTTTTCTTTTGGCCATTGTGTTGCTGTCCTGTCCTTTTCTTTTTGCCATTGTGTTGCTTGTCCTTCTGTCCTTTTCTTTTGGCCATTGTGTTGGTTGTCCTTCTGTCATTTTCTTTTGACCATTGTGTTGCTTGCCGTTTTTTCAATTTCTTTTGGCCATTATATTGCTTGTCCTTCTGACATTTTCTTTTGGTTATTGTGTTGCTTGTCCTTCTCTCATTTTCTTTTGGCCATTGTGTTGCTTGTCCTTCTGTCCTTTTCTTTTGGTCATTGTGTTGCTTGTCCTTCTGTCCTTTACTTTTGGTCATTGTGTTGCTTGTCCTTCTGTCCTTTTCTTTTGGTCATTGTGTTGCTTGTCCTTCTGTCCTTATCTTTTTGGTCATTGTGTTGCTTGTCCTTCTGTCATTTTCTTTTGGTCATTGTGTTGCTTGTCCTTCTGTCCTTTTCTTTTGGTCATAGTGTTGCTTGTCCTTCTGTCCCCTTTTCGTTTGGTCATTGTGTTGCTTGTCCTTCTGTCCCCTTTCTTTTGACCATTGTGTTGCTTGTCCTGCTGTCCTTTTCTTTTTGACGTTGTGTTGCTTGTCCTTCTGTCCCTTATCTTTTGGCCATTGTGTTGCTTGTCCTTCTGTCCTTTTCTGTTGGTCATTGTGTTGTTTGTACTTCTATCCCTTTTCTTTTGGCCATTGTGTTGCTGTCCTGTCCTTTTCTTTTTGCCATTGTGTTGCTTGTTCTTCTCTTGTTTTTCTTTTGACCGTTGTGTTGATTGTACTTCTGTCCTTTTCTTTTGGCCATTGTGTTGCTTGTTCTTCTGTCCTTTTTTTTGGTTATTGTGTTGCTTGTCCTTCTGTCCTTTTCTTTTGGCCATGGTGTTGCTTGTCCTTTTGTCATTTTCTTTTGGCCATTGTGTTGCTTGTCCTTCTGACCTTTTCTTTTGGTCATTGTGTTGCTTGTCCTTCTGTTCTTTTCTTATGGTCATTGTGTTGCTTGTCCTTCTGTCCCTTTTCTTTTGTTCATTTTGTTGCTTGTCCTTCTGTTCCTTTTCTTTTGGCCATTGTGTTGCTTGTCCTTCTGTCTTTTTCTTTTGGTCATTGTGTTCCTTGTCCTTCTGTCATTTTCTTTTGGCCATTGTGTTGCTTGTCCTTCTGTCCTTTTCTGTTGGTCATTGTGTTGCTTGTCCTTCTATCATTTTCTTTTGGTCATTTTGTTGCTTGTCCTTCTGTCCCTTTTCTTTTGGTCATTGTGTTGCTTGTCCTGCTCACCTTTTCTTTTTGCCGTTGTGTTGCTTGTCCTTCTGTCCCATTTCTTTTGGCCATTGTGTTGCTTGTCCTGTCCTTTTCTTTTGGTCATTGTGCTGCTTGTCCGTCTGTCCCTTTTCTTTTGGTCATTGTGTTGCTTGTCCTTCAGTCATTTTCTTTTGGCCATTGTGTTGCTTGTCCTTCTGTCCCTTTTCTTTTGATAATTTTGTTGCTTGTCCTTCTGTCCCCTTTTCTTTTGGTCATTGTGTTGCTTGTCCTGTCCTTTTCTTTTGGTCATTGTGTTGCTTGTCCGTCTGTCCCTTTTCTTTTGGGCATTGTGTTGCTTGTTCGTCTGTCATTTTCTTTTGGCCATTGTGTTGCTTGTCCTTCTCACCTTTTCTGTTGGTCATTGTGTTGCTTGTCCTTCTGTCCCTTTTCTTTTGGCCATTGTGTTGCTGTCCTGTCCTTTTCTTTTTGCCATTGTGTTGCTTGTTCTTCTCTTGTTTTTCTTTTGACCGTTGTGTTGATTGTACTTCTGTCCTTTTCTTTTGGCCATTGTGTTGCTTGTTCTTTTGTCCTTTTTTTTGGTTATTGTGTCGCTTGTCCTTCTGTCCTTTTCTTTTGGCCATGGTGTTGCTTGTCCTTTTGTCATTTTCTTTTGGCCATTGTGTTGGTTGTCCTTCTGACCTTTTCTTTTGGTCATTGTGTTGCTTGTCCTTCTGTCCTTTTCTTATGGTCATTGTGTTGCTTGTCCTTCTGTTCCTTTTCTTTTGGCCATTGTGTTGCTTGTCCTTCTGTCTTTTTCTTTTGGTCATAGTGTTCCTTGTCCTTCTGTCAATTTCTTTTGGCCATTGTGTTGCTTGTCCTTCTGTCCTTTTCTGTTGGTCATTGTGTTGCTTGTCCTTCTATCATTTTCTTTTGGTCATTTTGTTGCTTGTCCTTCTGTCCCTTTTCAATTGGCCATTGTGTTGCTTGTCCTGTCCTTTTCTTTTGGTCATTGTGTTGATTGTCCGTCTGTCCCTTTTCTTTTGGTCATTGTGCTGCTTGTCCTTCAGTCATTTTCTTTTGGCCATTGTGTTGCTTAACCTTCTGTCCCTTTTCTTTTGATCATTTTGTTGCTTGTCCTTCTGTCCCTTTTCTTTTGGTCATTGTGTTGCTTGTCCTGTCCTTTTCTTTTGGTCATTGTGTTGCTTGTCCGTCTGTCCCTTTTCTTTTGGGCATTGTGTTGCTTGTTCTTCTGTTATTGTCTTTTGGCCATTGTGTTGCTTGTCCTTCTCACCTTTTCTGTTGGTCATTGTGTTGCTTGTCCTTCTGTCCCTTTTCTTTTTGTCATTGTGTTGCTTGTTCTTCTGTCCCTTTTCTTTTGACCATTGTGTTACTTGTCCTTCTGTTGTTTTTCTTTTGACCATTGTGTTGCTTGTACTTGTGTCCTTTTCTTTTGGCCATTGTGTTGCTTGTCCTTCTGTCCTTTTCTTTGGTTATTGTGTTGCTTGTCCTTCTGAAATTTTCTTTTGGTCATTGTGTTGCTTGTCCTTCTGTCCTTTTCTTATGGTCATTGTGGTGCTTGTCCTTCTGTCCTTTTCTTTTGGCCATTTTGTTGCTTGTCCTTCTGTTCCTTTTCTTTTGGCCATTGTGTTGCTTGTCCTTCTGTCTTTTTCTTTTGGTCATTGTGTTCCTTGTCCTTCTGTCATTTTCTTTTGGCCATTGTGTTGGTTGTCCTTCTGTCCTTTTCTGTTGGTCATTGTGTTGCTTGTCCTTCTGTCATTTTCTTTTGGTCATTGTGTTGTTTGTCCTTCTGTCCCTTTTCTTTTGGTCATTTTGTTGCTTGTCCTTCTGTCCGTTTTCTTTTGGTCATTGTGTTGCTTGTCCTGCTGTCCTTTTCTTTTTGCCGTTGTGTTGCTTGTCCTTCTGTCCCTTTTCTTTTGGCCATTGTGTTGCTTGTCCTTCTGTCCTTTTCTTTTGGTCATTGTGTTCCTTGTCCTTCTGTCATGTTCTTTTGGCCATTGTTTTGCTTGTCCTTCTGTAATTTTCATTTGGTCATTGTGTTGCTTGTCCTTCTGTCCCTTTTCTTTTGGTCATTTTGTTGCTTGTCCTTCTGTCCCTTTTCATTTGGTCATTGTGTTGCTTGTCCTGCTGTCCTTTTCTTTTTGCCGTTGTGTTGCTTGTCCTTCTGTCCCTTATCTTTTGGCCATTGTGTTGCTTGTCCTGTCCTTTTCTTTTGGTCATTGTGTTGCTTGTCCGTCTGTCCCTTTTCTTTTGGTCATTGTGTTGCTTGTCCTTCTGTCATTTTCTTTTGGCCATTGTGTTGCTTGTCCTTCTGTCCTTTTCTGTTGGTCATTGTGTTTCTTGTCCTTCTGTCCCTTTTCTTTTGGTCATTGTGTTGCTTGTTCTTCTGTCCCTTTTCTTTTGGCCATTGTGTTGCTGTCCTGTCCTTTTCTTTTTGCCATTGTGTTGCTTGTCCTTCTCTTGTTTTTCTTTTGACCATTGCGTTGCTTGTCCTTCTGTCCTTATCTTTTGACCATTGTGTTGCTTGTCCTTCTGTCCTTTTCTTTTGGTCATTGTGTTGCTTGTCCTTCTGTCATTTTGTTTTGGTCATTGTGTTGCTTGTCCTCCTGTCGTTTTCTTTTGGTCATAGTGTTGCTTGTCTTCTGTCCCCTTTCTTTTGACCATTGTGTTGCTTGTCCTTCTGTTGTTTTTCTTTTGACCATTGTGTTGCTTGTAATTCTGTCCTTTTCTTTTGGCCATTGTGTTGCTTGTCCTTCTGTCTTTTTTTTTGGTTATTGTGCTGCTTGTCCTTCTGTCCTTTTCTTTTGGCAATTGTTTTGCTTGTCCTTTTGTCATTTTTTTTTGGCCATTGTGTTGCTTGTCCTTCTGTCCTTTTCTTTTGGTCATTGTGTTGCTTGTCCTTCTGTCCTTTTCTTTTGGTCATTGTGTTGCTTGTCCTTCTGTCCTTTTCTTTTGGCCATTGTGTAGCTTGCCCTTATGTCCCTTTTCTTGTGGTCATTGTGTTGCTTGTCCTTCTGTCCTTTTCTTGTGGCCATTGTGTTGCTTGTCCTTCTGTCCTTTTCTTTTGGGCATTGTGTTGCTTGTCCTTCTGTCCTTTTCTTTTGGTCATTGTGTTGCTTGTCCTTCTGTCCTTTTCGTTTGGTCATTGTGTTGCTTGTCCTTCTGTCCTTTTCTTTTGGTCATTGTGTTGCTTGTCCTTCTGTCCTTTTCTTATGGTCATTGTGTTGCTTGTCTTTCTCTCCTTTTCTTTTGGCCATTTTGTTGCTTGTCCTTCTCTTCCGGTTCTTTTGGCCATTGTGTTGCTTGTCCTTCTGTCTTTTTCTTTTGGTCATTGTGTTCCTTGTCCTTCTGTCATTTTCTTTTGGCCATTGTGTTGCTTGTCCTTCTGTCCTTTTCTTTTGGCCATTTTGTTGCTTGTCCTTCTATCATTTTCTTTTGGTCATTGTGTTGCTTGTCCTTCTGTCCCTTTTCTTTTGGTCATTTTGTTGCTTGTCCTTCTGTCCCTTTTCTTTTGGTCATTGTGTTGCTTGTCCTGCTGTTCTTTTCTTTTTGCCGTTGTGTTGCTTGTCCTTTTGTCCCATTTCTTTTGGCCATTGTGTTGCTTGTCCTGTCCTTTTCTTTTGGTCATTGTGTTGCTTGTCCTGTCCTTTTCTTTTGGTCATTGTGTTGCTTGTCCTTCTGTCCCTTATCTTTTGGCCATTGTGTTGCTTGTCCTTCTGTCCTTTTCTGTTGGTCATTGTGTTGTTTGTACTTCTATCCCTTTTCTTTTGGCCATTGTGTTGCTGTCCTGTCCTTTTCTTTTTGCCATTGTGTTGCTTGTTCTTCTCTTGTTTTTCTTTTGACCGTTGTGTTGATTGTACTTCTGTCCTTTTCTTTTGGCCATTGTGTTGCTTGTTCTTCTGTCCTTTTTTTTGGTTATTGTGTTGCTTGTCCTTCTGACCTTTTCTTTTGGTCATTGTGTTGCTTGTCCTTCTGTCCTTTTCTTATGGTCATTGTGTTGCTTGTCCTTCTGTCCCTTTTCTTTTGTTCATTTTGTTGCTTGTCCTTCTGTTCCTTTTCTTTTGGCCATTGTGTTGCTTGTCCTTCTGTCTTTTTCTTTTGGTCATTGTGTTCCTTGTCCTTCTGTCATTTTCTTTTGGCCATTGTGTTGCTTGTCCTTCTGTCCTTTTCTGTTGGTCATTGTGTTGCTTGTCCTTCTATCATTTTCTTTTGGTCATTTTGTTGCTTGTCCTTCTGTCCCTTTTCTTTTGGTCATTGTGTTGCTTGTCCTGCTGTCCTTTTCTTTTTGCCGTTGTGTTGCTTGTCCTTCTGTCCCATTTCTTTTGGCCATTGTGTTGCTTGTCCTGTCCTTTTCTTTTGGTCATTGTGCTGCTTGTCCGTCTGTCCCTTTTCTTTTGGTCATTGTGTTGCTTGTCCTTCTGTCATTTTCTTTTGGCCATTGTGTTGCTTGTCCTTCTGTCCCTTTTCTTTTGATAATTTTGTTGCTTGTCCTTCTGTCCCTTTTCTTTTGGTCATTGTGTTGCTTGTCCTGTCCTTTTCTTTTGGTCATTGTGTTGCTTGTCCGTCTGTCCCTTTTCTTTTGGGCATTGTGTTGCTTGTTCGTCTGTCATTTTCTTTTGGCCATTGTGTTGCTTGTCCTTCTCACCTTTTCTGTTGGTCATTGTGTTGCTTGTCCTTCTGTCCCTTTTCTTTTGGCCATTGTGTTGCTGTCCTGTCCTTTTCTTTTTGCCATTGTGTTGCTTGTTCTTCTCTTGTTTTTCTTTTGACCGTTGTGTTGATTGTACTTCTGTCCTTTTCTTCTGGCCATTGTGTTGCTTGTTCTTTTGTCCTTTTTTTTGGTTATTGTGTCGCTTGTCCTTCTGTCCTTTTCTTTTGGCCATGGTGTTGCTTGTCCTTTTGTCATTTTCTTTTGGCCATTGTGTTGCTTGTCCTTCTGTCCTTTTCTTATGGTCATTGTGTTGCTTGTCCTTCTGTTCCTTTTCTTTTGGCCATTGTGTTGCTTGTCCTTCTGTCTTTTTCTTTTGGTCATTGTGTTCCTTGTCCTTCTGTCAATTTCTTTTGGCCATTGTGTTGCTTGTCCTTCTGTCCTTTTCTGTTGGTCATTGTGTTGCTTGTCCTTCTATCATTTTCTTTTGGTCATTTTGTTGCTTGTCCTTCTGTCCCTTTTCTTTTGGCCACTGTGTTGCTTGTCCTGTCCTTTTCTTTTGGTCATTGTGTTGATTGTCCGTCTGTCCCTTTTCTTTTGGTCATTGTGCTGCTTGTCCTTCAGTCATTTTCTTTTGGCCATTGTGTTGCTTAACCTTCTGTCCCTTTTCTTTTGATCATTTTGTTGCTTGTCCTTCTGTCCCTTTTCTTTTGGTCATTGTGTTGCTTGTCCTGTCCTTTTCTTTTGGTCATTGTGTTGCTTGTCCGTCTGTCCCTTTTCTTTTGGGCATTGTGTTGCTTGTTCTTCTGTTATTGTCTTTTGGCCATTGTGTTGCTTGTCCTTCTCACCTTTTCTGTTGGTCATTGTGTTGCTTGTCCTTCTGTCCCTTTTCTTTTGGTCATTGTGTTGCTTGTTCTTCTGTCCCTTTTCTTTTGACCATTGTGTTACTTGTCCTTCTGTTGTTTTTCTTTTGACCATTGTGTTGCTTGTACTTCTGTCCTTTTCTTTTGGCCATTGTGTTGCTTGTCCTTCTGTCCTTTTCTTTTGGTCATTGTGTTGCTTGTCCTTCTCTCCTTTTCTTTTGGCCATTTTGTTGCTTGTCCTTCTCTTCCGGTTCTTTTGGCCATTGTGTTGCTTGTCCTTCTGTCTTTTTCTTTTGGTCATTGTGTTCCTTGTCCTTCTGTCATTTTCTTTTGGCCATTGTGTTGCTTGTCCTTCTGTCCTTTTCTTTTGGCCATTTTGTTGCTTGTCCTTCTATCATTTTCTTTTGGTCATTGTGTTGCTTGTCCTTCTGTCCCTTTTCTTTTGGTCATTTTGTTGCTTGTCCTTCTGTCCCTTTTCTTTTGGTCATTGTGTTGCTTGTCCTGCTGTTCTTTTCTTTTTGCCGTTGTGTTGCTTGTCCTTTTGTCCCATTTCTTTTGGCCATTGTGTTGCCTGTCCGTCTGTCCCTTTTCTTTTGGTCATTGTGTTGCTTGTCCTTCTGTCATTTTCTTTTGGCCATTGTGTTGCTTGTCCTTCTGTCATTTTCTTTTGGTCATTGTGTTGCTTGTCCTTCTGTCCTTTTCTTTTGATCATTTTGTTGCTTGTCCTTCTGTCCCTTTTCTTTTGGTCATTGTGTTGCTTGTCCTGTCCTTTTCTTTTGGTCATTGTGTTGCTTGTTCGTCTGTCTCTTTTCGTTTGGGCATTGAGTTGCTTGTTCTTCTGTCATTTTCTTTTGGCCATTGTGTTGCTTGTCCTTCTCTCCTTTTCTGTTGGTCATTGTGTTGCTTGTCCTTCTGTCCCTTTTCTTTTGGTCATTGTGTTGCTTGTTCTTCTGTCCCTTTTCTTTTGACCATTGTGTTACTTGTCCTTCTGTTGTTTTTCTTTTGACCATTGTGTTGCTTGTACTTCTGTCCTTTTCATTTGGCCATTGTGTTGCTTGTCCTTCTGACCTTTTTTTTGGTTATTGTGTTGCTTGTCCTTCTGTCCTTTCCTTTTGGCCATTGTGTTGCTTGTCCTTCTGTCATTTTCTTTTGGCCATTGTGTTGCTTTTCCTTCTGTCCTTTTCTTTTGGTCATTGTGTTCCTTGTCCTTCTGTCATGTTCTTTTGGCCATTGTTTTGCTTGTCCTTCTGTAATTTTCATTTGGTCATTGTGTTGCTTGTCCTTCTGTCCCTTTTCTTTTGGTCATTTTGTTGCTTGTCCTTCTGTCCCTTTTCATTTGGTCATTGTGTTGCTTGTCCTGCTGTCCTTTTCTTTTTGCCGATGTGTTGCTTGTCCTTCTGTCCCTTATCTTTTGGCCATTGTGTTGCTTGTCCTGTCCTTTTCTTTTGGTCATTGTGTTGCTTGTCCGTCTGTCCCTTTTCTTTTGGTCATTGTGTTGCTTGTCCTTCTGTCATTTTCTTTTGGCCATTGTGTTGCTTGTCCTTCTGTCCTTTTCTGTTGGTCATTGTGTTGCTTGTCCTTCTGTCCCTTTTCTTTTGGTCATTGTGTTGCTTGTTCTTCTGTCCCTTTTCTTTTGGCCATTGTGTTGCTGTCCTGTCCTTTTCTTTTTGCCATTGTGTTGCTTGTCCTTCTCTTGTTTTTCTTTTGACCACTGTGTTGCTTGTCCTTCTGTCCTTTTCTTTTGACCATTGTGTTGTTTGTCCTTCTGTCCTTTTCTTTTGGTCATTGTGTTGCTTGTCCTTCTGTCATTTTGTTTTGGTCATTGTGTTGCTTGTCCTTCTGTCGTGTTCTTTTGGTCATAGTGTTGCTTGTCTTCTGTCCCCTTTCTTTTGACCATTGTGTTGCTTGTCCTTCTGTTGTTTTTCTTTTGACCATTGTGTTGCTTGTACTTCTGTCCTTTTCTTTTGGCCATTGTGTTGCTTGTCCTTCTGTCTTTTTTTTGGTTATTGTGTTGCTTGTCCTTCTGTCCTTTTCTTTTGGCAATTGTGTTGCTTGTCCTTCTGTCATTTTTTTTTGGCCATTGTGTTGCTTGTCCTTCTGTCCTTTTCTTTTGGTCATTTTGTTGCTTGTCCTTCTGTCCTTTTCTTATGGTCATTGTGTTGCTTGTCCTTCTCTCCTTTTCTTTTGGCCATTTTGTTGCTTGTCCTTCTCTTCCGGTTCTTTTGGCCATTGTGTTCCTTGTCCTTCTGTCATTTTCTTTTGGCCATTGTGTTGCTTGTCCTTCTGTCCTTTTCTTTTGGCCATTTTGTTGCTTGTCCTTCTATCATTTTCTTTTGGTCATTGTGTTGCTTGTCCTTCTGTCCCTTTTCTTTTGGTCATTTTGTTGCTTGTCCTTCTGTCCCTTTTCTTTTGGTCATTGTGTTGCTTGTCCTTTTGAAGACATTGCTAACCCACTCTGGACCTGGAATGTGTTTTCATATAGCGAGCATAGTCCTAATGCACGGTCTTCGTTGTCAAGGATTACCTTTATTTAGGGCAACTGGTTATGCCTCAGATATATCTGTTAGGATAAATGTTTTTCCCATAAGGCTGCATTCTCTCCAAAAGATCAATGATGAATCCATTGATGATGAATTTAATACGAAATTTACCTATATGACTTAGATATATGAAGAATTATTTTGTATACATGTTTCTGCAAGTAGTAAGCTTAACGTTGTTAATGTATTTGTGATAGACATATACACCTATATATAATGCATGTGACACATCGTTAGATATATATTAGTTTCATTTAAATGTTTCTTAATCTAGACTAAGACGATTTGTAATGTTCACAAATCGGTTTCTTTGTTTAGTGGCAACATATTAAATGTCAAAGAAAAGTTTGAAGATACCAAAGGGGTAATCTGAAACTGTACATCGCAGAAGGACAGACAAAACAATGACCAAAAGGAAAAAGTTAAAAGTTCAAACAACGATCTACAAGCAACTACAGATCGAGCAACGCGAACCCCACTAAAAACTAGGAGTGAACCCAGGTGCTCATGAAGGGTAAGCAGTTCCTGCTGCATAGTTGGCAGCCGTCTAACCAAACTTCTAACCAAGCTTACGTTGGATGGAAGACGAACGAAGGGAATCAACCGTGGGTTACCGATGATATGATGTGGGAAAAACGGCGGAAAGCAATTGTGGGTTAGAGAAGATGTGATGGAGGAAGAATGAGGATATGAAGAAATCGCATATTAACATTTATCTAGCCAACTGTGTTATATTTAATGTCCCATAATCGTTCCAACCCTGCCTAGTATCTCTCTTTTTTTTTCTTCTTTCTTTTTTGCAATTGTTTATTTTAAAAATAGAAAAGTGTTATTCAAATGAAGCTAAATACATACACTATAGATGAAAAATACACAAACAATATATAAAAAAATATTTTAATATACAAGAACAATCTCCTCTTGGAAATCAACATATTTTTGTTGTCCTCAACAATATTGTTCATGAACTCTTAAACAGATTTTCATGTTGACTTTTTCAATAATGACTTTAAGAAAGAATTATTAAATATTTATCATATTATAAACTGTCATAGAATATATATCTCGTTATTCTATATCTTTAATGGATCCACCATTTGTAAATGATATTCCCATCAATTATATTTGATTCGAATTTTTTAAAAATGGCTTCAACACCAAGTCGTGAAGCAATAATAAAATGTAACCTGGAAATATGGCTGACATATTATTAGAAGGTTGACAAACCATCGATTGATAGTTGTTTGCTTAGCGGCAAATATTGCATGCATATTCAGGTCAACAATATATAAACATTTTATAGATATGTTTTTTGGGGAGGTGGGACAACCCGAGCAATGACTTATGGAGATGTAGGCAGGGTAGAGAAAATTAGCCTTTTGTACTGTCTAAAATGCACATTCTCTTTTCCGAATTCTTTTCGTATTCTAGTATTCTAATCTGACAATTACCCATTCGGAGGAAAATTTCCTATCTGGCACTCATGAACATGCTGGATAGCTTACTGGTCTATCAGTACAAATGCTACACCTAGTTGAAAGGCTCGGAAGATTCAAAACATATGCCCAACTTGCATGGAAGGAATGTTGCTGTTTTACCTTACAAAGCTCCAAATCAAATAACATTGTGTTTGTAAGTAAGAAACATAGCATAAATTGATTGACGAAGAGAACTTCTACCCTCGTCACCATGATCTGGTTAATCGTTACTGAATATATTAGTCACAAATGAGCACGGATATGTTCCGTTTGTCGTAATCACAATCAGGTCCTTTCCTCATTTATGACTTGCCACTGGGTTTGTATCAAGAGTAAAACGACGGGTACCACTAGTGGAACAGGAACTGGTTACCCTTCCGGAACACCCGAGTTCACCGTGACACTAGCTACCCCAAAAGTCGTATGATTAAGACAAATAAGATGTTGACCATCAAACAGTTGACAGATCTATTGGAATTTAATCACTTTCCTTTTGCAACAGAATTAAAACATTTGATCCTTCACTCTCCACCATATATACTGCCACCCCTAAAAAAATAACAAAACTTTAATCTCAGTTAAATGTATTGTTTAAACTTATTTACTTAGTTAAAATTGCCATCTTTGGTATCGGTCTTGTTTTACTTAGAAACAAGTCTTCATTCCGGAGTTGCTCATTTTTAGTTTTCTGTGTTTGTTGAATGTTGATTCGCCAAGTGTTTGTCTGTGGTTTTCTATATTAATAAACGATTTATTTGATAAATGTTGTTGTTTTGCTATACTCCGCCTTTCTTCATATGAAAACCTGACTGGTAAAAATAGCTATAGAATACCATTGTTTGGAATATAAACGTCCATCGTGTTGTGGGCGAGGCAGAAATGTTGCAAATCAAAAGGGAACATGTATTATTGAGAAATTTAATCAGTCAGGCTTATCATCCGTCCTCTACAGACGAAAGGAGTGGATTTGGTTCTCCAAAACTTGACTTACAATTTGTAATCATTATCTCCACCATCCACTGGATGTTTGTTGTAGGGTTTCTGACACACTATGGTTTTCTTAAATTGATATTCTGAATCTGTAGAAATATAGTTCAAAAACTATACATATGCGTTATTGAGAATAGTTTTAACATCAGGACATCAATGACACATTAGAAAATATGTTCGTTTGCTCTCTAACTTCCCTACTTTGCAGAAGAGGGTAGGTAGGTAAAGAATTTTAAATTTGTTGAAGCACTCCACTTAATATAACAAAGTCTGTGTGTGAGATGCATGGGACAACAGGACAGAAGTACAAGGACTCCACACATGAATATCGATCAAAAGTCATTATTTGTGGGTATGCAGTATAGCACAGTGTAAAAAGAATCAACACGTTTTATTGTGTTCTTAAACAATAAAATAATGATGTGTTAATATTTTATTTTCAATGACACGAGTAATACATTAGATATGTAATATAAAAGATATAAGACTTTTTACTCTGTCAATATGTTATATATGGACCTGTTGGGATTATATTGACATCAGACTTCGTCTTCGATCAATATAATCCTAACTGGTCCGTATATAACATATTGACCTCGTAAAATGTCCATAATTGATCAATATGGATCGGTTTGTTAACAAAGACAAATAGGGAAAATATAAACGTAAAGTATAATATTTATAATTATTAACTACATATATATCAAGGTGATGATGTACCACAAATATTGTATAATTTCGCGAGAAGAGGATTAAAAAAATTGAACTCCTTTTGAAAACATTGCTAACCCACTCTGAACCTGGAATGTGTTTTCATATAGCGAACATAGTTCTAATGCACGGTCTTCGTTGTCAAGGATTACCTTTATTTAGGGCAACTGGCTATGCCTCAGATATATCTGTTAGGATAAATGTTTTTCCCATAAGGCTGCATTCTCTCCAAAAGATCAATGATGAATCCATTGATGATGAATTTAATACGAAATTTACCTATATGACTTAGATATATGAAGAATTATTTTCTATGCATGTTTCTGCAAGTAGTAAGCTTAACGTTGTTACTGTATTTGTGATAGACATATACACCTATATATAATGCATGTGACACATCGTTAGATATATATTAGTTTCATTTAAATGTTTCTTAATCTAGACTAAGACGATTTGTAATGTTCACAAATCGGTTTCTTTGTTTAGTGGCAGCATATTAAATGTCAAAGAAAAGTTTGAAGATAGCAAAGGGGTAATCTGAAACTGTACATCGCAGAAGGACAGACAAAACAATGACCAAAAGGAAAAAGTTAAAAGTTCAAACAACGATCTACAAGCAACTACAGATCGAGCAACGCGAACCCCACTAAAAACTAGGAGTGAACCAAGGTGCTCATGAAGGGTAAGCAGTTCCTGCTGCATAGTTGGCAGCCGTCTAACCAAACTTCTAACCAAGCTTACGTTGGATGGAAGACGAACGAAGGGAATCAACCGTGGGTTACCGATGATATGATGTGGGAAAAACGGCGGAAAGCAATCGTGGGTTAGAGAAGATGTGATGGAGGAAGAATGAGGGTAAGAAGAAATCGCATATTAACATTTATCTAGCCAACTGTGTTATATTTAATGTCCCATAATCGTTCCAACCCTGCCTAGTATCTCACTTTTTTTTCTTGTTTCTTTTTTGCAATTGTTTATTTTAAAAATAGAAAAGTGTTATTCAAATGAAGCTAAATACATACACTATAGATGAAAAATACACAAACAATATATAAAAAAATATTTTAATATACAAGAACAATCTCCTTTTGGAAATCAACATATTTTTGTTGTCCTCAACAATATTGTTCATGAACACTTAAACAGATTTTCATGTTGACTTTTTCAATAATGACTTTAAGAAAGAATTATTAAATATTTATCATATTATAAACTGTCATAGAATATATATCTCGTTATTCTATATCTTTAATGGATCCACCATTTGTAAATGATATTCCCATCAATTATATTTGATTCGAATTTTAAAAAAATGGCTTCCACACCAAGTCGTGAAGCTATAATAAAATGTAACCTGGAAATATGGCTGACATATTATTAGAAGGTTGACAAACCATCGATTGATAGTTGTTTGCTTAGCGGCAAATATTGCATGCATATTCAGGTCAACAATATATAAACATTTTATAGATATGTTTTTTGGGGAGGTGGGACAACCCGAGCAATGACTTATGGAGATGTAGGCAGGGTAGAGAAAATTAGCCTTTTGTACTGTCTAAAATGCACATTCTCTTTTCCGAATTCTTTTCGTATTCTAGTATTCTAATCTGACAATTACCCATTCGGAGGAAAATTTCCTATCTGGCACTCATGAACATGCTGGATAGCTTACTGGTCTATCAGTACAAATGCTACACCTAGTTGAAAGGCTCGGAAGATTCAAAACATATGCCCAACTTGCATGGAAGGAATGTTGCTGTTTTACCTTAAAAGGCTCCAAATCAAATAACATTGTGTTTGTAAGTAAGAAACATAGCATAGATTGATTGACGAAGAGAACTTCTACCCTCGTCACCATGATCTGGTTAATCGTTACTGAATATATTAGTCACAAATGAGCACGGATATGTTCCGTTTGTCGTAATCACAATCAGGTCCTTTCCTCATTTATGACTTGCCACTGGGTTTGTATCAAGAGTAAAACGACGGGTACCACTAGTGGAACAGGAACTGGTTACCCTTCCGGAACACCCGAGTTCACCGCGACACTAGCTACCCCAAAAGTCGTATGAATAAGACAAATAAGATGTTGACCATCAAACAGTTGACAGATCTATTGGAGTTCAATCTCTTTCCTTTTGCAACAGAATTAAAACATTTGATCCTTCACTCTCCACCATATATACTGCCATCCCTAAAAAATTAACAAAACTTTAATCTCAGTTAAATGTATTGTTTAAACTTATTTACTTAGTTAAAATTGCCATCTTTGGTATCGGTCTTGTTTTACTTAGAAACAAGTCTTCATTCCGGAGTTGCTCATTTTTAGTTTTCTGTGTTTGTTGAATGTTGATTCGCCAAGTGTTTGTCTGTGGTTTTCTATATTAATAAACGATTTATTTGATAAATGTTGTTGTTTTGCTATACTCCGCCTTTCTTCATATGAAAACCTGACTGGTAAAAATAGCTATAGAATACCATTGTTTGGAATATAAGCGTCCATCGTGTTGTGGGCGAGGCAGAAATGTTGCAAATCAAAAGGGAACATGTATTATTGAGAAATTTAATCAGTCAGGTTTATCACCTGTCCTCTACAGACGAAAGGAGTGGATTTGGTTCTCCAAAACTTGATTTACAATTTGTAATCATTATCTCCACCATCCACTGGATGTTTGTTGTAGGGTTTCTGACACACTATGGTTTTCTTAAATTGATTTTCTGAATCTGTAGAAATATGGTTCAAAAACTATACATATGCGTTATTGAGAATAGTTTTAACATCAGGACATCAATGACACATTAGAAAATATGTTCGTTTGCTCTCTAACTTCCCTACTTTGCAGAAGAGGGTAGGTAGGTAAAGAATTTTAAATTTGTTGAAGCACCCCACTTAATATAGCAAAGTCTGTGTGTAAGATGCATGGGACAACAGGACAGAAGTACAAGGACTCCACACATGAATATCGATCAAAAGTCACTATTTGTGGGTATGCAGTATAGCACAGTGTAAACAGAATCAACACGTTTTATTGTGTTCTTAAACAATAAAATAATGATGTGTTAATATTTTATTTTCAATGACACGAGTAATACATTAGATATGTAATATAAAAGATATAGGACTTTTTACTCTGTCAATATGTTATATATGGACCTGTTGGGATTATATTGACATCAGACTTCGTCTTCGATTAATATAATCCTAACTGGTCCATATATAACATATTGACCTCGTAAAATGTCCATAATTGATAAATATGGATCGGTTTGTTAACAAAGACAAATAGGGAAAATATAAACGTAAAGTATAATATTTATAATTATTAACTACATATATATCAAAGTGATGATGTACCACAAATATTGTATAATTTCGCGAGAAGAGGATTACAAAAATTGAACTCCTTTTGAAAACATTGCTAACCCACTCTGGAACTGGAATGTGTTTTCATATAGCGAACATAGTCCTAAAGCACGGTCTTCGTTGTCAAGGATTACCTTTATTTAGGGCAACTGGTTATGCCTCAGATATATCTGTTAGGATAAAAGTTTTTCCCATAAGGCTGCATTCTCTCCAAAAGATCAATGATGAATCCATTGATGATGAATTTAATACGAAATTTACCTATATGACTTAGATATATGAAGAATTATTTTGTATACATGTTTCTGCAAGTAGTAAGCTTAACGTTGTTAATGTATTTGTGATAGACATATACACCTATATATAATGCATGTGACACATCGTTAGATATATATTAGTTTCATTTAAATGTTTCTTAATCTAGACTAAGACGATTTGTAATGTTCACAAATCGGTTTCTTTGTTTAGTGGCAGCATATTAAATGTCAAAGAAAAGTTTGAAGATACCAAAGGAGTAATCTGAAACTGTACATCGCAGAAGGACAGACAAAACAATGACCAAAAGGAAAAAGTTCAAAGTTCAAACAACGATCTACAAGCAACTAAAGATCGAGCAACGCCAACCCCACTACAAACTAGGAGTGAACCCAGGTGCTCATGAAGGGTAAGCAGTTCCTGCTGCATAGTTGGCAGCCGTCTAACAAAACTTCTAACCAAGCTTACGTTGGATGGAAGACGAACGAAGGGAATCAACCGTGGATTACCGATGATATGATGTGGGAAAAACGGCGGAAAGCAATCGTGGGTTAGAGAAGATGTGATGGAGGAAGAATGAGGATAAGAAGAAATCGCATATTAACATTTATCTAGCCAACTGTGTTATATTTAATGTCCCATAATCGTTCCAACCCTGCCTACTATCTCTCTTTTTTTTCTTCTTTCTTTTTTGCAATTGTTTATTTTAAAAATAGAAAAGTGTTATTCAAATGAAGCTAAATACATGCACTATAGATGAAAAATACACAAACAATATATAAAAAAATATTTTAATATACAAGAACAATCTCCTCTTGGAAATCAACATATTTTTGTTGTCCTCAACAATATTGTTCATGAACTCTTAAACAGATTTTCATGTTGACTTTTTCAATAATGACTTTAAGAAAGAATTATTAAATATTTATCATATTATGAACTGTCATAGAATATATATCTCGTTATTCTATATCTTTAATGGATCCACCATTTGTAAATGATATTCCCATCAATTATATTTGATTCGAATTTTAAAAAAATGGCTTCAACACCAAGTCGTGAAGCAATAATAAAATGTAACCTGGAAATATGGTTGACATAATATTAGAATGTTGACAAACCATCGATTGATAGTTGTTTGCTTAGCGGCAAATATTGCATGCATATTCAGGTCAACAATATATAAACATTTTATAGATATGTTTTTTGGGGAGGTGGGACAACCCGAGCAATGACTTATGGAGATGTAGGCAGGGTAGAGAAAATTAGCCTTTTGTACTGTCTAAAATGCACATTCTCTTTTCCGAATTCTTTTCGTATTCTAGTATTCTAATCTGACAATTACCCATTCGGAGGAACATTTCCTATCTGGCACTCATGAACATGCTGGATAGCTTACTGGTCTATCAGTACAAATGCTACACCTAGTTGAAAGGCTCGGAAGATTCAAAACATATACCCAACTTGCATGGAAGGAATGTTGCTGTTTTACCTTAAAAGGCTCCAAATCAAATAACATTGTGTTTGTAAGTAAGAAACATAGCATAGATTGATTGACGAAGAGAACTTCTACCCTCATCACCATGATCTGGTTAATCGTTACTGAATATATTAGTCACACATGAGCACGGATATGTTCCGTTTGTCGTAATCACAATCAGGTCCTTTCCTCATTTATGACTTGCCACTGGGTTTGTATCAAGAGTAAAACGACGGGTACCACTAGTGGAACAGGAACTGGTTACCCTTCCGGAACACCCGAGTTCACCGTGACACTAGCTACCCCAAAAGTCGTATGATTAAGACAAATAAGATGTTGACCATCAAACAGTTGACAGATTTAATGGAATTTAATCACTTTCCTTTTGCAACAGAATTAAAACATTTGATCCTTCACTCTCCACCATATATACTGCCATCCCTAAAAAAATAACAAAACTTTAATCTCAGTTAAATGTATTGTTTAAACTTATTTACTTAGTTAAAATTGCCATCTTTGGTATCGGTCTTGTTTTACTTAGAAACAAGTCTTCATTCCGGAGTTGCTCATTTTTAGTTTTCTGTGTTTGTTGAATGTTGATTCGCCAAGTGTTTGTCTGTGGTTTTCTATATTAATAAACGATTTATTTGATAAATGTTGTTGTTTTGCTATACTCCGCCTTTCTTCATATGAAAACCTGACTGGTAAAAATAGCTATAGAATACCATTGTTTGGAATATAAACGTCCATCGTGTTGTGGGCGAGGCAGAAATGTTGCAAATCAAAAGGGAACATGTATTATTGAGAAATTTAATCAGTCAGGTTTATCACCTGTCCTCTACAGACGAAAGGAGTGGATTTGGTTCTCCAAAACTTGATTTACAATTTGTAATCATTATCTCCACCATCCACTGGATGTTTGTTGTAGGGTTTCTGACACACTATGGTTTTCTTAAATTGATTTTCTGAATCTGTAGAAATATGGTTAAAAAACTATACATATGCGTTATTGAGAATAGTTTTAACATCAGGACATCAATGACACATTAGAAAATATGTTCGTTTGCTCTCTAACTTCCCTACTTTGCAGAAGAGGGTAGGTAGGTAAAGAATTTTAAATTTGTCGAAGCAATCCACTTAATATAACAATGTCTGTGTGTGAAATGCTTGGCACAACAGTACAGAAGTACAAGGACTCCACACATGAATATCGATCAAAAGTCATTATTTGTGGGTATGCAGTATAGCACAGTGTAAAAAGAATCAACACGTTTTATTGTGTTCTTAAACAATAAAATAATGATGTGTTAATATTTAATTTTCAATGACACGAGTAATACATTAGATATGTAATATAAAAGATATAGGACTTTTTACTCTGTCAATATGTTTTATATGGACCTGTTGGGATTATATTGACATCAGACTTCGTCTTCGATCAATGTAATCCTAACTGGTCCATATATAACATATTGACCTCGTAAAATGTCCATAATTGATAAATATGGATCGGTTTGTTAACAAAGACAAATAGGGAAAATATAAACGTAAAGTATAATATTTATAATTATTAACTACATATATATCAAAGTGATGATGTACCACAAATATTGTATAATTTCGCGAGAAGAGGATTAAAAAAGTTGAACTCCTTTTGAAAACATTGCTAACCCACTCTGGACCTGGAATGTGTTTTCATATAGCGAACATAGTCCTAAAGCACGGTCGTCGTTGTCAAGGATTACCTTTATTTAGGGCAACTGATTATGCTTCAGATTATCTGTTAGGATAAATGTGTTTTCCCATAAGGCTGCATTCTCTCCAAAAGATCAATGATGAATCCATTGATGATGAATTTAATACGAAATTTACCTATATGACTTAGATATATGAAGAATTATTTTGTATACATGTTTCTGCAAGTAGTAAGCTTAACGTTGTTAATGTATTTGTGATAGACATATACACCTATATATAATGCATGTGACACATCGTTAGATATATATTAGTTTCATTTAAATGTTTCTTAATCTAGACTAAGACGATTTGTAATGTTCA
The DNA here is from genome assembly GCA_963383655.1 of Bathymodiolus septemdierum. Taxonomy (NCBI): domain Eukaryota; kingdom Metazoa; phylum Mollusca; class Bivalvia; order Mytilida; family Modiolidae; genus Bathymodiolus; species Bathymodiolus septemdierum. The sequence goes on along the minus strand of OY726518.1, from coordinate 119,121,471 downwards.
CAAATCGGTTTCTTTGTTTAGTGGCAACATATTAAATGTCAAAGAAAAGTTTGAAGATACCAAAAGGGGTAATCTGAAACTGTACATCGCAGAAGGACAGACAAAACAATGACCAAAAGGAAAAAGTTCAAAGTTCAAACAACGATCTACAAGCAACTAAAGATCGAGCAACGCGAACCCCACTAAAAACTAGGAGTGAACCCAGGTGCTCATGAAGGGTAAGCAGTTCCTGCTGCATAGTTGGCAGCCGTCTAACCAAACTTCTAACCAAGCTTACGTTGGATGGAAGACGAACGAAGGGAATCAACCGTGGGTTACCGATGATATGATGTGGGAAAAACGGCGGAAAGCAATCGTGGGTTAGAGAAGATGTGATGGAGGAAGAATGAGGATATGAAGAAATCGCATATTAACATTTATCTAGCCAACTGTGTTATATTTAATGTCCCATAATCGTTCCAACCCTGCCTGTGTTTGTTGAATGTTGATTCGCCAAGTGTTTGTCTGTGGTTTTCTATATTAATAAACGATTTATTTGATAAATGTTGTTGTTTTGATATACTCCGCCTTTCTTCATATGAAAACCTGACTGGTAAAAATAGCTATAGAATACCATTGTTTGGAATATAAACGTCCATCGTGTTGTGGGCGAGGCAGAAATGTTGCAAATCAAAAGGGAACATGTATTATTGAGAAATTTAATCAGTCAGGCTTATCACCTGTCCTCTACAGACGAAAGGAGTGGATTTGGTTCTCCAAAACTTGACTTACAATTTGTAATCATTATCTCCACCATCCACTGGATGTTTGTTGTAGGGTTTCTGACACACTATGGTTTTCTTAAATTGATATTCTGAATCTGTAGAAATATAGTTCAAAAACTATACATATGCGTTATTGATAATAGTTTTAACATCAGGACATCAATGACACATTAGAAAATACGTTCGTATGCTCTCTAGCTTCTCTACTTTGCAGAAGAGGGTAGGTAGGTAAAGAATTTAAAATTTGTCAGAAAACTCTTATTGACTAGATTCATGAGATGAATATAGCAGGCATTTCAAATATTTAAATGTTATTTGATATGCATTCTCTTTGGTATGCCCTTCTGCACACAGTTTAGACAGACAGGTAAGATGGCTTTATGTGCTTTTAATGCGTTCTTATCTTATCAAGCAGGTTCAGTGCAATAACAGCACATATTAGGTCGGTCCACAGTTGATGAGTTCAAAGCAAGTTCAATGTGCACGACATTTGCAATATAACAAAGACTTTTTCCTGCAAGGCATTTCCTGTGAAAAAAGAAAGAAGAAAACCATTTTCATCAGATCATCTCTGCCACAGACGAAAATGCTAGAACTCATTAAAACATCAAAGACAGACCGCTGTGCTGTGGTTGTTGGTTTGCCAACCGACAAGCTTAACAATCCAAATTCTGTTTCCCTATGCACCGTAAAATCAACAAATATCAAAGTTTTCTCAATCTCTTTAACTATACGAATCCGTTCCTCTATATCATGTCAGATGTGAATGTTATTTTTTTAGGTAAACAAGCCTTCACTGTGTCCGTTTTACGCATCATACAGTTTCCCCCGTCAAATAGATCGCTCAAAATGTCGCTCCATGTCTCATCATAATCATACTGAAGCAGTCTGTATTTACAAACGATAATGTTATCTTTTCCGGATTTGGCAACAAATGACGAACACATCGTGAATGTTCTGTCACTGTGTGGGCTCTCTTTACCACACGTAGACGACATTTTCATGTAGATATCTCTCAATTGTAACATTTCAGTATTGTAGTTCGATTCATAACACAAATACGATGATTTCAAAATTTCAAATACTTCCGATAATCATTACGGGTGAATCGGTTCGAGAAACCCGTTTCCGGAATTGATTAGAAAAAAGGTAAAGGTAAAAAACGGAATAAAAACTTTGGAGTCGGCAGGTTTTTCTGTGGGTCGCTCGGGCGAGTGCAAACCATTCATATTTTTATTTTGTCCCAAAAGATTTGACTTTGAAAAACAACAGATTAACATAACTAAACCACATTAACCATTCATAATACACATGTGTCAATGATAGAAACCTAGATATAGCTAAATATAGTACCTAATATACTTGAAATAAAAGTACTTAAAACGTCCCATTTAGGAAAATTGAATGTGTTTTTCTGAGGAGAAATTTAGATTAAATGAATAAGGCTGGAACATTGTGTCTTTCAACGGGCGACTAACAACCACTCAAGGTGTGGCTCATTAAGGAGCTGTTACAAGATGTATTTTTGTGCAAGGAGTGTGACATTCTCCAAATTCGAGACAGCATTGTACATACCATTATCAGGGCGAACGCCCAGTTCGGAGGGTTGTATCATGCAAAGGAGATACCGGATCCTCTTTCTGTGTCCCGGCGTTCTCTTCGCGAATTGATATTCGAGAAAGAGAATAAAGTGGTAACGTTGAGCTTACAACTGGTTATACATGATCACTTATGTGTAGTTTTTGAACAAAATATTTTGTTTTTATATGCTTTGCTTATACAAAGTAGATGGTTGGTACAACAGAAAGGCAGTGTGGATAACAAAGGACTATATATCTGTTATCATCGAAGAAGCCAAACAGATACCAAACAACATTCAGCTTGTTTCAGAGGGTAACCTTAAATGAAGGTCCAGTGGGCTGAGCCTGTGTCGCTCAACTTTCTTTCTGCTTTGAAGAAACTTAATACAGAACCTTCCATAGGTGCTTTCCACCAAATTTTGGTTCATTTGTCCAAGCAGTTTCAGAGAAAAAAGATTTTTACAAATCGACCAACCAAAAACAAGAATTGCCTATGGCTGCCATGTTTGCCAACTGATCGGGACGAAATGAAAAATCGGTATAAAGGAACTTACGCAGATGCTTCCTACCAAGTTTGATTTCATTTGGCTAAGCGGTTTCAGAAGAAAAGCTTTATTAGAAATCGACCAATCAGAAATAAGAATTGCCTGTGACGTCCATGTTTGTTAATAGATCAGGACGAAATGAGCAATCGTAATAGAAGACATTCCATAGATACTTCCTACCAAGTTTCGGTTCATTTGACCTAGCGGTTTCAGATGAGAAGATTTTTAGAAATCGACAAATCAGAAAGAAAATATTACTGTGGCGGCCATTTTTGGAAACGAATTGGAAAAAAATAAGCAATCTTTATAGAGGACCGCCCATAGATGCTTCCTACCAAGTTTCGGTTCATTTGGCCTAGCGGTTTCAGATGAGAAGATTTTTAGAAATCCACCAATCAGAAAGAAAGTATTACTGTGGCGGCCATTTTTGTAAACGAATTGGAAAAAAATTAGCAATCTTTAAAGAGGACCGCCCATAGATGCTTCCTACCACGTTTCGGTTCATTTGGCAAAGTGGTTTCAGAGAAGAAGATTTTTAGAAATGGACCAATCAGAAACAAGAACTGCCTGTGGCGTACATGTTTGTTAACAGATCGGGACCAAATAAGCAATCTGCATAGAGGACCGCCCATAGATGCGTCCTACCAAGTTTTGGTTCATTTGGTCAAGCGGTTTCAGAGAAGAAGATTTTTAGAAATCGACCAATCAGAAACAGGAATTGACTGTGGCAGACATGTTTGTTAATGAATCGGAACGAAATGAGCTGTTTGCATAGAGGACCGCCAGGGCAGCTTCCTACTAAGTTTCGGTTCATTTGGCCAAGCGGTTTCAGAGAAGAAGATTTTTTAGAAATCGACCAATCAGAAACAAGAACTGCCTGTGGTGGCCATATTTGTTAGCAGATCGGGGCCAAATGAGCAATCTTTATAGAGAACCTTCAATAGATGCTTCCTACCAAGTTTCGGTTCATATGGCAAAGCGGTTTCAGCAGAGGAGATTTTTAGAAATCGATCAATCAGAAAGAGGAATTGACTGTGGCAGACATGTTTGTTAATGAACCGGAACGAAATGAGCAGATTTTATAGAGGACCGCCCATAGAAGTTTCCTACCAAGTTTTGGTTCATTTGACAAAGCGGTTTCAGAGAAGAAGCTTTATAAGAAATCGATCAATCAGAAACAAGAACTGCCTGTGGCGTACATGTTTGTTAACAGATCGGGACCAAATAAGCAATCTGCATAGAGGACCGCCCATAGATGCTTCCTACCAAGTTTTGGTTCATTTGGTCAAGCGGTTTCAGAGAAGAAGATTTTTAGAAATCGACCAATCAGAAACAGGAATTGACTGTGGCAGACATGTTTGTTAATGAATCGGAACGAAATGAGCTGTTTGCATAGAGGACCGCCCAGGGCAGCTTCCTACTAAGTTTCGGTTCATTTGGCCAAGCGGTTTCAGAGAAGAAGATTTTTTAGAAATCGACCAATCAGAAACAAGAACTGCCTGTGGTGGCCATATTTGTTAGCAGATCGAGGCCAAATGAGCAATCTTTATAGAGAACCTTCAATAGATGCTTCCTACCAAGTTTCGGTTCATATGGCAAAGCGGTTTCAGCAGAGGAGATTTTTAGAAATCGATCAATCAGAAACAGGAATTGACTGTGGCAGACATGTTTGTTAATGAACCGGAACGAAATGAGCAGATTTTATAGAGGACCGCCCATAGAAGTTTCCTACCAAGTTTTGGTTCATTTGACAAAGCGGTTTCAGAGAAGAAGCTTTTTAAGAATTCGGTCAATCAGAAACAAGAACTGCCTGTGGCGGAAATGCTTGTTAGTATATCGGGATCAAATGAGCATTCTTTATAGAGGACTTTCAATAAATGCTTCCTACCAAGTTTCGGTTCATTTGGCAAAGCGGTTTCAACGGAGAAGATTTTTAGAAATCGACCAATCAGAAACAAGAATTGACTGTGGCAGCAATGTTTGTTAGCGAATCGGAACGAAATGAGCAATCGTTATAGAGGACCGCCCATAGATGCTTCCTACCAAGTTTCGGTTCATTTGACCAAGCAGTTTCAGAGGAAAAGATTTAAAAAAATCGACCAATAAGAAAAAAGAATTGCTTGTGGCGGCCATGTATGTTAACGGACCGGGACGAAATAAGCAATCTGCATAGAGGACCTTCCATAAATGCTTCCTACCAAGTTTCGCTTCATTTGGCAAAGCGGTTTCAGAGAAGAAGATTTCTAGAAATCGACCAATCAGAAACAAGAACTGCCTGTGGCGACCATGTTTCTTAACAGATCGGGACCAAATGAGCAATCTTTATAGAGTACCTTCAATAAATGCTTCCTACCAAGTTTCGGTTCAGTTGGTAAAGCGGTTTCAGCGGAGAAGATTTTTAGAAATGGACCAATCAGAAACAAGAATTGACTGTGGCAGCCATGTTTATTAACGAATCAGAACGAAATGAACAGTCTTTATGAGGACCGCCCATATATACTTCCTACTAGGTTTCGGTTCATTTGGCCAAGCGGTTTCAGAGAAAAAGATTTAAAAAAAATCGGCCAATCAAAGAAAGGAATCGCCTGTGGCGGCCATGTGTGCTAACAGATCGGGACGAAATGAGCAATCTTTATAGAGGACCTTCCATAAATGCTTCCTTCCAAGTTTCGGTTTATTTGGACAAGCGGCTTCAGAGGAGAATATTTTCAGAAATCGACCAATGAGAAGCAAGAATTGACTGTGGCGGCCATATTTGTCAGCGAATCGGACGACATGAGCAATATTTATAGATGACCCTTCCATAGATGCTTCCTACCAAGTTTCGGTTCATTTGGTCAAGCGGTTTCAGAGGAGAAGATTTGCTTAAATCGGTCAATGAGAAACAATAATTGCATGTGGCCGCCATGTTTGTTAAAGGATCGGAACAGAATGAGCATTCGTTATAGAGGACCTGCCATAGAAGCTTCCTACCAAGTTTCACTTCATTTGGCTGAGGGATTTCAGAGGAGAAGATTAAAATGTGAAAAGTTAACGGACGCCAAATGATGGCAAAAGCTTGGATAAAAAGCAGTATAAATCCTCAGCCGACCAGTATAACACAAACTCATATTTGACCAGTGGCAGCAGTATGTGAACGATAACATCAGTATTTGCCGTCTTCGTCGTGTGTACAGCATTCTTATTCCAACTAGTGACTTTATCGAACATTAGACTGCCACTATGTGTACCATTATTTCTACATCAAACATTATGTTTTGTATAATCTACTTCATAAGTTTTGTATTTAAGCAAACACAATGACTATTTCATATTAACTGCTAGATATGTACTGTGATTGCAAGATTGTCTTCATTGCCATGTCTTTCAATATAATCTTATATGTTTTTGCTTTGCCTGTATAATTGTTAATGCTATGACATGTGATGAATAATAAAGAAAGAAATGATAACAAAAAACTTGGTCTTTCAGTGCATATCACCTATTATTCCCAATCGACGCCAAATATGCACATTTTATACTCGGAACATACATTTAAAATATTTCGGTAGTCTTAGAGAATAAAAACACACATTGCCTGTATGGTCATGTGTTACACTTTGTCAGACGGTGGTAGCCATTTTAAATTTCCGCTCCACATAGCAAAAAATGTATTATGCAATAATCATTCATGTATCTCTTTGAAAATTCCAAAGGCCTCTAAACCAATAACGTTACAAGATACTTTTAATGATTTACTTTCTAATATACAGAAACCTCTTGGAATTCATCACATTCGTACAATCTTATTTTAACTATCTGTAAACTACCTCAAAGATCTTAGGGATTTTGGACTTGACAGATTGTCTAGTATTATATGTGACGTGGCGTCCTTTCGTCTTTTCAAACCAGTTCGATCTGAACCTCTTCATGATAACAACAGAAAATTCCTCTATATTCCGTTTCCTAACAAAGGAATCGATGCTATTTTAAAACATCAGCAACATTCTTAATAGAAAAGAGGCCGTAAAAGAAATTCCACCATATTTCAAAAATCAATCTGTTCCCATTGTCTCCTATAGCTACACTAACAGCATTGTCGGGTAAAATTTGAAACTACAAAGAAGCATTGCAAGATATTAGCATAGAAGAGTACCTTAAGAACCCTTTGACTTGTGACTGCTCCCACTCTCCCTTTCAATACAACCCATCTGGACATGTAATCACTGGTGATCTGACTGAATATCATTCAACATGAGAGTTTCCGAAAGGTGATTTCTCATGGTCCTAAATACAGAGAACCTCCACACATCAATTGGAAACATAATTTCAAGATAATTATGGATGCTGTTGAAGATTATGCCAGAAGGTGGATAAAGAGAGAAGTAGACCAAGATCCTGAGTTAGAGTCCTTGTCAGATTGGATTAGAACAAATAGGTCTCTAGTACAAGGTCGAATTCACAAACTCAAAAATTGTGTTAATAGTCGACCTAAGACTGTATTTAAAGACCAAGAAGTTGTTAAGTGTCTTTCCTCTGTACATGACAAATATGTTATCGTTCCTGCGGACAAGGCTTCCAACAATATCGTGTTTGTATGTAAATCATATTACTTCGAATGCCTTATCAACGAATTAGGCATAAATAGCAGCACCTCTAGTAATACCACATACCTCGTTCGACAAAGATGAAATCCTAGCTAACAACAGATCATTCATGACCTCTTTAAACATTCCCTCTGGTAAAGAGTCTGAGGATTTACCCTATTTATATTGGATACCTAAGCTCCATAAGATACCATGCAAAGAAAAGTACATAGCGGGATCATCAACTTGTTCTACGAAAGAATTGTCTATTCACCTGACAAAGATTCTGTCTCCAGTAAAAGAGGGACAACAGAACTATTGTGAAACTGTTTACTCGCGTAGTGGCATAAATCACATGTGGATTTTGAAAAACTCTAAAGATCTTTTGGATAACCTTCAATCAAGATCTTTCTCTCAGGTATCCACCATCAAACTTTTGATTTTTCAACTCTATATACCACCCTACCGCATGACAAATTAAAAACCCGCTTAAAAGAAACAATTCACAAAGTTTTCAGTCATAGAAACTATGGCTCAAAATGTGTTGTGTTAGGCTACAATTCCACATATGTTTCAAACAAAATTCAAAAAGGTAAAACATGCTACTCCGAGGAACAAGTGATCAGTATGCGGGAGTTCCTCATCGATAACATATTTGTCTCCTTTGGAGGAATACTGTTTCAGGAGGTCGTTGGCATACCAATGGGTACGAATTGTGCCCCTCTTCTAGCCGATTTATTTTTATACTCATATGAGTCGAAGTTTCTTCAAAAGCTTGTAAAAGATTATAAGAAGATTCATGAGGCCTAAGCCTTTAATTTCACATACAGGTATATTGATGACGTTTTATCTATCAATAATTCTAGATTTGCAGAATTTCTTCCATTGATATATCCTCCAGAGCTGGAAGTTAATGAGACCACAGAAATCACTTCGTCCGCATTATTTTTGGACTTATGCCTCAAATTTGACGACAGTGATCAAATCAGTACTAAAATTAATGATAAACGGGACGACTTCAATTTTAAAATCATAAATTTTCCAAATATGTGCAGCAATATACCAGCTTCTCCTGCATATGGTGTTTACATCTCGCAATTGATTCGCAATGGAAGGGCCATTAGCAATTATTCTGATTTCCTGAAACGTCATCTTCATCTGAGAAACAGGCTACTGAACCAAGGCTATTAAAAGATTCTCCTTATTCGATCTCTTAAAAAGTTTATATTCCGATACCAATATCTTGTCGAAATATATTCCGTCTCTGTAGAAAAGATTATAAACGATGGATTTTCACATAGTGAAAATGTATAAAGATAAGGTGTCAACAAAAATGTCATTTTTTTTTTTTTTTATCAATGTGTGACGTACAAGTGTCTTTGACATTTACTTCATTGAGTTTGGTGCTGCTTTGAAAACTGTTTTACCTGTTTTGTTCAAGTATTGTTATAAATACTGTTATAGTGACAGCCGGAGACTTTGGGCCGTAGTGAAAGGGGGAGGCTTGGCGCTTTAAAATCTGATTCGGCCCATCATTTCTTTAGAAATGCCTGTACCAAGTCAGGGTCATTACGGTTTTCACAGTTTTCAGGTTCTTGACTGATTTTGTCTGTGTATATACTTATGAGTTTTGACTTTCCCTTTGTAAGATTGTTCGGAGTTCGGTAATTTTGTTATTACCCTTATTTGACTTCACATCGGTTTCAACATTTCAAATGTGATAGAGGATCATTCAATGTTATTTTCAATAATGCAGTTTTCCCCGCCATGATAGAGCTTTTCTTCAGACAATTGGAACTTGTTAATGGTTTCTGATTATTATGTAAAATATCCAATCATCTCAAGCGTACAGTGTATACAGGACAATCCAATGCGCACTCCTGTTAAGCTGTGTGATCTGAATGGCACATTATATAAATATATTTATATCGATTTTAATTGACTTTATTAAAACTTTGATGTTAGAAATGTTTCTAAACACGTGGTCGCGCCGTTAAAATTGATCATCTACGCATCGTTGTATCACATTCGACTCAGCAATAGTAGTACAAGTATGGTGGTAGAATTTGTGGGATCATTTATTTTGATAGTCAGCAATTTCTTTGGAACATTTGAATTGATAGCAGGTATGGCATGTGTTGTATTTTGTTTAACTTTTTTTTACATACACCACTTCACTGTCGTCAAAGAGCTCCGGAATTGCTCTGTCATCTTCCGGTACAAGTCAATAATGCATGTTTGACATACAGGCGACGACAAAAAGTAAGTATTATGATTATATAGTATTATTATATCTTGAATCCAGAAGATGTCGTTATCGGTTGATTATTTTTTGTTTGTTTTTACCTATATGTTTCTGTGGTTAACTTAATAGATTACTCAGATATAGATAAAATGATGGACATAAACAATGAAAAATGTTAATAATGAGATTGAAATCATCAAATAAAGCTATAAAAAGTAGTCTATATGTGTAATTAAAGTACACAAACCCTTTGTAATGCCTATATACAGGATAGATTGCACTGGCGTTCCACCATGAATAGTCTTAGACTTACTACAGTAAAAAACACAATGCTTATTTACGTACATTCTTTCCGGCTCTGTCAGCCACTACTTTCCTGTTGGGTCCCAAAAATTGTTTTTCAGTAGAACCGTTTTGTCTATGTAAAAAATTGAAAGAATAGCGAAAACAGCTCAATACCACAATTATGTTTCCTTTTTGCAATTTATTTAAGGTTCATTATAACACTTGTCAAGGGTATGTTCGACTTGCAAATTGATAAAAGCAAAAAACAAAAAACAAAAAAATGTCTTCAATGAATAAAATTTGTGGAAAAAAACAACAGCACATAGTCAAAATATTTTACATGTGGATGTTTTGTTTAACATTAAAAGAAAGAAATACAAAACGGTTTGTGCAGAATTGGCATTCGCCAAGTCACCTTCGACAGAATGGTCATGATTTTGTATAGAACTTATAATTCTTTTTCTTTATTTGCTATGCAGTTGGATTATTGCAATATTCAAAGAGTGTTTGAACAAAAGTAGGAACTCTCACTGTTTATATAGATATCAAGTAACTCAAGTTTTGGATTAAGTTTTGTTTTCAAATAATATATTGAAGGACAATAAGAATTTTTGATTAAAAAAAAACAAAAAATATAATAAAAATAGGGAACAGCATCGGTAGCGTAATGGTTAGCGTGCTCGCATCGAGTGCGATAGATTGTGGGTACGAACTGCGGTCTTGTCAAACAAAAGAATATCAAATTGGTATTTGTTGCTTTTTCGCTAATAACGCAGCATTAAGGAGGAAAAACAAAGACTGGTTGGCTCGGAATCAGAACAATGTGTCCGTGTGGAGCGACATATCTACCCAATGACTGTTGTTAGCTGACCTTGCAAAAGGCAATATGAGCTTTTACAATCACTTGGCGCGCGTCGTCCGTCGTCTTTCGTTCGTCGTCTGTCGTCCATTAACTATTCACATTTTAATTTTCTCCTCTGAAACGCCTCAACCAAATGAAGTGAAACTTAGTAGGAAGCATCTATGGAAGGTCCTCTGTAACGATTACTCATTTCGTCCCGATCCGTTAACAAACATGGTCGCCACAAGCGATTCTTGTTTCTGATTGGCAGATTATTATAAAATCTTCTCCTCTCAAACTGCTTAGCCAAATGAATCGAAACTTGGTAGGAAGCAACGATGGAAGGTCTTCTATAAAGATTGCACATTTCATCCCGATCCGTTGACAAACATGGTCGCCACAGACAATTCTTGTTTCTGATTGGCCGATCTCTAACAATCTTCTTCTCTGAAACTGCTTAGCCAAATGAGCCGAACTTTGGTGGGAAGCACCTATAGAAGGTTCTGTCTGTATTAAGCTTCCTCAAAGCAGAATGAAAGGTGAACGACATAGGTTCAGACCACTGAGCTTTCTATTTTGAGTGAGCAAAGCACGAACATTTGTCGTATCACAACTTGTAACGAACGTTGCATTAATCGAGTACACCTAACATTTTCTTTGTATGCAAACCGCCAAAATCGTCCGTGCGGAAAGGAATTCAATACTACAGCCTTTGTTAATTTGCTTATCTGTAATGTTAATGTAAACATTATACTGTGAAGAAGCTTAAATATCGTATCCATGAAGTTATGTCCACATAGTGACTTACTTCAATATCAACGAGTATAAAATTAAAATATTGCGTTATAAAAAGAATCTCACACTACTCAATTGATGCGCCTGGACAGCTACTTAAAGTGAGTGTAGCGTATTGAGCACCAACCGTGATGTCAGTGCTACAAAAAGCATTAAAAAAAATCAAGTGTTCGCGACAGTAGCGATTTAGCATAGAAATAACGATGTTTTTATTGTACAAAGTAGCTGAAATTAGCAGCCATGGCGAATATTCATATTATGGTTCAGTATTTATCGCCTTTGAGATATTTCATAATCATAACTATTGTTAGATTGCAATATAATGCTCAATAACAATAAGATCAGTGGTTTTTACATACTGACAAACCCGGTTATTTATAAATGACCCAACCGGTTTGTATACATGTTTACATTTTGACCAAGCTGGATTTCAAAAGCATCTGTTGACATCATGTTTTAGGGTATAACTAATTACTAATTTATTTTTCATCAACAAAATAGTATTTTTAAGTAAAATCAATCATTCATCAATATTTTGTTTCTTTTTGAGCAACATTTAATTCATTCGTAAATGCAAGATATGGCGATATTTCAGTTGACTGTAATGATTTTGAAGCCGGATTCCTTATAGCTTATAGAAAAATCTAATTTTACACTGCAAAAATAAATGATATTTGGACAAAAAATGAAATTAATAATAATAACAATCATAAAGCATCATAATTCAAAACATTATATACACAGTATATTTATAAATACTTACGATAATTATCCGTGTCTGCTTTAAAAATACCGCTTTAAAATATCCCGTATGTTGATCAAACATTTTCGATCGGAGCTCTTTGACGACAGTGCACTTGTCAAGGCAATTTGATATCGCAATCATAATATTAACCAGCACGGACAAATTCAAAATCTAAGCGTCCCACACTGTTGCATATTTTAATCGTCTCCAGCACAGTGTGATATTTTTATTTTTTAATTTTTTTTTACTGTATACCAATGATCATGCAAATAATCAGCGATAGCAATGCTTCAATATTTACAGTAGGTACCGTTGTGACATGCAGATTCAAATTCATGTGTCCATGGCAACCGAGCCCTTTATTCCAACGCTTGTAATAAACTGCTATGCAGACTATTTGAAATTTGGCATTCTAAAAAAGTAGTAGCAAAAATGTAATTGTACAAGGTATGAAATAACTGTGAAATGGAAATTCCAATTTGCACAAATTAAATACCGGAGTCCAAAGTTGGTCAGAAAGTGCAAAGGGGAAGCATTAAAAATGAACTGTAAATGACATGAATCATCATTGTGATATACAGAATCAGATGTTCACAAATAGAAATGCCATGGTCATCAGTGCCTGTGTCCAATGTTTTAATGTTAGGAGCTAATAAAAAGCATTCTTTTTTCATACGAAACATCTGTATTTGGGGAATGAATGAATGAATTATCTGTATTCTCATAATCTATGCATAATTACAGAGAAGATAATTACAACATAACAGAAATTATAAAGTATATGGACAGAAACAAAATTTATAGCCAAGAGGAGAGATTTTCATAGTAATTACCTGGATAAATTTACACAATATTTTCTAATACAACAATGTTATTAGTTTAAAATAATTCATTAAACTTAAGAATATTTGCATTTGTCTGACAATAATATGGCAAGTATTTTTTTCCTTCATTATTGAAAAAGCTACACGTCATTACATAATGCAATTCGTCGCCTATGTTATTTGAGTCGCAAAAGTGGCACAACATACCATTACTAGAAATGTTGTACCACCTTCACGTCTCAACTGGCAATTGGTGACTACTACATCTGAATTTACAAAATACATATATACATGTATATGTTATTTGGTGATAATAAAGACAAGTATTTTTCAAAGACTAATTCGTTTTTAAAAATTTCATAGCAAAGCACTGTTGATGACATGCTTATTTCTGTGCACTATTTTTGTTTGAATGGAACTTTTAATCTTTGATCAGCACTTAATATTGTAATATGAAAGCATTCTTTTCCTTTGATCGAATGTAAGCAACAGTTATTATGAATTAATACACGCAGATATAAGATATTGCATACTTTATATCTGGTCTGTAGTTGTATTACTCTCAGAAAGCCGTGCAATAATCAACGGCCTAGATGTGATATTCCATAGCATCATGTTACAAATAATTTATTCCACAGTTTACTGAGTTAAACGTTTAATCGAACAAGAGCAGACAACACATAGGACAAAAGAAAGAGGACAAACAACGATAAGAGTAATAACAAAATTACTCCGAACAATTTTCAAAAGGGAAAGTCAAAACTCATCAGCATACAAAACATGCACATAAAACTAAGTTCGAGTAACACGAACCCCACTAAAAACCGGGGTGCGCTCAGGTGCTACGGAAGGGTAAGCAGTTTTTGCTCCACCGGTGGCACCCGTCGTGTTATTTTAGTTACAAACCCGGTGATTAGTTATGAATGAGGAAATGACCCGTAAGTGTTTGCGATAAGTGGAACATATTTGTAGTAATTTGTGACACAGATATTCCATAGCGATCGACCAAGCCATTGTGGCGACCGTAAAACTTTCGAAGTGATGACTTCAACTTAGCCAAGACGATTATAATATAGATTTCAGTCCGCGGTCATCTGTGACATAGACATTCTGTAACACTACACTAATTCATGCTAGAGACTGTCAAAATGATTACTTCAACTTTAGCTGTAGCCTTAGGTACCATTGGATCTACAGCTCTCTTCTCATCAGAAACCCTCCATCAAGAATGTTCTGGTTATTCTAATAGGAAACACAAACTGTAATATTGAGACATGCATATTATTGAGACATGCATAACCGGCGCTGAAGGTCGATTTATATGTGTAGCTCAATGTATGAAGAGGGCTAGCTGTATATGTGGTATCCTTATTTCAAGCTCAAAGTTTTCATAAAAGTTATGGTCTTAAGAACTAGTTGTGGAATTATATTGTAAAATGAAATTGCATGAATCATTAATGTGATATGGATATTAAAATTTGCACAAATTCAGACCACAGGCTCTACCTTGCTTGCGAAAATGTAACAGTCAGAAATGGACTCGCTATTGTGCTTAGCATGAAACAATATTATATTTTGTTCAAATGAACGTCACAGGTTCTATTGAGTTCATGCGTTGATTTCATTGGTGTTTACTGTCAAGTGAACAGTATATCATCTTTATTAATGACAAGAGGCTTCCAAGCAATAACAAATGCAAAAACAAATATTACACCGGGATGGACCTATGGCTGACACTTTAGATATCAACGACAAATAATCGTTAGAGAGTAATCATGAATGGTAAATCCAAAGACATGGGCAACATTGGGCACATAAGATACAGTTTGAGAATAAACAAAAACAAAGCAAGACACCCATAAGGTTATTTTATAATTTGCCAGTATATTTTGTCTTGTTGTGTAATTGTTCAGTATTGTCTGTAGGGTCTGTAAAAAGTGAAAATTACAAAAAAAAAACAAAAACAAAAACAAAGCAAGACACCCACAGTGTAACTCATAGTTCGGTGAAAGTCTTGAATGTGATTGAGGAAAGACAAATATAAGTAAAAAGGGAAAAGCTCCATTTCCATTTGTGAAATGGGTATTTCGTTACGGTCAAATAGTAGGTTAAGAGGACCGTAAAATGTTTGCAGCAAAGACTGTTGAATACCGAATGCGTTTTGAAATATAAACTCCACACGTTGATGTTGCTGGAATATGGCTACTGATGAATGCATGGGAAGTTGACTATTGGAAAAAACATTACGTAGGTCGTAGAGTTTTGTTTTTTAATCGTCTTCCGGTGTCAATTCCATGGTGAAACAGACGTTGGAGTGTCAATACCATCCTTTATATTAAGATCATTTGTGCATATGAGATGCAGATGATCACCAAATCGAACATCACCGAAAGCTGTAATTTAATATTTGAGACTAATTTCTACTCTTACGTTTACAAAGTATGGTGCTGCAATTTCATCACTTCGAAAGATTTACGGTCGCCACCATAACTTGGTTAACCATAATAGAATATCTGTGGCACTATTGAGCACGGATATGTACCATTTGTCGTAATCATAATCCGGTCCCTTCCACATTCATGACTTTCCCTCGGAGTAACGTGACGGTTGCCAAATGTGTCAAAAACTGCATACCTATCAGGAGCATTGAGTTTACCCCCGGTTTTTGGTAGAGTTGTGTGTTGCTCAATCGTTTGTTTTATATGTAGTGGTTTGTACATAAATGTTTGTCTCTTTGTCTTTTTTTCTTTTGGCTATTGTATTATCTGTACTTCTTCGAGTTACGATTTCTGATTACCTTCTTGGTATGTTCAAACTTTTATTAAGTCATAATGTGATGATTTTCGGCAATTTTATTATTATTACGTGAAATTTGATATTTTTTTTGCAACCAATTATATTTATATGCAATGTTTGAATTTGTTAATTGATTTACACGTGAAGATAATCGCATCCATAATGTCAGTATATTATTCATACTATGCATTTGTGTAACACTCCAATAATTTCAGAATTGGAATATTTTATTAAATTAAAACGATGTTATGTATATAACTGTATGTGAAATATTTTTTATATTTCTTTTCAGGATCCACGATTACACTTCAAACATCAAGTGATAGCCACACATCAGTATCAGATCTAGGCTATGTTTTGTCTAATAACCGAATCATATATGACGCCAAAGCTTGTGGTGATGTGGTCATATCTCTGTCTCAGACGGTACCTTTGACATATCCAAAATTTAGCATCTATTGGGGTGGGAATCATGACAGTCTATCGCTGTTTTATGCGTTTAAAACATCTGAGGTGGATTATGCCGTACAACATTATTACATTTCAGTGTTAGACTGTTATAATTATAAGATGTTTTGGACTCGTTGGAGTACATTCACCATGGAATGTGGAACCGGAAATATCGATGACAATGTAGTAAGAATGTCTTGGAATGACGTATGTCCTATTGTTGTGAATTCACTTCATGCCAAGTCGTATCCAGGTCGGGTGGCTGAATGGACATTTTATGACGAATCTGGTAAATTCTTAATATCTTTGTTTTTGCAATCACTATGCATCCTGCTGCGTTCGTCGTAAGCATGTTCAAAAATGGTTTCATCTGAATTATGTAATATGAAATACACGATGTATTAGGGGGTGAAATAAAACAAAACATGGTGTATATGATTTTGCTTGGTTGTCTGTGTTAAAACAGAAACTGTATTAGGGGTGATCAAAAGCCGTAAATCTCTTAGGGCCAGACAATGCATGTACAATGACAAAAAGAAAAAGGACAAAAGGACAAACAATGAAAGGTAAGTAATTCCTGTTCCATAGGTGGCACTCCTCGTGTTACTCTTGTTACAAACCCGGTGATAAGTCATGAATGAGAACAGAACCGAATTGTGATAACGACAAACGGGGCATATCCGTGGCCATTTGTGACACAGATATATCGTAGCCGTTAACGAAGTCATAGTGGCGACCGTATAAAGCTTTCGAAGTGAAGATGTTAACCACTAGGATCCCTTGGTTCAATAGCTTCTCTGTGCCTTTCCATATATCACCCTCCACTGCATTTTCTATTCGTTGAGCCCGTAGGTACGTTGTAATATCATATAACCAGGCAACCCAATCAGGTGCGTCTTCAGAGTCTGTATATGTGCAGTGGCGTAACCAGAAGAGTTTGAAGATACAAAAGGGGTAATCAAAATCCGTAAATCGAAGACGAACACACAACACAATGGCCAAAAGAAAATGTATAAAAGGACAAACATCGATCTACAAAACATACACATACAACTAAAGATCGAGTAACACGACACAACATCACCCATAATCACCCCTGATGCACTTTTCTATTTCCTCATTAGACAAGTTAATGCATTCATTTATACATCACATAAAATAATACAGAAAGGCAATTATATGATTTAATTTTAATATAGACAATTGTACGATTTACATGTTACTCTATTTTTATTGTCTTTTCATCTTTAGGGATTTTTGGCTATACAATTAGCTATATATAAATGCAGATATGATCCAAGACGAAATTTAATTACTTCACTAAATACTTAATTTGAAATTAATTTAAGAGTGAAGTGCAAAATATGATACAGTAGCATATGAATACATCAAAGAAGAAAGGAATTATCGATCCGTAAATTTGATAGGATCAGACAATTGTTTTTTCACAAGGGACCACGAACGATCACTTCAAATAATCATTTGCTCAATGAGAGCTGCCACATCTAAGCTTAAGGAGCTCAACATTGTCGAAAGACCATGCAGTCATATGCTTAATATCATTAAATGAAATGCATAAATTACTAATGTAATTCAACATGAATAAAAGTGTCATGGTGATAAAAATTACTTTGGTTGATGGGTTACAACAATTGATCTATTGTTTTTAATATTTTATATTACAGGTCTGTCAACTAACAAAGAACAGAAATACACAAGTTCTCACTACATAGGAAAGGAATCAAACTGTAAACAATTACAAGTTGCTGAAGAAATCTCCGCACTGAGTATTATAGAATGTGCTGTGCTTTGTGAACAATCTGTTGACTGCTTTGTATTCAGCTACGACAACAGTGCATTTATTTGTCTTCTATATTACCACAAAGCTCTACCAACCAACGCAACGGTGAAATATTTCGGAAAATAGCACGAAACCTGTAATCGTCGAGCTTAAAGCACCCAATTTAGAAACTCTACTGCAGAGCTATGTGTAATTAATGAAAAACATAAATACAAAATAATAATATCTTACCTGTTTTCTTCTTATATTTGACGTAAGCAAACAAGGTTTTACAAGGATGCATATTAACTTAGTGACACCTCTCTGCCTACCTAGCGAACAACATTAAACATGCGTCTCTAATAAATTTTCACACACACGCCTTGGTGGAGTAATGATCATCGCAATCCTCTAGAGTGTAGTAGATCGTGCGGTTCGATCCTCGGTCGTTTCAAATCAGAGACAATAAAATTACCCCTAATATGCATTTTCCACCAATCACGTAGCACAAAGGAGTAAGAGCAAGCACTGGTTGACTCGGAATCAGGAAAATATGTCCATAAGAGCTTTTGGACTGTTGTGGTGAGTTAAAAACCGAAATCAGCCTGTTGGTCTAGTACAGAAGACCAACTTTCTTATCATTTCATCAAACAGTAACCTGTTCATAATATAGCTCAACAATACTCTCTCGTGGCGCTAAACAACAACCAATCACTAAACTTTCGGAAATACTGACCGTTAATACTTCAAGTTTTAGTACTAATATAATTAGCGCTTTATTCCACCACTAAAACTGGTCGCCATCATAGAGCTGAAATATTGCTGAAAGTGGTGTTAAACACAATAAATAAATCAATTACTAGCACTTTAAGTGCACAGTTCAATGTTTTCTACTAAGATGTGAGTAGCATTATCAAACATAAAAATCAAATATTAACAAGCCTTTGAAAACATGGTATGTAAATATCAAAAGGTTAAACACGATATGAAATATTTAACACAGATTAAAACAATTAGCTGGAGTCTCTCGAAAGATTGTATCACCCACCTGACATATTAGAAAGTATGTAGATTCCTCTTATAGCTGTCGTCTTTCACATTTCTTAAATCAGCATTCATACTTTAATGGTTTCAGAAGTTCTTTGTTATAAAGTCAGAACTAGTGGACGATCACCTTTATATGATATGTATATGATTCAATGTAAATATGAAAAACAGTTGCTGAGAAAAAAACTGATTGTAGGTACATCCAATAGGGTTCTATGTGCACCAACGTTCATAATTAGTAGAAGACAATCTAAAAGACATTCTTCAATATCATAATTAATTTTGTCAAGACGTGTTTAAAAATTCACCACGTATTTACATATTCATACCTACCAAGATTGTTCCAATTGACCATGTAATATGAGAGATTGAAATCTGAAATGTTTACAGACGACGACGGACATCAAATAGCAATTTTTCAGACTTCAAAAATTAGGAGGCGCATCATTGCCACTACTTATTATTTTTGTCCCTATTAAGCATTCCATACGTTTCAATGTCAGTCAATATCGCTGCATCGGTGGCATCACTTGTCGCTCATTATTGTATAATTTATATATTGTTGAAGATCATCCTTCATAGGCCTGAAATATTTGACTCTGGATGATAAGCAACAAATACTCAGTCAATGCGCCATTTGTGCAGAAGGCATCAAATCCAGCTTTCACCTCGTGCTGTGTGATCATCACATTCCGTTAACGTAAAGATTGACAGCAGCTACAAAATGAGAAAAATAATAATGGAAAAAAAAGTTAGCACAGCGATGGTCAACAATTCCACCAATGAAAAAAACAAAACATCTCAACTCAAGTCAATGAACACAAATATTGCCATGACCTATAGAGATGGTAATGCAAGTCCTTGTTTGTGACAGATACATAAATGTGGCAGGTGAAAACGGTTAATGGAATCCCAACTACACCCTCCTTGGTAATTTGGTCAGCCTATTATTGGTGGTACTAGGTTGTTCCTTGTTTGCGACGAAATCCCAGTATTTCCAGCATAGCTAACATAGAAATGTCAGATACAAGCAATATGTCATACAGTACAGAAGACGAACATAAAATACCCAAGCGGGGGGAGATTTGAGTAAAAACACGACCCGGTCACAGAAAGCTTACAAGAGGATAATGTTTTAGGCAAACGTCTGTTCATCTTTCCTTGTAAGAGTAATCTAAATAGTCGTTCTAGACACGAGCTTTATTAAAGTAGGAGAGTTGCTTATCGAGATAGACAAGATCCGAAATCTATATTCTTATCAAGATAGTATTTATTGCGTGGTCAGCATGGACGGTACAGTGACGACATTTCTCATTTTACAATCCAGTCTACTAGGGTCAAGTAAGATGTGCTTTTTCAAGAACAATATGCAAAGTCTTGTATCATTCGACAAGAAATTTTATTGAGATATTTGAATGCGTTGTCTAAATTCATGAAATATTTTAACTTGAGTACCTATAACTGAACGTGACACTGCGTCTGTTTAAGTGTAAATGAATTATGTTTCAATTGCATTCCTAATGTAATGGATACTAGCTTTGTATTAAAAGACAGACTAACAAGGTGAAAGTTCATTTACCTCGTCTAATTACTCCTTTGGTATTTTCAATTGTTTTTCATTCGTATCTTGACACCATTTGCCTCTTCTTGTAAATTAATACAACAAAGATAAAATACATATTGTAGGTAATGATACCAGCATCACAATCCATAATTCACAGAGACAAAGGCATTTGGATTACGAATGTTTAACTCCAATTTTTAACAATATCTAAATCTGTTTTTTTTCAAAGTGTGGTGGAAAGTTTTATTTAGGAGAAAACCAAAGTACCAGAATAAAACCTACTACAGTTTATATAGCATAATTGAGTCAGTGACACGCTACTTCATTGTGTTTGTAACACGTACATTTTACTAGGACGAGAGAAAAACTGACATACCTTAGTACTGGTGGTAATGACATCTGATGCCACATGTAAATGAAATAAAAGCTTGAAGATACCAAAGGGGTAATCAGAAGCCGTAAATAGACAGACAGTGCAATGGCCAAAACAAAAAAGTACAAACAAGGATCTGCAAAACACTACACATAAATATAAAGATCGAGGAACACGAACCCCGCTAAAATCCAGGGAGTGAACTCAGGTGCTCTGCAAAGATAAGCAGTTCCTGCTCTACATTTGTCATCTGTCGTGTTACTCTTGTTACATACACGGTGATAAGTCATTAACGATTAGCAAGTAACGGTGGCGACCGCAAAACTTTCGAAGACATGACTTCAAATTAACCACTAGGATCTCTTGTTTAATATATTCCTTGTTAGCAGCAACCTTCTACCAAGGTCATCATGTAAACCGGAGTAAGACAACATATTTTAAGAGGAACACAATCTCGTTTTACAGCCAGCGTAACATTTAATGATCATGATATAATAAAAAAACACTTGTCAGACACGTGATTGCTTAATAACAGGTAAATATTTGTCCAAAACTACTCCTCTGAAGAGAGTTGATGCTATGGCGTTTAACACCACTTTCAAGAACTCTTAAGAGACATCATTACAAATATGGAAACTACTTCGACAAACCTGCACATAGGAAAGTAGCATATCATCCAAATAAAGGTGTAATGTTTCTCCTTAGAAATAATAAAACAACCTTTGAAGTTAAAACAAATCTATTTCGGTCATCATCAAGAGTCAAAATAGTATGAATGTACTCCAACATTGTATCAAGTTGGAATGCACTTCCTGATTGGAGACAAGAATAATATATTATGACCTTTCGATAGCGATCATTATAGTCATATGTTACAAGTGGTAAGTAACCACATAGACTACATGATTTATATTCACGATTCGACTAATTTAAGACAATACAACACCGTGATCCATTGCATAATAATTATGTCTTTATTATCTATTTTGCTTAGAATTTTTTTTTTAAATAATAAAAAGAAAAAAACCGCACACACAATAAATATGAACTTAAACGAACAATTAAAAACAACCAAAAATAGGTTAACTATCATTATTTTCCACTCATTTTAGTTGTATATAATCAATCTAATTGTCAGTTCTGTTAATCGATGTCGATGTTTTTATGAGTTTAACATTATTTAGCTATCTTTCCTTGCTCGATCGTTAGTTTTATATATATGTTTTGTAGATCGTTGTTTGTTCTTTTTCGTTTTTCTTTTGTCCATTGTGTTGACCTGTCCTCCTTAGATTTACGGCTTCGGATTACCCCTTTGATATCTTTTCATATATTTTAGGATTTCTATTTAGTAGAAAGGTGTGCTATGATCATATTGGGTGCTTCAATGCACATGGTAACCTGCCAGAATCACCAGATCATATACAGACACAGTTTTTATTATATACCCGACAAAATCCCCACCAGGAGAAACTACTTGACCCGTATAACCATTCCACTATAAAACATTCTCATTTTGATGGCAGCAAGAAAACCGTGTTGATAACGCATGGTTATCAGGATGACGGTAGAAGTACATGGATACACAAAATGACAACAGAACTATTGGAAAAGGTTGGTTAAACAAAAGGTCAAAAAATAAAAACCCTATAATAAACAATACACCAATCTATACATAGCTTAAATATAAGGTGCATTTATAACTAGAATTTGTTCTGCCAACATTAGGAGCTGATTTTTCATGTAAAATCACCCAAATTCCTCTGTAAAATATTATATAAAGAAGGGCAATAACAAAATTTTACCCAACTAAATTTCAAAAGTCTAGTATCTCAAATAATACCGAACAGAAATGTCCACAATTGCACACAAATACTATTACTATTACTCATTACCTCTTTGACATCTTCAAAGCTTTCAAGAGACGACTCTTTGATGTAATAGTTTAGAACTCAGAAGATAGTAAAGTTGTAAAGGATCTTAATACAAACTAATAGCTCCGCCATTTTAACTCTAATTGGTTGATGTTTATCTAAGCAGGCAGTATCCCAAAGTATATTTATTCGAGAACAAGACCACAAACAAATTATGCATGAACAAACGCATCGTTGTGGTGCACCTATGTAAGGGCGTATTATCCCAACAAGGAAAGGAGAAATCAATAAATAAGACATTGACCGATCTCACGAGCAACATTTTCCGACCGACATAAAACATGGCAAATATAATAAGCCAGAAATAATCTAATGAATATTAATGTACAGTTCTGGGATTTGGGTTCAATCGAGTTTCTAGTTTTCAGAAAATTATTATTTCATAATTCAGTTTAGCTGAATACTACCCTAATCTTTATTTACACGACAGGGTGATACGAATGTCATAGCAGTCAACTGGGAACATGGAGCCGACAACATTAATTATATACAAGCAGCTGCTAACACACGGGTAATAAGAACTACAATAGGGGAGCTGATTAAGTCACTACACTAAAGACCACATGCAAGCTATGACAAGTTCCATCTTGTTGGTCACAGTTTAGGATCACATATTTCAGGATATGCCGGAGCTTATCTTCATGGGGCTATTGGAAAAATAACTGGTAAATAAGATTTGTAATATTCGATATCATTAAATAACTATGAATTGTCTTAATTCTGATTGGCTTAGATGGTTCATTGCTTCCTCTAACAGAACTATATGTCCACCGCGCAATTTTGCGCGTGAGTTTAATAAATCTCATGTCGCAGTTAGTACGTACGCAAATATAGTAACAGGGGGAAACTAGTAGGCTGATTAATATCGATAAGTTTGATTGGCCGACATTTTGAACCTGAACCAATCAGAGGCGGTCTTCCTAACGAACTTCGGTAATCAGCGGACGACTGTTAGTAAGCAAACATAAACGACGCAGCTTCGTCAGTAGAACCAGAAGTTAATACGTACCCAAATATAGTAACAGGGGAAAACTAAAATAAATGCTCTAACATTACCATAAACTACAACATAAATTAATTATGCTTACCTATGTTCTTTAAAAATTGATTAAAAATGTTCCTGAAACTGTGATATTTTTTTGGGTAAAATTTTGAAATTGTATTCGTTTTTTCTTAATCAATTTTATTGTTTTGAAACATTAGAAATGTCAAGCTTTAAAAACTGGTGTTTGTTGGTTTAAAGCAGCTACATAAAAAAAAGAATAAATAGAAATGTCTAAGAAACAGCAACAATTCACAATTTTCACCCCAAAATTACACTTAGAATGTGTCATTTAATAAAATAATTGATGACTTTTCATTTCGGTGGACACTGATTTATCAACCCCTTGGAAGTGATGTTCACCTCAACCGTTGGCTTCGGTGAACATCACTTCCTCGGAGTTGATAAATTACAATGTCCACCTTATGAAAAGTCATTACTTGTATAATGTTATACAAATATAGCCTTCCATTGAGATCAATGCATGGATTTATAGACCTATATTACGAATTTAGTTTGTTACACACATTTTCATTGGTTCTTCAACCCTGAATGTCAGCATATATTCGGAAAACAGACGGGGTATATACGTACGTTTTCGGTCTCCCTCATTTGGGCCCCAAAAAACAATAACAACATGGTTGACAAAAATAGAAATATTTACGCTTCACTGAATCAATATTATAATACGGAATAATAAATGTATTTTTACCAAATTAAATGCTGTTTTGTCATTAGAATTTATTCAGTCACTGGCAGGAGATATGTAATGAAAAAGGTGGACGAATTAACTAAAAATCGTAGGGAAATGGACAGAGAAAATATTTCTGGGCATATGCCGGAGGATCGTGAAATGCCTGAATATTGTCCAGTTAGAAATTTTGAGACCTACCTTCAAAAACTTCACCCTCAGTGCAACAGGCTTTGGCAATTTCCTAAAGACAGTTTTAATATTTCCGATGAATGTTGGTTCCAAAAAAGACCGATAGGAAAAGACACATTGGCATCATTTATGTCCACATTAAGTAAAAAAACAGGCCTTTCACAAATCTACACCATCCACTCCATTCGTGCAACAGGTGCAACTATCCTAGGAAGAAACTGTTCAATGGCACCAATTATGGCAGTTACCGGACAC
Organism: Bathymodiolus septemdierum; assembly: GCA_963383655.1. Taxonomy (NCBI): domain Eukaryota; kingdom Metazoa; phylum Mollusca; class Bivalvia; order Mytilida; family Modiolidae; genus Bathymodiolus; species Bathymodiolus septemdierum. The sequence continues at coordinate 119,096,161 of OY726518.1, read as the reverse complement.
AAATCTGCCTCGTCAGTTGCAGTACATCAACGTGTTTCATCAAAGGAAAACAAGTTATGGAAGACATTATCACAAGTTATGTTCGTGGAGAGCAACCATCTCAACTATCCTCAATAATGCCACCGCACAGTACTTCCCGGTTGTAACTCATGCCGCCGACACAAAACAGTTCAAGTTCAACATCACTTGTTCAAATGAGGGCCAATACACATGTTGCATCGTCGGTTACGGACGTCATTGACATTTTGGATGTAAATTATGATGATTTATTTTGTGATTATAACACTCTTACAACAGTTAATTCCGTCACAAACACCAGAACAATTCAGCAAACTCCCATGTTCCACGGCTGTACCATTACAAATTTGAACATAGCAATCAACAAGTGAAAGTGTGTTAAACTTTCCGCCTTTAAAACTTTCGATGTCACGGGGCCACACCAAGTTTTTGCTTATTGTTAACATTTTAATTATTGAAATTGTTTCACAAACTCGTTGTTTTGTTATGTAATATATTAATGTTATAATTATAAAGTTTATAAAATTTACTGCATATGAAATTGTCTTGATTTAGAAATATTGAACAGGATTTTCCTTTATGAGACACCTCAGTACTTAAAATATCACGTGACAAATATTTGACGTCATTGAACAAAGAATGTCAGAGGTACCAAAAGGGACATCTAGAAATACGGAAAATGAAAATAAAAGACGCAAAATATTTAATAAAGTTTTAAATATGAATTGGGACTATGTACGTGGTAAAAAAAAAACAAAAGGAAAATAAAAATAAACAAACAAAAAGGAAACAAAAAAAAAATAATAATTTTTTTTTTTTTTTTTTTTTATACGACAGTTTGGTTCTGTATTTAACAAAAAATGGTTAAATCCGTAATATATTTGTTATTCAGCTATCAGACAGGGTATATAATGTTACATTCCCGGCTTATGATCTATATTTCCTGAGGCGCAGCAGGGAATATAGATCATAAGCGAGAATATCACATTATATACCCTGTCTGATAGCTGAATAACATATAATAAATATATATTGACTATGATTGTTTTTTTAATTTTTCAATAATTATTATTTGAATATTATAATTTTGAAATCTTATGAAATTTTTGAAAGTGAAAGTATATGAAATTTTAGAAATTTTGAAGTTTTTTTTTTATATATATAAAATTTCAAAATTTTCAAAAAGCTTGAAATTGTATATGAAATTTTATGAAATTTTTGAAATTTTTGAAATTTGTTGAAATTTTGGAAAATACATTGATAAATCGTGTATAGCACGGATGTTTCTAAAAATAAATGCCCATTATATACATAGTGTGGTGGTACAAGACTATGTATCAGGTCGAGGCTGTTGAGTGAACCAGTATCACTACGAGTCGCGAAAGCGGCGAGTTGTGATGCGGTTTGTTCACACAACGGCAAGACCTGATACATAGTATTGTACCAACACTATGTATGTAATAAGTTTATCTAACATTTCAATAAAAGCAAATTTTAAGGAAATAACAAGGGTTGAAATAAGATTAACAAATTTGTGCGATACTCTGAGGGAGATTACACTTTGTGCATGACGTCACGTTTATTTGTTGCAGTTCATCCAATTGCTTTGTTAACGTTGCTCACACTGACGTGTTTTACCCCGCATTCCAATGATATGACGTCATGACAAAATAATTTGACAGAGAAGATCGCGTGCAATGTCTTGTCATTATTTTATCACCACAGTGTGGTGATACAACATCTTGTATCAGACACCTTGTATCAGGCAGGCTACTTTCTTTAAATTGAAAGGAAAACGTACAAAACGCTAGAGAATATACATTTATTGCATGCTGATGAGGGAAATATGAGAATGTATTCACCCAAGAGTATCATCATATTCCCTGAGGGCAACACCCGAGGGGAATATGATACTCGTGGGTGAATACATTTTCATATTTCCCTCATTAGCATGCCATAAATGTTCTAACCCATCCATTAGCAAAAAGCAATTTCTGTGCAATAAAAAAATTATATTGCACTCTCGTACAAAATCAATGAATCTGTCACCCTCTCATTTAGTAACACACATACAATATTAAAAAAAAAATCAAAATTTTCCAAAATTTCTAAAAATTTCTACAATTTCATAAAATTTCAAAATATTCAATAAATTTCAAAATTTTAAAATTTCAAAAATTTTCAAAATTTCAAAACAATTCCAATATTTCATAAAATTTCAAAAATTTCAAGAATCTTAGGCAATAATTACATTATTTCCGTTTTTTATTGAAATGTTACAATATGATTGATTATGAAGTGGTCACATGATTATAAAATAAAGGTAATAACAAAATTACCGAACTCCGAACTATCTTACAAAGGGAAAGTCAAAACTCATAAGTATGTAAACAAACAAAATCAGTCAACAACCGAAAACTGTGAAAACCGTAATGACCCTGACTTGGCATAGGCATTTCTAAAGAAATGGTGGGTTGAATCAGATTTTAAAGCGCCAAACCTCCCGCTTTCACTATGGCTCAAAGTTCCCGGCTGTCACATTAACAGTATTTATAACAATACTTGAACAAAACAGGTAAAATAGTTGTCAACGCAGCACCAAGCTCAGTGAAGTAAAGGTCAAAGACACTTTTACGTCACACATTGATAAAAAAATATTTTTGACATTTTTGTTGACATCTTATCTTTATACATTTTCCCTATTTGAAAATCCATCATTTATAATCTTTTCTGCAGAGACGGAATATATTGCAACAAGATCTTGGTATCGGAATATAAACTTTTTAAGTGATCGAATAAGGAGAATGTTTTCATAGCCCTGGTCCAGTAATCTGTTTCTCAGATGAAGATGACGTTTCAGGAAATCAGAATAATTACTACTGGCCCTTGTATAGCGAATCAATTGCGAGATGTAAACACCATATGCAGGAGAAGCTGGTATATTGCTGCACATATTTGGAAAATTTATGTTTTAAAATTGAAGTCGTCCCGTTTATCATAAATTTTAGTTTGATTTGACCACTGTCGTCAAATTCGAGGTATAAATCCAATAATGATGCGGACGAAGCGGTATCTGTGGTCTCTTTAACTTCCAGCTCTGGAGGATATATCAATGGAAGAAATTCTGCAAATCTAGAATTATTGATAGATAAAACGTCATCAATATACCTGTATGTGAAATTAAAGTCTCTAGCATCAATAATCTTCTTTTCTCTTACAAGCTTTTGAAGAAACTTCGACTCATATGAGAATAAAAATAAATCGGCTAGAAGAGGGGCACAATTCGTACCCATTGGTATACCGACGACCTGCTGAAACAGTATCTCTCCAAAGGAGACAAATATGTTATCGATGAGGAAATCGAGCATACTGATCACTTGTTCCTCGGAGTAGCATGTTTTAACTTTTTGAATTTTGTTTGAAAAATATGTGGAATTGTAGCCTAACACAACAAATTTTGAGCCATAGTTTCTATGACTGAAAGCTTTGTGAATTGTTTCTTTTAAGCGGGTTTTTAATTTGTCATGCGGTAGGGTGGTATATAGAGTTGAAAAATCTAAAGTTTTGATGGAGGATACCTGAGAGAAAGATCTTGATTGAAGGTTATCCAAAAGATCTTTAGAGTTTTTAAAAATCCACATGTGATTTATGCCACTACGCGAGTAAACAGTTTCACAATATTTTTGTTGTCCCTCTTTTACTGCAGACAGAATCTTTGTCAGGTGAAAAGACAATTCTTTCGTCGAACAAGTTAATGATCCCGCTATGTACCTTTCTTTGTATGGTGTCTTATGGAGCTTAGGTATCCAATATAAATAGGGTAAATCCTCAGACTCTTTACCAGAGGGAATGTTTAAAGAGGTCATGAATGATCTGTGGTTAGCTAGGATTTCATCTTTGTCGAACGAAGTGGGTTTGTATGAGGTATTACTGGAGGTGTTGTTATTTATGCCTAATTCGTTGATTAGGCATTCGAAGTAATATGATTTACATACAAACACGATATTGTTGGAAGCCTTGTCCGCAGGAACGATAACATATTTGTCATGTACAGAGGAAAGACACTTAACAACTTCTTGGTCTTTAAATACAGTCTTAGGTCGACTATTAACACAATTTTTGAGTTTGTGAATCCGACCTTGTACTAGAGACCTAATTGTTCTAACCCAGTCTGACAAGGACTCTAACTCAGGATCTTGGTCTATTTCTCTCTTTATCCACCTTCTGGCATAATCTTCAACAGCATCCATAATTATCTTGAAATTATCTTTCCAATTGATGTGTTGAGGTTCTCTGAATTTAGGACCATGAGAAATCACCTTTCGGAGACTCTCATGTTGAATGATATTCAGATCACCAGTGATTACATGTCCAGATGGGTTGTATTGAAAAGGAGAGTGGGAGCAGTCACAAGTCAGAGGGTTCTTAAGGTACTCTTCTATGTTAATATCTTGCAATGCTTCTTTGTAGTTGAAGATTTTACGGCCAATGCTGTTAGTGTAGCTATAGGAGACAATGGGAACAGATTGATTTTTGAAATATGGTGGAATTTCTTTTACGACCTCTTTTCTATTAAGAATGTTGCTGATGTTAATAGCATCGATTCCTTTGTTAGCAAGCGGAATATGGAGGAATTTTCTGTTATTATTATGAAGAGGTTCAGATCGAACTGGTTTTAATAGACGAAAGGACGCCACGTCTCATATAATACTAGACAATCTGTACTTAGGAGAAAAAGGATCTACGCCTCCTTTGTCAAGTCCGAAATCCCTAAGATCTTTGTGTTAGTTTACAGATAGTGAAAATAAGATTGTACGAATGTGACGAATTCCAAGAGGTTTCTGTATATTAGAAAGTAAATCATTAAAAGTATCTTGTAACGTTCTTGGTTTAGAGGACTTTTTAACATTTGGATGTTGAATTATGTTATGACCATGGCTACGCTTAGTTCTTGGAATAGTATTTAAAAGGCTCATCACGTTGATTTCGCTGCATCCAGGACTTGACAAATTTCCCACTCCTTAGATGTTATCATTGCAGCCGTAAGACATTGCAGTGCCTAACTCTTTAATCTAAAACAACTCTCTATCGGTACGGTAGGGTGTACTAAGTATTGGACAGTTTGTATGATTGTAAATCTTCTCGATGATTCGAACTTTCATCGTCAAACAGCGGTCATGACCCGGTTGTTTGAAATGATTATACAAAATCCTGTATTTGGGATCTTTTGCATCATATCGATGTTCCTTCTACTTCGCAAAGTTTGACGAGTTTCACCAACATACAAAAGTCCACAGAGTGTGCATTCTATGCCGTAAATGACATTTTTAGTAGAACAGTCGAGAGGGTCAAACAATTTGGTGTAGTAAGTTTTTCCAGTTTAATTATTTGTAAATTCAGGAGAAGTAATTAGCATGCCGCATGTTAACTCAAACCCGAACTTGCATGTGCCTCCATGACGACGGGAGATGTAAACAATCAATGGCGTAGTAATTTCCAACACTAAATCATATAACACAAATAAAATTCACAGCGAAAATTGCAACTATGTTAAATTTTGGTGTGATTTAAATGTAATTATAAGAATTGAATTCATTTTTTTGTAGTTTTATAGGCGTGTAAAAGCGTGGACAGAGGCACATTTTTTGTATGAAGTGCGCAATGTGCTTCGGTCCATGTTTTTACACGCCAATAAAACTACAAAATGCATTCAATTCTTAAATAAAACAATTACTACACTTGAACTTGATCAATATGAGGTTCTATGGAGCAGAGTACAACAATATTGAACTCGGCTTCGTCTCGTTCAATATTGTTGGACTCTGCTCCATACTCGGCTTCCCTTCGTTCAATATTGTTGTACTCTGCTCCATAAAACCTCATATTGATCTCGTTCAAGTGCAGTAATTGTATAATATTGCATGGGTGTTACTATAATTAGTAGCGTCCGTGCTGTGCCACTTTTAATAGAACGCCATGTGACCCGGTTTTAGCCAATCAACGTTTCCAAATAATATACAAAAAATGATGATAAGTATTATTACTAGTCAACATACTACATTTCCAAATAACTTCACATATTGCTACAAAAATAGTTGTAATAAAAGTTCAAAACTCAAAAAAGATTTCGTCATCACCATCTTAAAATGTTACAAATTTCATATGTTAAACATGTTAAACATGTACGTTATATCAACAATATCTCTCTGTCAAACCTCAGACTTGAGAACACATACATGTCACTGACAGACGTCGATCGTAACTGAGGTATTGGCTTGGAACATGTTAAACCGGTTAATGATATCCCTTCTTGTGTTACTTTTTTGTTCTTTGTTTTCATTGTCTGTGTATTGTGTCCAATGTTGCATCTGTTTCTGGATTGTCCATTGATGATTGCCACTTCGTTTTGCTCTAACGGTTATCTATTTTCAAAGGTGAACTTATAAAGATTTCTGCCTCTAGAATAAATTGTCAGACTTAAGGGTGTAGGCCTGGGGTATGAGAGACAACTCTATTTTCATTGTCTTCTCAAATATATGGTCATCTGTGCATTTGAAGATTCCTCCTCAATTCCAAGCTTCTTGACAAAACAGATTGCTTACATTAGATATGGGACGTTTAAAAAAAATGATTCCTTTTCCTTTTACCTTTCTATAACTTTGCTCCTTGTCTTTTTATATCTTATTGCTGCTAATAAAAGTGTGTTATTATTATATGCTTGTGCTCACAAAATATCATTGAAATATCTCTTTCCAGAAATAATGGCCATCGAAATATGTTGTAAAAAATGCCAGGAGTGTAACACATTTTGTGTGACACACTTTTTTTCCTAATGAATTACAAATGTTTATCAAATAAAAAATATTAAATATATACACCAGAATATTATATATTATGAAACTATAGTACAATTGCTTTATTTGTCAGGAAATCACTTACCCCTGGTGATGATTTATAAAAATAAATTGGTCACATTGAAAAACTTAATCCTAAAATATATTGGTATGACAAATATCAATATATTGAAAAGAAAGTGTCATGTTGGAATAAATGTAGTGTTTTTAGAGGTGATATTGAAACTGTGTGATGTATGTTTCATCACAGTCGTATGAATTTTAGTCATAAATAGAGAAAAATAGTGAAAATTTAGATGTTGGGGTGAAATAATATATATATATATAAGTGACAAGTTGTGCAATGTAAATTTTGCGCCTCACTGTAAACAAACCGTTGTAGACGAACGAAGATGCCAAGCGATGGACTCCTGTTGTTTTTTCAACTGACGATGTATTTATTTATTGAAACATGTCGTTTTTACCTTATAATTTAATCGCAGCTTAATGCTACGGACATTTTTGCACTGGAACTTTAGCCTGACAGCTTGTTACGATCACCATGGTGATGGTCCCGCAGTGAATGTTAGAAAAATATACTCGATTATAATATAAAAAATCCTAGCTGCAAAGCAGATGCTGAACAAACTTGAAAATAATATATAAGGTTATTTTTCATGTAGATTATTATTTCTAAATAAAAAATGAGAGATTATCGAAATGGCAGATCTACCAAAGGGCGATAACTGACTGAAAGTTCTGATGGCGGAAAATTTTAAATTTCAATTTGATGACACAGTTTTCCAAATATCCACACCTGGTAAATAATGCAGGCCCTGTTAGGAAAGCAAAATATAGGAACTTATCTTTCCTTAACTGAATTTTTTGGGTAACATTTGTATAACATTCTTGTACGGAAATTGTCCGGATGTGACGCCCGAATTGTATCAGATATTTACTTTCTAGCATTCACTGCAAGAACACCACCATGGCGATCGTAACAAGCTGTCAGGCAAATGTTCCAGTGCAAAAATGTTCGTAGTGTTAAACGTCGATTAAATTATAAGATAAAAATGATATGTTTCAATAAATCAATGCATCGTCAGTTGAAAAAACAACAGGAGTCCATCACTTGATATTTTTGTTCGTTTACAACGGCGTGTTTACATTTTGGCGCAAAATTTACATTGCACAACTTGTCTCTTATATATATATATTATATTACCCCAACATCTAAATTTTCACTATTTTTCTCTATTTATGACTAAAATTCATACGACTGTGGTTTCATGAAAAATATGTTCATTGCCCCATGAACATGCTTGCACCATTTTGACCTTCACATAATTATTAGGTGACCCGAAAATGTCAAAAGGGTAAACAAGATATGTATACATTGTGGTCATTTTATGCATTGTTATATTTTGTTGAATTCTGTTTAATTTTTCTATCAGTTCATGACACTCTGTGACTATTAGTGACACTCAAACTCACTACAGAACATGAAAATAAATTATCTTAATCGGATATTTTTTTGTCACTGTGTGACGTAAAAATATTTTTGACATTTACGTCATCGAATATGGTACTGCGTTGACAACTATTTTACCTATTTTGTTCCTGTATTTAAATACTGTTACAGTGACAGCCGGAACCTTTGAACCGTAATGAGAGCGGGAGGTTTGGCGCCTTAAAATCTGATTCAACCCACCATTTCTTTAGAAATGCCTGTACCAAGTCAGGGTCATTACGGTTTTCACAGTTTTCCGGTTGTTGACTGATTTTGTCTGTTAATATAATTATGAGTTTTGACTTTCCCTTTGTAAAATTGTTCGGAGTTCGGTCATTTTGTTATTACCCTTATATAGTCGACCTAAGTCTGTATTTAAAGACCAAGAAGCTGTTAAGTGTCTTTCCTCTTTTCATGACAAATATGTTATCGTTCCTGCGGACAAGGCTTCCAACAATATCGTGTTTGTATGTAAATCATATTACTTCGAATGCCTAATCAAGGAATTAGGCATAAATAGCAACACCTCTAGTAATACCACATACAAACCAACTTCGTTCGAGAAAGATAAAATCCTAGCTAACCACAGATCATTCATGACCTCTTTAAACATTCCCTCTGGTAAAGAGTCTGAGGATTTACCCTATTTATATTGGATACCTAAATTTTGTTATTACCCTTATTTAATATAATTCCACTGTTGCATATAATGCTGAATTTTGTTGGTCAACACCATACCAGCTGAATGTTTTCATACATCTATATATAATAATGACTATTTTCAAGGAATTGATGCATTGTGTCAACACACCATTTCAATCACAAATTTTACATCTTTTTCAGTTTGCAGATGAAATGTCAAATTCTCACATTTATAAATTCTGTCAAAATAACCTATAATATTATTGCTGACAGTGAGAAAGATTCATATTTCAGAAAACAGAGAAAAAATAACTGTACAATGATTGAAATACCAAGGTGTAACTTAATGTTATGACAGTTAAAAAAAATGGAAAGCTAGGTTCGGTGATTTTTTTTGCTTTGTAATACTGATCCTCTCAAAGACAATTGCAGTAATTTGGTAATTTGGACATCCAATATGACAAATATAAGAATTCAAAAGTTTTTTTTTATTATTGGTAACTGATATTTTTTATCTCACAAATAAAGAAACAGCAAAAGATGAGTGTGTAATAACTTTCCCCGACAATTTCATTTTTTTCTGGGTGCCATCCATGAAAAACATAATCTTAAATATCTTAAAAATACGACGGTAAAGTTTGTAAAATTTGGTACAATGGTGTCTATATGTATATTCTTTACTGTGACATGTTTGGGTAGAAATTTAATATCAGGGTGGTATCTTAGGACCCCCCTTTTTTCCAATTTCACCTGCTTTGCACATGATTATCTCCAAACAGGATATTCACATCAATAATCAATAATCTGGCGTCAATAATACTCTCAAAATTGCTATACTTAGTATGTGCTATAGGGAAAACGTCGCGGTGAATAATTAAGTCAAATTATATCTTTTGTGCATTTTTTGAACAGGCCAATTTCAGCTAGACGTTATTGAAATTGAATATGAGTAAATATATATACTTTTAAGAAATCAATCAATCAGAAACAAGAACTGCCTGTGGCGGCCATGTTTGTTAGCATATCGGGACCAAATGAGTAATCTTTATAGAGGATTTCAATAAATACTTCCTACCAAATTTCGAATCATTTGGCAAAGCGGTTTCAGCGGAGAAGAATTTTAGAAATCGACCAATCAGAAACAAGAATTTACTGTGGCAGCAATGTTCGTTAGCGAATCGGAATGAAATGATCAATCGATATAGAGGACCGCCCATAGATGCTTCCTACCAAGTTTCAGCTCATTTGGCTAATGGATTTCAGAGGAGAAGATTAAAATGTGAAAAGTTAACGGACGCCAAATGATGGCAAAAGCTTGGAGAAAAAACAGTGAAAAGCCTAAGCAGACCAGTATACTCACATTTGACCAGTGGCAGCAGTATGTGAACGGTAACATCAATATTTGCCGTATTCTTCGTGTGTACAGCATTATTTTTCCAACTAGAGACTTTATCGAACAATAGACTGCCACTATGTGTACCATTATTTCTACATCAAACATTTTGTTTTGTATAATCTACTTCATAAGTTTTGTTTTTAAGTAAATAAGGGTAATAACAAAATTACCGAACTCCGAACAATCTTGCAAAGGGAAAGTCAAAACCCATAAGTATATAAACAGACAAAATCAGTCAACAACGCAAAGACTATTTTATATTAACTGCTAGATATGTACTGTGATTGCAAGATTGTCTTCATTGCCATGTCTTTCAATATAATCTTATATGTTTTTGCTTTGCCTGTATAATTGTTAATGCTATGACATGTGATGAATAAAAAAGAAAGAAATGATAAAAAAAAACTGTGTCTTTCAGTGCATATCACCTATTATTCCCAATCGACGCCAAATATGCACATTTTATACTCGGAACATACATTTAAAATACTTCGGTAGTCTTAGAGAATAAAAACACTCATTGCCCCCTGTATGGTCATGTGATACACTTTGTCAAACGGTGGTAGCCATTTTAAATTTCCAATCCACATAAGAAAAAAATGTATTATGCAATAATCATTCATGTATCTCTTTGACTTCACATTGGTTTCAACATTTCAAATGTGATAGAGGATCATTCAATGTTATTTTCAATAATGCAGTTTCCCCCGCCACGATAGATCTTTTCTTCAGCCAATTGGAACTTGTTAATGGTTTCTGATTATCATGGAAAATATCCAATCAGCTCAAGTATACAGTGTATAAAGGACAATCCAATGCGCACTCCTGTTAACCTGTAGCAATCACCAAGTGATCTGAATGGCATATTATATAATTATATTTATATCGATTTGAATTGACTTTATTAAAACTTTGATGTTAGAAATGTTTCTAAACACGTGGTCGCGCCGTTAAAATTGATCATCTACGCATCGTTGTATCACAATCGACTCAGCAATAGTAGTGCAAGTATGGTGGTAGAAGTTGTGGGATCATTTATTTTGATAGTCAGCAATTTCTTTGGAACATTTGAATTGATAGCAGGTATGGCATGTGTTGTATTTTGTTTAACTTTTTTTTTGCATACACCACTTGTCAAGGCAATTTGATATCGAAATCATAATATCAACTAGCACGGACAAATTCAAAGTCTAAGCGTCTCAGACTGTTTTATTTTAATCGTCTCCTGCACAGTGTGATATTTTTATTTATTTTTATTTTATTACTGTATACAAATGATCATGAAAATAATCAGCGATAGAAATGCTTCAATATTTACAGTAGGTACCGTAGTGACATGCAGATTCAAATTCATGTGTCCATGGCAACCGAGCCCTTTATTCCAACGCTTGTAATAAACTGCTATGAAGACTATTTGAAATTTGGTATTCTAAAAATGTAGTAGCAAAAATGTAATTGTACAAGGTATGAAATAACTGTGAAACGGAAATTCCAATTTGCACAAATTAAATACTGGAGTCCAAAGTTGGTCAGAAACTGCAAAGGGGAAACATAATAAATGAACTGTAAATGACATGAATCATCATTGTGATATATAGAATCAGATGTTCACAAATAAAAATTCCATGGTCACCAGTGTCTGTGCCCAAAGTCTTAATGTTAGGAGCTAATAAAAAAGCATTTTTTTTTTCATACGACACATCTGTATTTGTGGAATGAATGAATGAATTATCTGTATTCTCATAATCTATGCATAATTTATACAGAAGATAATTACAACATAACAGAAATTATAAAGTATATGGACAGAAACTAAATGTATAGCCAAGAGGAGAGATTTTCATAGTAATTACCTTGATAAATTTACACAATATTTTCTAATACAACAATGTTATTAGTTTAAAATAATTCATTAAGCTTAAGAATATTTGCATTTGTCTGACAATAATATGGCAAGTATTTTTTTCCTTCATTATTGAAAAAGCTACACTTCATTACATAATGCAATTCGTCGCCTATGTTATTTGAGTCGCAAAAGTGGCACAACATATCATTTGTAGAAATTTTGTACCACCTTCCCGTCTCAACTGGCAATTGGTGACTACTACATCTGAATTTACAAAATACATATATACATGTATATGTTATTTGGTGATAATAAAGACAAATATTTTTCAAAGACTAATTCGTTTTTAAAAAATTCATAGTAAAGCACTGTTGATGACATGCTTATTTCTATGCACTATATTTGTTTGAATGGATCTTTTAATCTTTGATCAGCACTTGATATTGTAATATGAAAGCATTCTTTTCCTTTGATCGAATGTAAGCAACAGTTATTATGAAATAATACACACAGATATAAGATATTGCATACTTTATATCTGGTCTGTAGTTGTATTACTCTCAGAAAGCCGTGCAATAATCAACGGCCTAGATGTGATATTGCATAGCGTCATGTTACAAATCATTCATTCCACAGTTTACCGAGTTAAACGTTTAATCGAAGAAGAGCAGACAACACAGTGGAAAAAAAAGGACAAACAACGATAAGGGTAATAACAAAATTATCGAACTCCGAACAATCTTCCAAAGGGGAAAAGTCAAAACTCATAAGTATACAAAACATACACTTAAGTAAGGGTAATAACAAAATTACCGAACTCCGAACAATTTTACAAAGGGAAAGTCAAAACTCATAAGTATATAAGCAGACAAAATCAGTCAACAACCGGAAAGCTGTGAAAACCGTAACGAAAGATTGAGTAACACGAACCCCACAAAAAACCGGGGTGAGCTCAGGTGCTCCGGAAGGGTTGGCAGTTATTACTCCACTAGTGGCACCCGTCGTGTTAATCTAGTTACAAAGCCGGTGATTAGCTATACATGAGGAAATGACCCGGAAGTGTTTGCGACAAATGGAACATATATGTGGTCATTTGTGACACAGATATTCCATAGCGATCGACCAAGACATGGCGGCGACCGTAAAACTTTCGAAGTGTTGACTTCAACTTAACCAAAACGATTATAATATAGGTTTTAGTCCGCGGTCATCTGTGACATAGACATTATGTAGCACTACACTAATCCATGTTAGAGACTGTCAAAATGATTACTTCAACTTTAGCTGTAGCCTTAGGTACCATTGGGTCTACAGCTCTCTTCTTATCAGAAACCCTCCATCAAGAATATTCTGGTTATTCTAATATGAAACACAAACTGTAATATTGAGACATGCATATCCTATATGCAGGTGCTGCAGGAGTGTTCCTATATATAAAAGGAAAGTTCACAGGGAAAAAATTGAAGTCATTTCTCGTCAATTCTTGCTTAATCGGCGCTGAAGGTCGATTTATATCTGTCGGTCAATGTATGAAGAGGGCTAGCTGTATATGTGGTATCCTTATTACAAGCTCAATGTTTTCATACAATTTATGGTCTTAAGAACTAGTTGGGGACATTATATTGTAAAATTAAATGGCATGAATCATTAATGTGATATGGATGTTAATATTTGCACAATTTCAGACCACAGGCTCTATCTTGCTTGCGAAAATGTAACAGTCAGAAATGGACTCGCTATTGTGTTTAGCATGAAACAATATTATATTTTGTTCAAATGCACGTCACAGGTTCTATTGAGTTCATGCGTTGATTTCATTGGTGTTTACTGTCAAGTGAACAGTATATCATCTTTATTAATGACAAGAGGCTTCCAAGCAATAACAAATGGAAAAACAAATATTACACCGGGGTGGACCTATGGCCGAAACTTTAGATATCAACGACAAATAATCGTTACAGAGTAATCAGGAATGGTAAATCCAGAGACATGGGCAACATTGGGCACATAAGATACAGTTTGGGGATAAACAAAAACAAAGCAAGACACCCACAGTGTAACTCATAGCCCGGTGAAAGTCTTGAATGTGATGGATGAAAGACACATATAAGTAAAAAGGGAAAACATCCATTGCCATTTGAGAAATGGGTATTTCGTTACGGTCAAACAGTAGGTTATGACAACCGTAAAATGTTTGTAGCGAAGACTTCAAGCTAGGAGCACAAACTGTTGAATACCGAATGCGTTTTGAAATATAAACTCCATACGTTGATGTTGCTGGAATATTGCTACTGATGAATGCATGGGAAGTTGACTATTGAAAAATTCATTACGTGGGTCGTAGTTTGTTTTTTAATCATCTTCCGTTGTCGATTCCAAGGTGAAAACAGACGTTAGAGTGTCAATATCATCCTTTATATTAAGATCATTTGTGTATATGGGATGCAGATGATCACCGAATCGAGTATTGTTTAATGATCGAACATCACCGAAAGCTGTAATTTAATGTTTGCGACTAATTTCCACTCTTACGTTTACAAAGTATGGTGCTGCAATTTCATCACTTCGAAAGATTTACAGTCGCGACCATAACTTGGTTAGCCGTAATAGAATATATGTGGCACTATTGATCACGGATATGTACCATTTGTCGTAATCATAATCCGGTCCTTTCCACATTCATGACTTTCCCCTGGAGTAACGTGACGGTTGCCATATATGCCAAAAACTGCATACCTATCAGGAGCACTGAGATTATCCCCGTTTTTGGTAGAGTTGTGTGTTGCTCAATCGTTTGTTTTTTATGTAGTGGTTTGTACATAAATGTTTGTCTCTTTGTCTTTTTTACTTTTGGCTATTGTATTATCTGTACTTCTTCGAGTTACGATTTCTGATTACCTTCTTGGTATTTTCAAACTTTTATTAAGTCATAATGTGATGATTTTCGGCAATTTTATTATTATTACGTGAAATTTGATATTTTTTTTTGCAATCATTTATATTTATATTCAATGTTTGATTTTGTTAATTGATTTAAACGTGAAGATAATCGCATCCATAATGTCAGTATAGTATTCATACTATGCATTTGTGTAACACTCCAATAATTTCAGAATTGGAATATTTTATTAAATTAAAACGAAGTTATGTATATAACTGTATGTGAAATATTTTTGTATATTTCTTTTCAGGATCCACGATTACACTTCAAACATCAACTGCTATCCACACATCAGTATCAGAGCTAGGCTATGTTTTGTCTAATAACCGAATCATATATGAAGCCAAAGGTTGTAATGATGTGGTCATATCTCTGTCTCAGACGGTACCTTTGACAAATCCAAAATTTAGCATTTATTGGGGTGGGAATCATGACAGTCTATCGCAGATGTATGCGTTTAAAACGTCTGACGGGGATCATACCACAAAAGATTATCCCATTTCAGTGTTAGACTGTTTGAAATCTAAGATGTTTTGGACTGGTTGGAGTACATTCACCATGGAATGTGGAACCGGAAATATCGATGACAATGTAGTAAGAATGTCTTGGAATGACGTATGTCCTATTGTTGTGAATTCACTTCATGCCAAGTCGTATACAGATGTGGTCGTTGATTGGATATTTTATGACGAATCTGGTAAATTCTTAATATCTTTGTTTTTGCAATCACTATGCATCCTGCTGCGTTCGTCGTAAGCATGTTCAAAAATGGTTTCATCTGAATTGTGTAGTATGAAATACACGATGTATTAGGGGGTGAAATAAAACAAAACATGGTGTATATGATTTTGCTTGGTTGTCTGTGCTAAAACAGAAACTGCATTAGGGGTGATCAAAAGCCATAAATCTCTTAGGGACAGACAATGCATGTACAATGACCAAAAGAAAAAGTACAAAAGGACAAACAATGAAAGGTAAGCAGTTCCTGTTCCATAGGTGGCACTCCTAGTGTTATTCTATTTACAAACCGGTGATAAGTCATGAATGAGAACAGAACCGAATTGTAATAACGACAAACGGGGCATATCCGTGGTCATTTGTGACACACAATCTCGTAGCGGTTAACGAAGTCATGGTGGCGACCGTATGAAGCTTTCGAAGTGAAGATTTTAACCACTAGGATCCCTTGGTTCAATAGCTTCCTTGCTAGCAGCACCACTCTGCCAAGAAATCCTGATCGGAACCAGAAGCTCTGGAATATCGGATAAACTGAGATATATGTACTCTATACACTGGTGCTGCTGGACTGTTTCCACATATAAATGGAAAGTTCACAATGGGAAAATTGAAATCATCTCATTTATCCTAAAGTTTTGTTCTTAACCGGCTCTCATTGTCAATTTCGAGGGGTATGTCACGGTATGAAACAGACTATCTGTATCTGTGGTATCCTTTATTTCAAGCTCAATGGGATAAACGCGATCAAGGAAATTACCAAATTAATTAATGAAAAAACATCATCTGCATAGCGAAATGTGAAAGTAAAGGATCGCACTAGGTTCTTTTCGTTTTTCCGAGAAGCCTCTGTGTGAATAAAGGAACATGTCGGCGAGACGAGAAGCACAGTTGGTACTCGTAGGTACTTTGTCAAAAGCCATCTAAAACCTAATAGCAACTATAACCACCAGGACGAGATTATTAAGTGGTTAGCTTTTTGAATTTCAACTTTACCTAGATGTTATGTCACTAACCAATTCTCGATTCAGTGATTTTCTACATCTCATTTATCCAAGTGAGCATGAAATAAAGGGTGCAACTGACACTGGAAAGTCTGCTTCGTACATAAAGATGGATAGCTGAGAACGAGCAATGCAAAACTCTACCACAAGAGTAATGACTTTACCTTTCTTATAGTGAACTCCCCATTCAACAGTAGCAATATTCCAGCAGCATTGATGTACGAAGTTTCAATTCACAATGCATATTTATTCAATTATATGGTTTGTGCCCGTTAAAGTGATTTTCTGGAGCGAGCTCAGCTGCTGACGCAAAAGCTACTCAAGCAAGGCTATGTTTCTCCTAATTTCAAGTCATCAATACAAAAATTATAGGGTCATCACGACCTTAAGGAATGCTACGAAATATCCATTTCTCAAATACTTCAGCTATGCAATTTCCTAGAGAAAATGATAGTAATAAAACTTGACATAATTTGAGATAGAACATTTGAACATTGGTAACAATAAAATGACGTTATAAACAAATTTAAAAGGAAATTAAACTAAAATAATAAAGATAAAGTATGTCTGTATTAATCAGAGACAACTGTGTTTTTAAACATTTTACAGTAAAAATTCAACTTTCAACAAATTCCCCAATATAATACTAATCATCTTCGTCAAGGTATGGTTCTGAGAGACAATCAATTGTTTGTTTATCATCTGAGATCAAATCATAAAACTATGTTTATTCAAATCAGTCTGTTTCCATCTTCCCTTTTATTTGGTGATAACCATTTTCACTCAAATGAATTTCTTAAAATGCCAAATTATCGTCCATACCATCAGATGACATGTTTGAAGAACATTTTTCTTCATTCTGTATTCTAATATTTCTATAGAATGTGCATTGGCTGCCACTAGTATATATCTTGTTAAGACTTGTTGACTGGATAGAAAAAGGGGCTATTTTGACAACCTTTCTCAGCATCAACGTCAATCTCCTCTGTGCCTTTCCATATATCACCCTCTACTGCTTTTTCTATTAGTTGGGTCCGTAGGTACGTTGTAATATCATACAGCCAGGCAACCAATCAGGTGCGTCTTCAGAATCTGTATATGTGCAGTGGCGTAACAAGAAGAGTTTGAAGATACCAAAGGGGTAATCAAAATCCGTATATCGAAGACGAACAGACAACACAATGGCCAAAAGAAAATGTACAAAAGGACAAACAACGATCTACAAAACATACACATGCAACTAAAGATCGAGTAACACGACACAACATCACCCCTAATCACCCCTGATGCACTTTTCTATTTCCTCGTTAGACAAGTTACTAAATTCATTTATACATCACACAAAATAATAAAGAAAGACAATTATATGATTTAATTTTAATTTAGACAATTGTACGATTTACATGTTACTCTATTTTTATTGTCTTTTCATCTTTAGCGATTTTTTGCTATACAGTTAGCTATATATAAATGCAGATATGATCCAAGACGAAATTTAATTACTTCACTAAATACTTAATTTGAAATTAGTTTAAGAGTGAAGTGCAAAATATGATACAGTAGCATATGAATACATCAAAGAAGAATGGAATTATCGATCCGTAAATTTGACAGGATCAGACAATTGTTTTTTCACAAGGGACCACGAACGATCACTTCAAATAATCATTTGCTCAATGAGAGCTGTCACATCTAAGCTTAAGGAGCTCAACATTGTCGAAAAACCATGCAGTCGTATGCTTAATATCATTAAATGAAATGCATAAATTACTAATGTACTTCAACATGAATAGAAGTGTCATGGTGATAAAAATTACTTTGGTTGATGGGTTACAACAATTGATCTATTGTTTTTAATATTTTATTTTACAGGTCTGTCAACTAACAAAGAACAGAAATACACAAGTTCTCACTACATAGGAAAGGAATCAAACTGTAAACAATTACAAGTTGCTGAAGAAATCTCCGCACTGAGTATTATAGTATGTGCTGTGCTTTGTGAACAATCTGTTGACTGCTTTGTATTCAGCTACGACAACAGTGCATCAATTTGTCTTCTATATTACCACAAAGTTCTACTAAACTACGCAACGGTGAAATATTTCGGAAAATAGCACGAAACATTTCCGTTGAATGACCTATTTCAAAATGATATCTGATATATGTATTAATACTGTAGCAGTTTTGCTACCTGCCTATTGTAAACGGAACTATGCCCCCTTTTTCGGCATAACCATTTTTTCTAAAAGTTACTGTTCTGTTGTAATTTCACAATTTTTATGCAAGACAAAGTTCAATATAAATTTGTGTTGTTATTTATTAATATTTTTATCTCATTTACCACGGTAATTGAAAGTTTAGTAATGATAAGGTAGTTTATGTAAAAGTTTATCGGCAAGTAAAAAGTGTTGCAATAATGTGTCGAAACGAGTCACTGTTTACTTACAATTTGCACAGAACACAATATATTCCAAGGGTTATGTTATATATGAAATGAATTGTCTGTTATTGTAGAATTCCATAATTATTCACATATTTTCTTATTTTCAGTGGTTTTGCAAACCTAGTCAAATACTTAACGACTCATTTTGTCGCGTCAAATCGGCCATTTTTTCGGTAAAATATATGTGCCGTAAATTGGTCTAATCGGTGTTGTTCAGCGTACTATACGTCATATTTAAGTTTTTTGAGTCATATTTTACGTCATATTAGAGTCTTTTAAGTCGTTCAACATTATATAAGAGACGATTCCTATTAAATCATCAGTCGTGATCTGATTCATTTGATACAAGGTAACTTTAGCCAAAAACCAACAAAAGTCTATTTTTGACTTCTTTTGCTAGCAGAAACGGATCCATATATAGCTATGCAGAGTTTGAACTCTTCATACGACGATACGTTTTAGATAAAGGTTAATACAAATATGCATTAAATGAGTCGAGTCTTCGACTCATCTTTACTATTTTGGTTTAAGGAATAGTTCCATTACAAGTAATTAGACTTATTTCGAGTCTTTTCACTCATTGAGTCATAAGATATTTAAAGATAATACAGTCTCTTATATAGGGTTGTATCAGTCATATAAAGTCGTTTAAGAAATATACTGATTTACATTATAAATTCATATAAAATAATTAAAGTAGTTTTTAATCATTTCATACTGCTGTATTTTTGTGAACTCAAACCTTGCTATTTTATTCACATATTTCTTTTAATAAGATTTAATACCTACAATAATTTTAGCTAGGAAACTAAGAATGGAAAGTATACTGTAGTTGTTTTTACAGAAACTTGTGTAATATTGGTATTCAATAATAGTTGAGATATACTCAGATACTTTCCACGTGTTATTAAGTGAAAGTTAACATTTAGTATACACATTTTTCACATTAAAGTTACACATTATATTAGGGATTAAGATTTATTTATTGAGTAATAATTGTTATTTGCAACATTATGACACTAACTTGGCCAGAGTTATCTCCACTTGCTTGCTTGCTTATTCACTA
This sequence comes from Bathymodiolus septemdierum, assembly GCA_963383655.1. NCBI lineage: Eukaryota > Metazoa > Mollusca > Bivalvia > Mytilida > Modiolidae > Bathymodiolus > Bathymodiolus septemdierum. Next base: position 119,075,727 of record OY726518.1, on the reverse strand, counting down.
ATTTATTAATTGCATGTTTGGTGACAGAAACTTCCTAAATTGTTATCTAATTTTATTGTCAATATTGCTTGATAATATTTGCATTACTGAATATTTATCAATTAAATAATTAACTTTATATGATTGATCAAAGCTGCCTTATTAACCTCATAACCTTGAATTATATCTTCTCGATCGACTAAACACTACGGTGCTGAGTATATCTGGAGGAGCATAGGACCCGAAGGCTAACACTCTTCCCCAAGAAAAAGAGTGTTTGTGTGTCTTGTGTGACACAGTTTAGTCGAGTGTTCCAATTGAACCATTTCATAGTCTGAGGTCTGAGTTGGAGGTGCTGTTCCAAGCGTTATTGTTAACATTGTACAAAAGTCACTTCAAGGGTAACCAGAGAAAAAGGTTACAATACTTTATTATGTCATAGACCACTCTTGTATCTCTTACAGAGCCTTGACAGGGGTATATAAGATTAAAATATAATGTGTGCACAAATGTGCAATCAACTTAATTATAATATGGGCACATTATATAATGTGCACACTAAATAACATAATGCACGCACAAAATAATTGTAATGATAGCCTTTGCTAATAAGGTGTATAATCTTACTTTTTGAAAAAAATAAGTAATAAAGCACCCAATTTAGAAACTCTACTGCAGAGTTATGTGTAATTAATGAAAACAATAAATACAAAATAATAACATCTTACCTGTTTTCTACTTATATTTCACGTAAGCAAACAAGATTTTACAAGGATGCATATTAACATTAGTGACACCTCTCTGCCTACCTAACGAACAACATTATGCATGTGTCTCTAATAAACTTTCACACAAACGCCTTGGTGGAGTAATGATCATCGCAATCCTCTAGAGTGTAGTATATCGTGCCTTCGATCCTCAGTCAGGTCAAATAAAATAAAATAAAAATACAACTAATATGCATTTTCCACCAAGCACGCAGCACAAAGGAGTAAGAGCAATCACTGGTTGACTCGGAATCAGGATAATATGTCCATAAGAGCTTATGGTCTGTTGTGGTGAGACTCGGAATCAGGATAATATGTCCATCAGAGCTTCTGGACTTTAATGGTGAGCTAAACACCGAAATCAGCGTGTTGGTCTAGTACAGAAGACCAACTTCCTCTTCATTTCATAAAACAGTAACTTATTCATAACATAGCTCAACAATACTCTCTCGTGGCGCTAAACAACCACCACTCACTAAACTTTCGGAAATACTGAACGTTAATGCTTCAAGTTTTAGTACTCATATTATTAGCGCTTTATTCCACCACTAAAACTGGTCGCCATCATAGAGCTGAAATATTGCTGAAAGTGGTGTTAAGCACAATAAATCAATTAATTATTAGCATTTTAAATGCATAGTTCAATGGTTTCTACTAAGATGTGAGTAGTATTATCAAACATAAAAATCAAACATTAACAACACTTTGAAAACATGGTATGTAAATATCAAAAGGCCAAACACGATATGAAATATTTAACACGGATTAAAACAATTAGCTGGAATCTCTCGAGAGATTGTATCACCCACCTGACATATTAGAAAGTATGTAGATTCCTCTTATAGCTGTCGTCTTTCACATTTCTTAAATCAGCATTCATACTTTAATGGTTTCAGAAGTTCTTTGTTATAAAGTCAGAACTAGTGGACGATCACCTTTATATGATATGTATATGATTCAATGTAAATATGAAAAACAGTTGCTGAGAAAAAAACTGATTGTAGGTACATCCAATAGGGTTCTATGTGCACCAACGCTCATAATTAGTAGAGGACAATCTAAAAGACATTCTTCAATATCATAATTAATTTTGTCAAGACGTGTTTAAAAATTCACCACGTAATTACATATTCATACCTACCAAAAGTGTTCCAATTGACCATGTAATATGAGAGATTGAAATCTGAAATTCTTATAGACGACGACGAACATAAAATAGCAATTTTTCAGACTTCAAAAATTAGGGGGCGCATCATTGCCACTACTTATTATTTTTGTCCCTATTAAGCATTCTATACGTTTCAATGTCAGTCAATATCGTTGCCTCGGTGGCGTCACTTCTCGCTCATTATTGTATAATTTATATATTGTTGAAGATCATCCTTCATAGGCCTGAAATATTTGCCTCTGGATGGTAAGCAACAAATACTCAGTCAATGCGCCATTTGTGCAGAAGGCATCAAATCCAGCTCTCACCTCGTGCTGTGTGATCACCACATTCCGTTAACGTAAATATTGACAGCAGCTACAAAATGAAAAAATAAATTAATAATGAAAAAAAAGTTAAGACAGTGATGGTCAACAATTCCACCAATGAAAAAAACACAACATCTCAACTCAAGTCAATGAACACAAACATGGCCATGACCTATAGAGATGGTAATGCAAGTCCTTGTTTGTGACAGATACATAAATGTGGCAGGTGAAAACGGTTAATGGAATTCCAACCACACCCTCCTTGGTAATTTGGTCAGCCTATTATTGGTGGTACTAGGTTGTTCCTTGTTCGCGACGTAATCCCAGTATTTCCAACATAGTTAACATAGAAATGTCAGATACAAGCAATATGGCTACTGTACAGAAGACGAACACAAAGTACCCAAGCACGGGGGAAGGGGGGGGGGAGAGAGATTTTAGTATGAACACGACCCGGTCACAGAAAGCTTACAAGAGGATAATGTTTTAGACGAACGTTTGTTCATCCTTCCTTGTAAGAGTAATCTAAATAGTCGTTCTAGACACGAGCTTTATTAAAGTAGGAGATTTGTTTATCTAGATATACAAGGTCCGCAACCTATATTCTTATCAAGATAGTATTTATTGCGTGGTCAGCATGGACGGTAGAGTGACGACATTTCTCATTTTACAATCCTGTCTACTAGTGTCAGGTAAGATGTGCTTTTTTCAAGAACAATATACAAAATCTTGTATCATTCTACAAGAAATTTTATTGAGATATTTGAATGCGTTGTTTAAATTCATGAAATAGTTTAACTTGAGTACCTATTATTGAACATGAAACTGCGTCTATGTAAGTGTAAATGAATTATGTTTCAATTGCATCCCTAATGTAATGGATACTAGCTTTATATTAAAAGATAGACTAAAAAGATTAAAGTTCATTTACCTCGTTTAATTACCCCTTTGGTATTTTCAATTTTTTTTTCATTAGTTTCTCGACACCATTTGCCTCTTCTTGTAAATTAATACAACAAAGATAAAAATATATATTGTAGGTATCGATACCAGCATCACAATCCATAATTCACAGAGACAAAGGCATTTGGATTACCGATGTTTAACTCCAATTTTTAACAATATCTAAATCTGTTGTTTTTTTTAAAGTGTAGTGGAAAGTTTTATTTAGGAGAAAACCAAAGTACCAGAATAAAACCTACTGCAGTTGATATAGCATAATTGAATCAGTGATACGCTACTTCTTTGTGTTGGTAACACGTACATTTTACTAGGACGAGAGACAAACTGACATACCTTAGTACCGGTGGTGATGACATCTGATGCCACATGTAAATGAAATAAAAGTTTGAAGATACCAAAGGGGTAACCAGAAGCCGGAAATAGACAGACAGTGCAATGGTCAAAGCAAAAAAGGACAAAAGGACAAACAACAATCTACAAAACACTACACAGAAATATAAAGATCGAGGAACACGAACCCCGCTAAAATCCAAGGAGTGAACTCATGTGCTCTGGAAAGATAACCAGTTCCTGCTCCACACTTGTCATCTGTCGTGTTACTCTTGTTGCATACACGGTGATAAGACATGAATGAGAAAAGGATCCCGATTGGGATAACGACAAACGGAACATATCCGTGGTCAATTGTGACACGAGTACTCCGTAACGGTTAGCGAGTAACAGTGGCGACCGTAAAACTTTCGCAGTGATGACTTCAAATTAACCACTAGGAACCCTTGGTTTAATAGCTTCCGTGTGAGCAGCAACCCTCTACCAAGGACATCATGTAAACCGGAGTAAGACAACATATTTTAAGAGGAACACAATCTCGTTTTACAGCCAGTGTAACATTTAATGATCATGATAGAATAAAAAAAACACTTATCAGACACGTGATTGCTTAATAACAGGTAAATATTTGTCCACGTCCATTTGAATATAAAAGTGTTCGTTTTAATTTATTGCCCTGTTGTTATAACGGTAAATCCGTCGGTTTAAGCTCAACCAAAACGACTCCTCTGAAGAGGCTTGATGCTATGGCGTTTAACACCACTTTTAAGAACTCTTAACAGACATCATTACAAATATGGAAACTACTTCGACAAACCTGCACATAGGAAAGTAGCATATCATCCAAATAAATGTGCAATGTGTGTCCTTAGGAATAAAAAAAAACCTTTGAAGTTAAAAACAAATATATTTCGGTCATTATCAAGAGTCAAAATAGTATGAATGTACTCCAACATTGTATTAAGTTGGAATGCACTTCCTGATTGGAGACAAAGGTAATATAGTATGACCTTTCGATAGCGATCATTCTAGTCATATGTTACAAGTGGTAAGTAACCATATAGACTACATGATTTATAGTCACGATTCGACTAATTTAAGACAATACAACACCGTGATCCATTGTATAATAAGTATGTCTTTATTATTTATTTTGCTTAGAAAACAAAATTTAAATAATAAAAAGAAAAAAAACACACACACAATAAATATGAACTTAAACGAACAATTAAAAAGAACCAAACATACTAAACTATCATTATTTCGGATTACCGCTTTGATATTTTCAAGCTCTTTTTATCTATTTCAGGATTTCTATTTAGTAGAAAGGTGTGCTATGATCATATCGGGTGCTTCAGCAATTCTTTCCCATATAACAATGCAAATGGTAACCTGCCAGAATCACCAGATCATATACAGACACAGTTTTTATTATATACCCGACAAAATCCCCACCAGGAGAAACTACTTGACCCGTATGACCATTCTACTATAAAACATTCTCATTTTGATGGCAGCAAGAAAACCGTGTTGATAACGCATGGTTATCAGGATGACGGTAGAAGTACATGGATACACAAGATGACAACAGAACTATTGAAAAAGGTTGGTTAAGCAAAAGGTCAAAAGGATAAAAACCATATAATAAACAATACACCAATCTATACATAGCTTAAATATAAGGTGCATTTATAACTAGAATTTGTTCTGCCAACATCAGGAGCTAAATTTTCATGTAAAATCATCCAAATGCCTATGTAGAATATTATACAAAGAAGGGCAATAACAAAATTTTACCCAACTAAATTTCAAAAGTCTAGTATCTCAAATAATACCGAACAGAAATGTTCACAATTGCACACAAATACTATTAATCTTACTCATTACCTCTTTGGTATCTTCAAAGCTTTCAAGAGACGACTCTTTGACGTAATAGTTTAGAACTCAGAAGATAGTAAAGTTATAAAGGATCTTAATACAAACTAATAGCTCCGCCATTTTAACTCTAATTGGTTGATGTTTATTTAAGCAGGCAGTATCCCAAAGTATATTTATTCGAGAATAAGACCACATACAAATTATGCATGTACAAACGTATCGTTGTGGTGCACCTATGGAAGAGCGTCTTATCCCAACAAGGAAAGGAGAAATCAATAAATAAGACATTGACCGATCTCACGAGCAACATTTTCCGACCGACACAAAACATGGCAAATATAATAAGCCAGAAATAATCTAATGAATATTAATGTACATTTCTGGGATTTGGGTTCAATCGAGTTTCTAGTTTTCAGAAAATTATTATTTCATAATTCAGTTTAGCTGAATACTACCCTAATCTTTATTTACACGACAGGGTGATATGAACGTCATAGCAGTCAACTGGGAACATGGAGCCGACACCATTAATTATATACAAGCAGCTGCTAACACACGGGTAGTAGGAGCTACAATAGGGGAGCTGATTAAGTCACTACATTTAACAGCACATGCAAGCTATGACAAGTTCCATCTTGTTGGTCACAGTTTAGGATCACATATTTCAGGATATGCCGGAGCTTATCTTCATGGGGTTATTGGAAAAATAACTGGTAAATAAGATTTGTAATATTCGATATCATTAATAACTATGAATTGTCTTAATTCTGATTGGCTTAGAAGGTTCATTGCTTCCTCTAACAGAACTACATGTCCACCGCGCAATTTTGCGCGTGAGTTTAATAAATCTCATGTCGCAGTTAATACGTACCCAAATATAGTAACAGGGGGAAACCAGTAGGCTGATTAATATCGATAAGTTTGATTGGCCGATATTTTGAACCTCAACCAATCAGAGGCGGTCTTGCTAACGAACTTAGTTAATACCTACCCAAATATAGTAACAGGGGAAAACTAAAATAATTGCTCTAACATTACCATAAACTACAACATCAATTAATTATGCTTACCTATGTTCTTTAAAAATTGTTTAAAAATTTTCAATAATCTTAGCCAATAATTACATTATTTCCGTTTTTTATTGAAATGTTACATTATGATTGGTTATGAAGTGGTCACATGATTATAAAAGAGATGTTTTACATCCCAATAAAACTCAAACCCGAACTTGCACGTGCCTCCATGACGACGGCAGATGTAAACAATCAATGGCGTTGTAATTTCCAACAGCAAATAATATATCACAGATAAAATTCACAACGAAAAATTCAGCTATATTAAATTTTGGTGTGATTTAAATGTAATTATAAGAATTGAATGCATTTCTTTGTAGTTTTATAGGCGTGTAAAAGCGTGGACCGAGACACATTTTTTGTATGAAGTGCGCAATGTGCTCCAGTCCACGTTTTTAAACGCCAATAAAACTACAAAACAAATGCATTCAATTCTTAAATAAAGCAATTACTACACTTGAACTTGATCAATATGAGGCTATATGGACTAGAGTACAACAATATTGAACTCGGCTTCGCCTCGCTCAATATTGTTGTACTCTGCTCCATACTCGGCTTCCCTTCGTTCAATATTGTTGTACTCTGTTCCATAAAACCTCATATTGATCTCCTTCAAGTGCAGTAATTGCATAATATTGCATGGGTGTTACTATAATTAGTAACGTCCTTGCTATGCCACTTTTAATATAACGCCATGTGACCCGTTTTCAGCCAATCAACGTTTCCAAATAGTATACAAAAAATGATGATAAGTATTATTACTAGTCAATAACTACATTTCCAAATAACTTCACAGATTGCTACAAAATAGTTGTAATAAAAGTTCAAAACTCAAAAAAAATTTCGTCATCACCATCTTAAAATGTTACAAATTTCATATGTTAAACATGTGAAACATGTACATTATATCAACAATATCTCTCTGTCAAACCTCAGACTTCAGAACACATACATGACACTGACAGACGTCGATCGTAACTGAGGTATTGGCTTGGAACATGTTAAACCGGTTAATGATATCCCTTCTTGTGTTACTTTTTTGTTCTTTGTTTTCATTGTCTGTGCATTGTGTCCAATGTTGCATCTGTTTCTGGATTGTCCATTGATGATTGCTACTTCGTTTTGCTCTAACGGTTATCTATTTTCAAAGGTGAACTTATAAAGATTTCTGCCTCTAGAATAAATTGTCAGACTTAAGGGTGTAGGCCTGGGGTATGGGAGACAACTCTATGTTCATTGTCTTCTCAAATATATGGTCATCTGTGCGTTTGAAGATTCCCCCTCAATTCCAAGCTTCTTGGCAACACAGATTGTTTACATTAGATATGGGCAGTTTTAAAAAAAATGACTCCTTTTCCTTTTACCTTTCTATAACTTTGCTCCTTGTCTTTTTATATCTTATTGCTGCTAATAAAAGTGTGTTATTATTATATGCGTGTGCCCACAAAATATCATTGAAATATCTCTTTCCAGAAAAAATGGCCATCGAAATATGTTGTTAAAAATGCCAGGAGTGTAACACATTTTGTGTGACAAACTTTTTTTCCTAATGAATTACAAATGTTTATCAAATAAAAAATATTAAATATATACACCAGAATATTATATATTATGAAACTATAGTACAATTGCTTTATTTGTCAGGAAATCACTTACCCCTGGTGATGATTTATAAAAATAAATTGGTCACATTGAAAAACTTAATCCTAAAATATATTGGTATGACAAATATCAATATATTGAAAAGAAAGTGTCATGTTGGAATAAATGTAGTGTTTTTAGAGGTGATATTGAAACTGTGTGATGTATGTTTCATCACAGTCGTATGAATTTTAGTCATAAATAGAGAAAAATAGTGAAAATTTAGATGTTGCGGTGAAATAATATATTTAAGGAATATTTGAAATTGTTGAACAGGTTATACGATATAACTTGGTTTGGGTCAGTTCTACGTTTAATGAAAAGCGTAAACTCACCCACACCAGTTTATGCAAGTATAACCTGTTCAACAATTTCCAATATTCCTTATAATTTAATTTACACAGCAAAATTTAATGATTCCTCGATTTTAATTACGATTGTTTCATGCCACGGTGACTATTTGAATTTATCGTTGGCGGATGAACACGTTGATGACGTCACAATACCAACCCAGGTTATCGAGTATAACCAAAATTTTCCCCAGGCGTATTAGCCAATCAGATTGAAATATTCAAATCAAATTAAATTATATATATATATATATATATATATATATATATATATATATATATATATATATATATATATAAGAGATAAGTTGTGCAATGTAAATTTTGCGCCTAAATGTAAACAAGCCATTGTAGACGAACGAAGATGCCAAGCGATGGACTCCTGTTGTTTTTGCAAGTGACGATGCATTTATTTATTGAAACATGTCGTTTTTACCTTATAATTTAATCGAAGCTTAAAGCTATGGACATTTTTGCACTGGAACATTTGCCTGACAGCTTGTTACGACCGCCATGGGGATGGTCCCGCAGTAAATGATAGAAAAATATACTCGATTATAAAATAAAAATCCTAGCTGCATAGCAGATGCTGGACAAACTTGAAAATAATATACAAGGTTGTTTTTCATGTAGATTATTATTTCTTAATCAAAAATGAAAGACTACCCTCCGAAATGGCAGATCTACCAAAGGGCGATAACTGACTGAAAGTTCTGATGGCGGAAAATTTTAAATTTCAATTAGATGACACAGATTTCCAAATATCCGCGCCTGGTAAAAAATTCAAGTCCTGTTAGGAAAGCAAAATATAGGGACTTATCTTTCCTTAACTGAATTTTTTGGGTAACATTTGAATAACATTCTTGTAGGGAAATTGTCCGGATGTGATGCCCGACTTGCATCAAATAATTACTTTCTAACATTCACTGCGGAACCACCACCATGGCGATCGTAACAAGCTGTCAGGCAAATGTTCCAGTGCAAAAATGTCCGTAGCGTTAAGCTTCGATTACATCATAAGGTAAAAATGACATGTTTCAATAAATAAATGCACCATCAGTTGAAAAAACAACAGGAGTACATCACTTGGCATCTTTGTTCGTCTACAACGGCTTGTTTACATTTTGGCGCAAAATTTACATTGCACAACTTGTCTCTTATATATATATATTATATTACCCCAACACCTAAATTTTCACTATTTTTCTCTATTTATGACTAAAATTCATATTTATTTTCATTTCCCCATGAACATGCTTGCACCATTTTGACCTTCACATAATTCTTAGGTGACCCGAAAATGTCAAGAGGGTAAACAAGATATGTATACATTGTGGTCATTTTATACATTGTTATATTTTGTTGAATTCTGTATTATTTTTTTTAGCAGTTCATGACAGTATGTGACTATTAGTGACACTCATACTCACTACAGAACATGAAAATAAAATATCTTAATTGTCTAATTTTAATATAATTCCACTGTTGCATATAATGCTCAATTTCGTTGGTCAACACCATACCAGCTGTATGTTTTTATACATCTATATATAATAATGGCTATTTTCAAGGAATTGATGCATTGTGTCAACACACCATTTCAATCACAAATTTTACATCTTTTTCAGTTTGCAGATGAAATGTCAAATTCTCACATTTATAAATTCTCTTAAAATAACTTATAATATTATTGCTGACAGTTTGAGAAAGATTCATATTTCAGAAAACAGAGAAAAAATAACTGTACAATGATTGAAATACCAAGGTGTAACTTAATTTTATGGTAGTAAAAAAAATGGAAAGCTATGTTCGGGGATTTTGTTTTGTTTTGTAATACTGATCCTCTCAAAGACAATTGCAGTAATTTGGTAATTTGGACATCCAATATGACAAATATAAGAATTCAAAAGTTTTTTTATTATTGGTATCTGATATTTTTTTATCTCACAAATAAATAAAGAGCAAAAGATGAGTGTGTAATAACTTTCCTCGACAATTTCATTTTTTTCTGGGTGCCATCCATGAAAAGCATAATCTTAAATATTTTAAATATACGACGGTAAAAGTTTGTAAAATTTGGTGCAATGGTGTCTATATGTATATTCTTTACTTTGACGTGGTATCTTAGGACCCCCTTTTTTCCACTTTCAACTGCTTTGCACATGATTATCTCCAAACAGGATATTCATGTATGCTAGATATTTCATATTTATTCAACAATAACACTTTCAAGTGTATTAAAGCCAAAATATTGCCTTTCAACCAGAAATAAATGTGTATATCTATTAGAAGCTTCCGAAACTAGAATTACCATCTGGCGTCAAGAATACTCCCAAAATTGCTATATTTAGTATGTGCTATGGAGAAAACGGCAGGGTGAAATTTGTTGCAACTTTGGCAAATCATGTATTTAGACATAAATATTCAATGATGCAAATTAAAAAAAAATTGATCGATGGGAAAATATTTGGGTTTCCCAGGTCTACACCGCTAAGGTAGTACATGTACTAGAGGCAAAATGGCATTTTTAATCGAATTTTCTTTTCTTGCATTTTTCAATAGATATATATGTACACTAGCATATTACATCAAAGAAATGTCAGTATATTATCCAATTAATGTGTAATTAGCTAATTTATATATGTAAGCAAAAGCACACGGTCAAATCTGTTGTTATCTAAATAACAAGGAGGAGTTTACCTATCAATCAGTGGTGTAAAAATAGCTTTCTTATCAGTCTCCTGTTGACCTCTATTGACCACTATTTATATTGTGGTTAATTTATGTAATGATGGATGAAGAACAGAGCAACAAGTAAAAAAAGGAAAACTTCTAGAAGGAGGAGAACCACAAAAAGAAAGAAGGAAATGCACCCAGAGATGAAAGAATCTTTGAAATTATCAGACAAAGGATCTTATTATAAACAGGATGATGACAGTGTCTTCTGTTGGGAACTTTTGGCATATTTTTTTCCTTTGCTTGGTGATTTTATTTTCATTTTTTTTTTTATTATTTGAGTAAATTCTCAAAACTTTTCCCTTCGGACCAGTCTATTTCTATTCAGGGGTGTTATACAATTGTAACTTGCTAACTTTACAGATTTCTATTGACATTTTGTCAATATTTTTCAATAAACAAAGTTTTACTTTAATGTTGCATTTCATTTATTTCGTTTATTTACATTTAATTCACTTGTGTTGCAAACTTTCTGTAATACTAATCTCTCCTGTAATCCCTTTGTTAATTGTGGCTTCTGGCTATGTAATAAGGGGAGGAGCATTGACCATATTGATCAGCAGGAATCAAACCAGTGACGTCAAATTTCCCGCCAAATGCCATGAGTAGGGCAAAATAGGATGGCCAGTGCATTTATAAAGCAGAAATAACAGCATGTGTATACACTATATACATGATGTGTAATTAATTTGATTGGAATAATGTTTTAGGTCACTCCCCAAGGATATTGAAAGCATTTGTATATATTTAATGGGGGAAAAACTGGGAAAGTTTGTTTTGGGGCTATTTTAGAGCTTTATTTTATGAGTGAAATACTAATTTGAATTAAACATAGCAACTTGATGGGTGCCTCTATTGACCTGATTTTGGTTTCTTTAACTTCCAGCTCTGGAGGATATATCAATGGAAGAAATTCTGCAAATCTAGAATTATTGATAGATAAAACGTCATCAATATACCTGTATGTGAAATTAAAGGCATAATACATGAATGAAACCATATATCAAAATTTTGAGACACGGTTTTGTAGGCTGTAGTTAGATTTTGCAGAGGAAATAAACATTTCTGGTGTGTGATTTGACCTGGACATGCTATTTTTAATCAAAGAGCATACCCTAGTTTTTTGCGTATTATATTACATAACTTTTGATTAAATTGATTTTGAAATATGAAATTGAGTATACAATAAAGAGCAATCTTTCAGAAATACATAGATACCAAGATATTTGATTTCCATTTAGTAGTTTATGAGAAATAATCTTTTAAAGATTGGTAGTCAAGGCAAATAACAAAATTTCCCTCTAGTGCTACCTTAAATAATTAAGTCAAATTATATCTTTTGTGCATTTTTTGAACAGGCCAATTTCAACGTACCCACGGATAGGAAATGATAACCCTTCCGCACATAACATCATTATACACGACCTTGCCGATGATATCTAGCTTTGTGTCCTGTAGGTTTAATTGAAATTGCCTCTGTTTTTTTTTATAAAGGGGGGGATATTTAATAAAAATGTGAACAACAAATATGGCCCAATTTTGAGAGTGAAATGTTAAAAGTATACACCAGAAGTGCAAAACATATCACTGACAGTGTGTTCGTTATAAAAACTCTGATAATAATGAATGTATTTGCGCTACAACAATCTCTAATTTCAATACTTTTTCTCATGTTATACACGTATTATCGGTTTCGATATGTTGTTAAATGAGAGCAAAAAATAGTCAAATTATTTAATATTGAACATCCTAACGATATTGTGTTGACCGTACATAGGATTAGACCCCGCTGGACCAAAGTTTGAGAACACAGACCCCAGAACACGGTTAGACCCATCTGATGCACATTACGTGGAAGCTATACATACAGATGGTGACTCTCTATTACAGCTTGGTATGTACATGTGAAAAGTATAAAGTATATAATACATAGACTGAAAGATAAATAATAACTTGATCGACAGATCTTCTAGCTTCACATTAAAAATATTTTCTGTTGGTCCATTTTTTTTACAAATAGTAAAAGCAAGAGGTGATCTATTATTAATATCATATTTGTAAGATTTATACATGTGTTATGAGGGTTAGGGTTATGTTGTTTTACGCCATTTTCAACAATATTTATGTTATATCGTGGCAGTCTGTTTTATTGGTGGAGGAAACAGGAGGACCCGGAGAAACCACTAACCATAAAAGAACTTGAACGAATATCTCATGTGACACAAATATTAACAAAATTCCATAGCTTTCATACAAATGGACAAATATATCTTTTACAAACAACAATATTCGCTAGTTAGATTTAGACAATTTTATATAGATGATGTTGTTCACTGAAGCAGTATGGTTGCTTCCAGGTTTTGGGTTAGAGAAAGCTATTGGTCATGCTGACTTTTATCCAAACGGGGGCGAAAAACAACCCGGATGTGATCGTGATGTCGGAACTCATTTGTTCAACTTGATTACTGGCAAAATTGAGAGTAAGTTTATTTTAGCTTCGGTGATTATGACACTGAACAAAATATTAGTGATTGCTCTGTATCTTGTATATATTACTATTTCTTTTATTACATATTTTCTCCAGAATTTACTTCAACAATAGCGTGTAGCCACATGAGAGTATTAGACACTGAACAAAATATTAGTGATTGCTCTGTATCTTGTATATATTACTATTTCTTTTATTACATATTTTCTCCAGAATTTACTTCAACAATAGCATGTAGCCACATGAGAGTATTGGATTTCTTTACTGAATCTATCAACTCGGCATGTCACTTCCGTGCTCAGCCATGCCATTCGAAGAAGGATTATGACGCCGGTCACTGTACCAGATGTGGACTAGGGTGTGCTGATATGGGTTACAATGGACAAATGAAAGGTCACGGAAAATATTATTTTTCTACAACATCGTCTGCACCATTCTGTAAATAAATGATTACGAATTATACGATTATTCTTATATTCACATTTTCCCATTGATGGCTGACTGACAACATCAAAGTGACTACTCGTGTTGTCACAAACATCATGTGTTATGTACAAATACAACTGAATGGTTAAGATCACACAATATAACGCTCAATATATCTTTGAAGAAGATGTAGGAGGCGTATAGGAGAATGTGCAAGTAACTCTCCATTCCTTGTAAATAATGGAGCCGAGGCCCCGAAAGGCCCGATGCCCATTGTTTTTAAGGAATTGAGAGATACGAGGACATTCTCCAACTTAAAATCCACCCATTGTACTTTATTAATTTTATTAATTATTAATCTTGTAAGCTTTGAAACAAGAAAGGCATTCAATTGTAAAGGCAAATCCACCTCATCTCCTTCAATTTAGATGGTACTTTAATATACAATGTAAGAAATATTGTAATTGTATGACAGTAATGACATTATCATTATCATTATTATTTATTTATGTAAAATTCTATCTATATTTGGATTCTTTCTGTCTCTTATGTAAAACTATCCCGATATTGTATTGTATTGTATTGTATTGTATTGTGTTGTAACAAATAAAAGTCTGCGCATAGTATCTAACGTACAAAGAGAACAATAACTCTCCATTTCTTAAAAATAATGGAGAGTTTTGACAATAGATTTACATCACAGGTGGATTTTAAATTATAAGAATTATAAGAAATTGATGAAGGTTATTCCAGAAACTTGTCATGCGCACTAAACTAAGCATCTACATTTGTATTGATACACTGAATTGTCAGTCTATGATTGAGATAATGAAGCCTAACCAGATTAATTTAAAAAAAAAACGTAAATGTGAAATTGCACATCAATTAAATGCATTGATTGTAGTTAAAACTTCAAATGAGAAGTATTTCAGCTATATTCATGAAAAGATCAAGTTTACAAACAATAAAGCATATACGCAAAACGCTGACATAGGAGTGGGGCATTACTGTTTAGAAGCTGCTGGAGACGTTTATTTCTAAGAGAGATACTTGGCTCGTACCCACAACAAACGACACCCCCCTTTAAGCGAAACTATGTCCTATTTTATTTACCCATGAGCTTCTACATGGAAACCTCCCGTTGCAGAATCCCACTGCTTGTTTGATTCATACTGGAATTTAATTAAACATTTAATATAATTACATCGATAATATTCCTATTATAATCGCTGTTCAATCAATTTCTGAATTTGTTCACCATGTGTGTGGAATGGGAGATGTTTTTCAGTTATCAATTTAATACAACAATTGCTGTATAGGGTCATAATTATATAGGATGCTATGAAAGTTCCCCTTCTGAAAACATTCACGCCCGTGGATGATGATAATGTTAAGGACACCATCATAATAAAAAAAACTACTGTTTACATTCACATTAATGGAATTAATCAGATCATACTGTTTTGTCGTGCATTATATAACATATTTTTTATTGTTCAAATATTACACAATAATAATGTTTAAATATGTAATAGAGAATACACTCCAACTGTAGAATCAGCGAGAACCGTTAAAGTTGAGTTGACTATATTTAAGAATCTACAAGTTGCTTTTACATTTTTAATATTTAGAAAGACAAATTAGTTAAGGAATATCTTAAATTTTTGAATAGGTTATACGAAATAACCTGGTTTGGGGCAGATTACGCTTTTTTATGAAAAGCGTAAACTGCCCAAACCAGGTTATGTATAACTTGTTCAAAAAATTAAAATATTCCTTATAAGTTAATTTTTATAACAAGATATAATGATTCCTCTATTTTGATTACGATTATTTCATGGGACTAATTGAATTTGACGTTGGCGAACGAATATATTTGTGACGTCACAATGCCAACCCAGGTTATCGAGTTTAGCCATTTTTTTCTTCAGGCGGATCAGCCAATCAGATTTCAGTATTCACATCAAATTAAATTAAATAACAATTAACAAATAAAACAGTGAATTGTTATTGGCATACGTTTTTTAGATTCTAGGTACGGGCTGTAGGCTGTATACCATTTGATTCTAGGTACGGGCTGTAGGCTGTATACCATTTGATTCTAGATACGGGCTGTAGGCTGTATACCATTTGATTCTAGGTACGGGCTGTAGGCTGTATACCATTTGATTCTAGGTACGGGCTGTAGGCTGTATACCATTTGATTCTAGGTACGGGCTGTAGGCTGTATACCATTTGATTCTAGGTACGGGCTGTAGGCTGTATACCATTTGATTCTAGGTACGGGCTGTAGGCTGTATACCATTTGATTCTAGGTACGGACTGTAGGCTGTATACCATTTGATTCTAGGTACGGGCTGTAGGCTGTATACCATTTGATTCTAGACACGGGCTGTAGGCTGTATACCATTTGATTCTAGGTACGGGCTGTAGGCTGTATACCATTTGATTCTAGGTACGGGCTGTAGGCTGTATATCATTTGATTCTAGGTACGGGCTGTAGGCTGTATACCATTTGATTCTAGACACGGGCTGTAGGCTGTATACCATTTGATTCTAGGTACGGGCTGTAGGCTGTATACCATTTGATTCTAGGTACGGGCTGTAGGCTGTATACCATTTGATTCTAGGTACGGGCTGTAGGCTGTATATCATTTGATTCTAGGTACGGGCTGTAGGCTGTATATCATTTAATTCTAGACACGGGCTGTAGGCTGTATACCATTTGATTCTAGGTACGGGCTGTAGGCTGTATACCATTTGATTCCATATTATATTTACACACGTTTTTCGTATCAGAAAACGATATGTTGTTAGGACAACTACTTGTCCAAGACAGACCAAATCTATCGAACCTATATTGTCACTGAATACTATATACTCTCTGCTGGGTATGCACTAATAACGGAAGCAAATGGGTTCATGTAAATCTGGAATATTTTTTCTGCAAAGTAGTGCACTCGAAAATCTTATTACTGTAGTAGAACATTTGATACGTATCCTTCTAAAATGAAGTGGGGATTCTGATAACAATATGTAACTGTACGTACAAATGTTCGCGTTAATGACAGGACAAAGTACAAGGCTAAAATCAAATACTGTATGTGCATTACTATTTCTGAAGTTTAATCAAACTAATGAATTCGAATTTGTTTAATAACATGCAATACCTGTCAGTATTTAAAGAAATCTAACACCGGGCAACAACATCTGATGCTGGCTCTAGTCAAAGCTACAACATTAGTCAGATTCTTCAGTTAAAAGCATCATAATCCGACCACCGATTTATTCGTGTGAACTGTTCTTTTATTTTTTTTGGTTATATACATGAATTTAAATGAGTATATTAAGAATACGTTATTGGTTTTAATTTCACACAAATCATGGGCATACTACAATTTAAAAAAATACCACAATGTCGAAAAATAATATGCGAGCTTAAGCGAGCTCTTTATGGTATAAAATGTGTACATAGGATTTTTTAGCAAACATGGTTGAATATACTGTCGAAGAAAAAAAAATTCGATGCTTTGTAAACACCGGTTTCCGTGTAACACACTAACACACTCAACTAATGAAGATCTTCTTAACATAAAGCGCAAATGTGATCCTGAAGTCTCGTACTCTCTCTCGTACGCCCGATACCACTAAAACCCGGAACCCGTGTGTAATAAAAGTCATTTTGCTAACTTGTTTTACTTATATTGATATTTTAAAATTTATTAAATCTCTTCTGACATACTGACAAGAATTTTTGTTTCTACGCGGAAGTTAACTTTTGAGATTTCGGAAGGAACGATAACTCGAATAAAGGAACGACAGCTCGATTGAATGAGACTAGTCTGGTACTCGTGACCCCTCGGATTTTTTTGCTTGATATCCGAGGGGTCACGAGTACCAGACTAGAATGAGACTAGATTCGGCCCTAAAAAAAAGTCGTCCCCAACATATCTCGGCCCAAAAAATCTCGACACTTTTTGATGAAATTGCCAGATAATTTTCAGATGCGCGAGCATTCATGGCCGTGCCGGTTTCATATTAGATATAAAACTGGTCACCACGATATAAGATGATATATTGTTGGTGTTATACAGTAATAACTCTAATATGACAATTACTGTAAAACGGAAGTAAATTATCTACCTTTGGTAAAAGGAGATATTGCATTATAATCATTAGAGAAAACCGATGGGGCAATAACGAATGGACAATCCAAAGACACAGGCAAGGCAACATTGGGTGCAAGACACCGAACGAAGACGAACAAAACAACAAACACAACACAGAAAACTGAAAAAACCCAGACCCAACATAAAAACCCGGGTGAACCCAGCTGTCCGTGATTGATAAACAATTCAATTCGTACAAGACAGCCGCCGTGTTACTCATATAGTAATGTGTGGTAAATTAAAGTCTTGTCGGTGATAATGGTCAACCAGTTCTTGATAACGACAGTATAATTTTAGTAGCAATGACTTCAACGTAGAAACAACATGGCCTTGTCAGAGTAACTTTAGTGTCATGCACTTAATTGTTTGCATAGGAATAACATGACGACAAAAGTAGCTGAAAATCACTGCCTTTCAGACAACAAAGAGTAATAAAACCTAGCTAAAAAGGATTTGTTTTGTTAATTAATGATTGACAATTATAAAATTTTCCATCTTGATGGCAGAATACAAAAATAAGATTAAAGATTACTGCATTTAGATATTACGAAACATCTGATTCTATTGAATATTACGACAAATCCAGGAAGATGAAAGTTATCATACTTACAAATAATTATGTCCTTGAGCAGTCAGATAGAATCAATAGAGAGATATCACATAAGAAAACTGAAAAGATGGAATAAAACAGCATTAGTAATCTGGTTCACAAATATCCTTATATGTTTGAATAGTTAGTTGTAATCTGAGAACATATCGGAACGATATTACTTTAAACTTTCTGAACAAAAGATAGGAGCCCCGTAAAGATCTACGAGATATACCTAAAAAACGAATTTGTCTAATTACTGTATAAATATTTAACTGTTCTGTGAGAGGTTGCAATTATATAGGACATTATGTATGACTACCATACTGTCAAGATAAGTTATAAAAAGTCCGACACAAAATACAAATATTGTCAAAATACGACATTCAAATCTTACTATTTTAATATTTTGTCTGTCAATATTATGAGCGATACATACAATCTACCACCAAAATACCATTTATTCAGATTATTTAGTTCATTTAGTTTAGTGGCTTACATACATTTTTCACCATGTTCATTGTTAATTGAAACATGTTTTACAATACGAAAATGTGAATTTAAAGTTAGAAAGTACACACAAGGTTCCAGCATAAGAAAATAAGAACAAGCAAAAGTCGGGCAGAAAAGTAGGATAAAAATATAAAAATGGTCGACAAATCACTCAACACGAGCGGCGCAATATTTTCTCTCGAGAAAGTCGCCGTCAGTATCCATAATTAATTAATTAACTCAACGCGAG
Organism: Bathymodiolus septemdierum; assembly: GCA_963383655.1. Taxonomy (NCBI): domain Eukaryota; kingdom Metazoa; phylum Mollusca; class Bivalvia; order Mytilida; family Modiolidae; genus Bathymodiolus; species Bathymodiolus septemdierum. The sequence continues at coordinate 119,056,120 of OY726518.1, read as the reverse complement.
TCCAACGAAATACCGCGGGTGACCCTAGGTGCTTGGGAAGGGTTATCAGTTCAACATCGCTAGTGGCATCCGTTGTGTTACTGTTAAGGGACAAAAACATCAGTTGATATGGAAACTGTTTACTACATCACTATAGGTAAATAGGTACAAATAAAAGAAAACATTATTTACCTCCTCGAAATCAAATCGGAGAACAAACGAACCGAACGTCGTTATTGCGGAGAAATCATATCGAACAAGACAATAAATATATGATAGTGAAATATTAATAAGATGAGGAAATTTCATGGATATTATCTGTGCAATAGGAATATATAATCAATAACCGTTTTAATGGAAAGATTCGTTAACTGATAGGGTACACTGTCATAATAACTGTATTTTGTCTAGGATAATTTTTTTTGAAGCAAGGCAGATATTTCGCATGATATTTCATAATGTAATCTTCAGTCTTTTTTATAAAGTTCATAAGGTAAGTAGTTTAGGAATTCTGGACAAAAGGACTTAAGACAATGCAATGAAAACAAATTTGGACGACGTTATTATAGTGGTTTAATTAGTAGATAATATAGATACACGTCATTAAGCATACTGGCCATAATATGAAAGATAAAAATACGACATCGTCGGAACCGTTCAATAATACCATACCGCCGTAACAGTTCTAAAATACCACACCTCCGTAGCAGTTCTAAAATACCACACCTCCGTAACAGTTCTAAAATATCACACCTCCGTAACAGTTCTAAAATACCACACTTCCGTAACAGTTCTAAAATACCACACCTCCGTAACAGTTCTAAAATACCACACCGCCGTAACAGTTCTAAAATACCACACTTCCGTAACAGTTCTAAAATACCACACCTCCGTAACAGTTCTAAAATACCACACCTCCGTAACAGTTCTAAAATACCACACCTCCGTAACAGTTCTAAAATACCACACCTCCGTAACAGTTCTAAAATACCACATCGTCGGAACCATTCAAAAATCAAATAGACAAATCATAGAAAGAAGCAAAATCAATACCCCTAACATACAACTACACCACCGCTCACATTCCTGGTTTGTACAGACACTTCAATAATAAGTGGCGGGGTTAAACTAGTTTTATGGTCCAAACCTTCTCTCTTAATGAAATGATGCAGTTATACAAGTGTTGTCCACATGTCAAATAATGTTAAAAATATTAATAAGAGAACAAATGTATTACTATTTTATTTTCTAAGAATATTGTACAGTTAAATTGTTACTATTTTACGAGGTCTTGGTCAATGAGGACACTGAAGTAAATAAATAATAGATAACGTGTCGTCAATCGTATATTTGTATGTATGAACCTGTCGTTGTTTCTTTCTTCTTGTATATGTGCTGTATATTATTGAATAATTTATTAAATATATACTTACATAATTTTGTCTGCAGTAGTTTACTTTTAATTTCATAGTTCTAAACTTATATCAGTCTAATAAGAGCCCATTGTCCCTGTCACTGATTAATATATATGTACATGTTTCAAATTTCCATCGGTTCATCAGCAACTTGACCTTATTATACAATTTAATTTACTTTATGTTATTTGACACAGTATATCGGATTATACGTAATACATGCATTAGATAATTATCAATTAAACAGTTTATTTGACTATTTATATACGATCCAGCAATCATATTATTATATAACACAAAGAAACTATTTAGAGTTATATGTCAATGACGTTTAATCCGGATGTACCCACTAAAACTTAGAATACTTAAAACAATCAAAGTGTTATGGTAATTACCAGTAACTTCACGGCTACAGGACCAGGGAGGAGGTATCATCATGTTCGTTCAATTTCTATTAATGACAACGATTGGACTTGCTGCTGCAAGTAAGTTTATTTATATAAAATTGTGCAGCGTGGTATTGTCTACGACCATTGACGTGGATTCAATGATTTTTGGTGTTTAACGCCACTTTCAGTTTTATTAGTGGAAGAAAACCGAAGTACCCGAGAAAACCACCGACCTGTCGCCCGTTACTGTCAAACATTATCACATAATGTTGTATCGAGTAACACCTCACCTTAGCGGGATTCGAACTCATCATGTTAGTGGTGATAGGCACTGATTGCACATCCACCTAACGTACGATAACTACCAAGAAGGCACACTGAATAGATTCAAATAATTATTTTGTAATAATTATTCTAATCCTATCTAAGTTTGTTTTGTATCATCACCAATAAACACATTATATTAAGTTCAAGAATATGATTCAATGTTCTTTAGAACGGTTGTATGTGAGTGTTTGTATTTTATCACTGTGTGGAAAATACTTGGAAGCTCCAAGGAAAGCCCATATTGGTTCAATTGAAGATATCATTGAAGTTTTACGGTCGGCACCATGACTTGGTTAACTATTAAGGAGTATCTGTGTCACACATGACCACGGATAATGTTCCGTTTTATTTATAATTAAAGGCGGTTCTTATAAAAGAGTATGATAATAATACTACAAGCCTATGAACTCTCGAAGGAATGATAACCGAAATACTTTGAGAAATGAAGTATAACTCTGCCAATGATTTGTCGATGGGTTCAATGTCTTCTGTAATAGCATAACATAGCTTATAACTTGTGAATCTAGACTGACATCAATATAATATTTTGGTTCATGTGTACCTTATATCTTGTGAATCTAGATTGACATCAATATTACATTGTGTTGCATGTGTACCTTATAACTTGTGAATCTAGACTGACAGCAATATTACATTGTGGTGCATGTGTACCTTATAACTTGTGAATATAGACTGACATCAATATTACATTGTGGTGCATGTGTACCTTATAACGTGTGAATCTAGAATGTCATCAGTATTACATTGTGTTGCATGTGTACCTTATAACTTGTGAATATAGACTGACATCAATATTACATTGTGTTGCATGTGTCCCTTATATCTTGTGAATCCACACTGACATCAATATTACATTGTGTTGCATGTGTACCTTATAACTTGTGAATCTAGACTGACATCAATATTACATTGTGGTGCATGTGTACCTTATAACTTGTGAATCTAGACTGACATCAATATTAAATTGTGTTGCATGTGTACCTTATAACTTGTGAATCTAGACTGACATCAATATTACATTGTGCTGCATGTGTACCTTATAACTTGTGAATCTAGATTGACATCAATATTACATTGTGTTGCATGTGTACCTTATAACTTGTGAATCTAGACTGACATCAATATTACATTGTGTTGCATGTGTACCTTATAACTTGTGAATCTAGACTGACATCAATATTACATTGTGTTGCATGTGTACGTTATAACTTGTGAATCTAGACTGACATCAATATTACATTGTGTTGCATGTGTACCTGATAGCTTGTGAATCTAGACTGACATCAATATTACATTGTGCTGCATGTGTACCTTATAACTTGTGAATCTAGATTGACATCAATATTACATTGTGTTGCATGTGTACCTTATAACTTGTGAATCTAGACTGATATCAATATTACATTGTGTTGCATGTGTACCTTATAACTTGTGAATCTAGACTGACATCAATATTACATTGTGTTGCATGTGTACGTTATAACTTGTGAATCTAGACTGACATCAATATTACATTGTGTTGCATGTGTACCTGATAGCTTGTGAATCTAGACTGACATCAATATTACATTGTGTTGCATGTGTACCTTATAACTTGTGAATCTAGACTGACATCAATATTACATTGTGTTGCATGTGTACCTTATAACTTGTGAATCTAGACTGACATCAATATTACATTGTGTTGCATGTGAACCTTATAACTTGTGAATCTAGACTGACATCAATATTACATTTTGTTGCATGTGTACCTTATAACTTGTGAATCTAGACTGACATCAATATTACATTGTGTTGCATGTGTACCTTATAACTTGTGAATCTAGACTGACATCAATATTACATTGTGTTGCATGTGTACCTTATAACTTGTGAATCTAGACTGACATCAATATTGCATTTTGGTTCATGTGTACCTGATAGCTTGTGAATCTAGACTGACATCAATATCACATTGTGTTACATGTGTACCTTATAACTTGTGAATCTAGACTGACATCAATATTACATTGTGTTGCATGTGTACCTTATAACTTGTGAATCTAGACTGACATCAATATTACATTGTGGTGCATGTGTACCTTATAGCTTGTGAATCTAGACTGACATCAATATTACATTGTGCTGCATGTGTATCTTATAACTTGTGAATCTAGACTGACATCAATATTACATTGTGGTGCATGTGTACATTATAACTTGTGAATCTAGACTGACATCAATATTACATTGTGGTGCATGTGTACCTTATAACTTTTGAATCTAGACTGACATCAATATTACATTGTGGTGCATGTGTACCTTATAACTTGTGAATCTAGACTGACATCAATATTGCATTGTGTTGCATGTGTACCTTATAATTTGTGAATCTAGACTGACATCAATATTACATTGTGTTGCATGTGTATCTTATAACTTGTGAATCTAGACTGACATCAATATTACATTGTGGTGCATGTGTACCTTATAACTTGTTAATCTAGACTGACATCAATATTACATTTTGGTGCATGGGTACCTTATAACTTGTGAATCTAGACTGACATCAATATTACATTTTGGTGCATGTGTGCCTGAAAACTTGTGAATGTAGATTGACATCAATATTACATTTTGGTGCATGGGTACCTTATAACTTGTGAATCTAAGCTGACATGAATATTACATTGTGTTGCATGTGTACCTTATAACTTGTGAATCTAGACTGACATCAATATTACATTGTGCTTCATGTGTACCTTATGACTTGTGAATCTAGACTGACATCAATATTACATTTTGGTTCATGTGTACCTGATAGCTTGTGAATCTAGACTGACATCAATATTGCATTGTGTTGCATGTGTACCTTATAACTTGTGAATCTAGACTGACATCAATATTACATTGTGTTGCATGTGTACCTTATAACTTGTTAATCTAGACTGACATCAATATTACATTTTGGTGCATGGGTACCTTATAACTTGTGAATCAAGACTGACATCAATATTACATTTTGGTGCATGTGTGCCTAAAAACTTGTGAATGTAGACTGACATCAATATTACATTTTGGTGCATGGGTACCTTATAACTTGTGAATCTAAGCTGACATCAATATTACATTGTGTTGCATGTGTACCTTATAACTTGTGAATCTAGACTGACATCAATATTACATTGTGCTTCATGTGTACCTTATGACTTGTGAATCTAGATTGACATCAATATTACATTTTGGTTCATGTGTACCTGATAGCTTGTGAATCTAGACTGACATCAATATTACATTGTGCTACATGTGTACCTTATAGCTTGTGAATCTAGACTGACATCAATATTACATTGTGTTGTATGTGTACCTTATAACTTGTGAATCTAGACTGACATCAATATTACATTGTGTTGCATGTGTACCTTATAATTTGTGAATCTAGACTGACATCAATATTACATTGTGCTGCATGTGTACCTTATAACTTGTGAATCTAGACTGACATCAATATTACATTGTGTTGCATGTGTACCTTATATCTTGTGAATCTAGACTGACATCAATATTACATTGTGGTGCATATGTGCCTTATAATTTGTGAATCTAGACTGACATCAATGTTACATTGTGGTGCATGTGTACCTTATAACTTGTGAAACTAGACTGACATCAATATTACATTTTGGTTCATGTGTACCTTACAACTTGTGAATCTAGACTGACATCAATATTACATTGTGGTGCATGTGTGCCTAAAAACTTGTGAATGTAGACTGACATCAATATTACATTTTGGTGCATGGGTACCTTATAACTTGTGAATCTAAGCTGACATCAATATTACATTGTGTTGCATGTGTACCTTATAACTTGTGAATCTAGACTGACATCAATATTACATTGTGCTTCATGTGTACCTTATGACTTGTGAATCTAGATTGACATCAATATTACATTTTGGTTCATGTGTACCTGATAGCTTGTGAATCTAGACTGACATCAATATTACATTGTGCTACATGTGTACCTTATAGCTTGTGAATCTAGACTGACATCAATATTACATTGTGTTGTATGTGTACCTTATAACTTGTGAATCTAGACTGACATCAATATTACATTGTGTTGCATGTGTACCTTATAATTTGTGAATCTAGACTGACATCAATATTACATTGTGCTGCATGTGTACCTTATAACTTGTGAATCTAGACTGACATCAATATTACATTGTGTTGCATGTGTACCTTATATCTTGTGAATCTAGACTGACATCAATATTACATTGTGGTGCATATGTGCCTTATAATTTGTGAATCTAGACTGACATCAATGTTACATTGTGGTGCATGTGTACCTTATAACTTGTGAAACTAGACTGACATCAATATTACATTTTGGTTCATGTGTACCTTACAACTTGTGAATCTAGACTGACATCAATATTACATTGTGGTGCATGTGTACCTTATAATTTGTGAATCTAGACTGACATCAATATTACATTGTGGTGCATGTGTATCTTATAACTTGTGAATCTAGACTGACATCAATATTACATTGTGTTGCATGTGTACCTTATAACTTGTGAATCTAGACTGACATCAATAATATAGTGTGGTGCATGTGTACCTTATAACTTGTGAATCTAGACTGACATCAATATTACATTGTGGTGCCTATGTGCCTAAAAACTTGTGAATCTAGACTGACATCAATATTACATTTTGGTGCATGTGTACCTTATAACTTGTGAATCTAAGCTGACATCAATATTACATTGTGTTGCATGTGTACCTTATAACTTGTGAATCTAGACTGACATCAATATTACATTGTGTTGCATGTGTACCTTATAACTTGTGAATCTAGACTGACATCAATATTACATTTTGGTTCATGTGTACCTGATAGCTTGTGAATCTAGACTGACATCAATATTGCATTGTGTTGCATGTGTACCTTATAACTTGTGAATCTAGACTGACATCAATATTACATTGTGGTGCATGTGTACCTTATAACTTGTGAATCTAGACTGACATCAATATTACATTGTGGTGCATGTGTACCTTATAGCTTGTGAATCTAGACTGACATCAACATTACATTGTGGTGCATGTGTACCTTATAACTTGTGAATCTAGACTGACATCAATATTACATTTTGGTGCATGTGTGCCTAAAAACTTGTGAATCTAGACTGACATCAATATTACATTGTGGTGCATGTGTACCTTATAACTTGTTAATCTAGACTGACATCAATATTACATTTTGGTGCATGTGTACCTTATAACTTGTGAATCTAGACTGACATCAATATTACATTTAGGTGCATGTGTGCCTAAAAACTTGTGAATGTAGACTGACATCAATATTACATTTTGGTGCATGTGTGCCTAAAAACTTGTGAATCTAGACTGACATCAATATTACATTGTGGTGCATGTGTACCTTATAACTTGTGAATCTAGACTGACATCAATATTACATTTTGGTGCATGTGTGCCTAAAAACTTGTGAATGTAGACTGACATCAATATTACATTTTGGTGCATGGGTACCTTATAACTTGTGAATCTAAGCTGACATCAATATTACATTGTGTTGCATGTGTACCTTATAACTTGTGAATCTAGACTGACATCAATATTACATTGTGCTTCATGTGTACCTTATGACTTGTGAATCTAGACTGACATCAATATTACATTTTGGTTCATGTGTACCTGATAGCTTGTGAATCTAGACTGATATCAATATTGCATTGTGTTGCATGTGTACCTTCTAACTTGTGAATCTAGACTGACATCAATATTACATTGTGTTGCATGTGTACCTTATAACTTGTGAATCTAGACTGACATCAATATTACGTTTTGGTGCATGGGTACCTTATAACTTGTGAATCTAGACTGACATCAATATTACATTTTGGTGCATGTGTGCCTAAAAACTTGTGAATGTAGATTGACATCAATATTACATTTTGGTGCATGGGTACCTTATAACTTGTGAATCTAAGCTGACATCAATATTACATTGTGTTGCATGTGTACCTTATAACTTGTGAATCTAGACTGACATCAATATTACATTGTGCTTCATGTGTACCTTATGACTTGTGAATCTAGATTGACATCAATATTACATTTTGCTTCATGTGTACCTGATAGCTTGTGAATCTAGACTGACATCAATATTACATTGTGTTACATGTGTACCTTATAGCTTGTGAATCTAGACTGACATCAATATTACATTGTGTTGTATGTGTACCTTATAACTTGGGAATCTAGACTGACATCAATATTACATTATGTTGCATGTGTACCTTATAATTTGTGAATCTAGACTGACATCAATATTACATTGTGCTGCATGTGTACCTTATAACTTGTGAATCTAGACTGACATCAATATTACATTGTGTTGCATGTGTACCTTATATCTTGTGAATCTAGACTGACATCAATATTACATTGTGGTGCATATGTGCCTTATAATTTGTGAATCTAGACTGACATCAATGTTACATTGTGGTGCATGTGTACCTTATAACTTGTGAAACTAGACTGACGTCAATATTACATTTTGGTTCATGTGTACCTTACAACTTGTGAATCTAGACTGACATCAATATTACATTGTGGTGCATGTGTACCTTATAATTTGTGAATCTAGACTGACATCAATATTACATTGTGGTGCATGTGTATCTTATTGCTTGTGAATGTAGACTGACATCAATATTACATTGTGTTGCATGTGTACCTTATAACTTGTGAATCTAGACTGACATCAATATTACATTGTGCTTCATGTGGACCTTATGACTTGTGAATCTAGACTGACATCAATATTACATTTTGGTTCATGTGTACCTGATAGCTTGTGAATCTAGACTGACATCAATATTGCATTGTGTTGCATGTGTACCTTATAACTTGTGAATCTAAACTGACATCAATATTACATTGTGTTGCATGTGTACCTTATAACTTGTGAATCTAGACGGACATCAATATTACATTTTGGTGCATGGGTACCTTATAACTTGTGAATCTAGACTGACATCAATATTACATTTTGGTGCATGTGTGCCTAAAATCTTGTGAATGTAGACTGACATCAATATTACATTTTGGTGCATGGGTACCTTATAACTTGTGAATCTAAGCTGACATCAATATTACATTGTGTTGCATGTGTACCTTATAACTTGTGAATCTAGACTGACATCAATATTACATTGTGCTTCATGTGTACCTTATGACTTGTGAATCTAGATTGACATCAATATTACATTTTGCTTCATGTGTACCTGATACCTTGTGAATCTAGACTGACATCAATATTACATTGTGTTACATGTGTACCTTATAGCTTGTGAATCTAGACTGACATCAATATTACATTTTGTTGTATGTGTACCTTATAACTTGTGAATCTAGACTGACATCAATATTACATTGTGTTGCATGTGTACCTTATAATTTGTGAATCTAGACTGACATCAATATTACATTGTGCTGCATGTGTACCTTATAACTTGTGAATCTAGACTGACATCAATATTACATTGTGTTGCATGTGTACCTTATATCTTGTGAATCTAGACTGACATCAATATTACTTTGTGGTGCATATGTGCCTTATAATTTGTGAATCTAGACTGACAACAATGTTACATTGTGGTGCATGTGTACCTTATAACTTGTGAAACTAGTCTGACATCAATATTACATTTTGGTTCATGTGTACCTTACAACTTGTGAATCTAGACTGACATCAATATTACATTGTGGTGCATGTGTACCTTATAATTTGTGAATCTAGACTGACATCAATATTACATTGTGGTGCATGTGTATCTTATAACTTGTGAATCTAGACTGACATCAATATTACATTGTGTTGCATGTGTACCTTATAACTTGTGAATCTAGACTGACATCAATATTATAGTGTGGTGCATGTGTACCTTATAACTTGTGAATCTAGACTGACATCAATATTGCATTGTGTTGCATGTGTACCTTATAACTTGTGAATCTAGACTGACATCAATATTACATTGTGGTGCATGGGTACCTTATAACTTGTTAATCTAGACTGACATCAATATTACATTTTGATGCATGTGTGCCTAAAAACTTGTGAATCTAGACTGACATCAATATTACATTTTGGTGCATGTGTACCTTATAACTTGTGAATCTAAGCTGACATCAATATTACATTGTGTTGCATGTGTACTTTATAACTTGTGAATCTAGACTGACATAAATATTACATTGTGTTGCATGTGTACCTTATAACTTGTGAATCTAGACTGACATCAATATTACATTTTGGTTCATGTGTACCTGATAGCTTGTGAATCTAGACTGACATCAATATTACATTGTGTTACATGTGTACCTTATAACTTGTGAATCTAGACTGACATCAATATTACATTGTGGTGCATGTGTACCTTATAACTTGTGAATCTAGACTGACATCAATATTACATTGTGTTGCATGTGTACCTTATAACTTGTGAATCTAGACTGACATCAATATTACATTGTGTTGTATGTGTACCTTATAACTTGTGAATCTAGACTGACATCAATATTACATTGTGTTGTATGTATACCTTATAACTTGTGAATCTAGACTGACATCAATATTACATTGTGTTACACGTCTACCAAATCATTGATTAGAAAGGTATATAAAAGATATCGACACAGTCTTCATTTACTCAAGATAAGAAAACTGTAAACATCATTCATCTTAGTTAGTCTTTGTTGCTTGTTTTAATTGCTTAGAAATAATTAAATAATTACCATACGTTAATCGTGTAGCTAATTAGAAGTGTTTACGGTGTTTTTCTTCTCTAAAATTATTATTTTTTTGTTTCAAGATAAAAGGAAAATAAACAAAGACGGGAAAAGATGATAAGCACAGAATGGTAATCAAACCAACCAACCAGGTGATTTGTCAAAACATGTGTTTAATAATTAAATCATTGTTTATTGTAATTGGAACTTAAACAATTCACTTTTGTCTGTTCATGTTAATCAATTTTATATTCCTCGATAGGTAGCTGGTACAACGATCTGTTCTGGTGGATGGGTAGTAGAAAAGGGTGTTACGATGGCTACGGTTGTTTCTCCACTGATTATCCATTCTCTAATACAGAAGGCTTCTTACCACAGTCGCCCGACTACTTGAATGTCAGGATCCAGTTATATACCAGAAAAAACAGAAACAATGCAATCGATGTTACTGAAGGTGTCGGGAAGACATTCAATTCTAGCAAAGACATTAAAATTATTATTCATGGCTACATGAATAGAATGAATGTTCAATGGCTGACTGAAATGAAAGATGCATTTTTGCAACGGGTATGTGTAAAAGGGTCAATGTGTTTCCTTTTTTAATTCAAATATTAACACTCAATATCGGTGGATAAAATAACCACGCGAATATCCCCCTGCAATCTGCAAAGCACAAAAGCAACATCAGGAGATGATGGACAGCTAGATGTTGGTTTCGGTTAATGAGTTGCTCGTCCTTCCTTCCTGTCTTATAGATAAGTAGGTCTTCACCGTCGCACAGATATAAACAAAACACATAAACATGCATGTATAAGCTTCAATTACAACACAGATGACATTTGTTACAGAAATGATAACAGCATAAATATAGATAGCTTCCATTAACAACCGAGTCAGTAACTGTTGCTTAACGAATGTGTGCAATTGTTCAGCTATATCTTGGTAAGTCCTAGATCTAATTCGAAGACTCCATATGTGCAATTCCTGACTATATGATATATTAACAAAATGTCGCCTGTCAGAAAATATGCTTTAAAATATTTCTTATGAACGACTTTCCATTATAGTGAAACTTTATTTCAGATAGAATCTAGTTCAATAAGATGTTTGTTATTGAGGCAGGAGGTATTAGCCATTCCATAGCACCTACAGTCATCTCCGTTGTTTGAGGTGTTCGTGTTGCTCAATCTTTAGTTTTCTGTGTTCTTTTGTAGACCTGTGTTGTTCTTTTGTCCTTTTTACTTTTGACCATTACATTATCTGTTCTTCCTAGATTTCCTGCATTTGATTAACCATTGTATCTTTAAATATACATAATTGACACTGTTCCTACAATTTGTACTACTGTATTGATATAAAACATTGATGTCTAGTGCACTAATACTATTATCTCTTTTTAAGCTCAAAGATATTCGCAGTATGAACTAATTGTTTGGGGTGTGACGAATATATATGTATAAATCATCTAAATCAAGTGACAACCATACAATGCATATCTCCCAAATGGATCCCGAATGCAACATTTGGTGAATGGTGTAAGGAAATATGATATACTGAATTGATTTGTTTTTCAGGACGATGTAAATGTTTTGATTCTGGACTGGGAACGTGCAGCTGGTAGTTTTAGCTATCATCAATCTGTAGCCAATACTAGAATTGTTGCTGCTATTACAGCAAAGCGCATACAACAGCTTCAGGATATACACCGAGTCAAAGCTTCGTCTATGCACATAGTAGGATTCAGTTTAGGGGCACATCTAGCTGGCTACATTGGTAGTAGGTTACAAGGTGTTGGAAGGATAACAGGTGCAGTTAGTTAATCTTTATTATTTAAAGAAGAATTTGACAAACTGTTTTTATGAAATATTATATCTGTTTGTATTCCTTTTTGGATAAATTTATTAATGTTTTTAAACAGTAATGGCAATTCCTTACAAGGAATATTAAATTATCATTGTAACTATCTGAGATGTATGCTATTCCACAAAGATCTGAGATGTATGTTATTCCACAAAGATATGCCCATTGATAAGTATTCATTATTTAATTTACCTGGTTCATCAATATTTAACATTATTAATATTGCAGGTCTCGATCCCGCTGGTCCAAGCTTTGAAGGTACAGAAGCCGTCGTTCGATTAGATCCATCAGATGCTACATTCGTAGATGTGATCCATACTGATGCAGACGAGCTATTTAATGTTGGTGGGTATTGCTATAGATTTATTTAATTTCCCTGTCTATATAAATATAGCCACCAATTTTAGTAGATTTTGTATAACTAAGCTTGCAGAATATAAAAATAAATAACCTATTGCGTACAAATAGAAACAAATACATTATATGACATGACTGGTCATTTGTTTACCATAAGCATAAAATAAGTAACATCTGATCTAAAAAGAAACAAAGAATTCCAACAGATTGTAAAGGCATATATATTAAATAACTGGCGGTTAATAAGTTTTAATCATATATTTTGACTTTGTCTTATTATAAAACCTAACCTAATTGATCGACGTTAATCGAGTCACGAATGAATACAAAACACCTTTAAATGTGTCTATCACAGAAATGAAAGGTATTTGACGTTATATATGATGTAATTCACGGTGCAAGCCTTCTGACATGTCTATCCACTAATTGTGAGAGATTATTTAATAACACAACTGTCCCTTTGGAGGATCGTAAATGAATGCCACTTGCATTAGCTCCTGACGAGAAAGAACAGTATATAGCTGTACCGTAGTACAATGATTTCCGATCTTATCCATTCCCCATTTTACATGTGGCAATAAAACACCCAATTGAAGGGGTATCAAGTTCCGCGTGCCACATATTTAACTGATTTATTTGTAGATAACCTTTCATCACATTCAGTTCTACAGACAAATATGCATGTAGTTAAACGTCACGATAAATCTGAAATACTTGTAAAGTTGGCGTTAAGCACCAATCAATCAATCAATGCATGTAATTAACGTAAGGTTAGTGTATTTATTGCTAGTATATGGTGGTTTATGTATTTCCTACATTCTGTTCTTTAAAATATCACTTTATGATCTTTATGTTGTGCTCTACTATTGTATACACTAAATTAAAATATCACTTTATGATCTTTATGTTGTGCTCTACTATTGTATGCACTAAATTAAAATATCACTTTATGATCTTTATGTTGTGCTCTACTATTGTATACACTAAATTAAAATATCACTTTATGATCTTTATGTTGTGCTCTACTATTGTATGCACTAAATTAAAATATCACTTTATGATCTTTATGTTGTGCTCTACTATTGTATGCACTAAATTAAAATATCACTTTATGATCTTTATGTTGTGCTCTACTATTGTATGCACTAAATTAAAATATCACTTTATGATCTTTATGTTGTGCTCTACTATTGTATGCACTAAATTAAAATATCACTTTATGATCTTTATGTTGTGCTCTACTATTGTATGCACTAAATTAAAATATCACTTTATGCTCTTTATGTTGTGCTCTACTATTATATACACTAAATTAAAATATCACTTTATGATCTTTATGTTGTGCTCTACTATTGTATACACTAAATTAAAATATCACTTTATGATCTTTATGTTGTGCTCTACTATTGTATGCACTAAATTAAAATATCACTTTATGATCTTTATGTTGTGCTCTACTATTGTATGCACTAAATTAAAATATCACTTTATGATCTTTATGTTGTGCTCTACTATTGTATACACTAAATTACAATATCACTTTATGATCTTTATGTTGTGCTCTACTATTGTATACACTAAATTAAAATATCACTTTATGATCTTTATGTTGTGCTCTACTATTGTATGCACTAAATTAAAATATCACTTTATGATCTTTATGTTGTGCTCTACTATTGTATGCACTAAATTAAAATATCACTTTATGCTCTTTATGTTGTGTTCTACTGTTGTATACACTAAAAATAAATACTTTGTTTGTATTAATGAAACAAAATCTGCACTGTTTCAGAACTGTCTCCTGGATTTGGTACTTTACAGCCAATGGGTCATGTGGATTTCTATGTTAATGGGGGATCAGATCAACCTGGCTGTGCCACAAATGTTAACCAGCATTTGATGAGGATACTTCGAGGGAACTTTAGTTGGTAGCTTTTAATGTTAACAGTAATTTAATTTGGATAAATACAATCTAATGTGGCTTTCTAAACATTCCAAATGTAAAAATAACAAAATTGTATATGAAAGTGCATTAAGTAAGAGAATACACCCCAACATACGGCCCTCGTTAATTCTTTTTAAGAATCTAACAGTTGAAGTGTATTATCCATTATGATACTAGGCTTTTTGTGGATACAAAAACATGCCAATGATTTAATCGCCGAAGTGGGTATTCATCGAATACGATCAGGGGTCTTCATTATGTATACATTTTAATTATAATATTTTTTCTCTTTGGTAGATCCAATATCAAATTTTGGTTGTAACCACATAAGAGCTCTTGATATATTCATCGAATCCATCAACAGTGATTGTAAGTTCTTGTCTGTTCATTGTCCTCTCAACTTGGTCCAGACTGATACCTGCAACAACAACGACGACAGTGACTACACATATATGGGATATCATGCTTCAAAGAACAACGGTACTGGAACATACCTTACCAATACAAGAGGAACCAGTCCATTCTGTCGTTCTTAAGTGTTTCATGCAAAACAAATAAAAAGAACAAACTATTGAAGGAAGCAAATATATTCCATAGTAATTTTGTTTAAATAAAGTGTAATTATCTTATTAGTTGCTGCACCAAATATTTCTTCCCTAATCACTGTAGTGGATCCCTTATCGCAGTCAGATTGAAATAATGGGACGTGTAAGAAGAGTTTGATGATAACAAACGGGTAATCAGACCCCGTAAATCGAAGTTAACCTTTTTCAGTGTTATTAAATACACATAAAACTGAATTTTAATTTAAAAGTAAAGCATATTGTACAATTTCATATCAGGAACTGAGTTAATATTTAGGATTGTATATTAGTTAAACCTCTTTATCTTTAACGATCTATTCGATAAAGCAATTAATGTCAATGATAATGCGGGCTATGCACATAATATTATCACATTTATGGGTCCTATCAGGATTTCCTTGATAGAGGGTTGCTGCTAACAAGGAAGCTACTGAACCAAGGGTTCCTCTTAGTTAAGTTGAAGTCATCACTTCGAAAGTCTTACGGTCACCACCATGACTTGGTTGATCGCTATGGATTATCTGTGTCACAAATGACCACGGATATGTTCCACTTGTCGTAAACACTTCCCGGTCCTTTCCTCGTTCATGACTTATCACCGGGTTTTTAACTAGATTAACAGGACAGGTGTAACTGAGTGGAGCTGGAACTGTTTACCCTTCCGGAGCACCTGAGTTTACCCCCGGTTTCGTGGGGTTCGTGTTACTCTATATTTAGTTTTATACGGATTACCCCTGTGGTTTCTTCAAACTCTTCTTACACTCCTTGAACGTCAAAGGCAAGTTGTATCAACTTCTGATGAAGATGTTGTGATGAGTGGGCGATTACGGACTTTTCCAGTAAACATCATTTCGATCATATTCAAGTGTACAATCAAAGATTCGTTCGTAGTCCCACACAAGCTCAACTTTTATATCTGTTATCGTCATACCAGCACATACCGTTCTGCCATAATAATTATAATCCCATACCATACCGGCATTAAACATTCGACAATGATTTGTGAGCAGAGTGTGATACACATCTTTGATTATATAGCCTATTGTAAATACCAGGACCTTCTGTTCATTGGATTACATTTTTGGAGAGATTACTTATTCATCGATCCAACTTTCTTAAGAAGTAATCTTTCAAAATCTGTATGACCATCATGAATTGACAGACAGTCCTGGATTTCAGTGTATCAACTACTAGTAGATAAGTTCATGATTAATCGATAAGAACCCTACATTCTTTGCTCTAATTCGCACAGCACTCCATTATTATTGTATATATGAAGATGGATCACATTTGCATGTGATAAATGTCGTTTTGTCGTGGCGGGTGTGTAGTGTTCTCATACAACTTAAATGTGTTATGTTAATTTCGTCTGTATAGACGACGGGTTTCATACACAGAGCAGAAGCTACTAAAAGTTTGAAAGCACTTGGGAGTCACAACTCTGGTATTGCTGTTGGACGTGTTGTTGCTGAAGGTTTTTTTTATTGTTGCTATTATTATATATTTTTAATTTGATGCTTCATTGACGCTGTTTTCTTTATCCAGGATTTGATTATCATCTCTAGGTGGCATTATTTTAACCTTTTAATTTTTTTAAATTACAAATTACCTGCGATACGAAGTGCATAATGTCTTCAGAAAAGCATCAGTTCGATTCAATTTGGTTGTACTATTATTTATTTTAAAATTCACAGACATGCATTTTAAATCGATATTGCCCAACAGTTTCAATTGTTAAGTTCAAAGAAAGCTTTTGTTCTGTCTTCATTGTATTCTTGACTTACTCCTATGAATATGTTGAGCTTGATATTTTAAATACTACAGTTGAATATCCAAGTTTGAGTATCTACATACAGACTCTTAATTCTGTGCTCGTCACTTGCAATACAGATTAAAATGAGTTTTAAATAAAAAAAAAATTAGCATTTATGTAGTTGAGTTAAAATATTTCTTCGATAGTAAATGTATTTGTTGCGGGTATTGCCTTAATATAGTACGTGAAGAGGACGAACATACAAAATACGACAAACATTGTGTTTATAATCGCATGTATGCTTCAGAATTTATCACAGAAGATACCTTTGCCCACTTGATAATTCTGGTATGGTTGCTAGTTATATGACACCTTATTCACATTTTACATAGTTCAAAATTCAGATTAACTTTTATCATAGTTTGACTCCACTTAAGATAAGACAGAATATCGGAAACCAGCAACTACACGACTAACAGTATAATTTTCTTATCAGTTGACAATTAGCTAGAACTTTCGATCATGTCGTCCCTATTTGCACCAGCTTTTGTAACCATAGTTATCATTTTATCTGTAGAAGGTATGATTTTAATATTTTGATTTCTGGTGTAATATGATTATATGCAATGTATGAATTATTTCGGTGAAACTGTCATATCTTCTCTTTAGGTTCAAAATGCAGGACCAAATTACAAAATGATTTCAATCATACAGCAGTCGTTTCTAAATTTGTCTTCGTGAATTTAGTGCCTTTTAATAAATAGTGGCATCCAATACCATTCTTGGAAGAAGTTTTATTTTTAATCGGGAAGCAAGTATAGTGTATTGACATTTTTACAAGACAAAGATTTTGTGTCGGTAAGGTTTTCGTGGACATACAAAACCTTTGTGGACATGGGCTCATTGCTCCTAGAAGCAACTTGTAGTTTTATCATTATAACATAAACCTAATAAAAGAATCAATTCTTCCATTAGGATTCTCACAATATTCTAATTAATGATGTAATAACAATAATTCCAATAAATACAAAGCAACAGTAATTAGAATGCATATTGTTCATAAACGGTAGAGTGCGGGAAATCATGTAATGACAATCCAGATACAATGAAAACGCTGGTTACACAACACACAGGACGAAGACATTCGAAATAAAAACAAACAAAACAAGAAAAACAAACGAATCAAAAAAGAAAAAAACACAACAGAACACAGAAGACTAAAGAGATGAGAAACATGGACCCCATAAAAAAAAAACAGGAGTCACTTCATAAACTGTCGTCATTGTCGTTGGATTATAACCACTAAGCACGTTGGGCGTAGTTCATCAGTACTTCTTATCCCGCGTGTTGCCCTCTCGTTTGTTCTTTGATTTGTTTTACTTTTTTATTTTTACTATTTGTATTACTGTACCATAATTTGCTCCGATTCTGGTTCAATCCGCCACTCCATGTCATACACATATCAATATAGAGCGACCAATTATGAAAGGAAAGTTTAAACAGTGATGATCATCAATTCCACTAGTATCAACAAAGCGAACAACAACTTCTCGTCTTAACTGAACTCGCTGAACACAAAAAGACCACGAAGTGTAGCGTTGTCCATCCAGGTCCTGGCTCAGGACAGGCACATACATGTGGCGGGGTTAGACCGGTTAGTGGGATGCCAACCATCAATTGTATCCATTCCGGTAATATAGTGTCAATTTCTTAAACATTGTAACTAGTACATAGAAAATATGAGGCTCACAATAAATTTACAATTATCTAAAAGTACTGACATCTTGACTCCATTGATTATGAAAGCTACCACAACCAGTTCTTCAATTTGTATCTGCCTTATTGCGTTATACATTATAAACTAAGTTTTAGCAAACTGTGTAACGTAAGTGTAAATTCATGTCAAGTTGATGTTCAAATTGAATTTATTCTCTAAGCCAGAAATATATATATTTCATTACCAATTACAACTTCAATCAGGAAATTAACTTTAATATTGTCCGTCACAACACTTATTTGCAATCCGGTACTTTTGGGTTAGTTCTTGTATGATTTACTGTTTGTTTTGTTATCGATGTTATATTGTGTTGTACTTTCTGATAACATAAGTATAATTTCACGTTTATCCTAACAGTGAAACTGAGGAATATAGATGTTTTACATTTCTTTCCTTAAAAGGTAGTTTTATCTTTTCTTATTGACTGTTAGTTATGGGCGCAAAATTCCTCTAACATACTCATCGAGTTTGGTTTAAATTTGCATAGTTGTACTAGAGAAGGAAAAGAAAATGAGATAGTTGTCTTGTTCAGTTAACATTTATTATTGCTGTTGCCTTGAAAAACTCTTAGACAATAATTATGTGTAACTAAAATGCATGGTCTTTCTATGGACGTTACCTATTTGATATTTTTCAATTACAAGTTGTCAATTTTACATCTGGTTTTTGACAAATCAAATCAAATCAAATCATTTAATTCCATGTTGCGACAGGGTTGATACAACGTAACGATGTTTTTCCAACGTTCTATCATCGTTGAAATGACGTTGAGAGAAGACATGTCGAACCAGATGACATCAAACAATGTGCATATATTGCAATTTGAATAAACGCTAAAGAAAACCGAATGGGCAACCAAGAACGAACAATGCAGAGACACCGGCAACATTGACACACGAATACAAACAAAACAATGCAGACACCGGCAACATTGACACACGAATACAAACAAAACAATGCAGAGACACTGACAACATTGACACACGAATACAAACAAAACAATGCAGAGACACCGGCAACATTGACACACGAATACAAACAAAACAATGCAGAGACACCGGCAACATTGACACACGAATACAAACAAAACAATGCAGAGACACTGACAACATTGACACACGAATACAAACAAAACAATGCAGAGACACCGGCAACATTGACACACGAATACAAACAAAACAATGCAGAGACACTGCCAACATTGACACACGAATACAAACAAAACAATGCAGAGACACCGTCAACATTGACACACGAATACAAACAAAACAATACAGAGACACTGACAACATTGACACACGAATACAAGCAAAATAATGCAGAGACACCGGCAACATTGACACACGAATACAAACAAAACAATCCAGAGACACCGGCAACATTGACACACGAATACACACAAAATAATGCAAAGACACCGGCAACATTGACACATGAATACAAACCAAATAATGCAGATACACTTGCAACATTGACACACGAATACAAACAAAATAATGCAGAGACACTGGCAACATTGACACACGAATACAACCAAAACATTGCAGAGACACTGGTAACAATGACACATGAATACAAACAAAACAATGCAGAGACACTGGCAACATTGACACACAAATACAAACATAACAATACAGAGACACCGGCAACATTGACACACGAATACAAACAAAACAATGCAGAGACACTGGCAACATTGACACACAAATACAAACATAGCAATGCAGAGACACCGGCAACATTGACACACGAATACAACCAAAACATTGCAGAGACACTGGTAACAATGACACATGAATACAAACAAAACAATGCAGAGACACCGGCAACATTGACATACGAATACAAACAAAACAATGCAGAGACACCGCAACATTGACACACGAATACAAAAAAATAATGCAGAGACACCGGCAACATTGACACACGAATACAAACAAAACAATGCAGAGACACTGGCAACATTGACACACGAATACAAACAAAATAATGCAGAGACACCGGCAACATTGACACACGAATACAAACAAAGTAATGCAGAGACACTGGTGACAATGACACATGAATACAAACAAAGGAATGCAGAGACACTGGCAACATTGACACACAAATACAAACATAACAATGCAGAGACACCGGCAACATTGACACACGAATACAAACAAAACAATGCAGAGACACTGGCAACATTGACACACGGATACAAACATAACAATGCAGATACACCGGCAACATTGACACACGAATACAAACAAAACAATGCAGAGACACGGGCAACATTGACACACGAATACAAACAAAGCAATGCAGAGACACTGGCAACATCGACACACGAATACAAACAAAACAATGCAGAGACACCGGCAACATTGACACACGAATACAAACAAAACAATGCAGAGACACTGGCAATAATGACACACGAATACAAACATAACAATGCAGAGATAGCGGCAACATTGACACACGAATACAAACAAAATAATGCAGAGACACTGGCAACATTGACACACGAATACAAACAAAATAATGCAGAGACACCGTCAACATTGACCCACGAATACAAACAAAACAATGCAGAGACACTGGTAACAATGACACATGAATACAAACAAAACAATGCAGAGACACTGGCAACATTGACACACGAATACAAACATAACAATGCAGAGACACCGGCAACATTGACACACGAATACAAACAAAACAATGCAGAGACACTGGCAACATTGACACACGGATACAAACATAACAATGCAGATACACCGGCAACATTGACACACGAATACAAACAAAACAATACAGAGACACGGGCAACATTGACACACGAACATAAACATAACAATGCAGAAACACCGGCAACATTGACACACGAATACAAACAAAACAATGCAGAGACACGGGCAACATTGACACACGAACATAAACATAACAATGCAGAAACACCGGCAACATTGACACACGAATACAAACAAAACAATGCAGAGACACGGGCAACATTGACACACGAATACAAACAAAACAATGCAGAGTCACTGGCAACATTGACACACGAATACAAACAAAACAATGCAGAGTCACTGGCAACATTGACACACGAATACAAACAAAACAATGCAGAGACACGGGCAACATTGACACACGAATACAAACAAAACAATGCAGAGTCACTGGCAACATTGACACACGAATACAAACAAAACAATGCAGAGACACGGGCAACATTGACACACGAATACAAACAAAATAATGCAGAGACACCGGCAACATTGACACACGAATACAAACAAAATAATACAGAGACACTGGCAACATTGACACACGAATACAAACAAAACAATGCAGAGACACCGGCAACATTGACACACGAATACAAACAAAATAATGCAGAGACACTGGCAACATTGACACACGAATACAAACAAAACAATGCAGAGACACCGGCAACATTGACACACGAATACAAACAAAATAATGCAGAGACACTGACATCATTGACACACGAATACAAACAAAACAATGCAGAGACACCGGCAACATTGACACACGAATACAAACAAAACAATGCAGAGACACTGGCAACATTGACACACGAATACAAACAAAATAATGCAGAGACACCGGCAACATTGACACACGAATACAAACAAACTAATGCAGAGACACTGACATCATTGACACACGAATACAAACAAAACAATGCAGAGACACCGGCAACATTGACACACGAATACAAACAAAACAATGCAGAGACACTGGCAACATTGACACACGAATACAAACAAAACAATGCAGAAACACCGGCAACATTGACACACGGGCAACATTGACACACGAATACAAGCAAAACACAACACAGAAAATTAATATACACTTAAGGATAATTGCTTAATATATTTATATTCAATGGTGGCATCATTGTTTCCTGTATATCTACGTCATGTATATTTTAAAAAGATCTTTTTACTAATTATTTATATTTTGCTCGAATTGACTATTCATACCGCATGTGAAAAGGGTAGACCAGTTTATTTTGTAGAACTTTAAGATACATTAAGTAGTAAAGCTGAATAGTCATCACTTCGAACGTTTTACAGTCGCCATCATAACTTGGTTAACAGTTACGGAATATATATACTAGAGATATGTTTAGCATCTCGTCCTTCTTTTTAGCAACACTTACACGACGGATGTCATTTGTGGAACAGGAAGTGAAGTTCGTGTTGTTCGATCTTTAGTTTTTTGTGTACTGTTTTGATTATCACTGTTTGCCTTTTTGTCCTTGTTATTTTGACTATTGTATTGTCTGACCTTTGAATTACGGCTTCTGATTACGCCTTTGGTATCTTTCAACTGTTCTGAAGATTTTTTCAGAGTAAATTCACAAATGTAATCCATAACGCATAGCATACAATGAGCTACCGAAAACATTTTCTCAAATTTATTAATCTTGTGTACAAATATACTATGCAACGATCTAATGATAAACAATATTTTCCACCTTTGTTCGATGTTTGATGTTGTTAAAAATGGTATTCAGATAGCACAAGTGTGAAAATTGCAGGAGTAATCATAAGCCATATTCAAATAAGGTCAGGCACTACAATGGCTGAACGAAAAAAGGATATACAAACTACTACACAAAAACTAAAGATTGAGCAATATGAACCCACTAAAAACTGGTGAGGAGCTCCGGCAAGATATGTTATACCCGACTTACATCGTGCATACTAAACATAAGTTTAGGTCTTTACAATGCACAAGGTTGTGCTTTGTCAGAGGAGGAGTCCATGTTGTTATGTTATATTATGTTGTTTTACCACAGTTGTTGAACTTTGTGTGTTTGATATATACTACATATAGAACAAATTATTGCACTGGTACTCTAATATTGTCAGGTAATATATCACTTATAAGAAACAGTTGATTCGTAAATAATAGTCCCTGTAGTGTGATTTTTGTGGTTTACATAA
This sequence comes from Bathymodiolus septemdierum, assembly GCA_963383655.1. Lineage (NCBI taxonomy): Eukaryota > Metazoa > Mollusca > Bivalvia > Mytilida > Modiolidae > Bathymodiolus > Bathymodiolus septemdierum. The sequence goes on along the minus strand of OY726518.1, from coordinate 119,031,927 downwards.
AATCGTACAAATTAGATAAAAAAAGAATGAAATTAATTCAATTCAAAAGAATTAATTATATATATAAAAGGTCGGACTGCTAATTGTGGGATAACAGTATTATATTTGGTTTATTGATTGGTTGAATATTGCTTAACGTCCAGCCAGGGAGCAGAATATCAGAACTATTCAGGACGAGACATAGTTCTGTAATGTCTTAGCGTCCAGCAAGGGAGCAGAATATCAGAACTATTCAGGACGAGACATAGTTCCGTAATGTCTTAAAAATATACATAAATGAGGCAGAGATAGAACAACGTCTTTTGACTGCCACTGATAAATTATGGAGCGTTGGACATAGTAAACAACTACTCCTTTTGTAGAGTGTACTATTCGCCTATTTTGAAATGTACAAAGGGTGTCTAATGTGTATTAAACGTGGTACTTTCCAAACACGGCCGCACAGTAGCATTGTTTGAACATAATACATTATTAAAATGTGAATGTTTACATGGCTGAGTATAGTTTCGTTGTTTTCTTTTCCTTTCATGTTGTTATGTTGGTTATTGGTGATGTTTGTATTGACAACACAATGTGGATACATGATTTTGGATTTGACAATATGACTTTAGTTCTTTGCTGAGAAACGTGCACAGATTGTCGTGTTCAACGAAGCTTTCAATCTAATCCGTGACTCGAGTTGTCACATGTATGCACATGTATTTCTTAGGTGTTCAAAGATAATATGTGTCTTGTATTATTGTGTTAAGCTTCGCTGAAATCTTTTTGTTGTAGTCCTGAGGACAAATAGTATCAATAAAATGAAACATTAAACATGTAGATCGCTATGATAGTTCCAAAATGCAAACGAAAAATCTTAGAAACAGATTAAAAATCGATACCCCTAACACACATGCGTAACTGTCCATTTTCCTGTTTTGGTACAGACAAGCACTTCAGTTAGATTGATTATTGCTTAACTTCCAGTATTTCAACTATATACAGAACGAAAACAAGTTCAATAATATATATTAAAAAACTATAAAGAAATAAGGGAAGGAATGGGTCAATTGTATTGTCTGTCTTTTGTCTATTGTATTGTTTATCGTTTGCCATTGTATTGTCTGTATTTTGTCTATTGTATTGTCTGTCTTTTGCCTATTGTATTGTCTTTCTTTTGCCTATTGTATTGTCGGTCTTATTTCTATTGTATTGTCGGTCTTTTGCCTATTGTATTGTCTGTCTTTTGTCCATTATATTGTCTGTTTTTTTGTCTATTGTATTGCCTGTCTTTTGTCTATTGCATTGTCTATCGTTTGCCATTGTATTGTCTGTCTTTTGTCTATTGTATTGTCTGTCTTTTTCCGATTGTATTGTCGGTCTTTCGTCTATTGTATTGTCGGTCTTGTGTCTATTGTATTGACTGTCTTTGGTCTATTGTATTGTCGGTCTTTTGCCTATTGCATTGTCTGTCTTTGGTCTATTGTATTGTCGGTCTTTTGCCTATTGCATTGTCGGTCTTTTGTCTATTGTATTGTCTGTCTTTTGCCTATTGTATTGTCTATCTTTTATCTATTGTATTGTCGGTCTTTTGTCTATTGTATTGTTTGTCTTTTGTCTCTTGTATTGTCGGTCTTTTGCCTATTGTATTGTCTATCTTTTGTCTATTGTATTGTCGGTCTTTTGTCTCTTGCATTGTCGGTCTTTTGTCTATTGTATTGTCGGTCTTTTGCCTATTGTATTGGCGGTCTTTTGTCGATTATATTGTCGGACTTTTGTCTATTGTATTGCCGGTCTTTTGTCTATTGCATTGTCTATCGTTTGCCATTGTATTGTCTGTCCTTTGTCTATTGTATTGTCTGTCTTTTGTCTATTGTATTGTCGGTCTTTTGTCTATTGTATTGTCGGTCTTGTGTCTATTGTATTGACTGTCGTTGGTCTATTGTATTGTCGGTCTTTTGCCTATTGCATTGTCGGTCTTTTGTCTATTGTATTGTCTGTCTTTTGCTTATTGTATTGTCTATCTTTTCTCTATTGTATTGTTTGTCTTTTGCCTATTGTATTGTCTGTCTTTTGTCTATTGTATTGTCGGTCTTATGTCTATTGTATTGTATATCTTTTGCCTATTGTATTGTCTGTCTTTGGTCTATTGCATTGTCGGTCTTTTGTCTATTGTATTGTCGATCTTTTGTCTATTGTATTGACTGTCTTTGGTCTATTGTATTGTCTGCTTTTGCCTATTGTATTGTCGGTCTTTTGTCTATTGTATTGTCGGTCTTTTGCCTATTGTACTGCCTGTCTTTTATCTATTGCATTGTCTGTCTTTTGTCTATTGCATTGTTTATCGCTTGCCATTGTATTGTCTGTATTTTGTCTATTGTATTGCCTGTCTTTTGTCTATTGTATTGTCTGTCTTTGGTCTATTGTATTGTCTGTCTTTTGCCTATTGTATTGTCGGTCTTTTGTCTATTGTATTGTCGGTCTTTTGCCTATTGTATTGTCTGTCTTTTGCCTATTGTATTGTCGGTCTTTTGTCTATTGTATTGTCGGTCTTTTGCCTATTGTATTGTCTGTCTTTTGCCTATTGTATTGTCGGTCTTTTGTCTATTGTATTGTCGGTCTTTTGCCTATTGTATTGTCTGTCTTTTGCCTATTGTATTGTCTGTCTTTTGCCTACTGTATTGTCGGTCTTTTGTCTATTGTATTGTCTGTCTTTTGCCTATTGTATTGTCGGTCTTTTGTCTATTGTATTGTCTGTCTTTTGCCTATTGTATTGTCTGTCTTTTGCCTATTGTATTGTCGGTCTTTTGTCTATTGTATTGTCGGTCTTTTGCCTATTGTATTGTCTGTCTTTTGTCCATTATATTGTCTGTCTTTTGTCTATTGTATTGTCTGTCTTTTGTCTATTGCATTGTCTATCATTTGCCATTGTATTGTCTGTCTTTTGTCTATTGTATTGTCTATCTTTTGCCTATTGCATTGCCTGTCTTTTGTCTATTGTATTGTCTGTCTTTTGTCTATTGTATTGTCTGTCTTTTGTCTATTGTATTGTCTGTCTTTTGCCTATTGTATTGTCGGTCTTTTGTCTATTGTATTGTCGGTCTTTTGCCTATTGTATTGTCTGTCTTTTGCCTATTGTATTGTCTGTTTTTTGCCTATTGTATTGTCGGTCTTTTGTCTATTGTATTGTCGGTCTTTTGCCTATTGTATTGTCTGTCTTTTGTCCATTATATTGTCTGTCTTTTGTCTATTGTATTGTCTGTCTTTTGTCTATTGCATTGTCTATCATTTGCCATTGTATTGTCTGTCTTTTGTCTATTGTATTGTATATCTTTTGCCTATTGCATTGCCTGTCTTTTGTCTATTGTATTGTCTGTCTTTTGTCTATTGTATTGTCGGACTTTTGTCTATTGTATTGTCGGTCTTTTGTCTATTGTATTGTCTGTCTTTTGTCTATTGTATTGTCTGTCTTTTGTCTATTGCATTGCCTGTCTTTTGTCTATTGCATTGTCTGTCTTTTGTCTATTGCATTGTCTGTCTTTTGTCTATTGTATTGTCTGTCTTTTGTCTATTGTATTGTCTGTCTTTTGTCTATTGTATTGTCTGTCTTTTGTCTATTGTATTGTTTGTCTTTTGTCTATTGCATTGCCTGTCTTTTGTCTATGCATTGCCTGTCTTTTGTCTATTGCATTGTCTGTCTTTTGTCTATTGCATTGTCTGTTTTTTGTCTATTGCATTGTCTGTCTTTTGTCTATTGCATTGTCTGTCTTTTGTCTATTGTATTGTATATCTTTTGCCTATTGCATTGCCTGTCTTTTGTCTATTGCATTGCCTGTCTTTGGTCTATTGTATTGTTTGTCTTTTGTCTATTGTATTGTCTGTCTTTTGTCTATTGTATTGTCGGACTTTTGTCTATTGTATTGTCTGTCTTTTGTCTATTGCATTGTCTGTCTTTTGTCTATTGCATTGTCGGACTTTTGTCTATTGTATTGTCTGTCGTTTGTCTATTGTATTGTCTGTCTTTTGTCTATTGTATTGTATATCTTTTGCCTATTGCATTGCCTGTCTTTTGTCTATTGCATTGCCTGTCTTTGGTCTATTGTATTGTCTGTCTTTTGTCTATTGTATTGTCTGTCTTTTGTCTATTGTATTGACGGACTTTTGTCTATTGTATTGTCTGTCGTTTGTCTATTGTATTGTCTGTCTTTTGTCTATTGTATTGTATATCTTTTGCCTATTGCATTGCCTGTCTTTTGTCTATTGCATTGCCTGTCTTTGGTCTATTGTATTGTCTGTCTTTTGTCTATTGTAATGCCTGTCTTTTGTCTATTGCATTGTCTGTCTTTTGTCTATTGCATTGCCTGTCTTTTGTCTATTGCATTGCCTGTCTTTTGTCTATCTTTTGTCTATTGCATTGTCTATCTTTTGTCTATTGCATTGTCTGTCTTTTGTCTATTACATTGTCTGTCTTTTGTCTATTGTATTGTCGGTATTTTGTCTATTGTATTGTTTGTCTTTTGTCTATTGCATTGCCTGTCTTTTGTCTATTGCATTGCCGGTCTTTTGTCTATTGCATTGTCTGTCTTTTGTCTATTGCATTGTCTGTTTTTTGTCTATTGCATTGTCTGTCTTTTGTCTATTGCATTGTCTGTCTTTTGTCTATTGTATTGTATATCTTTTGCCTATTGCATTGCCTGTCTTTTGTCTATTGCATTGCCTGTCTTTGGTCTATTGTATTGTTTGTCTTTTGTCTATTGTATTGTCTGTCTTTTGTCTATTGTATTGTCGGACTTTTGTCTATTGTATTGTCTGTCTTTTGTCTATTGCATTGTCTGTCTTTTGTCTATTGCATTGTCGGACTTTTGTCTATTGTATTGTCTGTCGTTTGTCTATTGTATTGTCTGTCTTTTGTCTATTGTATTGTATATCTTTTGCCTATTGCATTGCCTGTCTTTTGTCTATTGCATTGCCTGTCTTTGGTCTATTGTATTGTCTGTCTTTTGTCTATTGTATTGTCTGTCTTTTGTCTATTGTATTGTCGGACTTTTGTCTATTGTATTGTCTGTCGTTTGTCTATTGCATTGTCTATCTTTTGTCTATTGCATTGTCTGTCTTTTGTCTATTGCATTGTCTGTCTTTTGTCTATTGTATTGTATATCTTTTGCCTATTGCATTGCCTGTCTTTTGTCTATTGCATTGCCTGTCTTTGGTCTATTGTATTGTTTGTCTTTTGTCTATTGTATTGTCTGTCTTTTGTCTATTGTATTGTCGGACTTTTGTCTATTGTATTGTCTGTCTTTTGTCTATTGCATTGTCTGTCTTTTGTCTATTGCATTGTCGGACTTTTGTCTATTGTATTGTCTGTCGTTTGTCTATTGTATTGTCTGTCTTTTGTCTATTGTATTGTATATCTTTTGCCTATTGCATTGCCTGTCTTTTGTCTATTGCATTGCCTGTCTTTGGTCTATTGTATTGTCTGTCTTTTGTCTATTGTATTGTCTGTCTTTTGTCTATTGTATTGACGGACTTTTGTCTATTGTATTGTCTGTCGTTTGTCTATTGTATTGTCTGTCTTTTGTCTATTGTATTGTATATCTTTTGCCTATTGCATTGCCTGTCTTTTGTCTATTGCATTGCCTGTCTTTGGTCTATTGTATTGTCTGTCTTTTGTCTATTGTATTGTATATCTTTTGCCTATTGCATTGCCTGTCTTTTGTCTATTGCATTGCCTGTCTTTGGTCTATTGTATTGTCTGTCTTTTGTCTATTGTATTGCCTGTCTTTTGTCTATTGCATTGTCTGTCTTTTGTCTATTGCATTGCCTGTCTTTTGTCTATTGCATTGCCTGTCTTTTGTCTATCTTTTGTCTATTGCATTGTCTATCTTTTGTCTATTGCATTGTCTGTCTTTTGTCTATTACATTGTCTGTCTTTTGTCTATTGTATTGTCGGTATTTTGTCTATTGCATTGTTTGTCTTTTGTCTATTGCATTGCCTGTCTTTTGTCTATTGCATTGCCTGTCTTTTGTCTATTGCATTGTCTGTCTTTTGTCTATTGCATTGTCTGTTTTTTGTCTATTGCATTGTCTGTCTTTTGTCTATTGCATTGTCTGTCTTTTGTCTATTGTATTGTATATCTTTTGCCTATTGCATTGCCTGTCTTTTGTCTATTGCATTGCCTGTCTTTGGTCTATTGTATTGTTTGTCTTTTGTCTATTGTATTGTCTGTCTTTTGTCTATTGTATTGTCGGACTTTTGTCTATTGTATTGTCTGTCTTTTGTCTATTGCATTGTCTGTCTTTTGTCTATTGCATTGTCGGACTTTTGTCTATTGTATTGTCTGTCGTTTGTCTATTGTATTGTCTGTCTTTTGTCTATTGTATTGTATATCTTTTGCCTATTGCATTGCCTGTCTTTTGTCTATTGCATTGCCTGTCTTTGGTCTATTGTATTGTCTGTCTTTTGTCTATTGTATTGTCTGTCTTTTGTCTATTGTATTGTCGGACTTTTGTCTATTGTATTGTCTGTCGTTTGTCTATTGTATTGTCTGTCTTTTGTCTATTGTATTGTATATCTTTTGTCTATTGCATTGCCTGTCTTTGGTCTATTGTATTGTCTGTCTTTTGTCTATTGTATTGCCTGTCTTTTGTCTATTGCATTGTCTGTCTTTTGTCTATTGCATTGCCTGTCTTTTGTCTATTGCATTGCCTGTCTTTTGTCTATTGCATTGTCTATCTTTTGTCTATTGCATTGTCTATCTTTTGTCTATTGCATTGTTTGTCTTTTGTCTATTACATTGTCTGTCTTTTGTCTATTGTATTGTCGGTATTTTGTCTATTGCATTGTCTATCTTTTGTCTATTGCATTGTCTATCTTTTGTCTATTGCATTGTCTTTCTTTTGTCTATTGTATTGTCGGTATTTTGTCTATTGCATTGTCTATCTTTTGTCTATTGCATTGTCTATCTTTTGTCTATTGCATTGTCTGTCTTTTGTCTATTGTATTGTCGGTATTTTGTCTATTGCATTGTCTATCTTTTGTCTATTGCATTGTCTATCTTTTGTCTATTGCATTGTCTATCTTTTGTCTATTGCATTGTCTATCTTTTGTCTATTGCATTGTCTGTCTTTTGTCTATTACATTGTCTGTCTTTTGTCTATTGCATTGTCTGTCTTTTGTCTATTACATTGTCTGTCTTTTGTCTATTACATTGTCTGTCTTTTGTCTATTGCATTGCCTGTCTTTTGTCTATTGCATTGCCTGTCTTTTGTCTATTGCATTGTCTGTCTTTTGTCTATTGCATTGTCTATCTTTTGTCTATTGCATTGTCTGTCTTTTGTCTATTACATTGTCTGTCTTTTGTCTATTGTATTGTCGGTATTTTGTCTATTGCATTGTCTATCTTTTGTCTATTGCATTGTCTATCTTTTGTCTATTGCATTGTCTTTCTTTTGTCTATTGTATTGTCGGTATTTTGTCTATTGCATTGTCTATCTTTTGTCTATTGCATTGTCTATCTTTTGTCTATTGCATTGTCTGTCTTTTGTTTATTGTATTGTCGGTATTTTGTCTATTGCATTGTCTATCTTTTGTCTATTGCATTGTCTATCTTTTGTCTATTGCATTGCCTGTCTTTTGTCTATTGCATTGTCTATCTTTTGTCTATTGCATTGTCTATCTTTTGTCTATTGCATTGTCTGTCTTTTGTCTATTACATTGTCTGTCTTTTGTCTATTGTATTGTCGGTATTTTGTCTATTGCATTGTCTATCTTTTGTCTATCTTTTGTCTATTGCATTGTCTTTCTTTTGTCTATTGTATTGTCGGTATTTTGTCTATTGCATTGTCTATCTTTTGTCTATTGCATTGTCTATCTTTTGTCTATTGCATTGCCTGTCTTTTGTCTATTGTATTGTCTGTCTTTTGTCTATTGCATTGTCTGTCTTTTGTCTATTGTATTGTCGGTCTTTTGTCTATTGTATTGTCTGTCTTTTGTCATTGTATGGTCTGTCTTTCGAATTATGACTACTGATTATTCTTTTGTATTGTCGGTCTTTTGTCTATTGCATTGTCTGTCTTTTGTCTATTGTATTGTCGGTATTTTGTCTATTGCATTGTCTATCTTTTGTCTATTGCATTGTCTATCTTTTGTCTATTGCATTGTCTATCTTTTGTCTATTGCATTGTCTGTCTTTTGTCTATTACATTGTCTGTCTTTTGTCTATTGCATTGTCTGTCTTTTGTCTATTACATTGTCTGTCTTTTGTCTATTGCATTGCCTGTCTTTTGTCTATTACATTGTCTGTCTTTTGTCTATTGCATTGTCTGTCTTTTGTCTATTACATTGTCTGTCTTTTGTCTATTGCATTGCCTGTCTTTTGTCTATTGCATTGCCTGTCTTTTGTCTATTGCATTGTCTGTCTTTTGTCTATTGCATTGTCTATCTTTTGTCTATTGCATTGTCTGTCTTTTGTCTATTACATTGTCTGTCTTTTGTCTATTGTATTGTCGGTATTTTGTCTATTGCATTGTCTATCTTTTTTCTATTGCATTGTCTATCTTTTGTCTATTGCATTGTCTTTCTTTTGTCTATTGTATTGTCGGTATTTTGTCTATTGCATTGTCTATCTTTTGTCTATTGCATTGTCTATCTTTTGTCTATTGCATTGTCTGTCTTTTGTTTATTGTATTGTCGGTATTTTGTCTATTGCATTGTCTATCTTTTGTCTATTGCATTGTCTATCTTTTGTCTATTGCATTGCCTGTCTTTTGTCTATTGTATTGTCTGTCTTTTGTCTATTGCATTGTCTGTCTTTTGTCTATTGCATTGTCTATCTTTTGTCTATTGCATTGCCTGTCTTTTGTCTATTGTATTGTCTGTCTTTTGTCTATTGTATTGTCTGTCTTTTGTCTATTGTATTGACGGACTTTTGTCTATTGTATTGTCTGTCGTTTGTCTATTGTATTGTCTGTCTTTTGTCTATTGTATTGTATATCTTTTGCCTATTGCATTGCCTGTCTTTTGTCTATTGTATTGCCTGTCTTTGGTCTATTGTATTGTCTGTCTTTTGTCTATTGTATTGCCTGTCTTTTGTCTATTGCATTGTCTGTCTTTTGTCTATTGCATTGCCTGTCTTTTGTCTATTGCATTGCCTGTCTTTTGTCTATCTTTTGTCTATTGCATTGTCTATCTTTTGTCTATTGCATTGTCTGTCTTTTGTCTATTACATTGTCTGTCTTTTGTCTATTGTATTGTCGGTATTTTGTCTATTGTATTGTTTGTCTTTTGTCTATTGCATTGCCTGTCTTTTGTCTATTGCATTGCCTGTCTTTTGTCTATTGCATTGTCTGTCTTTTGTCTATTGCATTGTCTGTTTTTTGTCTATTGCATTGTCTGTCTTTTGTCTATTGCATTGTCTGTCTTTTGTCTATTGTATTGTATATCTTTTGCCTATTGCATTGCCTGTCTTTTGTCTATTGCATTGCCTGTCTTTGGTCTATTGTATTGTTTGTCTTTTGTCTATTGTATTGTCTGTCTTTTGTCTATTGTATTGTCGGACTTTTGTCTATTGTATTGTCTGTCTTTTGTCTATTGCATTGTCTGTCTTTTGTCTATTGCATTGTCGGACTTTTGTCTATTGTATTGTCTGTCGTTTGTCTATTGTATTGTCTGTCTTTTGTCTATTGTATTGTATATCTTTTGCCTATTGCATTGCCTGTCTTTTGTCTATTGCATTGCCTGTCTTTGGTCTATTGTATTGTCTGTCTTTTGTCTATTGTATTGTCTGTCTTTTGTCTATTGTATTGTCGGACTTTTGTCTATTGTATTGTCTGTCGTTTGTCTATTGTATTGTCTGTCTTTTGTCTATTGTATTGTATATCTTTTGTCTATTGCATTGCCTGTCTTTGGTCTATTGTATTGTCTGTCTTTTGTCTATTGTATTGCCTGTCTTTTGTCTATTGCATTGTCTGTCTTTTGTCTATTGCATTGCCTGTCTTTTGTCTATTGCATTGCCTGTCTTTTGTCTATTGCATTGTCTATCTTTTGTCTATTGCATTGCCTGTCTTTGGTCTATTGTATTGTTTGTCTTTTGTCTATTGTATTGTCTGTCTTTTGTCTATTGTATTGTCGGACTTTTGTCTATTGTATTGTCTGTCTTTTGTCTATTGCATTGTCTGTCTTTTGTCTATTGCATTGTCGGACTTTTGTCTATTGTATTGTCTGTCGTTTGTCTATTGTATTGTCTGTCTTTTGTCTATTGTATTGTATATCTTTTGCCTATTGCATTGCCTGTCTTTTGTCTATTGCATTGCCTGTCTTTGGTCTATTGTATTGTCTGTCTTTTGTCTATTGTATTGTCTGTCTTTTGTCTATTGTATTGCCTGTCTTTTGTCTATTGTATTGTCTGTCGTTTGTCTATTGTATTGTCTGTCTTTTGTCTATTGTATTGTATATCTTTTGCCTATTGCATTGCCTGTCTTTTGTCTATTGCATTGCCTGTCTTTGGTCTATTGTATTGTCTGTCTTTTGTCTATTGTATTGCCTGTCTTTTGTCTATTGCATTGTCTGTCTTTTGTCTATTGCATTGCCTGTCTTTTGTCTATTGCATTGCCTGTCTTTTGTCTATCTTTTGTCTATTGCATTGTCTATCTTTTGTCTATTGCATTGTCTGTCTTTTGTCTATTACATTGTCTGTCTTTTGTCTATTGTATTGTCGGTATTTTGTCTATTGCATTGTTTGTCTTTTGTCTATTGCATTGCCTGTCTTTTGTCTATTGCATTGCCTGTCTTTTGTCTATTGCATTGTCTGTCTTTTGTCTATTGCATTGTCTGTTTTTTGTCTATTGCATTGTCTGTCTTTTGTCTATTGCATTGTCTGTCTTTTGTCTATTGTATTGTATATCTTTTGCCTATTGCATTGCCTGTCTTTTGTCTATTGCATTGCCTGTCTTTGGTCTATTGTATTGTTTGTCTTTTGTCTATTGTATTGTCTGTCTTTTGTCTATTGTATTGTCGGACTTTTGTCTATTGTATTGTCTGTCTTTTGTCTATTGCATTGTCTGTCTTTTGTCTATTGCATTGTCGGACTTTTGTCTATTGTATTGTCTGTCGTTTGTCTATTGTATTGTCTGTCTTTTGTCTATTGTATTGTCTATCTTTTGTCTATTGCATTGTCTATCTTTTGTCTATTGCATTGTCTGTCTTTTGTCTATTGTATTGTCGGTATTTTGTCTATTGCATTGTCTATCTTTTGTCTATTGCATTGTCTATCTTTTGTCTATTGCATTGTCTATCTTTTGTCTATTGCATTGTCTATCTTTTGTCTATTGCATTGTCTGTCTTTTGTCTATTACATTGTCTGTCTTTTGTCTATTGCATTGTCTGTCTTTTGTCTATTACATTGTCTGTCTTTTGTCTATTACATTGTCTGTCTTTTGTCTATTGCATTGCCTGTCTTTTGTCTATTGCATTGCCTGTCTTTTGTCTATTGCATTGTCTGTCTTTTGTCTATTGCATTGTCTATCTTTTGTCTATTGCATTGTCTGTCTTTTGTCTATTACATTGTCTGTCTTTTGTCTATTGTATTGTCGGTATTTTGTCTATTGCATTGTCTATCTTTTGTCTATTGCATTGTCTATCTTTTGTCTATTGCATTGTCTTTCTTTTGTCTATTGTATTGTCGGTATTTTGTCTATTGCATTGTCTATCTTTTGTCTATTGCATTGTCTATCTTTTGTCTATTGCATTGTCTGTCTTTTGTTTATTGTATTGTCGGTATTTTGTCTATTGCATTGTCTATCTTTTGTCTATTGCATTGTCTATCTTTTGTCTATTGCATTGCCTGTCTTTTGTCTATTGCATTGTCTATCTTTTGTCTATTGCATTGTCTATCTTTTGTCTATTGCATTGTCTGTCTTTTGTCTATTACATTGTCTGTCTTTTGTCTATTGTATTGTCGGTATTTTGTCTATTGCATTGTCTATCTTTTGTCTATCTTTTGTCTATTGCATTGTCTTTCTTTTGTCTATTGTATTGTCGGTATTTTGTCTATTGCATTGTCTATCTTTTGTCTATTGCATTGTCTATCTTTTGTCTATTGCATTGCCTGTCTTTTGTCTATTGTATTGTCTGTCTTTTGTCTATTGCATTGTCTGTCTTTTGTCTATTGTATTGTCGGTCTTTTGTCTATTGTATTGTCTGTCTTTTGTCATTGTATGGTCTGTCTTTCGAATTATGACTACTGATTATTCTTTTGTATTGTCGGTCTTTTGTCTATTGCATTGTCTGTCTTTTGTCTATTGTATTGTCGGTATTTTGTCTATTGCATTGTCTATCTTTTGTCTATTGCATTGTCTATCTTTTGTCTATTGCATTGTCTATCTTTTGTCTATTGCATTGTCTGTCTTTTGTCTATTACATTGTCTGTCTTTTGTCTATTGCATTGTCTGTCTTTTGTCTATTACATTGTCTGTCTTTTGTCTATTGCATTGCCTGTCTTTTGTCTATTACATTGTCTGTCTTTTGTCTATTGCATTGTCTGTCTTTTGTCTATTACATTGTCTGTCTTTTGTCTATTGCATTGCCTGTCTTTTGTCTATTGCATTGCCTGTCTTTTGTCTATTGCATTGTCTGTCTTTTGTCTATTGCATTGTCTATCTTTTGTCTATTGCATTGTCTGTCTTTTGTCTATTACATTGTCTGTCTTTTGTCTATTGTATTGTCGGTATTTTGTCTATTGCATTGTCTATCTTTTGTCTATTGCATTGTCTATCTTTTGTCTATTGCATTGTCTTTCTTTTGTCTATTGTATTGTCGGTATTTTGTCTATTGCATTGTCTATCTTTTGTCTATTGCATTGTCTATCTTTTGTCTATTGCATTGTCTGTCTTTTGTTTATTGTATTGTCGGTATTTTGTCTATTGCATTGTCTATCTTTTGTCTATTGCATTGTCTATCTTTTGTCTATTGCATTGCCTGTCTTTTGTCTATTGTATTGTCTGTCTTTTGTCTATTGCATTGTCTGTCTTTTGTCTATTGCATTGTCTATCTTTTGTCTATTGCATTGCCTGTCTTTTGTCTATTGTATTGTCTGTCTTTTGTCTATTGTATTGTCTGTCTTTTGTCTATTGTATTGACGGACTTTTGTCTATTGTATTGTCTGTCGTTTGTCTATTGTATTGTCTGTCTTTTGTCTATTGTATTGTATATCTTTTGCCTATTGCATTGCCTGTCTTTTGTCTATTGTATTGCCTGTCTTTGGTCTATTGTATTGTCTGTCTTTTGTCTATTGTATTGCCTGTCTTTTGTCTATTGCATTGTCTGTCTTTTGTCTATTGCATTGCCTGTCTTTTGTCTATTGCATTGCCTGTCTTTTGTCTATCTTTTGTCTATTGCATTGTCTATCTTTTGTCTATTGCATTGTCTGTCTTTTGTCTATTACATTGTCTGTCTTTTGTCTATTGTATTGTCGGTATTTTGTCTATTGTATTGTTTGTCTTTTGTCTATTGCATTGCCTGTCTTTTGTCTATTGCATTGCCTGTCTTTTGTCTATTGCATTGTCTGTCTTTTGTCTATTGCATTGTCTGTTTTTTGTCTATTGCATTGTCTGTCTTTTGTCTATTGCATTGTCTGTCTTTTGTCTATTGTATTGTATATCTTTTGCCTATTGCATTGCCTGTCTTTTGTCTATTGCATTGCCTGTCTTTGGTCTATTGTATTGTTTGTCTTTTGTCTATTGTATTGTCTGTCTTTTGTCTATTGTATTGTCGGACTTTTGTCTATTGTATTGTCTGTCTTTTGTCTATTGCATTGTCTGTCTTTTGTCTATTGCATTGTCGGACTTTTGTCTATTGTATTGTCTGTCGTTTGTCTATTGTATTGTCTGTCTTTTGTCTATTGTATTGTATATCTTTTGCCTATTGCATTGCCTGTCTTTTGTCTATTGCATTGCCTGTCTTTGGTCTATTGTATTGTCTGTCTTTTGTCTATTGTATTGTCTGTCTTTTGTCTATTGTATTGTCGGACTTTTGTCTATTGTATTGTCTGTCGTTTGTCTATTGTATTGTCTGTCTTTTGTCTATTGTATTGTATATCTTTTGTCTATTGCATTGCCTGTCTTTGGTCTATTGTATTGTCTGTCTTTTGTCTATTGTATTGCCTGTCTTTTGTCTATTGCATTGTCTGTCTTTTGTCTATTGCATTGCCTGTCTTTTGTCTATTGCATTGCCTGTCTTTTGTCTATTGCATTGTCTATCTTTTGTCTATTGCATTGTCTATCTTTTGTCTATTGCATTGTTTGTCTTTTGTCTATTACATTGTCTGTCTTTTGTCTATTGTATTGTCGGTATTTTGTCTATTGCATTGTCTATCTTTTGTCTATTGCATTGTCTATCTTTTGTCTATTGCATTGTCTTTCTTTTGTCTATTGTATTGTCGGTATTTTGTCTATTGCATTGTCTATCTTTTGTCTATTGCATTGTCTATCTTTTGTCTATTGCATTGTCTGTCTTTTGTCTATTGTATTGTCGGTATTTTGTCTATTGCATTGTCTATCTTTTGTCTATTGCATTGTCTATCTTTTGTCTATTGCATTGTCTATCTTTTGTCTATTGCATTGTCTATCTTTTGTCTATTGCATTGCCTGTCTTTTGTCTATTGTATTGTCTGTCTTTTGTCTATTGCATTGTCTGTCTTTTGTCTATCTTTTGTCTATTGCATTGCCTGTCTTTTGTCTATTGTATTGTCTGTCTTTTGTCTATTGTATTGTCTGTCTTTTGTCTATTGTATTGACGGACTTTTGTCTATTGTATTGTCTGTCGTTTGTCTATTGTATTGTCTGTCTTTTGTCTATTGTATTGTATATCTTTTGCCTATTGCATTGCCTGTCTTTTGTCTATTGTATTGCCTGTCTTTGGTCTATTGTATTGTCTGTCTTTTGTCTATTGTATTGCCTGTCTTTTGTCTATTGCATTGTCTGTCTTTTGTCTATTGCATTGCCTGTCTTTTGTCTATTGCATTGCCTGTCTTTTGTCTATCTTTTGTCTATTGCATTGTCTATCTTTTGTCTATTGCATTGTCTGTCTTTTGTCTATTACATTGTCTGTCTTTTGTCTATTGTATTGTCGGTATTTTGTCTATTGTATTGTTTGTCTTTTGTCTATTGCATTGCCTGTCTTTTGTCTATTGCATTGCCTGTCTTTTGTCTATTGCATTGTCTGTCTTTTGTCTATTGCATTGTCTGTTTTTTGTCTATTGCATTGTCTGTCTTTTGTCTATTGCATTGTCTGTCTTTTGTCTATTGTATTGTATATCTTTTGCCTATTGCATTGCCTGTCTTTTGTCTATTGCATTGCCTGTCTTTGGTCTATTGTATTGTTTGTCTTTTGTCTATTGTATTGTCTGTCTTTTGTCTATTGTATTGTCGGACTTTTGTCTATTGTATTGTCTGTCTTTTGTCTATTGCATTGTCTGTCTTTTGTCTATTGCATTGTCGGACTTTTGTCTATTGTATTGTCTGTCGTTTGTCTATTGTATTGTCTGTCTTTTGTCTATTGTATTGTATATCTTTTGCCTATTGCATTGCCTGTCTTTTGTCTATTGCATTGCCTGTCTTTGGTCTATTGTATTGTCTGTCTTTTGTCTATTGTATTGTCTGTCTTTTGTCTATTGTATTGTATATCTTTTGTCTATTGCATTGCCTGTCTTTGGTCTATTGTATTGTCTGTCTTTTGTCTATTGTATTGCCTGTCTTTTGTCTATTGCATTGTCTATCTTTTGTCTATTGCATTGTCTATCTTTTGTCTATTGCATTGTTTGTCTTTTGTCTATTACATTGTCTGTCTTTTGTCTATTGTATTGTCGGTATTTTGTCTATTGCATTGTCTATCTTTTGTCTATTGCATTGTCTATCTTTTGTCTATTGCATTGTCTTTCTTTTGTCTATTGTATTGTCGGTATTTTGTCTATTGCATTGTCTATCTTTTGTCTATTGCATTGTCTATCTTTTGTCTATTGCATTGTCTGTCTTTTGTCTATTGTATTGTCGGTATTTTGTCTATTGCATTGTCTATCTTTTGTCTATTGCATTGTCTATCTTTTGTCTATTGCATTGTCTATCTTTTGTCTATTGCATTGTCTATCTTTTGTCTATTGCATTGTCTGTCTTTTGTCTATTACATTGTCTGTCTTTTGTCTATTGCATTGTCTGTCTTTTGTCTATTACATTGTCTGTCTTTTGTCTATTACATTGTCTGTCTTTTGTCTATTGCATTGCCTGTCTTTTGTCTATTGCATTGCCTGTCTTTTGTCTATTGCATTGTCTGTCTTTTGTCTATTGCATTGTCTATCTTTTGTCTATTGCATTGTCTGTCTTTTGTCTATTACATTGTCTGTCTTTTGTCTATTGTATTGTCGGTATTTTGTCTATTGCATTGTCTATCTTTTGTCTATTGCATTGTCTATCTTTTGTCTATTGCATTGTCTTTCTTTTGTCTATTGTATTGTCGGTATTTTGTCTATTGCATTGTCTATCTTTTGTCTATTGCATTGTCTATCTTTTGTCTATTGCATTGTCTGTCTTTTGTTTATTGTATTGTCGGTATTTTGTCTATTGCATTGTCTATCTTTTGTCTATTGCATTGTCTATCTTTTGTCTATTGCATTGCCTGTCTTTTGTCTATTGCATTGTCTATCTTTTGTCTATTGCATTGTCTATCTTTTGTCTATTGCATTGTCTGTCTTTTGTCTATTACATTGTCTGTCTTTTGTCTATTGTATTGTCGGTATTTTGTCTATTGCATTGTCTATCTTTTGTCTATCTTTTGTCTATTGCATTGTCTTTCTTTTGTCTATTGTATTGTCGGTATTTTGTCTATTGCATTGTCTATCTTTTGTCTATTGCATTGTCTATCTTTTGTCTATTGCATTGCCTGTCTTTTGTCTATTGTATTGTCTGTCTTTTGTCTATTGCATTGTCTGTCTTTTGTCTATTGTATTGTCGGTCTTTTGTCTATTGTATTGTCTGTCTTTTGTCATTGTATGGTCTGTCTTTCGAATTATGACTACTGATTATTCTTTTGTATTGTCGGTCTTTTGTCTATTGCATTGTCTGTCTTTTGTCTATTGTATTGTCGGTATTTTGTCTATTGCATTGTCTATCTTTTGTCTATTGCATTGTCTATCTTTTGTCTATTGCATTGTCTATCTTTTGTCTATTGCATTGTCTGTCTTTTGTCTATTACATTGTCTGTCTTTTGTCTATTGCATTGTCTGTCTTTTGTCTATTACATTGTCTGTCTTTTGTCTATTACATTGTCTGTCTTTTGTCTATTGCATTGCCTGTCTTTTGTCTATTGCATTGCCTGTCTTTTGTCTATTGCATTGTCTGTCTTTTGTCTATTGCATTGTCTATCTTTTGTCTATTGCATTGTCTGTCTTTTGTCTATTACATTGTCTGTCTTTTGTCTATTGTATTGTCGGTATTTTGTCTATTGCATTGTCTATCTTTTGTCTATTGCATTGTCTATCTTTTGTCTATTGCATTGTCTTTCTTTTGTCTATTGTATTGTCGGTATTTTGTCTATTGCATTGTCTATCTTTTGTCTATTGCATTGTCTATCTTTTGTCTATTGCATTGTCTGTCTTTTGTTTATTGTATTGTCGGTATTTTGTCTATTGCATTGTCTATCTTTTGTCTATTGCATTGTCTATCTTTTGTCTATTGCATTGCCTGTCTTTTGTCTATTGTATTGTCTGTCTTTTGTCTATTGCATTGTCTGTCTTTTGTCTATTGCATTGTCTATCTTTTGTCTATTGCATTGTCTGTCTTTTGTCTATTACATTGTCTGTCTTTTGTCTATTGTATTGTCGGTATTTTGTCTATTGCATTGTCTATCTTTTGTCTATTGCATTGTCTGTCTTTTGTCTATTGCATTGCCTGTCTTTTGTCTATTGCATTGCCTGTCTTTTGTCTATTGCATTGTCTGTCTTTTGTCTATTGCATTGTCTATCTTTTGTCTATTGCATTGTCTGTCTTTTGTCTATTACATTGTCTGTCTTTTGTCTATTGTATTGTCGTTATTTTGTCTATTGCATTGTCTATCTTTTGTCTATTGCATTGTCTATCTTTTGTCTATTGCATTGTCTTTCTTTTGTCTATTGCATTGTCTGTCTTTTGTCTATTACATTGTCTGTCTTTTGTCTATTGTATTGTCGGTATTTTGTCTATTGCATTGTCTTTCTTTTGTCTATTGTATTGTCGGTATTTTGTCTATTGCATTGTCTATCTTTTGTCTATTGCATTGTCTATCTTTTGTCTATTGCATTGCCTGTCTTTTGTCTATTGTATTGTCTGTCTTTTGTCTATTGCATTGTCTGTCTTTTGTCTATTGTATTGTCGGTCTTTTGTCTATTGTATTGTCTGTCTTTTGTCATTGTATGGTCTGTCTTTCGAATTATGACTACTGATTATTCTTTTGGTCTTTTCAATCTTTTCCTTAATGCATTTTATTTCTCTGAAATAATGTGAGCAAATCTAGTGATCTGATGGATATATGTCCTGTTATGATTGGTGAATTGTAACGTAATATATCATGTGTATGGTTGTTTTCTTATAAACAATCAATGTTATACATGGAATACGTTTGTATGTTTTAATTTATGCAGAAGCATTTTTTAAGAGTTAGTTACATTCACTTAATCGTCATATGTAATGACGTCGCGCAAGATGTTGGTACCACGTCGTAATACTACTTGTGCATACGGATGAATACGCGTTTGATAAACTATCATATTCTCATAATCCAGTAAGTGGTATATATCAAATTAAAAAGTTAGTTCCAAAGATTGTTCTTTAATGACAATTTCCGCCGATATAACGATAATTTTTCAGTGGGTAAGTGAGAAAAACGCTCAAAGGTCATTTTTAACGCTGTAGACGCGTAACACAATTACGGATCAATTCTGGTATTTCGAACCCCCCCCCCCCAAAAAAGTGGTGAACTGGAAAATCACCAGATTTGAACAACTACGTCATATGATCACCAGTTATTGCTACGTCATGAAATAAATGACATCATTCGCGCACTTTGGTGAGAATTGCCACAACAGGAAGCCGCAAAAGTCTGTAAACGCTCGTAAAAAATCTCATAATTGATCTGGTGTGTAGACGTAAATATGAAAAAAACACGCAAAGATCAAAATAATTTAATTCGATTTCGGCATCATTCTTTTCTTTGACTAATATTCTACACATTTCAAGGCGTTACAATAGAAATGGATTAATTTGTTAATGCTAATCACGTTAATCCAAGATCAACCGAAGATGTCACAAAACGTTTTCAAAAGATTCAAACACGATCAAATCCGATTACTTTTTAAATGCTTCGATGCTTTCGGAAAAAATCTACCCTACATGTATATTCTACTAGTATGCCTCACGACATGAACACAAAATCAAGCGATAATATATATAATTCTTTCCGCAATACTCCATTCTATTCTATGGAGCCTCCTGTCACTTTCAGAAAATGTTGCTGTTTTTCGGTATTCGGATTCTTTGATACGACTTTTGAAAGATTTTATTGTCTAGCTTTGAATAAAAAATTAAAACATTTTGCTCATATTTGAAATGTGCAATTTGTCATGATCTTGATAGTACATCAAGAAATTTATTTTCCCTTACTGCAACTTTGTGCTTCAGTTTTTAAGATTTCGCAGTAAAATGTCACACTTTGTAGAAATGGCACAAGTTCGTGTTTGATTTCCATCGCATTCAATTTTTACGCTCTGGCGATTGCAACATCGCGTTTTTTTCAATTAGATTAATAAACATATTCAAAATGTGCATTTTCCTGGAATTCTTTTGAGTATTTGATTTAATCGATACCTTTTGAAATAACGAAATATTCCGAAATTCTCTATTTCGTTGTCAAATGTCACAAGGGCAAAAAACAACGTCGTGGCTTGAAATGTGACGTTATGAAGAAAACGTTGCTTTTAAGATTTTTTTTTCAAAACGTTTTTGTTTGTGTTCATGCTTTAAACGATACGACATGCATGTT
Source organism: Bathymodiolus septemdierum (assembly GCA_963383655.1). Lineage (NCBI taxonomy): Eukaryota > Metazoa > Mollusca > Bivalvia > Mytilida > Modiolidae > Bathymodiolus > Bathymodiolus septemdierum. The sequence continues at coordinate 119,011,889 of OY726518.1, read as the reverse complement.
TCTATGTATAAAGTTCTACGGCTTAAATTGAAGGCTAGATTAAGTGTGAAGTGCAACATTAGAATTGTGATGTAGATGTCATGCATGAATTTTGTGACGGATGTGCGTGTCAGTATAAAAGTCGTTTGACTACAGAAAAATAGTCAGAAACTTTTTTGAAAAAGCCCATGCGAAGGGTCCCCAGGACGCAGCCGGTGGTTTTTTTTAAAAACCAAGCCGATTTAGCAGTGGTTAGAGGGAAAACATCAATTCAGTCAGCAAAGGATTTCTTTGATTTTTGTAATGAAAATCTCATCCAACCAAAGTCAGACGGCTGTAAGCGGAGGATTTTTAGATATATTGAAACTATTCCGCGAACCGAACTACGGCTTTATAAACCAATTTCAGCGATTTGGTCTATCCACCAAGCCGTCGCAATTCAAAAGGGCGATATATCAATAAGGTCTTTGTCATGCTACGCATGCGACCCATGCCTTTTAGACTTGAGTATACAGTGTGAAAACCTCAATTTCATAGACAAGTTTGTCACATACAAAGTCATACCAGAAACAGTAAGTACTAACACATCTAGCTCGGATACAGACGACGCAGAAGACGAAAATGCACCATTATTCGATCTCATTAGTAAAAAGGCAATATTTGCGGTTTTGTGCGAGGGCACACAGTACGATTTCTACCTGGTAAAAGCAAACTCCGAATCGAAATACGTTAAATCATGACAAAACAGACAGTTGGGACGTTCGATTCAACTCGAATTTTAACGTGATAGAAGGAAATTATTTCCAAAGTATAGATGGTGATCCACTAAAATTTTCTTTAATTCGTCGTAAATTGGCACTAATACCAGCAGCCTCTGTGGTCTTTATTTGCGATGACGATGATACTGACAACTCTAGCAGCGACGGGCCTTTAGTTAAGTTATTTGACTCTACCCGTCAAACTATAATTGACTGTATCAAAATGTGTGACTATGTTCGATGATCTACCTATATGTACTAGTATACCAATTAAATTGTTGAAATATGGTGTGGTCACTTTTAATACAATATATAGTTTTTTGCTAAAAATATATTTGTATTTGTAAATAAAATATCATGAACGTTATAAAGGTTAAATTACGTCTATGCGAATCAAGCGTAAAAAGCCTGAAAACGTTACTTTTTGACGTTACGCTCAGTGGTACCAACATCTTGCGCGATGTCACTATGAACCCCAGATAATGATAAGAAAAAATATTTAATGGATCTTTTTTATTGCAGGATTTTTACTAGGTAAATCTAAAGTATGTTACAAGGACTTGGATTGTTTTACCAAGGATGAACCATTTACAAACTCTTTTGGATCTTTACCAGAGTCTCCTGATGAAATTCACATAAAATTACACCTCTTCAACAGAAACCATCCACGTAAGGGGAGCGAACTTGTATACAACGATCCACAATCCATTGTACAATCTGGTTACGACTCGACAAAACCTCTAAAGGTTCTCATCCATGGGTATATGAGCGAGGGTGACGCAGACTGGGTGATCAATATGACAAACTCACTACTACAAAGGGTAATATGTTTATTTATAAAAGAAGTGACACGATTGGATAAAGCTAATAAAGCTGTAGAATCGATCCAATAAACTTATGTGGACATGTAATCTGGCTTTTAAGATGCCATTTTAGACAAAAGTAGGAAAATTCTTTTGCTTTCAAAATCAAGAGCTTCCCTAAAATTTAAATATTATGTGAAGAAGCGTTTTGTCACTCACATTATTAAGGTATTAACGTTGTTTTATTTTAAAATGCCAATTTTACAATCAATTGTAAATGACGTGAAACTTCTATAATTAAAATCAAAGTCATTTCCACATAGAAGTATTATTAGAGATAAACATTTATACAAATTCCACAATTAGCTTAAAATTAAAACGGTAACTTCTTGATTACGACCTAGATGTTTCAGTTATAAATTACAGACAACAGTTGCAGGTAAAAGTCCATTTGATACGGTCTGTTCGACATTACATATGTTACTTTGAATGCGAACGGTGAACAGCAACACAAATAATATATTGGTGTCACAATTAAGGTATATGTCAAGAAATGTGGTTTCCGAAAAATAAATTGTGAAAGATGAGACGATTCTTTAAAAATCCTTGATTTAATAGTGTAGTAGTCAGAATACCGTGACATTATAAAAAGTCTAAATACAAACTGCAAGCTCAAGCGTAGCGCATGAGTTGTGAAATATAAATCCATACGCGAAGAACTTTTGATATATTACTATCAAGGTGTGGAAAAATTATAATAGCAAAGTTGATGTAGTCTCTATGTCATAAAGTCTGGTAGAAAGTTGACTATTGGTGTCAACATTAAGGTATATTTCAAGGAATGGGACAGAGGCAGCTGTTCTTGTTGTTTCCTTTATCTCAAGTTATGTGGGTATAATAAAGGAAACCATTTAGCGCTACCTAGCTAAGTTTGGATTATTAATTGACAGAAGATCATCAATATACTTGAAAGTGAGATCAAAGGCTTTTGCTTCTGTAATTGGTTTGGTCTTTGGAAAGTTTTTGTATAAACTCAGCCTCATAGGAGTATAGGAAAAGATCGAAAAGGATAGGGGCACAGTTTGTTCACATAAGTGTTCTGACAGTTTGGTATTTTGTGTTATTTAATGGTTTTCATTGTTATTGTAGCAAATAAAGGATTTGTGTTCTCTAATACAGTTTTAATTATATTTAAATATTTTATTTAAGGCTGACGTAAATGTGATTGTGGCAGATTGGAATACTGGTGCTCATAAGATTTACACTCAGTCTACTGCCAATACTAGAACTGTCGGGGCTGTAACAGCACGTATGATCAATGTTCTAAAGGATGATTTTAATTGTGATCCAGCTTTAGTCCATATTATAGGACATAGCTTAGGTGCACAAACTGCCGGTTATATAGGTCAAAGGGTGCCAGGTCTAGGTAGAATAACAGGTTAGTTTCCTATTTAGATTTACTAGAGCTTGGCACGCTTTCAGATTCACTTTTAGATGCGAAAAATAAAGATCATTCAATAATTATGATAAATAGGTTATTATATGACATTTTTCGTATCACATGTCATATCAACCCGAGACGCCCATATTAGCCCAAAGACCGAAGACCCGAGTGCTAATATGGATCGAGGGTTTTTGATATGGCATGTGATATGAAAAATGCCATATCATAACCTATTTATCATATACTTCAATACGCCTTTCTTAATATTTTTGAGAGTTGATCGTTTTCAGAAACCATAGCTTGATATGGGATATGATGCAATAATGTCATATTATATCTACGTTTTTATTGTGTGTATTTAGAGACATAAACCTTATACAGTTACACTTATACAACAAAACAAGATGATTTAATCTTTGGTTCATAAAGGAGTGTCATCATTCGTTGCATAACGAGCATTTTCCGTATTTTCTTCGTTATCCATTTTGAAGGTAGCAGACGACGGAAGTAAACAACGAAAACTGATCGGACCGGAAAACGTGAATTCCGGAAAATATTTTGTTTTCCACAAAAAAGAAAAAATAATTGTGAAATACTAATAAGTCGATTTTATGCAAAATTTCCGGCCGCCATTTTGAAAAATCCATATTACACCTGATGTAATACGACACACATTATTACACCCCCATGTAATACGGATCAGGTTACTAGTAAAGATACACGTCGATATGACTTGTTGCATTTCGAATTTATCATATATGCAAAATTAAACATATCTTAAGTAAGTATATGATAAATTCAAATATTTCATTCTGTTCAAATATATTTGTCAGATAATTACTTTAAACATAATTTATTAATCAGTTCGCCAAAAAAAAAGGACAATAGTGCCAATAAAAAGTAAAGATACACGTCATTTAACGGGATTCGGGAACAAGATATTATTTTATATAAGTCCGATGTAATTAAAATATGAATAGTTAATAGACGACTGATGCGAAGCTTTATGACGTTTCTGCTAGGTAACCAAGACAAGAAGGTTGTCACAATTGAATTGTACTGATATATATTACGATCTATTACGTATTATGGTTTTCAGGTTCCAACCAATAAACTTTGTCTATGCGATGTGTTCGCAATCATTATGGTAATTTTTAAACATATTTATGATACATGAATATTCATGTATTAACATTAACTCAAATCCATGAGTGTGATGTAACCATCCGCGTGTTTTCTTCAACTGTAAATTATAATACTTGATTGGGGTTTTTTTTTGTTTTTTTTTGTTTGTTTTTTTTTCAATTAAAATCTTTATTCGAAATCTTTACATTTGTTAGTTAGAGAAACATACAATACCAGTACCTTATCCTGGCCTCGTTAATATTAGTGGCATGTATAGGAATTGTGTTAGTCTTTTTAGTACAATAGTAATACAATTAAGATAGATCAATATATTCAATACGTATTTTGAGAGTTATTTCATGATTGTTTCTAATTTTTGTTTATTTATTTACTTGATTGTTAACCATCTTGATTTGCATGTACGCAATCCAAATAAATCAGAACAAAGTGCCATCCAAACAATTAACAATAGTAGTAGTAAACCAGAGCAATCAGCTTCTCACTTCATGGACAGAGGTTGAGTAAAATCATTTCAGATTTTTTTTTTTTTTTTTTTTTCAATATCACAGATTTTATTTAGTAAATATCTTGTTACATTTTTACTTCAGAGTCCAAGTCCCTCTGAAGTATCCCTGTGAAATTCTGCTTTGAATATCCAGGGAAATACTCAAAACTATAATTACATATACAATTATTTTATTCTAATATATTCTATTGCATAAGTTATGATCACAGTTTATTTAATATCAGATTTCAATGAGCACCAACAACTGTATCCACATGTCATTCAAATTTTCGTAGCAAGATTAAACTTATGAATAGACGATGATCAATGGTCAGTGGTATGAAATTATCAAATCTGTTCATTGCTGAAATAAGAATGCCTTCTATAACGCAATATAAGATAAATACCCTTGGTTTGTAGCGTTAGGTAAGGAAATCGACATACAACACCCTCGAAGTATCTTTATAGAAGGGATATGATCTTCTACATAATGACATGAGTTTGTTTCTCCACAGGCCTCGACCCTGCTGGACCTCTGTTTGATAGCTACAGTGAAGATGTAAGGTTGGATCCATCTGACGCCAAGTTTGTTGATGTAATTCATACTGATGCCGTACCTCTAATAGACACAGGTAATCGGGTTTCAAATGCCGTTAAATACTAGTACATGTATCACAATTAATGTTTTAAGATATATGTCGTCTAAATATAAAACACATTGTATATTGGTCTACCCCGTTCAAAATAATCAATTACATCTACCTGACCATCAACAACTACAAATCTTTATTACCAATCAAGGCTCCAATAATAAGCAGAAAAATCATGAATTAACAACAGTATGAATATAATTTTGGCTTATTACTTATTTTGCAAAAATTCATATACAAATCAAATGATAAAACAAGTAAAAAGTCAACATATCTAGCACTGCTAAAATAAAATAAAAAGATACTGCCTACACAGCGACCAGCACAAATTTCTGAATGGCACAACTCCATTGTTATACTGTATATAAATGTGATATTGTATACCGGATTTTAACACAAGTAACACGAAGGGTGTTACTAGTAGTCATCAAGTATTTACCCTTCCGGAGTACATGAGTTCACCCCTGATGTTCAATTGTCGCTTTCGTTACTCTTTTGTTTTCTGTGGAGTATTATGGTGATCATTGTTTTTCTTTTTCTTTTGACACTTGTACTGTCTGTTTTTTAATCTATAATTTCTGGGTACCTCTGTGATATCTTTAAACTAGTCTTATATAAATATCTATACATATTATGAATTGTATGTCTGGTAATTTGTGTTTGCATGGTATATAACACTACACAAAACATATATAACTAAATAACATAGAACATATTCTTGTCCATTTTATCGAATTGATATGCGAAATATATATAATGTGTAACATGTCCCTTTAACTCAAAATAGTATTGGAGAACAGATATAAATGATGAGAAAAGAAGGAATCTATATTAATGGCGTTCTGCTGTTTAAATCTTCATTTTGCGCACATGTTGTGTGTTTTCTGTGTAAGTTTGTACGTCATATTGGTTTGAAATATTTATATCTTGTCTTAATGTTTTAATAATGATTATAGGATTTGGAACGAAAACACCATGTGGTCATGTCGACTTCTTCCCAAACAGTGGCCATCACCAACCTGGATGTCCCGCTCCTTATAAAGCTACTGTTGAAGAACTTATTACACTTCATTTTGCTGGTAAGATTAAGTACAGTTGAACTACCATCATTAATATTACTTTGTTTTGATAGATATCGAGCACAATGTGTGAATGATGTATGATGTAAACTATGACTATATATAACGTTATAATTATTCTAGAACAATTATGGTGGTTCTTGAATACTGTTACGACCGTTATGAACACCGCACATTCACCTTCTCAACATTTGTATGATTTTCATTTTTATATCTTTGACACATCTGTAAGATTAGTAGTATATGGACATAAGTAATATATTGTTTTAAAATAGATGATCTGACAATCTGTACATAACTATGCTACGAGTAGAATAGTGCAGGTAGAATGAAAACCCTTGATACTGGCGGCAGACCACCATTCGTCTATTGATCTTCGTTCCTGTCAGATTGTAATTATTTGTATTGTAGAGGCTTTTATGGACGTAGCATGCAGTCATCAAAGATCTTACTGGTACTTCATCGAATCTATATTGAGCTCCTGTAAATTTTCTGCGTATCCATGTAATTCCTCTGACGATTTTACATCCGGGAGGTGCACATCTTGTGGTAGCGGCCCATGTCCAGTAATGGGATACGATGCCGACAAGACTGGGCAGCGCGGTACATTTTACCTGAAAACCAATGGCAAAAGTCCGTTCTGTAGTAAGTTAATTCTAAATTATCAGTCTTACTTATTTTACGTGTATCAAGTTCTGGGGTGAAAATAAGTAATACAACGTAAATGATTATAATATAGGTATGCTGATGAAATTCATTGATTTATGATTGATTGGTGTTTAACGTCCAGCGAGCAATTGTTCAGCTATATTCAGGACAAGAACATTTAAAAATTTAAACGCCACGGGATTCTAAACAAGGAAAGGTGATGGGTAGGGACGGATAATTTAGCCAGTGCAACAGGTCTCCTATGAACCACTTATCATGAGCATAATGCTCATAATGAGCTGTTACACTGGGTTCTTTAACGTGCGCTTTGCTCTCTCAACACGGGACCTCGGTTTTATTTACGTCTCATCCGAAGGACGGGTTGGTTGTGAATTTATACATCCCACACAATCGACGGACGCCCCTTCAAGCCGAAGAAGGTCTCGGTCCCATTTCTATACCCCGGGGTTCCCTCTGGGTTGACCCCTTTTAGAGGACTAGTGCCTCTTGGTCGGAGAAACCTAGTGCCTATTCTACCCCCGGCACACCCTCTGGGAGGGGGGGGGGGGGTCTGATAAAATTCAAAATTATATTTGTTTACTTTGAATATTATTAATTTGATTCAGTACTGACAAACATAATTTGTTATTTTAGTTTCTACTTTTTCTACCAAGTACTGACGGCGTTCAACACCTTGAAAAAAAATGATGTCAGAGGTTTTTATTGGGGTTCGTTTTGCTCCATCTTAAATTTTCTGTGTAGTATTTTGACCTTTTTCATTTATTGTCTGTCCTTTGATTGACGGCTTCTGATTACCATCTTCAAAATTTTCTTGCACATTACAATTGAAAACAGATTAAAATCATTTACAGTTTCATAAGTTGTATTTAATAAATGAGATAGCGGCCTTGAATGTTTATATTTAATAAATGAGATAGCGGCCTTGAATGTTTATATTTAATAAATGAGATAGCGGCCTTGAATGTTTATATTTAATAAATGAGATAGCGGCCTTGAATGTTTATATTTAATAAATGAGATAGCTGCCTTGAATGTTTATATTTAATAAATGAGATAGCGGCCTTGAATGTTTATATTTAATAAATGAGATAGCGGCCTTGAATGTTTATATTTAATAAATGAGATAGCGGCCTTGAATGTTTAATAAATGAGATAGCGGCCTTGAATGTTTAAACCGAGAGTCTCATACCTATGAAATTTATAGAATAAGACGAGGAACCTAATGAGAGAGGGGTTATCGTTCATCGTGTCTCAGGGAGGGAAGGTTCGGGCCACTAAACCAGCTTAACAACGCCACTTTTTATTAAGGTGCCTGTATCAAGTCAGGAAAGTGAGCGGTTTGTTCAATAGGATTTTCGTGCTGTTCCGACGGTATGGTATTTTTTGCTTGTTTTTCATTATAGATATAGTGTTGACATAATGTGACGGTATGGATTTATTACTTGACAATTTATATATTAAAAAGAATTTGGTTAAAGTTACAGTTTGCATTCTATTGTGGTCATATTCGGTCATTTTTGTATGTCTAGTCTATTCAGATTATGACGACAAAGTAGGACCTAATGTTTGGTATGTTTGTGTTATCATTTAATACTGATGTATAATATGTTCTTTTAAAAATAAAGAGGTTAAGTAGGTAATTGATCATAAAAGAATCCAATTATTCTAATTGGCACAAATGTCAATGATTTCGCTTTTAATTATTTTTTCCAAATATTTGTAATATTTTTATAGAAACTTTTGAAGTATCATGTTTCATTTCATAAATTATATTTTCTTTTTCTTTTACAGTCTCAACAAACTAATTCTGAATGGTGACATTTAAATTGTGTTCATTATAGACAAGAGTTTGAATGTTATTTGTCAAATCTAAATAAAGATCATTGATAAGTACTGTTGTGTTTGTAGTATGATATTATCACATTAATACAATCAACATCAAATGTAGCGAAACGACTTCAAAAACACTCCCCGTTCTTTTATGGGCCATTACACCACTTCAAAAAAAATCTAGTGAGTGACAAAAATGTAAGTAGAGACTTAGGACAGATAACAAATTACAACTAGTTCTGGACATTTTTCTTGTATTATTTCCAAGATTGTTCAAGCCATGAAACATCCTACAAATCAGAAGACGACAAAATTGAAATAAATAGAAAATCTGTTATGTAAGAAAAACACGCTTGACCAATTCTTGACACATTTACGAATTATAAATTTAAAACGTGAAAATAATAAAAACCGAAATCATACGCCAGTATATGAGGGAATGTAGTACTGGTTGCATGGGGAAGATTTGATTGATATGTTAGTCTATAGCCACCAATCGTTACGAGATGTTTCTAGTTTATAATTACCCAAATAACTTATTTAACACACTCTTTTATTACTTGACGATAAAAAAAATCTCCAAATGTCAAATGTGTTATACATTGCACGTCAAAATAAATGCTTTTTTATGAGCCAGAAATATTTTCTCACGAAACAAAAATCGAATTATATCTTTTTGGAGATGAAAAATAGGTATTTTGTCCTTTAAATTTTTACCTAAAAGTGGTGAGATTATTTATTATCATCTTAGGTCAATTTGTAAAAGTGAACGGATAGTGAAAAAAGAATATATACTATAAAACAAATAACTATCATGTTTTTGATTTCCTGGTAATCACCAGGTGTTGTACTAAAAATAACCATTACAAACTTTATTTCGAGAGTTGTACATTCATTGTATATGTCTTGCCTCGATGTTTACATAAAGTAAGTATACAGTTGATAATTAACGTTCGTATTGTCACACGTTAACTTGTTAATACCACACAGATTTCACATTTCTTATTCAAAGCCAGTAAACAACCTTGCTCAAGTACTAACGCCCATATTAATTATAGAATGAAGAAATTAATTAGAGCTTTAGACAAAAGGCGAGGAAAACACATTAATATAATTTTGAACATAAAGAGATTCAGCTTTTCATCAGCAAAATCAGGAAGTTAAAAGTATTATTGCTCGTCAAGTATTTTGAATGACTGCACAGACATCATGTCGAGAAGGGACAAATACAATCGCTACATACATATAAATAGTGGCGGCGTTAAGTATAATAAATCTAACCAATATGCTACATTTACATATTTGTATATTTTGATATTGTAGAATTGTGTGGAATGTAGAAACTTATAATTTTTGTGCTACTGTCTGCTTATTGTATGGAATAGCCCTGAATTTTATTTTTCTGCTTACACAAACCAAGTAATGTAGTGAAATAACCAATACCAAAAATGATGTGTAAACGTAAGACAGACAATGCAATGTCCAAAAGAATAAGGGCAAACAATGATCTACAAAATACTTCACAGGAAGATTGCGCAACATCCACTCCCCCCCCCCCCCCCCCCCCCTAAAAAAACACAAAAACCGGGCGTTAAAGCAGGTGCTCCTGAAGGGATAAGCAGTTCCTCCTCCATTTCATGTTACTTTTGTTACAAGCCCAGTAACAAGTCATGAATGGGGACCAGATTGAGATTTCCACAAATGGAAAACATCCATGGTCATTCCACAACGGGTAACCAAGTCATAGTAGCGAACCTGTGTATTTCAACTTAACGACTAGCAGCGACTAGCAGCGACCCTCTATCAAGGAAATCATCATATGAACCACAAGCTCTGGAATATCGTATCAACTGAGAGATATATACTCCATTTACAGGTGCTGATGGAATATTGTTAAATAAAAAAGTTGACAATGGGAAAATTAAAATCATCTCATTTGTCGTAAAGTTGTGATGTGGTAAATGAATTAACAACTTCAAATAAAAACGTAGGTATCAAATCTAGTGCGCACGACCGGTTTCTGGAATAACCTTCATCAGGTACGCTCAAAAACCAAATAATGTAAAGCGCTTTGGGAGCAAGTAAACAAAAGAGCCCAAACAGGATAACCAAAATCGGCAAAGGTTACCTCTGACTGACGGAGGAGAACCTTAGTTTTGATAATAATTACGTTATTTAGGAACTGTAAATTCCAAAAAACAAATACATCTAATAAACCATGCCTGTGCCGAAACATTGACTACTGGGCGGATGATGCCCTCGGAGACCAATAGTCTACCAGCTGAGATATCGACCCAGTGATAAACACGTAGATATCTAATACACAGTGTCAGTACAGAAACACTGACTACTGGGAGGATGATGCCCTCGGAGAATAATAGTCTACCAGCAGAGGTATCGACCCAGTGATAAACACGTAGATATCTAATACACAGTGTCAGTACAGAAACACTGACTACTGGGAGGATGATGTCCTCGGAGACCAATAGTCTACCAGCTGAGGTATCGACCCAGTAATAAACACGTAGATATCTAATACACAGTGTCAGTACAGAAACACTGACTACTGGGAGGATGATGCCCTCGGAGACCAATAGTCTACCAGTTGAGGTATAGGCCCAGTGATAAACACGTAGATATATAATACACTGTCAGTAGAGAAACACTAACTACTGGGCGGATGATGCCCTCGGAGACCAATAGTCTACCAGCTGAGGTATCGACCCAGTGATAAACAGGTAGATATCTAGTACACAGTGTCAGTACAGAAACACTGATTACTGGGCGGAAGATGCCCTCGGAGACCAATAGTCTACCAGCTGAGGTATAGGCCCAGTGATAAACACGTAGATATATAATACACTGTCAGTAGAGAAACACTGACTACTGGGCGGATGATGTCCTCGGAGACCAATAGTCTACCAGCTGAGGTATCGACCCAGTGATAAACACGTAGATATCTAATACACGGTGTCAGTACAGAAACACTGACTACTGGGCGGATGATGTCCTCGGAGACCAATAGTCTACCAGCTGAGGTATCGACCCAGTGATAAACACGTAGATATCTAATACACAGTGTCAGTACAGAAACACTGACTACTGGGCGGATGATGCCCTCGGAAACCAATAGTCTACCAGCTGAGGTATCGATCCAGTGATAAACACGTAGATATCTAATACACGGTGTCAGTACAGAAACACTGACTACTGGGCGGATGATGCCCTCGGAAACCAATAGTCTACCAGCTGAGGTATCGACCCAGTGATAAACACGTAGATATCTAATACACGGTGTCAGTACAGAAACACTGACTACTGGGCGGATGATGCCCTCGGAAACCAATAGTCTACCAGTTGAGGTATCGATCCAGTGATAAACACGTAGATATCTAATACACGGTGTCAGTACAGAAACACTGACTACTGGGCGGATGATGCCCTCGGAAACCAATAGTCTACCAGCTGAGGTATCGACCCAGTGATAAACACGTAGATATCTAATACACGGTGTCAGTACAGAAACACTGACTACTGGGCGGATGATGCCCTCGGAAACCAATAGTCTACCAGCTGAGGTATCGATCCAGTGATAAACACGTAGATATCTAATACACAGTGTCAGTACAGAAACACTGACTACTGGACGGATGATGTCCTCGGAGACCAATAGTCTACCAGCTGAGGTATCGACCCAGTGATAAACACGTAGATATCTAATACACGGTGTCAGTACAGAAACACTGACTACTGGGCGGATGATGCCCTCGGAGACCAATAGTCTACCAGCTGAGGTATCGACCCAGTGATAAACACGTAGATATATAATACACAGTGTCAGTACAGAAACACTGACTACTGGGAGGATGATGCCCTCGGAGACCAATAGTCTACCAGCTGAGGTATCGACCTAGTGATAAACACGTAGATATCTAATACACAGTGTCGGTACAGGACCACTGACTACTGGGCGGATGATGCCCTCGGAGACCAATAGTCTACCAGCTGAGGTATCGGCCCAGTGATAAACACGTTAATATCTAATACACAGTGTCAGTACAGAGACACTGACTACTGGGCGGATGATGCCCTCGGAGACCAATAGTCTACCAGCTGAGGTATAGGCCCAGTGATAAACACGTAGATATATAATACACTGTCAGTAGAGAAACACTGATTACTGGACGGATGATGCCCTCGGAGACCAATAATCTAACAGCAGAGGTATCGTCCCAGTGATAAACACGTAGATATCTAATACAGAGTGTCAGTACAGAAACACTGACTACTGGGCGGATGATGCCCTCGGAGACCAATAGTCTACCAGCAGAAGTATCGACCCAGTGATAAACACGTAGATATCTAATACACAGTGTCAGTACAGAAACACTGACTACTGGGCGGATGATGCCCTCGGAAACCAATAGTCTACCAGCTGAGGTATCGACCCAGTGATAAACACGTAGATATCTAATACACGGTGTCAGTACAGAAACACTGACTACTGGGCGGATGATGCCCTCGGAAACCAATAGTCTACCAGCTGAGGTATCGATCCAGTGATAAACACGTAGATATCTAATACACAGTGTCAGTACAGAAACACTGACTACTGGACGGATGATGTCCTCGGAGACCAATAGTCTACCAGCTGAGGTATCGACCCAGTGATAAACACGTAGATATCTAATACACGGTGTCAGTACAGAAACATTGACTACTGGGCGGATGATGCCCTCGGAGACCAATAGTCTACCAGCTGAGGTATCGACCCAGTGATAAACAGGTAGATATATAATACACAGTGTCAGTACAGAAACACTGACTACTGGGAGGATGATGCCCTCGGAGACCAATAGTCTACCAGCTGAGGTATCGACCTAGTGATAAACACGTAGATATCTAATACACAGTGTCGGTACAGGACCACTGACTACTGGGCGGATGATGCCCTCGGAGACCAATAGTCTACCAGCTGAGGTATCGGCCCAGTGATAAACACGTTAATATCTAATACACAGTGTCAGTACAGAGACACTGACTACTGGGCGGATGATGCCCTCGGAGACCAATAGTCTACCAGCTGAGGTATAGACCCAGTGATAAACACGTAGATATATAATACACTGTCAGTAGAGAAACACTGATTACTGGACGGATGATGCCCTCGGAGACCAATAATCTAACAGCAGAGGTATCGTCCCAGTGATAAACACGTAGATATCTAATACAGAGTGTCAGTACAGAAACACTGACTACTGGGCGGATGATGCCCTCGGAGACCAATAGTCTACCAGCAGAAGTATCGACCCAGTGATAAACACGTAGATATCTAATACACGGTGTCAGTACAGAAACACTGACTACTGGGCGGATGATGCCCTCGGAAACCAATAGTCTACCAGTTGTGGTATCGACCCAGTGATAAACACGTAGATATTTAATACACAGTGTCAGTACAGAAACACTGACTACTGGGAGGATGATGCCCTCGGAGACCAATATTCTACCAGCAGAGGTATCGACCCAGTGATAAACACGTAGGTATCTAATACGCAGTGTCAGTACAGAAACACTGATTACTGGGCGGATGATGCCCTCGGAGACCAATAGTCTACCATCTGAGGTATCGACCGAGTGATAAACATGTAGATATCTAGTACACAGTGTCAGTACAGAAACACTGATTACTGGGCGGAAGATGCCCTCGGAGACCAATAGTCTACCAGCTGAGGTATCGGCCCAGTGATAAACACGTAGATATATAATACACAGTGTCAGTAGAGAAACACTGATTACTGGACGGATGATGCCCTCGGAGACCAATAATCTAACAGCAGAGGTATCGACCCAGTGATAAACACGTAGATATCTAATACACAGTGTCAGTACAGAAACACTGACTACTGGGCGAATGATGCCCTCGGAGACCAATAGTCTACCAGCAGAGGTATCGACCCAGTGATAAACACGTAGATATCTAATACACGGTGTCAGTACAGAAACACTGACTACTGGGCGGATGATGCCCTCGTAGACCAATAGTCTACCAGCTGAGGTATCGACCCAGTGATAAACACGTAGATATATAATACACAGTGTCAGTACAGAAATACTGACTACTGGGCGGATGATGCCCTCGGGGACTAATTGTCTACCAGCTGAGGTATCGACCCAGTGATAAACACGTAGATATTTAATACACAGTGTCAGTACAGAAACATTGACTACTGGGCCGATGATGTCCTCGGAGACCAATAGTCTACCAGCTGAAATATCGGCCCAGTGATAAACACGTAGATATATAATACACAGTGTCAGTACAGAAACACTGACTACTGGGCGGATGATGCCCTCGGAGACCAATAGTCTACCAGCTGAGGTATCGACCCAGTGATAAACACGTAGATATCTAATACACAGTGTCAGTACAGAAACATTGATTACTGGGCGGATGATGCCCTCGGAGACCAATAGTCTACCAGCTGAGGTATCGACCCAGTGATAAACAGATAGATATATAATACACAGTGTCAGTACAGAAATACTGACTACTGGGCGGATGATGCCCTCGGGGACTAATAGTCTACCAGCTGAGGTATCGACCCAGTGATAAACACGTAGATATATAATACACAGTGTCAGTACAGAAACATTGACTACTGGGCCGATGATGTCCTCGGAGATCAATAGTCTACCAGCTGAAGTATCGGCCCAGTGATAAACACGTAGATATATAATACACAGTGTCAGTACAGAAACACTGACTACTGGGCGGATGATGCCCTCGGAGACCAATAGTCTACCAGCAGAGGTATCGACCCAGTGATAAACACGTAGGTATCTAATACACAATGTCAGTACAGAAACACTGATTACTGGGCGGATGATGCCCTCGGAGACCAATAGTCTACCATCTGAGGTATCGGCCGAGTGATAAACAGGTAGATATCTAGTACACAGTGTCAGTACAGAAACACTGATTACTGGGCGGAAGATGCCCTCGGAGACCAATCGTCTACCAGCTGAGGTATCGGCCCAGTGATAAACACGTAGATATATAATACACAGTGTCAGTAGAGAAACACTGATTACTGGACGGATGATGCCCTCGGAGACCAATAATCTAACAGCAGAGGTATCGACCCAGTGATAAACACGTAGATATCTAATACACAGTGTCAGTACAGAAACACTGACTACTGGGCGGATGATGCCCTCGGAGACCAATAGTCTACCAGCAGAGGTATCGACCCAGTGATAAACACGTAGATATCTAATACACGGTGTCAGTACAGAAACACTGACTACTGGGCGGATGATGCCCTCGGAGACCAATAGTCTACCAGCTGAGGTATCGACCCAGTGATAAACACGTAGATATATAATACACAGTGTCAGTACAGAAATACTGACTACTGGGCGGATGATGCCCTCGGGGACTAATAGTCTACCAGCTGAGGTATCGACCCAGTGATAAACACGTAGATATATAATACACAGTGTCAGTACAGAAACATTGACTACTGGGCCGATGATGTCCTCGGAGACCAATAGTCTACCCGCTGAAATATCGGCCCAGTGATAAACACGTAGATATATAATACACAGTGTCAGTACAGAAACACTGACTACTGGGCGGATGATGCCCTCGGAGACCAATAGTCTACCAGCTGAGGTATCGACCCAGTGATAAACACGTAGATATCTAATACACAGTGTCAGTACAGAAACATTGATTACTGGGCGGATGATGCCCTCGGAGACCAATAGTCTACCAGCTGAGGTATGGACCCAGTGATAAACAGATAGATATATAATACACAGTGTCAGTACAGAAATACTGACTACTGGGCGGATGATGCCCTCGGGGTCTAATAGTCTACCATCTGAGGTATCGACCCAGTGATAAACACGTAGATATATAATACACAGTGTCAGTACAGAAACATTGACTACTGGGCGGATGATGCCCTCGGAGACCAATAGTCTACCAGCTGAGGTATCGACCCAGTGATAAACACGTAGATATCTAATACACAGTGTCAGCACAGAAACACTGACTACTGGGCGGATGATGCCCTCGGAGACCAATAGTCTACCAGCAGAGGTATCGACCCAGTGATAAACACGTAGATATCTAATACACGGTGTCAGTACAGAAACACTGACTACTGGGCGGATGATGCCCTCGGAGACCAATAGTCTACCAGCTGAGGTATCGACCCAGTGATAAATACGTAGATATATAATACACAGTGTCAGTACAGAAATACTGACTACTGGACGGATGATGCCCTCGGGGACTAATAGTCTACCAGCTGAGGTATCGACCCAGTGATAAACACGTAGATATATAATACACAGTGTCAGTACAGAAACATTGACTACTGGGCCGATGATGTCCTCGGAGATCAATAGTCTACCAGCTGAAGTATCGGCCCAGTGATAAACACGTAGATATATAATACACAGTGTCAGTACAGAAACACTGACTACTGAGCGGATGATGCCCTCGGAGACCAATAGTCTACCAGCAGAGGTATCGACCCAGTGATAAACACGTAGATATCTAATACACAGTGTCAGTACAGAAACACTAATTACTGGGCGGATGATGCCCTCGGAGACCAATAGTCTACCAGCAGAGGTATCGACCCAGTGATAAACAGGTAGATATATAATACACAGTGTCAGTACAGAAACACTGACTACTGGGCGGATGATGCCCTCGGAGACCAATAGTCTACCAGCTGAGGTATCGACCCAGTGATAAACAAGTAGATATCTAATACACAGTGTCAGTACAGAAACATTGATTACTGGGCGGATGATGCCCTCGGAGACCAATAGTCTACCAGCTGAGGTATCGACCCAGTGATAAACACGTAGATATATAATACACAGTGTCAGTACAGAAACATTGACTACTGGGCGGATGATGCCCTCGGAGACCAATAGTCTACCAGCTGAGGTATCGACCCAGTGATAAACACGTAGATATCTAATACACAGTGTCAGTACAGAAACACTGACTACTGGGCGGATGATGCCCTCGGAGACCAATAGTCTACCAGCAGAGGTATCGACCCAGTGACAAACACGTAGATATCTGATACACGGTGTCAGTACAGAAACACTGACTAATGGGCGGATGATGCCCTCGGAGACCAATAGTCTACCAGCTGAGGTATCGACCCAGTGATAAATACGTAGATATATAATACACAGTGTCAGTACAGAAATACTGACTACTGGGCAGATGATGCCCTCGGAGACCAATAGTCTACCAGCAGAGGTATCGACCCAGTGATAAACACCTAGGTATCTAATACACAGTGTCAGTACATAAACACTGATTACTGGACGGATGATGCCCTCGGAGACCAATAGTCTACCAGCTGAGGTATCGACCGAGTGATAAACACGTAGATATATAATATACAGTGTCAGTACAGAAATACTGATTACTGGGCGGATGATGCCCTCGGGGACTAATTGTCTACCATCTGAGGTATCGACCGAGTGATAAACACGTAGATATATAATACACAGTGTCAGTACAGAAACATTGATTACTGGGCGGATGATGCCCTCGGAGACCAATAGTCTACCAGCTGAGGTATCGACCCAGTGATAAACACGTAGATATATAATACACAGTGTCAGTACAGAAATACTGACTACTGGGCGGATGATGCCCTCGGGGACTAATAGTCTACCATCTGAGGTATCGACCGAGTGATAAACACGTAGATATATAATACACAGTGTCAGTACAGAAACATTGACTACTGAGCGGATGATGCCCTCGGAGACCAATAGTCTACCAGCTGAGGTATCGACCCAGTGATAAACACGTAGATATCTAATACACAGTGTCAGTACAGAAACACTGATAACTGGGCGGATGATGCCCTCGGAGACTAATAGTCTACCAGCAGAGGTATCGACCCAGTGATAAACACGTAGATATATAATACACAGTATCAGTACAGACACACTGACTACTGGGCGAAAGATGCCCTCGGAGACCAATAGTCTACCAGCAGAGGTATCGACCCAGTGATAAACACGTAGATATCTAATACACAGTGTCAGTACAGAAACACTGACTACTTGGCGGATGATGCCCTCGGAGACCAATAGTCTACCAGCTGAGGTATCGACCCAGTGATAAACACGTAGATATCTAATAAACCATGCCAGTGCCGAAACACTGACTACTGGACGGATGATGCCCTCGGAGACTAATATTCTACCAGCAGAGGTATCGACCCAGTGATAAACACGTATATATCTAATACACAGTGTCAGTACAGAAACACTGACTACAGGGCGAATGATGCCATTGCAGACCAATAGTCTACCAGCTGAGGTATCGACCCAGTGATAAACACGTAGATATCTAATACACAGTGTCAGTACAGAAACACTGACTACTGGGCGGATGATGCCCTCGGAGACCAATAGTCTACCAGCTGAGGTATCGACCCAGTGATAAACACGTAGATATCTAATACACAGTGTCAGTACAGAAACACTGACTACTGGGAGGATGATGCCCTCAGAGACCAATAGTCTACCAGCTGAGGTATCGACCCAGTGATAAACACGTAGATATCTAATACACAGTGTCAGTACAGAAACACTGACTACTGGGCGGATGATGCCCTCGGAGACCAATAGTCTACCAGCTGAGGTATAGACCCAGTGATAAACACGTAGATATCTAATACACAGTGTCAGTACAGAAACACTGACTACTGGGCGGATGATGTCCTCGAAGACCAATAGTCTACCAGCTGAGGTATAGACCCAGTGATAAACACGTAGATATCTAATACACAGTGTCAGTACAGAAACACTGACTACTGGACGGATGATGCCCTCGGAGACCAATAGTCTACCAGCAGAGGGATGGACCCAGTGATAAACACGTAGATATCTAATACACAGTGTCAGTACAGAAACATTGATTACTGGGCGGATGATGCCCTCGGAGACCAATAGTCTACCAGCTGAGGTATCGACCCAGTGATAAACAGGTAGATATATAATACACAGTGTCAGTACAGAAATACTGACTACTGGGCGGATGATGCCATCGGGGACTAATAGTCTACCATCTGAGGTATCGACCCAGTGATAAACACGTAGATATATAATACACAGTGTCAGTACAGAAACATTGACTACTGGGCGGATGATGCCCTCGGAGACTAATAGTCTACCAGCTGAGGTATCGACCCAGTGATAAACACGTAGATATCTAATACACAGTGTCAGTACAGAAACACTGATAACTGGGCGGATGATGCCCTCGGAGACCAATAGTCTACCAGCAGAGGTATCGACCCAGTGATAAACACGTAGATATATAATACACAGTATCAGTACAGAAACATTGACTACTGGGCCGATGATGTCCTCGGAGACCAATAGTCTACCAGTTGAAATATAGGCCCAGTGATAAACACGTAAATATATAATACACAGTGTCAGCACAGAAACACTGACTACTGGACGGATGATGCCCTCGGAGACCAATAGTCTACCAGCTGAGGTATCGACCCAGTGATAAACACGTAGATATCTAATACACAGTGTCAGTACAGAAACATTGATTACTGGGCGGATGATGCCCTCGGAGACCAATAGTCTACCATCTGAGATATCGACCCAGTGATAAACAGGTAGATATATAATACACAGTGTCAGTACAGAAATACTGACTACTGGGCGGATGAAGCTCTCGGGGACTAATAGTCTACCATCTGAGGTATCGACCCAGTGATAAACACGTAGATATATAATACACAGTGTCAGTACAGAAACATTGACTACTGGGCGGATGATGCCCTCGGAGACCAATAGTCTACCATCTGAGGTATCGACCCAGTGATAAACACGTAGATATCTAATACACAGTGTCAGCACAGAAACACTGACTACTGGGCGGATGATGCCCTCGGAGACCAATAGTCTACCAGCAGAGGCATCGACCCAGTGATAAACACGTAGATATCTAATACACGGTGTCAGTACAGAAACACTGACTACCTGGCGGATGATGCCCTCGGAGACCAATAGTCTACCATCTGAGGTATCGACCCAGTGATAAATACGTAGATATATAATACACAGTGTCAGTACAGAAATACTGACTACCGGGCGGATGATGCCCTCGGGGACTAATTGTCTACCAGCTGAGGTATCGACCCAGTGATAAACACGTAGATATATAATACACAGTGTCAGTACAGAAACATTGACTACTGGGCCGATGATGTCCTCGGAGATCAATAGTCTACCAGCTGAAGTATCGGCCCAGTGATAAACACGTAGATATATAATACACAGTGTCAGTACAGAAACACTGACTACTGGGCGGATGATGCCCTCGCAGACCAATAGTCTACCAGCAGAGGTATCGACCCAGTGATAAACAGGTAGATATATAATACACAGTTTCAGTACAGAAATACTGACTACTGGGCGGATGATGCCCTCGGGGACTTATAGTGTACCATCTGAGGTATCGACCCAGTGATAAACACGTAGATATATAATACACAGTTTCAGTACAGAAATACTGACTACTGGGCGGATGATGCCCTCGGGGACTAATAGTCTACCATCTGAGGTATCGACCCAGTGATAAACACGTAGATATATAATACACAGTGTCAGTACAGAAACATTGAATACTGGGCGGATGATGCCCTCGGAGACCAATAGTCTACCAGCTGAGGTATCGACCCAGTGATAAACACGTAGATATCTAATACACAGTGTCAGTACAGAAACACTGATAACTGGGCGGATGATGCCCTCGGATACTAATAGTCTACCAGCCGAGGTATCGACCCAGTGATAAACAGGTAGATATATAATACACAGCTTCAGTACAGAAATACTGACTACTGGGCGGATGATGGCCTCGGGGACTAATAGTCTACCATCTGAGGTATCGACCCAGTGATAAACACGTAGATATATAATACACAGTGTCAGTACAGAAACATTGAATACTGGGCGGATGATGCCATCGGAGACCAATAGTCTACCAGCTGAGGTATCGACCCAGTGATAAACACGTAGATATCTAATACACAGTGTCAGTACAGAAACACTGATAACTGGGCGGATGATGCCCTCGGATACTAATAGTCTACCAGCAGAGGTATCGACCCAGTGATAAACACGTAGATATATAATACACAGTATCAGTACAGACACACTGACTACTGGGCGGATGATGCCCTCGGAGACCAATAGTCTACCAGCAGAGGTATCGACCCAGTGATAAACACGTAGATATCTAATACACAGTGTCAGTACAGAAACACTGACTACTGGGCGGATGATGCCCTCGGAGACCAATAGTCTACCAGCTGAGGTATCGACCCAGTGATAAACACGCAGATATCTAATACACAGTGCCAGTACAGAAACACTGACTACTGGGCGGATGATGCCCTCTGAGACCAACAGTCTACCAGCTGAGGTATCGACCCAGTGATAAACACGTAGATATCTAATAAACCATGCCAGTGCCGAAACACTGACTAATGGGCGGATGATGCCCTCGGAGACCAATAGTCTACCAGCAGAGGTATCGACCCAGTGATAAACACGTAGATATCTAATACACAGTGTCATTACAGAAACACTGACTACAGGGCGGATGATGCCATTGCAGACCAATAGTCTACCAGCTGAGGTATCGACCCAGTGATAAACACGTAGATATCTAATACACAGTGTCAGTACAGAAACACTGACTACTGGGCGGATGATGCCCTTGGAGACCAATAGTCTACCAGCTGAGGTATCGACCCAGTGATAAACACGTAGATATCTAATACACAGTGTCAGTACAGAAACATTGACTACTGGGCGGATGATGCCCTCAGAGACCAATAGTCTACCAGCTGAGGTATCGACCCAGTGATAAACAGGTAGATATATAATACACAGTTTCAGTACAGAAATACTGACTACTGGGCGGATGATGCCCTCGGGGACTAATAGTCTACCATCTGAGGTATCGACCCAGTGATAAACACGTAGATATATAATACACATTTCAGTACAGAAATACTGACTACTGGGCGGATGATGCCCACGGGGACTAATAGTCTACCATCTGAGGTATCGACCCAGTGATATACACGTAGATATATAATACACAGTGTCAGTACAGAAACATTGAATACTGGGCGGATGATGCCCTCGGAGACCAATAGTCTACCAGCTGAGGTATCGACCCAGTGATAAACACGTAGATATCTAATACACAGTGTCAGTACAGAAACACTGATAACTGGGCGGATGATGCCCTCGGATACTAATAGTCTACCAGCAGAGGTATCGACCCAGTGATAAACAGGTAGATATATAATACACAGTTTCAGTACAGAAATACTGACTACTGGGCGGATGATGCCCTCGGGAACTAATAGTCTACCATCTGAGGTATCGACCCAGTGATAAACACGTAGATATATAATACACAGTGTCAGTACAGAAACATTGAATACTGGGCGGATGATGCCCTCGGGGACCAATAGTCTACCAGCTGAGGTATCGACCCAGTGATAAACACGTAGATATCTAATACACAGTGTCAGTACAGAAACACTGATAACTGGGCGGATGATGCCCTCGGATACTAATAGTCTACCAGCAGAGGTATCGACCCAGTGATAAACACGTAGATATATAATACACAGTATCAGTACAGACACACTGACTACTGGGCGGATGATGCCCTCGGAGACCAATAGTCTACCAGCAGAGGTATCGACCCAGTGATAAAGACGTAGATATCTAATACACAGTGTCAGTACAGAAACACTGACTACTGGGCGGATGATGCCCTCGGAGACCAATAGTCTACCAGCTGAGGTATCGACCCAGTGATAAACACGTAGATATCTAATACACAGTGCCAGTACAGAAACACTGACTACTGGGCGGATGATGCCCTCTGAGACCAATAGTCTACCAGCTGAGGTATCGACCCAGTGATAAACACGTAGATATCTAATAAACCATGCCAGTGCCGAAACACTGACTACTGGGCGGATGATGCCCTCGGAGACCAATAGTCTACCAGCAGAGGTATCGACCCAGTGATAAACACGTAGATATCTAATACACAGTGTCAGTACAGAAACACTGACTACAGGGCGGATGATGCCATTGCAGACCAATAGTCTACCAGCTGAGGTATCGACCCAGTGATAAACACGTAGATATCTAATACACAGTGTCAGTACAGAAACACTGACTACTGGGCGGATCATGCCCTCGGAGACCAATAGTCTACCAGCTGAGGTATCGACCCAGTGATAAACACGTAGATATCTAATACACAGTGTCAGTACAGAAACACTGACTACTGGGCGGATGATGCCCTCGGAGACCAATAGTCTACCAGCTGAGATATCGACCCAGTGATAAACACGTTGATATCTAATACACAGTGTCAGTACAGAAACACTGACTACTGGGCGGATGATGCCCTCGGAGACCAATAGTCTACCAGCTGAGGTATAGACCCAGTGATAAACACGTAGATATCTAATACACAGTGTCAGTACAGAAACACTGACTACTGGGCGGATGATGCCCTCGGGGACTAATAGTCTACCAGCTGAGGTATCGACCCAGTGATAAACACGTAGATATATAATACACAGTGTCAGTACAGAAACATTGAATACTCGGCGGATGATGCCCTCGGAGACCAATAGTCTACCAGCTGAGGTATCGACCCAGTGATAAACACGTAGATATCTAATACACAGTGTCAGTACAGAAACACTGATAACTTGGCGGATGATGCCCTCGGATACTAATAGTCTACCAGCAGAGGTATCGACCCAGTGATAAACAGGTAGATATATAATACACAGTTTCAGTACAGAAATACTGACTACTGGGCGGATGATGCCCTCGGGGACTAATAGTCTACCATCTGAGGTATCGACCCAGTGATAAACACGTAGATATATAATACACAGTGTCAGTACAGAAACATTGAATACTGGGCGTATGATGCCCTCGGAGACCAATAGTCTACCAGCTGAGGTATCGACCCAGTGATAAACACGTAGATATCTAATGCACAGTGTCAGTACAGAAACACTGATAACTGGGCGGATGATGCCCTCGGATACTAATAGTCTACCAGCAGAGGTATCGACCCAGTGATAAACACGTAGATATATAATACACAGTATCGGTACAGACACACTGACTACTGGGCGGATGATGCCCTCGGAGACCAATAGTCTACCAGCAGAGGTATCGACCCAGTGATAAACACGTAGATATCTAATACACAGTGTCAGTACAGAAACACTGACTACTGGGCGGATGATGCCCTCGGAGACCAATAGTCTACCAGCTGAGGTATCGACCCAGTGATAAACACGTAGATATCTAATACACAGTGCCAGTACAGAAACACTGACTACTGGGCGGATGATGCCCTCTGAGACCAATAGTCTACCAGCTGAGGTATCGACCCAGTGATAAACACGTAGATATCTAATAAACCATGCCAGTGCCGAAACACTGACTACTGGGCGGATGATGCCCTCGGAGACCAATAGTCTACCAGCAGAGGTATCGACCCAGTGATAAACACGTAGATATCTAATACACAGTGTCAGTACAGAAACACTGACTACTGGGCGGATGATGCCATTGCAGACCAATAGTCTACCAGCTGAGGTATCGACCCAGTGATAAACACGTAGATATCTAATACACAGTGTCAGTACAGAAACACTGACTACTGGGCGGATGATGCCCTCGGAGACCAATAGTCTAACCGCTGAGGTATCGACCCAGTGATAAACACGTAGATATCTAATACACAGTGTCAGTACAGAAACACTGACTACTGGGCGGATGATGCCCTCGGAGACCAATAGTCTACCAGCTGAGATATCGACCCAGTGATAAACACGTTGATATCTAATACACAGTGTCAGTACAGAAACATTGAATACTGGGCGGATGATGCCCTCGGAGACCAATAGTCTACCAGCTGAGGTATCGACCCAGTGATAAACACGTAGATATCTAATACACAGTGTCAGTACAGAAACACTGATAACTGGGCGGATGATGCCCTCGGATACTAATAGTCTACCAGCAGAGGTATCGACCCAGTGATAAACAGGTAGATATATAATACACAGTTTCAGTACAGAAATACTGACTACTGGGCGGATGATGCCCTCGGGGACTAATAGTCTACCATCTGAGGTATCGACCCAGTGATAAACACGTAGATATATAATACACAGTATCAGTACAGACACACTGACTACTGGGCGGATGATGCCCTCGGAGACCAATAGTCTACCAGCAGAGGTATCGACCCAGTGATAAACACGTAGATATCTAATACACAGTGTCAGTACAGAAACACTGACTACTGGGCGGATGATGCCCTCGGAGACCAATAGTCTACCAGCTGATGTATCGACCCAGTGATAAACACGTAGATATCTAATACACAGTGCCAGTACAGAAACACTGACTACTGGGCGGATGATGCCCTCTGAGACCAATAGTCTACCAGCTGAGGTATCGACCCAGTGATAAACACGTAGATATCTAATAAACCATGCCAGTGCCGAAACACTGACTACTGGGCGGATGATGCCCTCGGAGACCAATAGTCTACCAGCAGAGGTATCGACCCAGTGATAAACATGTAGATATCTAATACACAGTGTCAGTACAGAAACACTGACTACAGGGCGGATGATGCCATTGCAGACCAATAGTCTACCAGCTGAGGTATCGACCCAGTGATAAACACGTAGATATCTAATACACAGTGTCAGTACAGAAACACTGACTACTGGGCGGGTGATGCCCTCGGAGACCAATAGTCTACCAGCTGAGATATCGACCCAGTGATAAACACGTTGATATCTAATACACAGTGTCAGTACAGAAACACTGACTACTGGGCGGATGATGTCCTCGGAGACCAATGGTCTACCAGCTGAGGTATCGACCCAGTGATAAACACGTAGATATATAATACACAGTGTCAGTACAGAAACATTGACTACTGGGCGGATGATGCCCTCGGAGACTAATAGTCTACCAGCTGAGGTATCGACCCAGTGATAAACACGTAGATATCTAATACACAGTGTCAGTACAGAAACACTGATAACTGGGCGGATGATGCCCTCGGAGACCAATAGTCTACCAGCAGAGGTATCAACCCAGTGATAAACACGTAGATATATAATACACAGTATCAGTACAGACACACTGACTACTGGGCGGATGATGCCCTCGGAGACCAATAGTCTACCAGCTGAGGTATCGACCCAGTGATAAACACGTAGATATCTAATACACAGTGCCAGTACAGAAACACTGACTACTGGGCGGATGATGCCCTCAGAGACCAATAGTCTACCAGCTGAGGTATCGACCCAGTGATAAACACGTAGATATCTAATAAACCATGCCAGTGCCGAAACACTGACTACTGGGCGGATGATGCCCTCGGAGACCAATATTCTACCAGCAGAGGTATCGACCCAGTGATAAACACGTAGATATCTAATACACAGTGTCAGTACAGAAACATTGATTACTGGGCGGATGATGCCCTCGGAGACCAATAGTCTACCAGCTGAGGTATCGACCCAGTGATAAACAGGTAGATATCTAATACACAGTGTAAGTACAGAAATACTGACTACTGGTCGGATGATGCCCTCGGGGACTAATAGTCTACCATCTGAGGTATCGACCCAGTGATAAACACGTAGATATATAATACACAGTGTCAGTACAGAAACATTGACTATTGGGCGGATGATGCCCTCGGAGACTAATAGTCTACCAGCTGAGGAATCGACCCAGTGATCAACACGTAGATATCTAATACACAGTGTCAGTACAGAAACACTGATAACTGGGCGGATGATGCCCTCGGAGACCAATAGTCTACCAGCAGAGGTATCGACTCAGTGATAAACCCGTAGATATATAATACACAGTGTCAGTACAGACATACTGACTACTGGGCGGATGATGCCCTCGGAGACCAATAGTCTACCAGCAGAGGTATCGACCGAGTGATAAACACGTAGATATCTAATACACAGTGTCAGTACAGAAACACTGACTACTAGGCGGATGATGCCCTCGGAGACCAATAGTCTACCAGCTGAGGTATCGACCCAGTGATAAACACGTAGATATCTAATACACAGTGCCAGTAACGAAACACTGACTACTGGGCGGATGATGCCCTCGGAAACCAATAGTCTACCAGCTGAGGTATCGACCCAGTGATAAACACGTAGATATCTAATAAACCATGCCAGTGCCGAAACACTGACTACTGGGCGGATGATGCCCTCAGAGACCAATATTCTACCAGCAGAGGTATCGACCCAGTGATAAACACGTAGATATCTAATACACAGTGTCAGTACAGAAACACTGACTACAGGGCGGATGATGCCACTGCAGACCAATAGTCTACCAGCTGAGGTATCGACCCAGTGATAAACACGTAGATATCTAATACACAGTGTCAGTACAGAAACACTGACTACTGGGCGGATGATGCCCTCGGAGACCAATAGTCTACCAGCTGAGGTATCGACCCAGTGATAAACACGTAGATATCTAATACACAGTGTCAGTACAGAAACACTGACTACTGGGAGGATGATGCCCTCGGAGACCAATAGTCTACCAGCTGAGGTATCGACCCAGTGATAAACACGTAGATATCTAATACACAGTGTCAGTACAGAAACACTGACTACTGGGCGGATGATGCCCTCGGAGACCAATAGTCTACCAGCTGAGGTATCGACCCAGTGATAAACACGTAGATATCTAATACACAGTGTCAGTACAGAAACACTGACTACTGGGCGGATGATGTCCTCGGAGACCAATAGTCTACCAGCAGAGGTATCGACCCAGTGATAAACACGTAGATATCTAATACACAGTGTCAGTACAGAAACATTGATTACTGGGCGGATGATGCCCTCTGAGACTAATAGTCTACCAGCTGAGGTATCGACCCAGTGATAAACACGTAGATATATAATACACAGTGTCAGTACAGAAACATTGACTACTGGGCGGATGATGCCCTCGGAGACTAATAGTCTACCAGCTGAGGTATCGACCCAGTGATAAACACGTAGATATCTAATACACAGTGTCAGTACAGAAACACTGATATCTGGGCGGATGATGCCCTCGGAGACCAATAGTCTACCATCTGAGGTATCGACCCAGTGATAAACACGTAGATATATAATACACAGTGTCAGTACAGAACATTGACTATTGGGCGGATGATGCCCTCGGAGACTAATAGTCTACCAGCTGAGGAATCGACCCAGTGATCAACACGTAGATATCTAATACACAGTGTCAGTACAGAAACACTGATAACTGGGCGGATGATGCCCTCGGAGACCAATAGTCTACCAGCAGAGGTATCGACCCAGTGATAAACCCGTAGATATATAATACACAGTGTCAGTACAGACATACTGACTACTGGGCGGATGATGCCCTCGGAGACCAATAGTCTACCAGCAGAGGTATCGACCGAGTGATAAACACGTAGATATCTAATACACAGTGTCAGTACAGAAACACTGACTACTGGGCGGAAGATGCCCTCGGAGACCAATAGTCTACCAGCTGAGGTATCGACCCAGTGATAAACACGTAGATATCTAATACACAGTGCCAGTAACGAAACACTGACTACTGGGCGGATGATGCCCTCGGAAACCAATAGTCTACCAGCTGAGGTATCGACCCAGTGATAAACACGTAGATATCTAATAAACCATGCCAGTGCCGAAACACTGACTACTGGGCGGATGATGCCCTCAGAGACCAATATTCTACCAGCAGAGGTATCGACCCAGTGATAAACACGTAGATATCTAATACACAGTGTCAGTACAGAAACACTGACTACAGGGCGGATGATGCCACTGCAGACCAATAGTCTACCAGCTGAGGTATCGACCCAGTGATAAACACGTAGATATCTAATACACAGTGTCAGTACAGAAACACTGACTACTGGGCGGATGATGCCCTCGGAGACCAATAGTCTACCAGCTGAGGTATCGACCCAGTGATAAACACGTAGATATCTAATACACAGTGTCAGTACAGAAACACTGACTACTGGGCGGATGATGCCCTCGGAGACCAATAGTCTACCAGCTGAGGTATCGACCCAGTGATAAACACGTAGATATCTAATACACAGTGTCAGTACAGAAACACTGACTACTGGGCGGATGATGCCCTCGGAGACCAATAGTCTACCAGCTGAGGTATCGACCCAGTGATAAACACGTAGATATCTAATACACAGTGTCAGTACAGAAACACTGACTACTGGGCGGATGATGTCCTCGGAGACCAATAGTCTACCAGCAGAGGTATCGACCCAGTGATAAACACGTAGATATCTAATACACAGTGTCAGTACAGAAACATTGATTACTGGGCGGATGATGCCCTCTGAGACTAATAGTCTACCAGCTGAGGTATCGACCCAGTGATAAACACGTAGATATATAATACACAGTGTCAGTACAGAAACATTGACTACTGGGCGGATGATGCCCTCGGAGACTAATAGTCTACCAGCTGAGGTATCGACCCAGTGATAAACACGTAGATATCTAATACACAGTGTCAGTACAGAAACACTGATATCTGGGCTGATGCCCTCGGAGACCAATAGTCTACCAGCTGAGGTATCGACCCAGTGATAAACACATAGATATCTAATACACAGTGCCAGTACAGAAACACTGACTACTGGGCGGATGATGCCCTCGGAGACCAATTGTCTACCAGCTGAGGTATCGACCCAGTGATAAACACGTAGATATAAAATACACATTGTCAGTACAGAAACACTGACTACTGGGCGGATGATGCCCTCAGAGACCAATAGTCTACCAGCTGAGGTATCGACCCAGTGATAAACACGTAGATATCTAATAAACCATGCCAGTGCCGAAACACTGACTACTGGGCGGATGATGCCCTCGGAGACCAATATTCTACCAGCAGAGGTTTCGACCCAGTGATAAACACGTAGATATCTAATACACAGTGTCAGTACAGAAACACTGACTACTGGGCAGATGATGCCCTCGGGGGCTAATAGTCTACCATCTGAGGTATCGACCTAGTGATAAACACGTAGATATATAATACACAGTGTCAGTACAGAAACATTGACTACTGGGCGGATGATGCCCTCGGAGACCAATAGTCTACCAGCTGAGGTATCGACCCAGTGATAAACACGTAGATATCTAATACACAGTGTCAGTACAGAAACACTGATAACTGGGCGGATGATGCCCTCGGAGACCAATAGTCTACCAGCAGAGGTATCGACCCAGTGATAAATACGTAGATATATAATACACAGTATCAATACAGACACACTGACTACTGGGCGGATGATGCTCTCGGAGACCAATAGTCTACCAGCAGAGGTATCGACCCAGTGATAAACACGTAGATATCTAATACACAGTGTCAGTACAGAAACACTGACTACTGGGCGGATGATGCCCTCGGAGACCAATAATCTACCAGCTGAGGTATCGACCCAGTGATAAACACGTAGATATCTAATACACAGTGCCAGTACAGAAACACTGACTACTGGGCGGATGATGCCCTCGGAGACCAATAGTCTACCAGCTGAGGTATCGACCCAATGATAAACACGTCGATATATAATACACATTGTCAGTACAGAAACACTGACTACTGGGCGGATGATGTCCTCAGAG
This sequence comes from Bathymodiolus septemdierum, assembly GCA_963383655.1. Taxonomy (NCBI): domain Eukaryota; kingdom Metazoa; phylum Mollusca; class Bivalvia; order Mytilida; family Modiolidae; genus Bathymodiolus; species Bathymodiolus septemdierum. The sequence goes on along the minus strand of OY726518.1, from coordinate 118,980,167 downwards.
ACCAATAGTCTACCAGCTGAGGTATCGACCCAGTGATAAACACGTAGATATCTAATAAACCATGCCAGTGCCGAAACACTGACTACTGGGCGGATGATGCCCTCGGAGACCAATATTCTACCAGCAGAGGTATCGACCCAGTGATAAACACGTAGATATCTAATACACAGTGTCAGTACAGAAACACTGACTACAGGGTGGATGATGCCATTGCAGACCAATAGTCTACGAGCTGAGGTATCGACCCAGTGATAAACACGTAGATATCTAATACACATTGTCAGTACAGAAACACTGACTACTGGGCGGATGATGTCCTCGGACACCAATAGTTTACCAGCTGAGGTATCGACCCAGTGATAAACACGTAGATATCTAATACACAGTGTCAGTACAGAAACACTGACTACTGGGCGGATGATGCCCTCGGAGATCAATAGTCTACCAGCTGAGGTATCGACCCAGTGATAAACACGTAGGTATCTAATACACAGTGTCAGTACAGAAACACTGACTACTGGGAGGATGATGCCCTCGGAGACCAATAGTCTACCAGCTGAGGTATCGACCCAGTGATAAACACGTAGATATATAATACACAGTGTCAGTACAGAAACACTGACTACTGGGAGAATGATGCCCTCGGAGACCAATAGTTTACCAGCTGAGGTATCGACCTAGTGATAAACACGTAGATATCTAATACACAGTGTCAGTACAGAAACACTGACTACTGGGCGGATGATGCCCTAGGAGACCAATAGTCTACCAGCTGAGGTATCGACCCAGTGATGAACAGGTAGATATCTAATACACAGTGTCAGTACAGAAACACTGACTACTGGACGGATGATGCCCTCGGAGAACAATAGTCTACCAGCTGAGGTATCGACCCAGTGATAAACACGTAGATATCTAATACACAGTGTCAGTACAGAAACACTGACTACTGGACGGATGATGCCCTCGAAGACCAATAGTCTACCAGCTGAGGTATCGACCCAGTGATAAACACGTAGATATCTAATACACAGTGTCAGTACAGAAACACTGACTACTCGGCGGATGATGTCCTCGGAGACCAATAGTCTACCAGCTGAGGTATCGACCCAGTGATAAACACGTAGATATCTAATACACAGTGTCAGTACAGAAACACTGACTACTGGGAGGATGATGCCTTGGGAGACCAATAATCTACCAGCTGAGGTATCCACCCAGTGATAAACACGTAGATATCTAATACACAGTGTCAGTACAGAAACACTGACTACTGGGAGGATGATGCCCTCGGAGACCAATAGTCTACCAGCAGAGGTATCGACCCAGTGATAAACACGTAGATATCTAATACACAGTGTCAGTACAGAAACATTGACTTCTGGGCGGATGATGCCCTCGGAGACCAATAGTCTACCAGCTGAGGTATCGACCCAGTGATAAACACGTAGATATCTAATACACAGTGTCAGTACAGAAACACTGACTACTGGGCGGATGATGCCCTCGGGGACTAATAGTCTACCAGGTGAGGTATCGACCCAGTGATAAACACGTAGATATATAATACACAGTGTCAGTACAGAAACACTGACTACTGGGCGGATGATGCCCTCGGAGACCAATAGTCTACCAGCTGAGGTATCGATCCAGTGATAAACACGTAGATATATAATACACAGTGTCAGTACAGAAACACTGACTACAGGGCGGATGATGCCATTGCAGACCAATAGTCTACCAGCTGAGGTATCGACCCAGTGATAAACACGTAGATATCTAATACACAGTGTCAGTACAGAAACACTGACTACTGGGCGGATGATGCCATTGCAGACCAATAGTCTACCAGCTGAGGTATCGATCCAGTGATAAACACGTAGATATCAAATACACAGTGTCAGTACAGAAACACTGACTACTGGGCGGATGATGCCCTCAGAGGCCAATAGTCTACCAGCTGAGGTATCGACCCAGTGATAAACACGTAGATATCTAATACACAGTGTCAGTACAGAAACACTGATTACTGGGAGGATGATGCCCTCGGAGACCAATAGTCTAACAGCTGAGATATCGACCCAGTGATAAACACGTAGATATCTAATACACACTGTCAGTACAGAAACACTGACTACTGGGCGGATGATGTCCTTGGAGACCAATAGTCTACCAGCTGAGGTATCGACCCAGTGATAAACACGTAGATATCTAATAAACCATGCCAGTGCCGAAACACTGACTACAGGGCGGATGCTGCACCCGGAGACCAATATTCTACCAGCAGAGGTATCGACCCAGTGATAAACACGTAGATATCTAATACACAGTGTCAGTACAGAAACACTGACTACAGGGTGGATGATGCCATTGCAGACCAATAGTCTACGAGCTGAGGTATCGACCCAGTGATAAACACGTAGATATCTAATACACAGTGTCAGTACAGAAACACTGACTACTGGGCGGATGATGTCCTCGGAGACCAATAGTTTACCAGCTGAGGTATCGAACCAGTGATAAACACGTAGATATCTAATACACAGTGTCAGTACAGAAACACTGACTACTGGGCGGATGATGCCCTCGGAGATCAATAGTCTACCAGCTGAGGTATCGACCCAGTGATGAACAGGTAGATATCTAATACACAGTGTCAGTACAGAAACACTGACTACTGGAAGGATGATGCCCTCGGAGACCAATAGTCTACCAGCTGAGGTATCGACCCAGTGATAAACACGTAGATATCTAATACACAGTGTCAGTACAGAAACACTGACTACGGGACGGATGATGCCCTCCGAGACCAATAGTCTACCAGCTGAGGTATCGACCCAGTGATAAACACGTAGATATATAATACACAGTGTCAGTACAGAAACACTGACTACTGGGAGAATGATGCCCTCGGAGACCAATAGTTTACCAGCTGAGGTATCGACCTAGTGATAAACACGTAGATATCTAATACACAGTGTCAGTACAGAAACACTGACTACTGGGCGGATGATGCCCTAGGAGACCAATAGTCTACCAGCTGAGGTATCGACCCAGTGATGAACAGGTAGATATCTAATACACAGTGTCAGTACAGAAACACTGACTACTGGACGGATGATGCCCTCGAAGAACAATAGTCTACCAGCTGAGGTATCGACCCAGTGATAAACACGTAGATGTCTAATACACAGTGTCAGTACAGAAACACTGACTACTGGACGGATGATGCCCTCGAAGACCAATAGTCTACCAGCTGAGGTATCGACCCAGTGATAAACACGTAGATATCTAATACACAGTGTCAGTACAGAAACACTGACTACTCGGCGGATGATGTCCTCGGAGACCAATAGTCTACCAGCTGAGGTATCGACCTTGTGATAAACACGTAGATATATAATACACAGTGTCAGTACAGAAACACTGACTACTGGGAGGATGATGCCTTGGGAGACCAATAATCTACCAGCTGAGGTATCCACCCAGTGATAAACACGTAGATATCTAATACACAGTGTCAGTACAGAAACACTGACTACTGGGAGGATGATGCCCTCGGAGACCAATAGTCTATCAACAGAGGTATCGACCCAGTGATAAACACGTAGATATCTAATACACAGTGTCAGTACAGAAACATTGACTACTGGGCGGATGATGCCCTCGGAGACCAATAGTCTACCAGCTGAGGTATCGACCCAGTGATAAACACGTAGATATCTAATACACAGTGTCAGTACAGAAACACTGACTACTGGGCGGATGATGCCCTCGGGGACTAATAGTCTACCAGGTGAGGTATCGACCCAGTGATAAACACGTAGATATATAATACACAGTGTCAGTACAGAAACACTGACTACTGGGCGGATGATGCCCTCGGAGACCAATAGTCTACCAGCTGAGGTATCGACCCAGTGATAAACACGTAGATATATAATACACAGTGTCAGTACAGAAACACTGACTACAGGGCGGATGATGCCATTGCAGACCAATAGTCTACCAGCTGAGGTATCGACCCAGTGATAAACACGTAGATATCTAATACACAGTGTCAGTACAGAAACACTGACTACTGGGCGGATGATGCCATTGCAGACCAATAGTCTACCAGCTGAGGTATCGATCCAGTGATAAACACGTAGATATCAAATACACAGTGTCAGTACAGAAACACTGACTACTGGGCGGATGATGCCCTCAGAGACCAATAGTCTACCAGCTGAGGTATCGACCCAGTGATAAACACGTAGACATCTAATACACAGTGTCAGTACAGAAACACTGATTACTGGGAGGATGATGCCCTCGGAGACCAATAGTCTACCAGCTGAGATATCGACCCAGTGATAAACACGTAGATATCTAATACACAGTGTCAGTACAGAAACACTGACTACTGGGCGGATGATGTCCTCGGAGACCAATAGTCTACCAGCTGAGGTATCGACCCAGTGATAAACACGTAGATATCTAATAAACCATGCCAGTGCCGAAACACTGACTACTGGGCGGATGATGCCCTCGGAGACCAATATTCTACCAGCAGAGGTATCGACCCAGTGATAAACACGTAAATATCTAATACACAGTGTCAGTACAGAAACACTGACTACAGGGTGGATGATGCCATTGCAGACCAATAGTCTACGAGCTGAGGTATCGACCCAGTGATAAACACGTAGATATCTAATACACAGTGTCAGTACAGAAACACTGACTACTGGGCGGATGATGTCCTCGGAGACCAATAGTTTACCAGCTGAGGTATCGAACCAGTGATCAACACGTAGATATCTAATACACAGTGTCAGTACAGAAACACTGACTACTGGGCGGATGATGCCCTCGGAGATCAATAGTCTACCAGCTGAGGTATCGACCCAGTGATAAACACGTAGATATATAATACACAGTGTCAGTACAGAAACACTGACTACTGGGAGAATGATGCCCTCGGAGACCAATAGTTTACCAGCTGAGGTATCGACCTAGTGATAAACACGTAGATATCTAATACACAGTGTCAGTACAGAAACACTGACTACTGGGCGGATGATGCCCTCGGAGACCAATAGTCTACCAGCTGAGGTATCGACCCAGTGATGAACAGGTAGATATCTAATACACAGTGTCAGTACAGAAACACTGACTACTGGACGGATGATGCCCTCGGAGAACAATAGTCTACCAGCTGAGGTATCGACCCAGTGATAAACACGTAGATATCTAATACACAGTGTCAGTACAGAAACACTGACTACTGGACGGATGATGCCCTCGGAGACCAATAGTCTACCAGCTGAGGTATCGACCCAGTGATAAACACGTAGATATCTAATACACAGTGTCAGTACAGAAACACTGACTACTCGGCGGATGATGTCCTCGGAGACCAATAGTCTACCAGCTGAGGTATCGACCCAGTGATAAACACGTAGATATCTAATACACAGTGTCAGTACAGAAACACTGTCTACTGGGAGGATGATGCCTTGGGAGACCAATAATCTACCAGCTGAGATATCCACCCAGTGATAAACACGTAGATATCTAATACACAGTGTCAGTACAGAAACACTGACTACTGGGAGGATGATGCCCTCGGAGACCAATAATCTACCAGCACAGGTATCGACCCAGTGATAAACACGTAGATATCTAATACACAGTGTCAGTACAGAAACATTGACTACTGGGCGGATGATGCCCTCGGAGACCAATAGTCTACCAGCTGAGGTATCGACCCAGTGATAAACACGTAGATATCTAATACACAGTGTCAGTACAGAAACACTGACTACTGAGCGGATGATGCCCTCGGGGACTAATAGTCTACCAGGTGAGGTATCGACCCAGTGATAAACACGTAGATATATAATACACAGTGTCAGTACAGAAACACTGACTACTGGGCGGATGATGCCCTCGGAGACCAATAGTCTACCAGCTGAGGTATCGACCCAGTGATAAACACGTAGATATATAATACACAGTGTCAGTACAGAAACACTGACTACTGGGCGGATGATGCCATTGCAGACCAATAGTCTACCAGCTGAGGTATCGACCCAGTGATAAACACGTAGATATCTAATACACAGTGTCAGTACAGAAACACTGACTACTGGGCGGATGATGCCATTGCAGACCAATAGTCTACCAGCTGAGGTATCGATCCAGTGATAAACACGTAGATATCAAATACACAGTGTCAGTACAGAAACACTGACTACTGGGCGGATGATGCCCTCAGAGACCAATAGTCTACCAGCTGAGGTATCGACCCAGTGATAAACACGTAGATATCTAATACACAGTGTCAGTACAGAAACACTGATTACTGGGAGGATGATGCCCTCGGAGACCAATAGTCTACCAGCTGAGATATCGACCCAGTGATAAACACGTAGATATCTAATACACAGTGTCAGTACAGAAACACTGACTACTGGGCGGATGATGTCCTCGGAGACCAATAGTCTACCAGCTGAGGTATCGACCCAGTGATAAACACGTAGATATCTAATATACAGTGTCAGTACAGAAACACTGACTACTGATCGGATGATGCCTTGGGAGACCAATAGTCTACCAGCTGAGGTATCGACCCAGTGATAAACACGTAGATATCTAATACACAGTGTCAGTACAGAAACACTGACTACTGGGAGGATGATGCCCTCGGGGACTAATAGTCTACCAGCTGAGGTATCGACCCAGTGATAAACACGTAGATATCTAATACACAGTGTCAGTACAGATACACTGACTACTGGACGGATGATGCCCTCGGAGACCAATAGTCTACCAGCAGAGGTATCGACCCAGTGATAAACACATAGATATCTAATACACAGTGTCAGTACAGAAACATTGACTACTGGGCGGATGCTGCCCTCGGAGACCAATAGTCTACCAGTTGAGGTATCGACCCAGTGATAAACACGTAGATATCTAATACACAGTGTCAGTACAGAAACACTGACTACTGGGCGGATGATTCCCTCGGGGACTAATAGTCTACCAGGTGAGGTATCGACCCAGTGACAAACACGTAGATATATAATACACAGTGTCAGTACAGAAACATTGACTACTGGGCGGATGATGTCCTCGGAAACCAATAGTCTACCAGCTGAAGTATCGGCCCAGCGATAAACACGTAGATATATAATACACAGTGTCAGTACAGAAACAGTGACTACTGGGCGGATGATGCTCTCGGAGACCAATAGTCTACCAGCAGAGGTATCTACCCAGTGATAAACACGCAGATATATAATACACAGTGTCAGTACAGAAACACTGACTACTGGGCGGATGATGCCCTCGGAGACCAATAGTCTACCAGCAGAGGTATCGACCCAGTGATAAACACGTAGATATCTAATACACAGTGTCAGTACAGAAACACTGACTACTGGGCGGATGATGCCATTGCAGACCAATAGTCTACCAGCTGAGGTATCGACCCAGTGATAAACACGTAGATATCTAATACACAGTGTCAGTACAGAAACACTGACTACTGGGCGGATGATGCCCTCGGAGACCAATAGTCTACCAGCTGAGGTATCGATCCAGTGATAAACACGTAGATATCTAATACACAGTGTCAGTACAGAAACACCGACTACTGGGCGGATCATGTCCTCGGAGACCAATAGTCTACCAGCTGAGGTATCCACCCAGTGATAAACACGTAGCTATCTAATACACAGTGTCAGTACAGAAACACTGATTACTTGGAGGATGATGCCCTCGGAGACCAATAGTCTACCAGCAGAGGTATCGACCCAGTGATAAACACGTAGATATATAATACACAGTGTCAGTACAGAAACACTGACTACTGGGCGGATGATGCCCTCGGAGACTAATAGTCTACCAGCTGAGGTATCGATCCAGTGATAAACACGTAGATATCTAATACACAGTGTCAGTACAGAAACACTGACTACTTTACGGATGATGCCCTCGGAGACCAATAGTCTACCAGCTGAGGTATCGACCCAGTGATAAACACGTAGATATCTAATACACAGTGTCAGTACAGAAACATTGACTACTGGGCGGATGATGCCCTCGGAGACCAATAGTCTACCAGCTGAGGTATCGACCCAGTGATAAACACGTAGATATCTAATACACAGTGTCAGTACAGAAACACTGACTACTGGGCGGATGATGTCCTCGGAGACCAATAGTCTACCAGCTGAGGTATCGACCCAGTGATAAACACGTAGATATCTAATACACAGTGTCAGTACAGAAACACTGACTACTGGGCGGATGATGCCTTGGGAGACCAATAGTCTACCAGCTGAGGTATCCACCCAGTGATAAACACGTAGCTATCTAATACACAGTGTCAGTATAGAAACACTGACTACTGAGAGGATGATGCCCTCGGAGACCAATAGTCTACCAGCTGAGGTATCGACCCAGTGATAAACACGTAGATATATAATACACAGTGTCAGTACAGAAACACTGACTACTGGGCGGATGATGCCCTGGGGGACTAATAGTCTACCAGCTGAGGTATCGACCCAGTGATAAACACGTAGATATCTAATACACAGTGTCAGTACAGAAACACTGACGACTGGACGGATGATGCCCTCGGAGACCAATAGTCTACCAGCTGAGGTATCGACCCAGTGATAAACACGTCGATATCTAATACACAGTGTCAGTACAGAAACACTGACGACTGGACGGATGATGCCCTCGGAGACCAATAGTCTACCAGCTGAGGTATCGACCCAGTGATAAACACGTCGATATCTAATACACAGTGTCAGTACAGAAACATTGACTACTGGGCGGATGATGCCCTCGGAGACCAATAGTCTACCAGCTGAGGTATCGACCCAGTGATAAACACGTAGTTATCTAATACACAGTGTCAGTACGGAAACACTGACTACTGGGCGGATGATGCCCTCGGGGACTAATAGTCTACCAGCTGAGGTATCGACCCAGTGATAAACACGTAGATATATAATACACATTGTCAGTACAGAAACATTGACTACTGGGCGGATGATGTCCTCTTAAACCAATAGTCTACCAGCTTAAGTATCGGCCCAGTGATAAACACGTAGATATATAATACACAGTGTCAGTACAGAAACACTGACTACTGGGCGGATGATGTCCTCGGAGACCAATAGTCTACCAGCTGAGCTATCGACCCAGTGATAAACATGTAGATATCTAATACACAGTGTCAGTACAGAAACACTGACTACTGGACGGATGATGCCTTGGGAGACCAATAGTCTACCAGCTGAGGTATCGACCCAGTGATAAACAGGTAGATATCTAATACAGAGTGTCAGTACAGAAACCCTGACTACTGGGAGGATGATGCCCTCGGAGACCAATAGTCTACCAGCTGATGTATCGACCCAGTGATAAACACGTAGATATATAATACACAGTGTCAGTACAGAAACACTGACTACTGGGCGGATGATGCCCTCGAAGACCAATAGTCTACCAGCTGAGGTATCGACCCAGTGATAAACACGTAGATATCTAATACACAGTGTCAGTACGGAAACACTGACTACTGGGCGGATGATTCCCTCGGGGACTAATCGTCTACCAGGTGAGGTATCGACCCAGTGACAAACACGTAGATATATAATACACAGTGTCAGTACAGAAACATTGACTACTGGGCGGATGATGTCCTCGGAAACCAATAGTCTACCAGCTGAAGTATCGGCCCAGCGATAAACACGTAGATATATAATACACAGTGTCAGTACAGAAACATTGACTACTGGGCGGATGATGCCCTCGGAGACCAATAGTCTACCAGCTGAGGTATCGACCCAGTGATAAACACCTAGTTATCTAATACACAGTGTCAGTACGGAAACACTGACTACTGGGCGGATGATGCCCTCGGGGACTAATAGTCTACCAGCTGAGGTATCGACCCAGTGATAAACACGTAGATATATAATACACATTGTCAGTACAGAAACATTGACTACTGGGCGGATGATGTCCTCTGAAACCAATAGTCTACCAGCTTAAGTATCGGCCCAGTGATAAACACGTAGATATATAATACACAGTGTCAGTACAGAAACACTGACTACTGGGCGGATGATGTCCTCGGAGACCAATAGTCTACCAGCTGAGCTATCGACCCAGTGATAAACATGTAGATATCTAATACACAGTGTCAGTACAGAAACACTGACTACTGGACGGATGATGCCTTGGGAGACCAATAGTCTACCAGCTGAGGTATCGACCCAGTGATAAACAGGTAGATATCTAATACAGAGTGTCAGTACAGAAACCCTGACTACTGGGAGGATGATGCCCTCGGAGACCAATAGTCTACCAGCTGATGTATCGACCCAGTGATAAACACGTAGATATATAATACACAGTGTCAGTACAGAAACACTGACTACTGGGCGGATGATGCCCTCGGAGACCAATAGTCTACCAGCTGAGGTATCGACCCAGTGATAAACACGTAGATATCTAATACACAGTGTCAGTACGGAAACACTGACTACTGGGCGGATGATTCCCTCGGGGACTAATCGTCTACCAGCTGAGGTATCGACCCAGTGACAAACACGTAGATATATAATACACAGTGTCAGTACAGAAACATTGACTACTGGGCGGATGATGTCCTCGGAAACCAATAGTCTACCAGCTGAAGTATCGGCCCAGCGATAAACACGTAGATATATAATACACAGTGTCAGTACAGAAACACTGACTACTGGGCGGATGATGCCCATCGGAGACTAATAGTCTACCAGCTGAGTTATCGACCCAGTGATAAACACGTAGATATCTAATACACAGTGTCAGTACAGAAACACTGACTACTGGGCGGATGATGCCCTCGGAGACCAATAGTCTACCAGCAGAGGTATCTACCCAGTGATAAACACGCAGATATATAATACACAGTGTCAGTACAGAAACACTGACTACTGGGAGGATGATGCCCTCGGACACCAATAGTCTACCAGCTGAGGTATCGACCCAGTGATAAACACGTAGATATCTAATACACAGTGTCAGTACAGAAACACTGATTACTGGGAGGATGATGCCCTCGGAGACCAATAGTCTACCAGTTGAGGTATCGACCCAGTGATAAACACGTAGATATCTAATACACAGTGTCAGTACAGAAACACTGACTACTGGGCGGATGATACCCTCGGAGACCAATAGTCTACCAGCTGAGGTATCGACCCAGTGATAAACACGTAGATATCTAATACACAGTGTCAGTTACTGGGCGGATCATGTCCTCGGAGACCAATAGTCTACCAGCTGAGGTATCGACCCAGTGATAAACACGTAGATATCTAATACACAGTGTCAGTACAGAAACACTGACTACTGGGCGGATGATGCCCTCGGGGACTAATAGTCTACCAGCTGAGGTATCGACCCAGTGATAAACACGTAGATATCTAATACACAGTGTCAGTACGGAAACACTGACTACTGGGCGGATGATTCCCTCGGGGACTAATAGTCTACCAGGTGAGGTATCGACCCAGTGACAAACACGTAGATATATAATACACAGTGTCAGTACAGAAACATTGACTACTGGGCGGATGATGTCCTAGGAAACCAATAGTCTACCAGCTGAAGTATCGGCCCAGCGATAAACACGTAGATATATAATACACAGTGTCAGTACAGAAACACTGACTACTGGGCGGATGATGCCCATCGGAGAATAATAATCTACCAGCTGAGGTATCGACCCAGTGATAAACACGTAGATATCTAATACACAGTGTCAGTACAGAAACACTGACTACTGGGCGGATGATGCCCTCGGACACCAATAGTCTACCAGCTGAGGTATCGACCCAGTGATAAACACGTCGATATCTAATACACAGTGTCAGTACAGAAACACTGACTACTGGGCGGATGATGCCCTCGGAGACCAATAGTCTACCAGCAGAGGTATCGACCCAGTGATAAACACGTAGATATCTAATACACAGTGTCAGTACAGAAACACTGATTACTGGGAGGATGATGCCCTTGGAGACCAATAGTCTACCAGTTGAGGTATCGACCCAGTGATAAACACGTAGATATCTAATACACAGTGTCAGTACAGAAACACTGACTACTGGGCGGATGATGCCCTCGGAGACCAATAGTCTACCAGCTGAGGTATCGACCCAGTGATAAACACGTAGATATCTAATACACAGTGTCAGTACAGAAACACTGACTACTGGGCGGATCATGTCCTCGGAGACCAATAGTCTACCAGCTGAGGTATCGACCCAGTGATAAACACGTAGATATCTAATACACAGTGTCAGTACAGAAACACTGACTACTGGGTGGATGATGCCTTGGGAGACCAATAGTCTACCAGCTGAGGTATCCACCCAGTGATAAACACGTAGATATCTAATACACAGTGTCAGTTACAGAAACACTGACTACTGGGAGGATGATGCCCTCGGAGACCAATAGTCTACCAGCTGAGGTATCGACCCAGTGATAAACACGTAGATATATAATACACAGTGTCAGTACAGAAACACTGACTACTGGGCGCATGATGCCCTCGGAGACTAATAGTCTACCAGCTGAGGTATCGACCCAGTGATAAACACGTAGATATCTAATACACAGTGTCAGTACAGAAACACTGACTACTGGGCGGATGATGCCCTCGGAGACCAATAGTCTACCAGCAGAGGTATCGACCCAGTGATAAACACGTAGATATCTAATACACAGTGTCAGTACAGAAACACTGACTACTGGGCGGATGATGCCATTGCAGACCAATAGTCTACCAGCTGAGGTATCGATCCAGTGATAAACACGTAGATATCTAATACACAGTGTCAGTACAGAAACACTCACTACTGGGCGGATGATGCCCTCGGAGACCAATAGTCTACCAGCTGAGGTATCGACCCAGTGATAAACACGTAGATATCTAATACACAGTGTCAGTACAGAAACACTGATTACTGGGAGGATGATGCCCTCGGAGACCAATAGTCTACCAGCTGAGGTATCGACCCAGTGATAAACACGTAGATATCTAATACACAGTGTCAGTACAGAAACACTGACTACTGGGAGGATGATGCCCTCGGAGACCAATAGTCTACCAGCTGAGGTATCGACCCAGTGATAAACACGTAGATATCTAATACACAGTGTCAGTACAGAAACACTGACTACTGGGCGGATCATGTCCTCGGAGACCAATAGTCTACCAGCTGAGGTATAGACCCAGTGATAAACACGTAGATATCTAATACACAGTGTCAGTACAGAAACACTGACTACTGGGCGGATGATGCCTTGGGAGACCAATAGTCTACCAGCTGAGGTATCCACCCAGTGATAAACACATAGCTATCTAATACACAATGTCAGTACAGAAACACTGACTACTGGGCGGATGATGCCCTCGGAGACCAATAGTCTACCAGCTGAGGTATCGACCCAGTGATAAACACGTAGATATCTAATACACAGTGTCAGTACAGAAACACTGACTACTGGGAGGATTATGCCCTCGGAGACCAATAGTCTACCAGCTGAGGTATCGACCCAGTGATAAACACGTAGATATATAATACACAGTGTCAGTACAGAAACACTGACTACTTTACGGATGATGCCCTCGGAGACCAATAGTCTACCAGCAGAGGTATCGACCCAGTGATAAACACGTAGATATCTAATACACAGTGTCAGTACAGAAACATTGACTACTGGGCGGATGATGCCCTCGGAGACCAATAGTCTACCAGCTGAGGTATCGACCCAGTGATAAACACGTAGATATCTAATACACAGTGTCAGTACAGAAACACTGACTACTGGGCGGATGAAGCCTTGGGAGACCAATAGTCTACCAGCTGAGGTATCCACCCAGTGATAAACACGTATCTATTTAATACACAGTGTCAGTAGAGAAACACTGACTTCTGAGAGGATGATGCCCTCGGAGACCAATAGTCTACCAGATGAGGTATCGACCTAGTGATAAACACGTAGATATATAATACACAGTGTCAGTACAGAAACACTGACGACTGGACGGATGATGCCCTCGGAGACCAATAGTCTACCAGCAGAGGTATCGACCCAGTGATAAACACGTCGATATCTAATACACAGTGTCAGTACAGAAACATTGACTACTGGGCGGATGATGCCCTCGGAGACCAATAGTCTACCAGCTGAGGTATCGACCCAGTTATACACAAGTAGATATCTAATACACAGTGTCAGTACAGAAACACTGACTACTGGGCGGATGATGCCCTCGGGGACTAATAGTCTACCAGGTGAGGTATCGACCCAGTGATAAACACGTAGATATATAATACACAGTGTCAGTACAGAAACATTGACTACTGGGCGGATGATGTACTCTGAAACCAATAGTCTACCAGCTGAAGTATCGGCCCAGTGATAAACACGTAGATATATAATACACAGTGTCAGTACAGAAACACTGACTACTGGGCGGATGATGTCCTCGGAGACCAATAGTCTACCAGCTGAGGTATCGACCCAGTGATAAACAGGTAGATATCTAATACACAGTGTCAGTACAGAAACACTGACTACTGGGCGGATGATGCCTTGGGAGACCAATAGTCTACCAGCTGAGGTTTCGACCCAATGATAAACACGTAGATATCTAATACACAGTGTCAGTACAGAAACACTGACTACTGGGCGGATGATGCCTCGGGGACTAATAGTCTACCAGGTGAGGTATCGACCCAGTGATAAACACGTAAATATATAATACACAGTGTCAGTACAGAAACATTGACTACTGGGCGGATGATGCACTCTGAAACCAATAGTCTACCAGCTGAAGTATCGGCCCAGTGATAAACACCTAGATATATAATACACAGTGTCAGTACAGAAACACTGACTACTGGGCGGATGATGTCCTCGGAGACCAATAGTCTACCAGCTGAGGTATTGACCCAGTGATAAACACGTAGATATCTAATACACAGTGTCAGTACAGAAACACTGACTACTGGGCGGATGATGCCCTCGGAGACCAATAGTCTACCAGCTGAGGTATCCACCCAGTGATAAACACGTAGCTATCTAATACACAGTGTCAGTACAGAAACACTGACTACTGGGAGGATGATACCCTCGGAGACCAATAGTCTACCAGCTGAGGTATCGACCCAGTGATAAACACGTAGATATATAATACACAGTGTCAGTACAGAAACACTGACTACTGGGCGAATGATGCCCTCGGAGACCAATAGTCTACCAGCTGAGGTATCGACCGAGTGATAAACACGTAGATATCTAATACACAGTGTCAGTACAGAAACACTGATTACTGGGAGGATGATGCCCTCGGAGACCAATAGTCTACCAGTTGAGGTATCGACCCAGTGATAAACACGTAGATATCTAATACACAGTGTCAGTACAGAAACACTGACTACTGGGCGGATGATGCCCTCGGAGACCAATAATCTACCAGCTGAGGTATCCACCCAGTGATAAACACGTAGCTATCTAATACACAGTGTCAGTACAGAAACACTGACTACTGGGAGGATGATACCCTCGGAGACCAATAGTCTACCAGCTGAGGTATCGACCCAGTGATAAACACGTAGATATATAATACACAGTGTCAGTACAGAAACACTGACTACTGGGCGGATGATGCCCTCGGAGACCAATAGTCTACCAGCTGAGGTATCGACCCAGTGATAAACACGTAGATATCTAATACACAGTGTCAGTACAGAAACACTGATTACTGGGAGGATGATGCCCTCGGAGACCAATAGTCTACCAGTTGAGGTATCGACCCAGTGATAAACACGTAGATATCTAATACACAGTGTCAGTACAGAAACACTGACTACTGGGCGGATGATGCCCTCGGAGACCAATAGTCTACCAGCTGTGGTATCGACCCAGTGATAAACACGTAGATATCTAATACACAGTGTCAGTACGGAAACACTGACTACTGGGCGGATGATTCCCTCGGAGACCAATAGTCTACCAGCAGAGGTATCTACCCAGTGATAAACACGCAGATATATAATACACAGTGTCAGTACAGAAACACTGACTACTGGGAGGATGATGCCCTCGGACACCAATAGTCTACCAGCTGAGGTATCGACCCAGTGATAAACACGTAGATATCTAATACACAGTGTCAGTACAGAAACACTGACTACTGGGCGGATGATGCCCTCGGAAACCAATAGTCTACCAGCTGAGGTATCGACCCAGTGATAAACACGTAGATATCTAATACACAGTGTCAGTACAGAAACACTGACTACTGGGCGGATGATGCCCTCGGAGACCAATAGTCTACCAGCAGAGGTATCTACCCAGTGATAAACACGTAGATATATAATACACAGTGTCAGTACAGAAACACTGACTACTGGGTGGATGATGCCCTCGGACACCAATAGTCTACCAGCTGAGGTATCGACCCAGTGATAAACACCTAGATATCTAATACACAGTGTCAGTACAGAAACATTGTTACTGGGCGGATGATGCCATTGCAGACCAATAGTCTACCAGCTGAGGTATCGACCCAGTGATAAACACGTAGATATCTAATACACAGTGTTAGTACAGAAACACTGACTACTTTACGGATGATGTCCTCGGAGACCAATAGTCTACCAGCTGAGGTATCGACCCAGTGATAAACACGTAGATATATAATACACAGTGTCAGTACAGAAACACTGACTACTGGGTGGATGATGCCCTCGGACACCAATAGTCTACCAGCTGAGGTATCGACCCAGTGATAAACACCTAGATATCTAATACACAGTGTCAGTACAGAAACATTGTTACTGGGCGGATGATGCCCTCGGAGACCAATAGTCTACCAGCTGAGGTATCGACTCAGTGATAAACACGTAGATATCTAATACACAGTGTCAGTACAGAAACACTGACTACTGGACGGATGATGCCCTCGGAGACCAATAGTCTACCAGCAGAGGTATCGACCCAGTGATAAACACGTAGATATCTAATACACAGTGTCAGTACAGAAACACTGATTACTGGGAGGATGATGCCCTCGGAGACCAATAGTCTACCAGTTGAGGTATCGACCCAGTGATAAACACGTAGATATCTAATACACAGTGTCAGTACAGAAACACTGACTACTGGGCGGATGATGCCCTCGGAGACCAATAGTCTACCAGCTGAAGTATCGACCCAGTGATAAACACGTAGATATCTAATACACAGTGTCAGTACGGAAACACTGACTACTGGGCGGATGATTCCCTCGGAGACCAATAGTCTACCAGCAGAGGTATCTACCCAGTGATAAACACGCAGATATATAATACACAGTGTCAGTACAGAAACACTGACTACTGGGAGGATGATGCCCTCGGACACCAATAGTCTACCAGCTGAGGTATCGACCCAGTGATAAACACGTAGATATCTAATACACAGTGTCAGTACAGAAACACTGACTACTGGGCGGATGATGCCCTCGGAGACCAATAGTCTACCAGCTGAGGTATCG
This sequence comes from Bathymodiolus septemdierum, assembly GCA_963383655.1. NCBI lineage: Eukaryota > Metazoa > Mollusca > Bivalvia > Mytilida > Modiolidae > Bathymodiolus > Bathymodiolus septemdierum. The sequence continues at coordinate 118,962,550 of OY726518.1, read as the reverse complement.
ACCCAGTGATAAACACGTAGATATCTAATACACAGTGTCAGTACAGAAACACTGACTACTGGGCGGATGATGCCCTCGGAGACCAATAGTCTACCAGCAGAGGTATCTACCCAGTGATAAACACGTAGCTATCTAATACACAGTGTCAGTTACAGAAACACTGACTACTGGGAGGATGATGCCCTCGGAGACCAATAGTCTACCAGCTGAGGTATCGACCCAGTGATAAACACGTAGATATATAATACACAGTGTCAGTACAGAAACACTGACTACTGGGCGGATGATGCCCTCGGAGACTAATAGTCTACCAGCTGAGGTATCGACCCAGTGATAAACACGTAGATATCTAATACACAGTGTCAGTACAGAAACACTGACTACTGGGCGGATGATGCCCTCGGAGACCAATAGTCTACCAGCAGAGGTATCGACCCAGTGATAAACACGTAGATATCTAATACACAGTGTCAGTACAGAAACACTGACTACTGGGCGGATGATGCCATTGCAGACCAATAGTCTACCAGCTGAGGTATCGATCCAGTGATAAACACGTAGATATCTAATACACAGTGTCAGTACAGAAACACTCACTACTGGGCGGATGATGCCCTCGGAGACCAATAGTCTACCAGCTGAGGTATCGACCCAGTGATAAACACGTAGATATCTAATACACAGTGTCAGTACAGAAACACTGATTACTGGGAGGATGATGCCCTCGGAGACCAATAGTCTACCAGCTGAGGTATCGACCCAGTGATAAACACGTAGATATCTAATACACAGTGTCAGTACAGAAACACTGACTACTGGGAGGATGATGCCCTCGGAGACCAATAGTCTACCAGCTGAGGTATCGACCCAGTGATAAACACGTAGATATATAATACACAGTGTCAGTACAGAAACACTGACTACTGGGCGGATCATGTCCTCGGAGACCAATAGTCTACCAGCTGAGGTATAGACCCAGTGATAAACACGTAGATATCTAATACACAGTGTCAGTACAGAAACACTGACTACTGGGCGGATGATGCCTTGGGAGACCAATAGTCTACCAGCTGAGGTATCCACCCAGTGATAAACACGTAGCTATCTAATACACAATGTCAGTACAGAAACACTGACTACTGGGCGGATGATGCCCTCGGAGACCAATAGTCTACCAGCTGAGGTATCGACCCAGTGATAAACACGTAGATATCTAATACACAGTGTCAGTACAGAAACACTGACTACTGGGAGGATTATGCCCTCGGAGACCAATAGTCTACCAGCTGAGGTATCGACCCAGTGATAAACACGTAGATATATAATACACAGTGTCAGTACAGAAACACTGACTACTGGGCGGATGATGCCCTCGGAGACCAATAGTCTACCAGCTGAGGTGTCGACCCAGTGATAAACACGTAGATATCTAATACACAGTGTCAGTACAGAAACACTGACTACTTTACGGATGATGCCCTCGGAGACCAATAGTCTACCAGCAGAGGTATCGACCCAGTGATAAACACGTAGATATCTAATACACAGTGTCAGTACAGAAACATTGACTACTGGGCGGATGATGCCCTCGGAGACCAATAGTCTACCAGCTGAGGTATCGACCCAGTGATAAACACGTAGATATCTAATACACAGTGTCAGTACAGAAACACTGACTACTGGGCGGATGATGCCTTGGGAGACCAATAGTCTACCAGCTGAGGTATCCACCCAGTGATAAACATGTAGCTATTTAATACACAGTGTCAGTAGAGAAACACTGACTTCTGAGAGGATGATGCCCTCGGAGACCAATAGTCTACCAGATGAGGTATCGACCTAGTGATAAACACGTAGATATATAATACACAGTGTCAGTACAGAAACACTGACGACTGGACGGATGATGCCCTCGGAGACCAATAGTCTACCAGCAGAGGTATCGACCCAGTGATAAACACGTCGATATCTAATACACAGTGTCAGTACAGAAACATTGACTACTGGGCGGATGATGCCCTCGGAGACCAATAGTCTACCAGCTGAGGTATCGACCCAGTGATACACAAGTAGATATCTAATACACAGTGTCAGTACAGAAACACTGACTACTGGGCGGATGATGCCCTCGGGGACTAATAGTCTACCAGGTGAGGTATCGACCCAGTGATAAACACGTAGATATATAATACACAGTGTCAGTACAGAAACATTGACTACTGGGCGGATGATGTACTCTGAAACCAATAGTCTACCAGCTGAAGTATCGGCCCAGTGATAAACACGTAGATATATAATACACAGTGTCAGTACAGAAACACTGACTACTGGGCGGATGATGTCCTCGGAGACCAATAGTCTACCAGCTGAGGTATCGACCCAGTGATAAACAGGTAGATATCTAATACACAGTGTCAGTACAGAAACACTGACTACTGGGCGGATGATGCCTTGGGAGACCAATAGTCTACCAGCTGAGGTTTCGACCCAATGATAAACACGTAGATATCTAATACACAGTGTCAGTACAGAAACACTGACTACTGGGCGGATGATGCCTCGGGGACTAATAGTCTACCAGGTGAGGTATCGACCCAGTGATAAACACGTAAATATATAATACACAGTGTCAGTAGAGAAACATTGACTACTGGGCGGATGATGTACTCTGAAACCAATAGTCTACCAGCTGAAGTATCGGCCCAGTGATAAACACGTAGATATATTATACACAGTGTCAGTACAGAAACACTGACTACTGGGCGGATGATGTCCTCGGAGACCAATAGTCTACCAGCTGAGGTATCGACCCAGTGATAAACACGTAGATATCTAATACACAGTGTCAGTACAGAAACACTGACTACTGGGCGGATGATGCCCTCGGACACCAATAGTCTACCAGCTGAGGTATCCACCGAGTGATAAACACGTAGCTATCTAATACACAGTGTCAGTACAGAAACACTGACTACTGGGAGGATGATACCCTCGGAGACCAATAGTCTACCAGCTGAGGTATCGACCCAGTGATAAACACGTAGATATATAATACACAGTGTCAGTACAGAAACACTGACTACTGGGCGAATGATGCCCTCGGAGACCAATAGTCTACCAGCTGAGGTATCGACCCAGTGATAAACACGTAGATATCTAATACACAGTGTCAGTACAGAAACACTGATTACTGGGAGGATGATACCCTCGGAGACCAATAGTCTACCAGTTGAGGTATCGACCCAGTGATAAACACGTAGATATCTAATACACAGTGTCAGTACAGAAACACTGACTACTGGGCGGATGATGCCCTCGGAGACCAATAGTCTACCAGCTGAGGTATCCACCCAGTGATAAACACGTAGCTATCTAATACACAGTGTCAGTACAGAAACACTGACTACTGGGAGGATGATACCCTCGGAGACCAATAGTCTACCAGCTGAGGTATCGACCCAGTGATAAACACGTAGATATATAATACACAGTGTCAGTACAGAAACACTGACTACTGGGCGGATGATGCCCTCGGAGACCAATAGTCTACCAGCTGAGGTATCGACCCAGTGATAAACACGTAGATATCTAATACACAGTGTCAGTACAGAAACACTGATTACTGGGAGGATGATGCCCTCGGAGACCAATAGTCTACCAGTTGAGGTATCGACCCAGTGATAAACACGTAGATATCTAATACACAGTGTCAGTACAGAAACACTGACTACTGGGCGGATGATGCCCTCGGAGACCAATAGTCTACCAGCTGTGGTATCGACCCAGTGATAAACACGTAGATATCTAATACACAGTGTCAGTACGGAAACACTGACTACTGGGCGGATGATTCCCTCGGAGACCAATAGTCTACCAGCAGAGGTATCTACCCAGTGATAAACACGCAGATATATAATACACAGTGTCAGTACAGAAACACTGACTACTGGGAGGATGATGCCCTCGGACACCAATAGTCTACCAGCTGAGGTATCGACCCAGTGATAAACACGTAGATATCTAATACACAGTGTCAGTACAGAAACACTGAATACTGGGCGGATGATGCCCTCGGAGACCAATAGTCTACCAGCTGAGGTATCGACCCAGTGATAAACACGTAGATATCTAATACACAGTGTCAGTACAGAAACACTGACTACTGGGCGGATGATGCCCTCGGAGACCAATAGTCTACCAGCAGAGGTATCTATCCAGTGATAATTACGTAGATATATAATACACAGTGTCAGTACAGAAACACTGACTACTGGGTGGATGATGCCCTCGGACACCAATAGTCTACCAGCTGAGGTATCGACCCAGTGATAAACACCTAGATATCTAATACACAGTGTCAGTACAGAAACATTGTTACTGGGCGGATGATGCCCTCGGAGACCAATAGTCTACCAGCTGAGGTATCGACTCAGTGATAAACACGTAGATATCTAATACACAGTGTCAGTACAGAAACACTGACTACTGGACGGATGATGCCCTCGGAGACCAATAGTCTACCAGCAGAGGTATCGACCCAGTGATAAACACGTAGATATCTAATACACAGTGTCAGTACAGAAACACTGATTACTGGGAGGATGATGCCCTCGGAGACCAATAGTCTACCAGTTGAGGTATCGACCCAGTGATAAACACGTAGATATCTAATACACAGTGTCAGTACAGAAACATTGACTACTGGGCGGATGATGCCCTCGGAGACCAATAGTCTACCAGCTGAAGTATCGACCCAGTGATAAACACGTAGATATCTAATACACAGTGTCAGTACAGAAACACTGACTACTGGTTGGATGATGCCCTCGGAGACCAATTGTCTACCAGCTGAAGTATCGACCCAGTGATAAACACGTAGATATCTAATACACAGTGTCAGTACAGAAACACTGACTACTGGGAGGATGATGCCCTCGGAGACCAATAGTCTACCAGTTGAGGTATCGACCCAGTGATAAACACGTAGATATCTAATACACAGTGTCAGTACAGAAACACTGACTACTGGGCGGATGATGCCCTCGGAGACCAATAGTCTACCAGCTGAAGTATAGACCCAGTGATAAACACGTAGATATATAATACACAGTGTCAGTACAGAAACACTGATTACTGGGAGGATGATGCCCTCGGAGACCAATAGTCTACGAGTTGAGGTATCGACCCAGTGATAAACACGTAGATATCTAATACACAGTGTCAGTACAGAAAGACTGACTACTGGGAGGATGATGCCCTCGGAGACCAATAGTCTACCAGCTGAGGTATCGACCCAGTGATAAACACGTAGATATCTAATACACAGTGTCAGTACAGAAACACTGACTACTGGGCGGATCATGTCTTCGGAGACCAATAGTCTACCAGCTGAGGTATCGACCCAGTGATAAACACGTAGATATATAATACACAGTGTCAGTACAGAAACACTGACTACTGGGCGGATGATGCCCTCGGAGACCAATAGTCTACCAGCTGAGGTATCGACCCAGTGATAAACACGTAGATATCTAATACACAGTGTCAGTACAGAAACATTGACTACTGGGCGGATGATGCCATTGCAGACCAATAGTCTACCAGCTGAGGTATCGATCCAGTGATAAACACGTAGATATCTAATACACAGTGTCAGTACAGAAACATTGACTACTGGGCGGATGATGCCATTGCAGACCAATAGTCTACCAGCTGAGGTATCGACCCAGTGATAAACACGTAGATATCTAATACACAGTGTTAGTACAGAAACACTGACTACTTTACGGATGATGTCCTCGGAGACCAATAGTCTACCAGCTGAGGTATCGACCCAGTGATAAACACGTAGATATATAATACACAGTGTCAGTACAGAAACACTGACTACTGGGTGGATGATGCCCTCGGACACCAATAGTCTACCAGCTGAGGTATCGACCCAGTGATAAACACCTAGATATCTAATACAGTGTCAGTACAGAAACATTGTTACTGGGCGGATGATGCCCTCGGAGACCAATAGTCTACCAGCTGAGGTATCGACTCAGTGATAAACACGTAGATATCTAATACACAGTGTCAGTACAGAAACACTGACTACTGGACGGATGATGCCCTCGGAGACCAATAGTCTACCAGCAGAGGTATCGACCCAGTGATAAACACGTAGATATCTAATACACAGTGTCAGTACAGAAACACTGATTACTGGGAGGAGGATGCCCTCGGAGACCAATAGTCTACCAGTTGAGGTATCGACCCAGTGATAAACACGTAGATATCTAATACACAGTGTCAGTACAGAAACACTGACTACTGGACGGATGATGCCCTCGGAGACCAATAGTCTACCAGCTGAAGTATCGACCCAGTGATAAACACGTAGATATCTAATACACAGTGTCAGTACGGAAACACTGACTACTGGGCGGATGATTCCCTCGGAGACCAATAGTCTACCAGCAGAGGTATCTACCCAGTGATAAACACGCAGATATCTAATACACAGTGTCAGTACAGAAACACTGACTACTGGGAGGATGATGCCCTCGGACACCAATAGTCTACCAGCTGAGGTATCGACCCAGTGATAAACACGTAGATATCTAATACACAGTGTCAGTACAGAAACACTGACTACTGGGCGGATGATGCCCTCGGAGACCAATAGTCTACCAGCTGAGGTATCGACCCAGTGATAAACACGTAGATATCTAATACACAGTGTCAGTACAGAAACACTGACTACTGGGCGGATGATGCCCTCGGAGACCAATAGTCTACCAGCAGAGGTATCTACCCAGTGATAAACACGTAGATATATAATACACAGTGTCAGTACAGAAACACTGACTACTGGGTGGATGATGCCCTCGGACACCAATAGTCTACCAGCTGAGGTATCGACCCAGTGATAAACACGTAGATATCTAATACACAGTGTCAGTACAGAAACATTGTTACTGGGCGGATGATGCTTTCGGAGACCAATAGTCTACCAGCTGAGGTATCGACTCAGTGATAAACACGTAGATATCTAATACACAGTGTCAGTACAGAAACACTGACTACTGGACGGATGATGCCCTCGGAGACCAATAGTCTACCAGCAGAGGTATCGACCCAGTGATAAACACGTAGATATCTAATACACAGTTTCAGTACAGAAACACTGATTATTGGGAGGATGATGCCCTCGGAGACCAATAGTCTACCAGTTGAGATATCGACCCAGTGATAAACACGTAGATATCTAATACACAGTGTCAGTACAGAAACACTGACTACTGGGCGGATGATGCCCTCGGAGACCAATAGTCTACCAGCTGAAGTATCGACCCAGTGATAAACACATAGATATCTAATACACAGTGTCAGTACAGAAACACTGACTACTGGTTGGATGATGCCCTCGGAGACCAATAGTCTACCAGCTGAAGTATCGACCCAGTGATAAACACGTAGATATCTAATACACAGTGTCAGTACAGAAACACTGACTACTGGGAGGATGATGCTCTCGGAGACCAATAATCTACCAGTTGAGGTATCGACCCAGTGATAAACACGTAGATATCTAATACACAGTGTCAGTACAGAAACACTGACTACTGGGCGGATGATGCCCTCGGAGACCAATAGTCTACCAGCTGAAGTATCGACCCAGTGATAAACATGTAGATATCTAATACACAGTGTCAGTACAGAAACACTGATTACTGGGAGGATGATGCCCTCGGAGACCAATAGTCTACGAGTTGAGGTATCGACCCAGTGATAAACACGTAGATATCTAATACACAGTGTCAGTACAGAAACACTGACTACTGGGAGGATGATGCCCTTGGAGACCAATAGTCTACCAGCTGAGGTATCGACCCAGTGATAAACACGTAGATATCTAATACACAGTGTCAGTACAGAAACACTGACTACTGGGCGGATCATGTCTTCGGAGACCAATAGTCTACCAGCTGAGGTATCGACCCAGTGATAAACACGTAGATATATAATACACAGTGTCAGTACAGAAACACTGACTACTGGGCGGATGATGCCCTCGGAGACCAATAGTCTACCAGCTAAGGTATCGACCCAGTGATAAACACGTAGATATCTAATACACAGTGTCAGTACAGAAACACTGACTACTGGGCGGATGATGCCCTCGGAGACCAATAGTCTACCAGCTGAGGTATCGACCCAGTGATAAACACGTAGATATCTAATACACAGTGTCAGTACAGAAACACTGACTACTGGGCGGATCATGTCCTCGGAGACCAATAGTCTACCAGCTGAGGTATCGACCCAGTGATAAACACGTAGATATCTAATACACAGTGTCAGTACAGAAACACTGACTACTGGGTGGATGATGCCTTGGGAGACCAATAGTCTACCAGCTGAGGTATCCACCCAGTGATAAACACGTAGATATCTAATACACAGTGTCAGTTACAGAAACACTGACTACTGGGAGGATGATGCCCTCGGAGACCAATAGTCTACCAGCTGAGGTATCGACCCAGTGATAAACACGTAGATATATAATACACAGTGTCAGTACAGAAACACTGACTACTGGACGGATGATGCCCTCGGAGACCAATAGTCTACCAGCTGAAGTATCGACCCAGTGATAAACACGTAGATATCTAATACACAGTGTCAGTACGGAAACACTGACTACTGGGCGGATGATTCCCTCGGAGACCAATAGTCTACCAGCAGAGGTATCTACCCAGTGATAAACACGCAGATATATAATACACAGTGTCAGTACAGAAACACTGACTACTGGGAGGATGATGCCCTCGGACACCAATAGTCTACCAGCTGAGGTATCGACCCAGTGATAAACACGTAGATATCTAATACACAGTGTCAGTACAGAAACACTGACTACTGGGCGGATGATGCCCTCGGAGACCAATAGTCTACCAGCTGAGGTATCGACCCAGTGATAAACACGTAGATATCTAATACACAGTGTCAGTACAGAAACACTGACTACTGGGCGGATGATGCCCTCGGACACCAATAGTCTACCAGCTGAGGTATCGACCCAGTGATAAACACCTAGATATCTAATACACAGTGTCAGTACAGAAACATTGTTACTGGGCGGATGATGCTTTCGGAGACCAATAGTCTACCAGCTGAGGTATCGACTCAGTGATAAACACGTAGATATCTAATACACAGTGTCAGTACAGAAACACTGACTACTGGACGGATGATGCCCTCGGAGACCAATAGTCTACCAGCAGAGGTATCGACCCAGTGATAAACACGTAGATATCTAATACACAGTTTCAGTACAGAAACACTGATTACTGGGAGGATGATGCCCTCGGAGACCAATAGTCTACCAGTTGAGATATCGACCCAGTGATAAACACGTAGATATCTAATACACAGTGTCAGTACAGAAACACTGACTACTGGGCGGATGATGCCCTCGGAGACCAATAGTCTACCAGCTGAAGTATCGACCCAGTGATAAACACATAGATATCTAATACACAGTGTCAGTACAGAAACACTGACTACTGGTTGGATGATGCCCTCGGAGACCAATAGTCTACCAGCTGAAGTATCGACCCAGTGATAAACACGTAGATATCTAATACACAGTGTCAGTACAGAAACACTGACTACTGGGAGGATGATGCTCTCGGAGACCAATAGTCTACCAGTTGAGGTATCGACCCAGTGATAAACACGTAGATATCTAATACACAGTGTCAGTACAGAAACACTGACTACTGGGCGGATGATTCCCTCGGAGACCAATAGTCTACCAGCTGAAGTATCGACCCAGTGATAAACACGTAGATATCTAATACACAGTGTCAGTACAGAAACACTGATTACTGGGAGGATGATGCCCTCGGAGACCAATAGTCTACGAGTTGAGGTATCGACCCAGTGATAAACACGTAGATATCTAATACACAGTGTCAGTACAGAAACACTGACTACTGGGAGGATGATGCCCTCGGAGACCAATAGTCTACCAGCTGAGGTATCGACCCAGTGATAAACACGTAGATATCTAATACACAGTGTCAGTACAGAAACACTGACTACTGGGCGGATCATGTCTTCGGAGACCAATAGTCTACCAGCTGAGGTATCGACCCAGTGATAAACACGTAGATATATAATACACAGTGTCAGTACAGAAACACTGACTACTGGGCGGATGATGCCCTCGGAGACCAATAGTCTACCAGCTAAGGTATCGACCCAGTGATAAACACGTAGATATCTAATACACAGTGTCAGTACAGAAACACTGACTACTGGGCGGATGATGCCCTCGGAGACCAATAGTCTACCAGCTGAGGTATCGACCCAGTGATAAACACGTAGATATCTAATACACAGTGTCAGTACAGAAACACTGACTACTGGGCGGATCATGTCCTCGGAGACCAATAGTCTACCAGCTGAGGTATCGACCCAGTGATAAACACGTAGATATCTAATACACAGTGTCAGTACAGAAACACTGACTACTGGGTGGATGATGCCTTGGGAGACCAATAGTCTACCAGCTGAGGTATCCACCCAGTGATAAACACGTAGATATCTAATACACAGTGTCAGTTACAGAAACACTGACTACTGGGAGGATGATGCCCTCGGAGACCAATAGTCTACCAGCTGAGGTATCGACCCAGTGATAAACACGTAGATATATAATACACAGTGTCAGTACAGAAACACTGACTACTGGGCGGATGATGCCCTCGGAGACTAATAGTCTACCAGCTGAGGTATCGACCCAGTGATAAACACGTAGATATCTAATACACAGTGTCAGTACAGAAACACTGACTACTGGGCGGATGATGCCCTCGGAGACCAATAGTCTACCAGCAGAGGTATCGACCCAGTGATAAACACGTAGATATCTAATACACAGTGTCAGTACAGAAACACTGACTACTGGGCGGATGATGCCATTGCAGACCAATAGTCTACCAGCTGAGGTATCGATCCAGTGATAAACACGTAGATATCTAATACACATTGTCAGTACAGAAACACTCACTACTGGGCGGATGATGCCCTCGGAGACCAATAGTCTACCAGCTGAGGTATCGACCCAGTGATAAACACGTAGATATCTAATACACAGTGTCAGTACAGAAACACTGATTACTGGGAGGATGATGCCCTCGGAGACCAATAGTCTACCAGCTGAGGTATCGACCCAGTGATAAACACGTAGATATCTAATACACAGTGTCAGTACAGAAACACTGACTACTGGGAGGATGATGCCCTCGGAGACCAATAGTCTACCAGCTGAGGTATCGACCCAGTGATAAACACGTAGATATCTAATACACAGTGTCAGTACAGAAACACTGACTACTGGGCGGATCATGTCCTCGGAGACCAATAGTCTACCAGCTGAGGTATAGACCCAGTGATAAACACGTAGATATCTAATACACAGTGTCAGTACAGAAACACTGACTACTGGGCGGATGATGCCTTGGGAGACCAATAGTCTACCAGCTGAGGTATCCACCCAGTGATAAACACATAGCTATCTAATACACAATGTCAGTACAGAAACACTGACTACTGGGCGGATGATGCCCTCGGAGACCAATAGTCTACCAGCTGAGGTATCGACCCAGTGATAAACACGTAGATATCTAATACACAGTGTCAGTACAGAAACACTGACTACTGGGAGGATTATGCCCTCGGAGACCAATAGTCTACCAGCTGAGGTATCGACCCAGTGATAAACACGTAGATATATAATACACAGTGTCAGTACAGAAACACTGACTACTGGGCGGATGATGCCCTCGGAGACTAATAGTCTACCAGCTGAGGTGTCGACCGAGTGATAAACACGTAGATATCTAATACACAGTGTCAGTACAGAAACACTGACTACTTTACGGATGATGCCCTCGGAGACCAATAGTCTACCAGCAGAGGTATCGACCCAGTGATAAACACGTAGATATCTAATACACAGTGTCAGTACAGAAACATTGACTACTGGGCGGATGATGCCCTCGGAGACCAATAGTCTACCAGCTGAGGTATCGACCCAGTGATAAACACGTAGATATCTAATACACAGTGTCAGTACAGAAACACTGACTACTGGGCGGATGAAGCCTTGGGAGACCAATAGTCTACCAGCTGAGGTATCCACCCAGTGATAAACACGTAGCTATTTAATACACAGTGTCAGTAGAGAAACACTGACCTCTGAGAGGATGATGCCCTCGGAGACCAATAGTCTACCAGATGAGGTATCGACCTAGTGATAAACACGTAGATATATAATACACAGTGTCAGTACAGAAACACTGACGACTGGACGGATGATGCCCTCGGAGACCAATAGTCTATCAGCAGAGGTATCGACCCAGTGATAAACACGTCGATATCTAATACACAGTGTCAGTACAGAAACATTGACTACTGGGCGGATGATGCCCTCGGAGACCAATAGTCTACCAGCTGAGGTATCGACCCAGTTATACACAAGTAGATATCTAATACACAGTGTCAGTACAGAAACACTGATTACTGGGCGGATGATGGCCTCGGGGACTAATAGTCTACCAGGTGAGGTATCGACCCAGTGATAAACACGTAGATATATAATACACAGTGTCAGTACAGAAACATTGACTACTGGGCGGATGATGTACTCTGAAACCAATAGTCTACCAGCTGAAGTATCGGCCCAGTGATAAACACGTAGATATATAATACACAGTGTCAGTACAGAAACACTGACTACTGGGCGGATGATGTCCTCGGAGACCAATAGTCTACCAGCTGAGGTATCGACCCAGTGATAAACAGGTAGATATCTAATACACAGTGTCAGTACAGAAACACTGACTACTGGGCGGATGATGCCTTGGGAGACCAATAGTCTACCAGCTGAGGTTTCGACCCAATGATAAACACGTAGATATCTAATACACAGTGTCAGTACAGAAACACTGACTACTGGGCGGATGATGCCTCGGGGACTAATAGTCTACCAGGTGAGGTATCGACCCAGTGATAAATACGTAAATATATAATACACAGTGTCAGTACAGAAACATTGACTACTGGGCGCATGATGCACTCTGAAACCAATAGTCTACCAGCTGAAGTATCGGCCCAGTGATAAACACCTAGATATATAATACACAGTGTCAGTACAGAAACACTGACTACTGGGCGGATGATGTCCTCGGAGACCAATAGTCTACCAGCTGAGGTATTGACCCAGTGATAAACACGTAGATATCTAATACACAGTGTCAGTACAGAAACACTGACTACTGGGCGGATGATGCCCTCGGAGAACAATAGTCTACCAGCTGAGGTATCCACCCAGTGATAAACACGTAGCTATCTAATACACAGTGTCAGTACAGAAACACTGACTACTGGGAGGATGATACCCTCGGAGACCAATAGTCTACCAGCTGAGGTATCGACCCAGTGATAAACACGTAGATATATAATACACAGTGTCAGTACAGAAACACTGACTACTGGGCGAATGATGCCCTCGGAGACCAATAGTCTACCAGCTGAGGTATCGACCCAGTGATAAACACGTAGATATCTAATACACAGTGTCAGTACAGAAACACTGACTACTGGGCGGATGATGCCCTCGGAGACCAATAGTCTACCAGCTGAGGTATCCACCCAGTGATAAACACGTAGCTATCTAATACACAGTGTCAGTACAGAAACACTGACTACTGGGAGGATGATACCCTCGGAGACCAATAGTCTACCAGCTGAGGTATCGACCCAGTGATAAACACGTAGATATATAATACACAGTGTCAGTACAGAAACACTGACTACTGGGCGGATGATGCCCTCGGAGACCAATAGTCTACCAGCTGAGGTATCGACCCAGTGATAAACACGTAGATATCTAATACACAGTGTCAGTACAGAAACACTGATTACTGGGAGGATGATGCCCTCGGAGACCAATAGTCTACCAGTTGAGGTATCGACCCAGTGATAAACACGTAGATATCTAATACACAGTGTCAGTACAGAAACACTGACTACTGGGCGGATGATGCCCTCGGAGACCAATAGTCTACCAGCTGTGGTATCGACCCAGTGATAAACACGTAGATATCTAATACACAGTGTCAGTACGGAAACACTGACTACTGGGCGGATGATTCCCTCGGAGACCAATAGTCTACCAGCAGAGGTATCTACCCAGTGATAAACACGCAGATATATAATACACAGTGTCAGTACAGAAACACTGACTACTGGGAGGATGATGCCCTCGGACACCAATAGTCTACCAGCTGAGGTATCGACCCAGTGATAAACACGTAGATATCTAATACACAGTGTCAGTACAGAAACACTGACTACTGGGCGGATGATGCCCTCGGAGACCAATAGTCTACCAGCTGAGGTATCGACCCAGTGATAAACACGTAGATATCTAATACACAGTGTCAGTACAGAAACACTGACTACTGGGCGGATGATGCCCTCGGAGACCAATAGTCTACCAGCAGAGGTATCTACCCAGTGATAAACACGTAGATATATAATACACAGTGTCAGTACAGAAACACTGACTACTGGGTGGATGATGCCCTCGGACACCAATAGTCTACCAGCTGAGGTATCGACCCAGTGATAAACACCTAGATATCTAATACACAGTGTCAGTACAGAAACATTGTTACTGGGCGGATGATGCCATTGCAGACCAATAGTCTACCAGCTGAGGTATCGACCCAGTGATAAACACGTAGATATCTAATACACAGTGTTAGTACAGAAACACTGACTACTTTACGGATGATGTCCTCGGAGACCAATAGTCTACCAGCTGAGGTATCGACCCAGTGATAAACACGTAGATATATAATACACAGTGTCAGTACAGAAACACTGACTACTGGGTGGATGATGCCCTCGGACACCAATAGTCTACCAGCTGAGGTATCGACCCAGTGATAAACACCTAGATATCTAATACACAGTGTCAGTACAGAAACATTGTTACTGGGCGGATGATGCCCTCGGAGACCAATAGTCTACCAGCTGAGGTATCGACTCAGTGATAAACACGTAGATATCTAATACACAGTGTCAGTACAGAAACACTGACTACTGGACGGATGATGCCCTCGGAGACCAATAGTCTACCAGCAGAGGTATCGACCCAGTGATAAACACGTAGATATCTAATACACAATGTCAGTACAGAAACACTGATTACTGGGAGGATGATGCCCTCGGAGACCAATAGTCTACCAGTTGAGGTATCGACCCAGTGATCAACACGTAGATATCTAATACACAGTGTCAGTACAGAAACACTGACTACTGGGCGGATGATGCCCTCGGAGACCAATAGTCTACCAGCTGAAGTATCGACCCAGTGATAAACACGTAGATATCTAATACACAGTGTCAGTACGGAAACACTGACTACTGGGCGGATGATTCCCTCGGAGACCAATAGTCTACCAGCAGAGGTATCTACCCAGTGATAAACACGCAGATATATAATACACAGTGTCAGTACAGAAACACTGACTACTGGGAGGATGATGCCCTCGGACACCAATAGTCTACCAGCTGAGGTATCGACCCAGTGATAAACACGTAGATATCTAATACACAGTGTCAGTACAGAAACACTGACTACTGGGCGGATGATGCCCTCGGAGACCAATAGTCTACCAGCTGAGGTATCGACCCAGTGATAAACACGTAGATATCTAATACACAGTGTCAGTACAGAAACACTGACTACTGGGCGGATGATGCCCTCGGAGACCAATAGTCTACCAGCAGAGGTATCTACCCAGTGATAAACACGTAGCTATCTAATACACAGTGTCAGTTACAGAAACACTGACTACTGGGAGGATGATGCCCTCGGAGACCAATAGTCTACCAGCTGAGGTATCGACCCAGTGATAAACACGTAGATATATAATACACAGTGTCAGTACAGAAACACTGACTACTGGGCGGATGATGCCCTCGGAGACTAATAGTCTACCAGCTGAGGTATCGACCCAGTGATAAACACGTAGATATCTAATACACAGTGTCAGTACAGAAACACTGACTACTGGGCGGATGATGCCCTCGGAGACCAATAGTCTACCAGCAGAGGTATCGACCCAGTGATAAACACGTAGATATCTAATACACAGTGTCAGTACAGAAACACTGACTACTGGGCTGATGATGCCATTGCAGACCAATAGTCTACCAGCTGAGGTATCGATCCAGTGATAAACACGTAGATATCTAATACACAGTGTCAGTACAGAAACACTCACTACTGGGCGGATGATGCCCTCGGAGACCAATAGTCTACCAGCTGAGGTATCGACCCAGTTATAAACACGTAGATATCTAATACACAGTGTCAGTACAGAAACACTGATTACTGGGAGGATGATGCCCTCGGAGACCAATAGTCTACCAGCTGAGGTATCGACCCAGTGATAAACACGTAGATATCTAATACACAGTGTCAGTACAGAAACACTGACTACTGGGAGGATGATGCCCTCGGAAACCAATAGTCTACCAGCTGAGGTATCGACCCAGTGATAAACACGTAGATATATAATACACAGTGTCAGTACAGAAACACTGACTACTGGGCGGATCATGTCCTCGGAGACCAATAGTCTACCAGCTGAGGTATAGACCCAGTGATAAACACGTAGATATTTAATACACAGTGTCAGTACAGAAACACTGACTACTGGGCGGATGATGCCTTGGGAGACCAATAGTCTACCAGCTGAGGTATCCACCCAGTGATAAACACGTAGCTATCTAATACACAATGTCAGTACAGAAACACTGACTACTGGGCGGATGATGCCCTCGGAGACCAATAGTCTACCAGCTGAGGTATCGACCCAGTGATAAACACGTAGATATCTAATACACAGTGTCAGTACAGAAACACTGACTACTGGGAGGATTATGCCCTCGGAGACCAATAGTCTACCAGCTGAGGTATCGACCCAGTGATAAACACGTAGATATATAATACACAGTGTCAGTACAGAAACACTGACTACTGGGCGGATGATGCCCTCGGAGACTAATAGTCTACCAGCTGAGGTGTCGACCCAGTGATAAACACGTAGATATCTAATACACAGTGTCAGTACAGAAACACTGACTACTGGGCGCATGATGCACTCTGAAACCAATAGTCTACCAGCTGAAGTATCGGCCCAGTGATAAACACCTAGATATATAATACACAGTGTCAGTACAGAAACACTGACTACTGGGCGGATGATGTCCTCGGAGACCAATAGTCTACCAGCTGAGGTATTGACCCAGTGATAAACACGTAGATATCTAATACACAGTGTCAGTACAGAAACACTGACTACTGGGCGGATGATGCCCTCGGAGAACAATAGTCTACCAGCTGAGGTATCCACCCAGTGATAAACACGTAGCTATCTAATACACAGTGTCAGTACAGAAACACTGACTACTGGGAGGATGATACCCTCGGAGACCAATAGTCTACCAGCTGAGGTATCGACCCAGTGATAAACACGTAGATATATAATACACAGTGTCAGTACAGAAACACTGACTACTGGGCGAATGATGCCCTCGGAGACCAATAGTCTACCAGCTGAGGTATCGACCCAGTGATAAACACGTAGATATCTAATACACAGTGTCAGTACAGAAACACTGACTACTGGGCGGATGATGCCCTCGGAGACCAATAGTCTACCAGCTGAGGTATCCACCCAGTGATAAACACGTAGCTATCTAATACACAGTGTCAGTACAGAAACACTGACTACTGGGAGGATGATACCCTCGGAGACCAATAGTCTACCAGCTGAGGTATCGACCCAGTGATAAACACGTAGATATATAATACACAGTGTCAGTACAGAAACACTGACTACTGGGCGGATGATGCCCTCGGAGACCAATAGTCTACCAGCTGAGGTATCGACCCAGTGATAAACACGTAGATATCTAATACACAGTGTCAGTACAGAAACACTGATTACTGGGCGGATGATGCCCTCGGAGACCAATAGTCTACCAGTTGAGGTATCGACCCAGTGATAAACACGTAGATATCTAATACACAGTGTCAGTACAGAAACACTGACTACTGGGCGGATGATGCCCTCGGAGACCAATAGTCTACCAGCTGTGGTATCGACCCAGTGATAAACACGTAGATATCTAATACACAGTGTCAGTACGGAAACACTGACTACTGGGCGGATGATTCCCTCGGAGACCAATAGTCTACCAGCAGAGGTATCTACCCAGTGATAAACACGCAGATATATAATACACAGTGTCAGTACAGAAACACTGACTACTGGGAGGATGATGCCCTCGGACACCAATAGTCTACCAGCTGAGGTATCGACCCAGTGATAAACACGTAGATATCTAATACACAGTGTCAGTACAGAAACACTGACTACTGGGCGGATGATGCCCTCGGAGACCAATAGTCTACCAGCTGAGGTATCGACCCAGTGATAAACACGTAGATATCTAATACACAGTGTCAGTACAGAAACACTGACTACTGGGCGGATGATGCCCTCGGAGACCAATAGTCTACCAGCAGAGGTATCTACCCAGTGATAAACACGTAGATATATAATACACAGTGTCAGTACAGAAACACTGACTACTGGGTGGATGATGCCCTCGGACACCAATAGTCTACCAGCTGAGGTATCGACCCAGTGATAAACACCTAGATATCTAATACACAGTGTCAGTACAGAAACATTGTTACTGGGCGGATGATGCCATTGCAGACCAATAGTCTACCAGCTGAGGTATCGACCCAGTGATAAACACGTAGATATCTAATACACAGTGTTAGTACAGAAACACTGACTACTTTACGGATGATGTCCTCGGAGACCAATAGTCTACCAGCTGAGGTATCGACCCAGTGATAAACACGTAGATATATAATACACAGTGTCAGTACAGAAACACTGACTACTGGGTGGATGATGCCCTCGGACACCAATAGTCTACCAGCTGAGGTATCGACCCAGTGATAAACACCTAGATATCTAATACACAGTGTCAGTACAGAAACATTGTTACTGGGCGGATGATGCCCTCGGAGACCAATAGTCTACCAGCTGAGGTATCGACTCAGTGATAAACACGTAGATATCTAATACACAGTGTCAGTACAGAAACACTGACTACTGGACGGATGATGCCCTCGGAGACCAATAGTCTACCAGCAGAGGTATCGACCCAGTGATAAACACGTAGATATCTAATACACAATGTCAGTACAGAAACACTGATTACTGGGAGGATGATGCCCTCGGAGACCAATAGTCTACCAGTTGAGGTATCGACCCAGTGATCAACACGTAGATATCTAATACACAGTGTCAGTACAGAAACACTGACTACTGGGCGGATGATGCCCTCGGAGACCAATAGTCTACCAGCTGAAGTATCGACCCAGTGATAAACACGTAGATATCTAATACACAGTGTCAGTACGGAAACACTGACTACTGGGCGGATGATTCCCTCGGAGACCAATAGTCTACCAGCAGAGGTATCTACCCAGTGATAAACACGCAGATATATAATACACAGTGTCAGTACAGAAACACTGACTACTGGGAGGATGATGCCCTCGGACACCAATAGTCTACCAGCTGAGGTATCGACCCAGTGATAAACACGTAGATATCTAATACACAGTGTCAGTACAGAAACACTGACTACTGGGCGGATGATGCCCTCGGAGACCAATAGTCTACCAGCTGAGGTATCGACCCAGTGATAAACACGTAGATATCTAATACACAGTGTCAGTACAGAAACACTGACTACTGGGCGGATGATGCCCTCGGAGACCAATAGTCTACCAGCAGAGGTATCTACCCAGTGATAAACACGTAGCTATCTAATACACAGTGTCAGTTACAGAAACACTGACTACTGGGAGGATGATGCCCTCGGAGACCAATAGTCTACCAGCTGAGGTATCGACCCAGTGATAAACACGTAGATATATAATACACAGTGTCAGTACAGAAACACTGACTACTGGGCGGATGATGCCCTCGGAGACTAATAGTCTACCAGCTGAGGTATCGACCCAGTGATAAACACGTAGATATCTAATACACAGTGTCAGTACAGAAACACTGACTACTGGGCGGATGATGCCCTCGGAGACCAATAGTCTACCAGCAGAGGTATCGACCCAGTGATAAACACGTAGATATCTAATACACAGTGTCAGTACAGAAACACTGACTACTGGGCTGATGATGCCATTGCAGACCAATAGTCTACCAGCTGAGGTATCGATCCAGTGATAAACACGTAGATATCTAATACACAGTGTCAGTACAGAAACACTCACTACTGGGCGGATGATGCCCTCGGAGACCAATAGTCTACCAGCTGAGGTATCGACCCAGTTATAAACACGTAGATATCTAATACACAGTGTCAGTACAGAAACACTGATTACTGGGAGGATGATGCCCTCGGAGACCAATAGTCTACCAGCTGAGGTATCGACCCAGTGATAAACACGTAGATATCTAATACACAGTGTCAGTACAGAAACACTGACTACTGGGAGGATGATGCCCTCGGAGACCAATAGTCTACCAGCTGAGGTATCGACCCAGTGATAAACACGTAGATATATAATACACAGTGTCAGTACAGAAACACTGACTACTGGGCGGATCATGTCCTCGGAGACCAATAGTCTACCAGCTGAGGTATAGACCCAGTGATAAACACGTAGATATTTAATACACAGTGTCAGTACAGAAACACTGACTACTGGGCGGATGATGCCTTGGGAGACCAATAGTCTACCAGCTGAGGTATCCACCCAGTGATAAACACGTAGCTATCTAATACACAATGTCAGTACAGAAACACTGACTACTGGGCGGATGATGCCCTCGGAGACCAATAGTCTACCAGCTGAGGTATCGACCCAGTGATAAACACGTAGATATCTAATACACAGTGTCAGTACAGAAACACTGACTACTGGGAGGATTATGCCCTCGGAGACCAATAGTCTACCAGCTGAGGTATCGACCCAGTGATAAACACGTAGATATATAATACACAGTGTCAGTACAGAAACACTGACTACTGGGCGGATGATGCCCTCGGAGACTAATAGTCTACCAGCTGAGGTGTCGACCCAGTGATAAACACGTAGATATCTAATACACAGTGTCAGTACAGAAACACTGACTACTTTACGGATGATGCCCTCGGAGACCAATAGTCTACCAGCAGAGGTATCGACCCAGTGATAAACACGTAGATATCTAATACACAGTGTCAGTACAGAAACATTGACTACTGGGCGGATGATGCCCTCGGAGACCAATAGTCTACCAGCTGAGGTATCGACCCAGTGATAAACACGTAGATATCTAATACACAGTGTCAGTACAGAAACACTGACTACTGGGCGGATGATGCCTTGGGAGACCAATAGTCTACCAGCTGAGGTATCCACCCAGTGATAAACACGTAGCTATTTAATACACAGTGTCAGTAGAGAAACACTGACTTCTGAGAGGATGATGCCCTCGGAGACCAATAGTCTACCAGCTGAGGTATCGACCCAGTGATAAACACGTAGATATATAATACACAGTGTCAGTACAGAAACACTGACTACTGGGCGGATCATGTCCTCGGAGACCAATAGTCTACCAGCTGAGGTATAGACCCAGTGATAAACACGTAGATATTTAATACACAGTGTCAGTACAGAAACACTGACTACTGGGCGGATGATGCCTTGGGAGACCAATAGTCTACCAGCTGAGGTATCCACCCAGTGATAAACACGTAGCTATCTAATACACAATGTCAGTACAGAAACACTGACTACTGGGCGGATGATGCCCTCGGAGACCAATAGTCTACCAGCTGAGGTATCGACCCAGTGATAAACACGTAGATATCTAATACACAGTGTCAGTACAGAAACACTGACTACTGGGAGGATTATGCCCTCGGAGACCAATAGTCTACCAGCTGAGGTATCGACCCAGTGATAAACACGTAGATATATAATACACAGTGTCAGTACAGAAACACTGACTACTGGGCGGATGATGCCCTCGGAGACTAATAGTCTACCAGCTGAGGTGTCGACCCAGTGATAAACACGTAGATATCTAATACACAGTGTCAGTACAGAAACACTGACTACTTTACGGATGATGCCCTCGGAGACCAATAGTCTACCAGCAGAGGTATCGACCCAGTGATAAACACGTAGATATCTAATACACAGTGTCAGTACAGAAACATTGACTACTGGGCGGATGATGCCCTCGGAGACCAATAGTCTACCAGCTGAGGTATCGACCCAGTGATAAACACGTAGATATCTAATACACAGTGTCAGTACAGAAACACTGACTACTGGGCGGATGATGCCTTGGGAGACCAATAGTCTACCAGCTGAGGTATCCACCCAGTGATAAACACGTAGCTATTTAATACACAGTGTCAGTAGAGAAACACTGACTTCTGAGAGGATGATGCCCTCGGAGACCAATAGTCTACCAGATGAGGTATCGACCTAGTGATAAACACTTAGATATATAATGCACAGTGTCAGTACAGAAACACTGACGACTGGATGGATGATGCCCTCGGAGACCAATAGTCTACCAGCAGAGGTATCGACCCAGTGATAAACACGTAGATATCTAATACACAGTGTCAGTACAGAAACACTGACTACTGGGCGGATGATGCCCTCGGAGACTAATAGTCTACCAGCTGAGGTATCGACCCAGTGATAAACACGTAGATATCTAATACACAGTGTCAGTACAGAAACACTGACTACTGGGCGGATGATGCCCTCGGAGACCAATAGTCTACCAGCAGAGGTATCGACCCAGTGATAAACACGTAGATATCTAATACACAGTGTCAGTACAGAAACACTGACTACTGGGCTGATGATGCCATTGCAGACCAATAGTCTACCAGCTGAGGTATCGATCCAGTGATAAACACGTAGATATCTAATACACAGTGTCAGTACAGAAACACTCACTACTGGGCGGATGATGCCCTCGGAGACCAATAGTCTACCAGCTGAGGTATCGACCCAGTTATAAACACGTAGATATCTAATACACAGTGTCAGTACAGAAACACTGATTACTGGGAGGATGATGCCCTCGGAGACCAATAGTCTACCAGCTGAGGTATCGACCCAGTGATAAACACGTAGATATCTAATACACAGTGTCAGTACAGAAACACTGACTACTGGGAGGATGATGCCCTCGGAGACCAATAGTCTACCAGCTGAGGTATCGACCCAGTGATAAACACGTAGATATATAATACACAGTGTCAGTACAGAAACACTGACTACTGGGCGGATCATGTCCTCGGAGACCAATAGTCTACCAGCTGAGGTATAGACCCAGTGATAAACACGTAGATATTTAATACACAGTGTCAGTACAGAAACACTGACTACTGGGCGGATGATGCCTTGGGAGACCAATAGTCTACCAGCTGAGGTATCCACCCAGTGATAAACACGTAGCTATCTAATACACAATGTCAGTACAGAAACACTGACTACTGGGCGGATGATGCCCTCGGAGACCAATAGTCTACCAGCTGAGGTATCGACCCAGTGATAAACACGTAGATATCTAATACACAGTGTCAGTACAGAAACACTGACTACTGGGAGGATTATGCCCTCGGAGACCAATAGTCTACCAGCTGAGGTATCGACCCAGTGATAAACACGTAGATATATAATACACAGTGTCAGTACAGAAACACTGACTACTGGGCGGATGATGCCCTCGGAGACTAATAGTCTACCAGCTGAGGTGTCGACCCAGTGATAAACACGTAGATATCTAATACACAGTGTCAGTACAGAAACACTGACTACTTTACGGATGATGCCCTCGGAGACCAATAGTCTACCAGCAGAGGTATCGACCCAGTGATAAACACGTAGATATCTAATACACAGTGTCAGTACAGAAACATTGACTACTGGGCGGATGATGCCCTCGGAGACCAATAGTCTACCAGCTGAGGTATCGACCCAGTGATAAACACGTAGATATCTAATACACAGTGTCAGTACAGAAACACTGACTACTGGGCGGATGATGCCTTGGGAGACCAATAGTCTACCAGCTGAGGTATCCACCCAGTGATAAACACGTAGCTATTTAATACACAGTGTCAGTAGAGAAACACTGACTTCTGAGAGGATGATGCCCTCGGAGACCAATAGTCTACCAGATGAGGTATCGACCTAGTGATAAACACGTAGATATATAATACACAGTGTCAGTACAGAAACACTGACGACTGGATGGATGATGCCCTCGGAGACCAATAGTCTACCAGCAGAGGTATCGACCCAGTGATAAACACGTAGATATCTAATACACAGTGTCAGTACAGAAACACTGATTACTGGGAGGATGATGCCCTCGGAGACCAATAGTCTACCAGCTGAGGTATCGACCCAGTGATAAACACGTAGATATCTAATACACAGTGTCAGTACAGAAACACTGACTACTGGGAGGATGATGCCCTCGGAGACCAATAGTCTACCAGCTGAGGTATCGACCCAGTGATAAACACGTAGATATATAATACACAGTGTCAGTACAGAAACACTGACTACTGGGCGGATCATGTCCTCGGAGACCAATAGTCTACCAGCTGAGGTATAGACCCAGTGATAAACACGTAGATATTTAATACACAGTGTCAGTACAGAAACACTGACTACTGGGCGGATGATGCCTTGGGAGACCAATAGTCTACCAGCTGAGGTATCCACCCAGTGATAAACACGTAGCTATCTAATACACAATGTCAGTACAGAAACACTGACTACTGGGCGGATGATGCCCTCGGAGACCAATAGTCTACCAGCAGAGGTATCTACCCAGTGATAAACACGTAGCTATCTAATACACAGTGTCAGTTACAGAAACACTGACTACTGGGAGGATGATGCCCTCGGAGACCAATAGTCTACCAGCTGAGGTATCGACCCAGTGATAAACACGTAGATATATAATACACAGTGTCAGTACAGAAACACTGACTACTGGGCGGATGATGCCCTCGGAGACTAATAGTCTACCAGCTGAGGTACCGACCCAGTGATAAACACGTAGATATCTAATACACAGTGTCAGTACAGAAACACTGACTACTGGGCGGATGATGCCCTCGGAGACCAATAGTCTACCAGCAGAGGTATCGACCCAGTGATAAACACGTAGATATCTAATACACAGTGTCAGTACAGAAACACTGACTACTGGGCTGATGATGCCATTGCAGACCAATAGTCTACCAGCTGAGGTATCGATCCAGTGATAAACACGTAGATATCTAATACACAGTGTCAGTACAGAAACACTCACTACTGGGCGGATGATGCCCTCGGAGACCAATAGTCTACCAGCTGAGGTATCGACCCAGTGATAAACACGTAGATATCTAATACACAGTGTCAGTACAGAAACACTGATTACTGGGAGGATGATGCCCTCGGAGACCAATAGTCTACCAGCTGAGGTATCGACCCAGTGATAAACACGTAGATATCTAATACACAGTGTCAGTACAGAAACACTGACTACTGGGAGGATGATGCCCTCGGAGACCAATAGTCTACCAGCTGAGGTATCGACCCAGTGATAAACACGTAGATATATAATACACAGTGTCAGTACAGAAACACTGACTACTGGGCGGATCATGTCCTCGGAGACCAATAGTCTACCAGCTGAGGTATAGACCCAGTGATAAACACGTAGATATTTAATACACAGTGTCAGTACAGAAACACTGACTACTGGGCGGATGATGCCTTGGGAGACCAATAGTCTACCAGCTGAGGTATCCACCCAGTGATAAACACGTAGCTATCTAATACACAATGTCAGTACAGAAACACTGACTACTGGGCGGATGATGCCCTCGGAGACCAATAGTCTACCAGCTGAGGTATCGACCCAGTGATAAACACGTAGATATCTAATACACAGTGTCAGTACAGAAACACTGACTACTGGGAGGATTATGCCCTCGGAGACCAATAGTCTACCAGCTGAGGTATCGACCCAGTGATAAACACGTAGATATATAATACACAGTGTCAGTACAGAAACACTGACTACTGGGCGGATGATGCCCTCGGAGACTAATAGTCTACCAGCTGAGGTGTCGACCCAGTGATAAACACGTAGATATCTAATACACAGTGTCAGTACAGAAACACTGACTACTTTACGGATGATGCCCTCGGAGACCAATAGTCTACCAGCAGAGGTATCGACCCAGTGATAAACACGTAGATATCTAATACACAGTGTCAGTACAGAAACATTGACTACTGGGCGGATGATGCCCTCGGAGACCAATAGTCTACCAGCTGAGGTATCGACCCAGTGATAAACACGTAGATATCTAATACACAGTGTCAGTACAGAAACACTGACTACTGGGCGGATGATGCCTTGGGAGACCAATAGTCTACCAGCTGAGGTATCCACCCAGTGATAAACACGTAGCTATTTAATACACAGTGTCAGTAGAGAAACACTGACTTCTGAGAGGATGATGCCCTCGGAGACCAATAGTCTACCAGATGAGGTATCGACCTAGTGATAAACACGTAGATATATAATACACAGTGTCAGTACAGAAACACTGACGACTGGATGGATGATGCCCTCGGAGACCAATAGTCTACCAGCAGAGGTATCGACCCAGTGATAAACACGTAGATATCTAATACACAGTGTCAGTACAGAAACACTGATTACTGGGAGGATGATGCCCTCGGAGACCAATAGTCTACCAGCTGAGGTATCGACCCAGTGATAAACACGTAGATATCTAATACACAGTGTCAGTACAGAAACACTGACTACTGGGAGGATGATGCCCTCGGAGACCAATAGTCTACCAGCTGAGGTATCGACCCAGTGATAAACACGTAGATATATAATACACAGTGTCAGTACAGAAACACTGACTACTGGGCGGATCATGTCCTCGGAGACCAATAGTCTACCAGCTGAGGTATAGACCCAGTGATAAACACGTAGATATTTAATACACAGTGTCAGTACAGAAACACTGACTACTGGGCGGATGATGCCTTGGGAGACCAATAGTCTACCAGCTGAGGTATCCACCCAGTGATAAACACGTAGCTATCTAATACACAATGTCAGTACAGAAACACTGACTACTGGGCGGATGATGCCCTCGGAGACCAATAGTCTACCAGCTGAGGTATCGACCCAGTGATAAACACGTAGATATCTAATACACAGTGTCAGTACAGAAACACTGACTACTGGGAGGATTATGCCCTCGGAGACCAATAGTCTACCAGCTGAGGTATCGACCCAGTGATAAACACGTAGATATATAATACACAGTGTCAGTACAGAAACACTGACTACTGGGCGGATGATGCCCTCGGAGACTAATAGTCTACCAGCTGAGGTGTCGACCCAGTGATAAACACGTAGATATCTAATACACAGTGTCAGTACAGAAACACTGACTACTTTACGGATGATGCCCTCGGAGACCAATAGTCTACCAGCAGAGGTATCGACCCAGTGATAAACACGTAGATATCTAATACACAGTGTCAGTACAGAAACATTGACTACTGGGCGGATGATGCCCTCGGAGACCAATAGTCTACCAGCTGAGGTATCGACCCAGTGATAAACACGTAGATATCTAATACACAGTGTCAGTACAGAAACACTGACTACTGGGCGGATGATGCCTTGGGAGACCAATAGTCTACCAGCTGAGGTATCCACCCAGTGATAAACACGTAGCTATTTAATACACAGTGTCAGTAGAGAAACACTGACTTCTGAGAGGATGATGCCCTCGGAGACCAATAGTCTACCAGATGAGGTATCGACCTAGTGATAAACACGTAGATATATAATACACAGTGTCAGTACAGAAACACTGACGACTGGATGGATGATGCCCTCGGAGACCAATAGTCTACCAGCAGAGGTATCGACCCAGTGATAAACACGTCGATATCTAATACACAGTGTCAGTACAGAAACATTGACTACTGGGCGGATGATGCCCTCGGAGACCAATAGTCTACCAGCTGAGGTTTCGACCCAGTGATACACAAGTAGATATCTAATACACAGTGTCAGTACAGAAACACTGACTACTGGGCGGATGATGCCCTCGGGGACTAATAGTCTACCAGGTGAGGTATCGACCCAGTGATAAACACGTAGATATATAATACACAGTGTCAGTACAGAAACATTGACTACTGGGCGGATGATGTACTCTTAAACCAATAGTCTACCAGCTGAAGTATCGGCCCAGTGATAAACACGTAGATATATAATACACAGTGTCAGTACAGAAACACTGACTACTGGGCGGATGATGTCCTCGGAGACCAATAGTCTACCAGCTGAGGTATCGACCCAGTGATAAACAGGTAGATATCTAATACACAGTGTCAGTACAGAAAAACTGACTACTGGGCGGATGATGCCTTGGGAGACCAATAGTCTACCAGCTGAGGTTTCGACCCAATGATAAACACGTAGATATCTAATACACAGTGTCAGTACAGAAACACTGACTACTGGGCGGATGATGCCTCGGGGACTAATAGTCTACCAGGTGAGGTATCGACCCAGTGATAAACACGTAAATATATAATACACAGTGTCAGTACAGAAACATTGACTACTGGGCGGATGATGTACTCTGAAACCAATAGTCTACCAGCTGAAGTATCGGCCCAGTGATAAACACGTAGATATATTATACACAGTGTCAGTACAGAAACACTGACTACTGGGCGGATGATGTCCTCGGAGACCAATAGTCTACCAGCTGAGGTATCGACCCAGTGATAAACACGTAGATATCTAATACACAGTGTCAGTACAGAAACACTGATTACTGGGAGGATGATGCCCTCGGAGACCAATAGTCTACCAGCTGAGGTATCGACCCAGTGATAAACACGTAGATATCTAATACACAGTGTCAGTACAGAAACACTGACTACTGGGAGGATGATGCCCTCGGAGACCAATAGTCTACCAGCTGAGGTATCGACCCAGTGATAAACACGTAGATATATAATACACAGTGTCAGTACAGAAACACTGACTACTGGGCGGATCATGTCCTCGGAGACCAATAGTCTACCAGCTGAGGTATAGACCCAGTGATAAACACGTAGATATTTAATACACAGTGTCAGTACAGAAACACTGACTACTGGGCGGATGATGCCTTGGGAGACCAATAGTCTACCAGCTGAGGTATCCACCCAGTGATAAACACGTAGCTATCTAATACACAATGTCAGTACAGAAACACTGACTACTGGGCTGATGATGCCCTCGGAGACCAATAGTCTACCAGCTGAGGTATCGACCCAGTGATAAACACGTAGATATCTAATACACAGTGTCAGTACAGAAACACTGACTACTGGGAGGATGATGCCCTCGGAGACCAATAGTCTACCAGCTGAGGTATCGACCCAGTGATAAACACGTAGATATATAATACACAGTGTCAGTACAGAAACACTGACTACTGGGCGGATGATGCCCTCGGAGACTAATAGTCTACCAGCTGAGGTGTCGACCCAGTGATAAACACGTAGATATCTAATACACAGTGTCAGTACAGAAACACTGACTACTTTACGGATGATGCCCTCGGAGACCAATAGTCTACCAGCAGAGGTATCGACCCAGTGATAAACACGTAGATATCTAATACACAGTGTCAGTACAGAAACATTGACTACTGGGCGGATGATGCCCTCGGAGACCAATAGTCTACCAGCTGAGGTATCGACCCAGTGATAAACACGTAGATATCTAATACACAGTGTCAGTACAGAAACACTGACTACTGGGCGGATGATGCCTTGGGAGACCAATAGTCTACCAGCTGAGGTATCCACCCAGTGATAAACACGTAGCTATTTAATACACAGTGTCAGTAGAGAAACACTGACTTCTGAGAGGATGATGCCCTCGGAGACCAATAGTCTACCAGATGAGGTATCGACCTAGTGATAAACACGTAGATATATAATACACAGTGTCAGTACAGAAACACTGACGACTGGATGGATGATGCCCTCGGAGACCAATAGTCTACCAGCAGAGGTATCGACCCAGTGATAAACACGTCGATATCTAATACACAGTGTCAGTACAGAAACATTGACTACTGGGCGGATGATGCCCTCGGAGACCAATAGTCTACCAGCTGAGGTTTCGACCCAGTGATACACAAGTAGATATCTAATACACAGTGTCAGTACAGAAACACTGACTACTGGGCGGATGATGCCCTCGGGGACTAATAGTCTACCAGGTGAGGTATCGACCCAGTGATAAACACGTAGATATATAATACACAGTGTCAGTACAGAAACATTGACTACTGGGCGGATGATGTACTCTTAAACCAATAGTCTACCAGCTGAAGTATCGGCCCAGTGATAAACACGTAGATATATAATACACAGTGTCAGTACAGAAACACTGACTACTGGGCGGATGATGTCCTCGGAGA
Source organism: Bathymodiolus septemdierum (assembly GCA_963383655.1). Classification (NCBI taxonomy): domain Eukaryota; kingdom Metazoa; phylum Mollusca; class Bivalvia; order Mytilida; family Modiolidae; genus Bathymodiolus; species Bathymodiolus septemdierum. Next base: position 118,931,803 of record OY726518.1, on the reverse strand, counting down.
CCAATAGTCTACCAGCTGAGGTATCGACCCAGTGATAAACAGGTAGATATCTAATACACAGTGTCAGTACAGAAAAACTGACTACTGGGCGGATGATGCCTTGGGAGACCAATAGTCTACCAGCTGAGGTTTCGACCCAATGATAAACACGTAGATATCTAATACACAGTGTCAGTACAGAAACACTGACTACTGGGCGGATGATGCCTCGGGGACTAATAGTCTACCAGGTGAGGTATCGACCCAGTGATAAACACGTAAATATATAATACACAGTGTCAGTACAGAAACATTGACTACTGGGCGGATGATGTACTCTGAAACCAATAGTCTACCAGCTGAAGTATCGGCCCAGTGATAAACACGTAGATATATTATACACAGTGTCAGTACAGAAACACTGACTACTGGGCGGATGATGTCCTCGGAGACCAATAGTCTACCAGCTGAGGTATCGACCCAGTGATAAACACGTAGATATCTAATACACAGTGTCAGTACAGAAACACTGATTACTGGGAGGATGATGCCCTCGGAGACCAATAGTCTACCAGTTGAGGTATCGACCCAGTGATAAACACGTAGATATCTAATACACAGTGTCAGTACAGAAAAACTGACTACTGGGCGGATGATGCCCTCGGAGACCAATAGTCTACCAGCTGAGGTATCCACCCAGTGATAAACACGTAGCTATCTAATACACAGTGTCAGTACAGAAACACTGACTACTGGGAGGATGATACCCTCGGAGACCAATAGTCTACCAGCTGAGGTATCGACCCAGTGATAAACACGTAGATATATAATACACAGTGTCAGTACAGAAACACTGACTACTGGGCGGATGATGCCCTCGGAGACTAATAGTCTACCAGCTGAGGTGTCGACCCAGTGATAAACACGTAGATATCTAATACACAGTGTCAGTACAGAAACACTGACTACTTTACGGATGATGCCCTCGGAGACCAATAGTCTACCAGCAGAGGTATCGACCCAGTGATAAACACGTAGATATCTAATACACAGCGTCAGTACAGAAACATTGACTACTGGGCGGATGATGCCCTCGGAGACCAATAGTCTACCAGCTGAGGTATCGACCCAGTGATAAACACGTAGATATCTAATACACAGTGTCAGTACAGAAACACTGACTACTGGGCGGATGATGCCTTGGGAGACCAATAGTCTACCAGCTGAGGTATCCACCCAGTGATAAACACGTAGCTATTTAATACACAGTGTCAGTAGAGAAACACTGACTTCTGAGAGGATGATGCCCTCGGAGACCAATAGTCTACCAGATGAGGTATCGACCTAGTGATAAACACGTAGATATATAATACACAGTGTCAGTACAGAAACACTGACGACTGGATGGATGATGCCCTCGGAGACCAATAGTCTACCAGCAGAGGTATCGACCCAGTGATAAACACGTAGATATCTAATACACAGTGTCAGTACAGAAACACTGATTACTGGGAGGATGATGCCCTCGGAGACCAATAGTCTACCAGCTGAGGTATCGACCCAGTGATAAACACGTAGATATCTAATACACAGTGTCAGTACAGAAACACTGACTACTGGGAGGATGATGCCCTCGGAGACCAATAGTCTACCAGCTGAGGTATCGACCCAGTGATAAACACGTAGATATATAATACACAGTGTCAGTACAGAAACACTGACTACTGGGCGGATCATGTCCTCGGAGACCAATAGTCTACCAGCTGAGGTATAGACCCAGTGATAAACACGTAGATATTTAATACACAGTGTCAGTACAGAAACACTGACTACTGGGCGGATGATGCCTTGGGAGACCAATAGTCTACCAGCTGAGGTATCCACCCAGTGATAAACACGTAGCTATCTAATACACAATGTCAGTACAGAAACACTGACTACTGGGCGGATGATGCCCTCGGAGACCAATAGTCTACCAGCTGAGGTATCGACCCAGTGATAAACACGTAGATATCTAATACACAGTGTCAGTACAGAAACACTGACTACTGGGAGGATGATGCCCTCGGAGACCAATAGTCTACCAGCTGAGGTATCGACCCAGTGATAAACACGTAGATATATAATACACAGTGTCAGTACAGAAACACTGACTACTGGGCGGATGATGCCCTCGGAGACTAATAGTCTACCAGCTGAGGTGTCGACCCAGTGATAAACACGTAGATATCTAATACACAGTGTCAGTACAGAAACACTGACTACTTTACGGATGATGCCCTCGGAGACCAATAGTCTACCAGCAGAGGTATCGACCCAGTGATAAACACGTAGATATCTAATACACAGTGTCAGTACAGAAACATTGACTACTGGGCGGATGATGCCCTCGGAGACCAATAGTCTACCAGCTGAGGTATCGACCCAGTGATAAACACGTAGATATCTAATACACAGTGTCAGTACAGAAACACTGACTACTGGGCGGATGATGCCTTGGGAGACCAATAGTCTACCAGCTGAAGTATCCACCCAGTGATAAACACGTAGCTATTTAATACACAGTGTCAGTAGAGAAACACTGACTTCTGAGAGGATGATGCCCTCGGAGACCAATAGTCTACCAGATGAGGTATCGACCTAGTGATAAACACGTAGATATATAATACACAGTGTCAGTACAGAAACACTGACGACTGGATGGATGATGCCCTCGGAGACCAATAGTCTACCAGCAGAGGTATCGACCCAGTGATAAACACGTCGATATCTAATACACAGTGTCAGTACAGAAACATTGACTACTGGGCGGATGATGCCCTCGGAGACCAATAGTCTACCAGCTGAGGTTTCGACCCAGTGATACACAAGTAGATATCTAATACACAGTGTCAGTACAGAAACACTGACTACTGGGCGGATGATGCCCTCGGGGACTAATAGTCTACCAGGTGAGGTATCGACCCAGTGATAAACACGTAGATATATAATACACAGTGTCAGTACAGAAACATTGACTACTGGGCGGATGATGTACTCTTAAACCAATAGTCTACCAGCTGAAGTATCGGCCCAGTGATAAACACGTAGATATATAATACACAGTGTCAGTACAGAAACACTGACTACTGGGCGGATGATGTCCTCGGAGACCAATAGTCTACCAGCTGAGGTATCGACCCAGTGATAAACAGGTAGATATCTAATACACAGTGTCAGTACAGAAAAACTGACTACTGGGCGGATGATGCCTTGGGAGACCAATAGTCTACCAGCTGAGGTTTCGACCCAATGATAAACACGTAGATATCTAATACACAGTGTCAGTACAGAAACACTGACTACTGGGCGGATGATGCCTCGGGGACTAATAGTCTACCAGGTGAGGTATCGACCCAGTGATAAACACGTAAATATATAATACACAGTGTCAGTACAGAAACATTGACTACTGGGCGGATGATGTACTCTGAAACCAATAGTCTACCAGCTGAAGTATCGGCCCAGTGATAAACACGTAGATATATTATACACAGTGTCAGTACAGAAACACTGACTACTGGGCGGATGATGTCCTCGGAGACCAATAGTCTACCAGCTGAGGTATCGACCCAGTGATAAACACGTAGATATCTAATACACAGTGTCAGTACAGAAACACTGATTACTGGGAGGATGATGCCCTCGGAGACCAATAGTCTACCAGTTGAGGTATCGACCCAGTGATAAACACGTAGATATCTAATACACAGTGTCAGTACAGAAACACTGACTACTGGGCGGATGATGCCCTCGGAGACCAATAGTCTACCAGCTGAGGTATCCACCCAGTGATAAACACGTAGCTATCTAATACACAGTGTCAGTACAGAAACACTGACTACTGGGAGGATGATACCCTCGGAGACCAATAGTCTACCAGCTGAGGTATCGACCCAGTGATAAACACGTAGATATATAATACACAGTGTCAGTACAGAAACACTGACTACTGGGCGGATGATGCCCTCGGAGACCAATAGTCTACCAGCTGAGGTATCGACCCAGTGATAAACACGTAGATATCTAATACACAGTGTCAGTACAGAAACACTGATTACTGGGAGGATGATGCCCTCGGAGACCAATAGTCTACCAGTTGAGGTATCGACCCAGTGATAAACACGTAGATATCTAATACACAGTGTCAGTACAGAAACACTGACTACTGGGCGGATGATGCCCTCGGAGACCAATAGTCTACCAGCTGTGGTATCGACCCAGTGATAAACACGTAGATATCTAATACACAGTGTCAGTACGGAAACACTGACTACTGGGCGGATGATTCCCTCGGAGACCAATAGTCTACCAGCAGAGGTATCTACCCAGTGATAAACACGCAGATATATAATACACAGTGTCAGTACAGAAACACTGACTACTGGGAGGATGATGCCCTCGGACACCAATAGTCTACCAGCTGAGGTATCGACCCAGTGATAAACACGTAGATATCTAATACACAGTGTCAGTACAGAAACACTGAATACTGGGCGGATGATGCCCTCCGAGACCAATAGTCTACCAGCTGAGGTATCGACCCAGTGATAAACACGTAGATATCTAATACACAGTGTCAGTACAGAAACACTGACTACTGGGCGGATGATGCCCTCGGAGACCAATAGTCTACCAGCAGAGGTATCTACCCAGTGATAAACACGTAGATATATAATACACAGTGTCAGTACAGAAACACTGACTACTGGGTGGATGATGCCCTCGGACACCAATAGTCTACCAGCTGAGGTATCGACCCAGTGATAAACACCTAGATATCTAATACACAGTGTCAGTACAGAAACATTGTTACTGGGCGGATGATGCCCTCGGAGACCAATAGTCTACCAGCTGAGGTATCGACTCAGTGATAAACACGTAGATATCTAATACACAGTGTCAGTACAGAAACACTGACTACTGGACGGATGATGCCCTCGGAGACCAATAGTCTACCAGCAGAGGTATCGACCCAGTGATAAACACGTAGATATCTAATACACAGTGTCAGTACAGAAACACTGATTACTGGGAGGATGATGCCCTCGGAGACCAATAGTCTACCAGTTGAGGTATCGACCCAGTGATAAACACGTAGATATCTAATACACAGTGTCAGTACAGAAACACTGACTACTGGGCGGATGATGCCCTCGGAGACCAATAGTCTACCAGCTGAAGTATCGACCCAGTGATAAACACGTAGATATCTAATACACAGTGTCAGTACAGAAACACTGACTACTGGTTGGATGATGCCCTCGGAGACCAATAGTCTACCAGCTGAAGTATCGACCTAGTGATAAACACGTAGATATCTAATACACAGTGTCAGTACAGAAACACTGACTACTGGGAGGATGATGCCCTCGGAGACCAATAGTCTACCAGTTGAGGTATCGACCCAGTGATAAACACGTAGATATCTAATACACAGTGTCAGTACAGAAACACTGACTACTGGGCGGATGATGCCCTCGGAGACCAATAGTCTACCAGCTGAAGTATCGACCCAGTGATAAACACGTAGATATCTAATACACAGTGTCAGTACAGAAACACTGATTACTGGGAGGATGATGCCCTCGGAGACCAATAGTCTATGAGTTGAGGTATCGACCCAGTGATAAACACGTAGATATCTAATACACAGTGTCAGTACAGAAAGACTGACTACTTGGAGGATGATGCCCTCGGAGACCAATAGTCTACCAGCTGAGGTATCGACCCAGTGATAAACACGTAGATATCTAATACACAGTGTCAGTACAGAAACACTGACTACTGGGCGGATCATGTCTTCGGAGACCAATAGTCTACCAGCTGAGGTATCGACCCAGTGATAAACACGTAGATATATAATACACAGTGTCAGTACAGAAACACTGACTACTGGGCGGATGATGCCCTCGGAGACCAATAGTCTACCAGCTGAGGTATCGACCCAGTGATAAACACGTAGATATCTAATACACAGTGTCAGTACAGAAACATTGACTACTGGGCGGATGATGCCATTGCAGACCAATAGTCTACCAGCTGAGGTATCGATCCAGTGATAAACACGTAGATATCTAATACACAGTGTCAGTACAGAAACATTGACTACTGGGCGGATGATGCCATTGCAGACCAATAGTCTACCAGCTGAGGTATCGACCCAGTGATAAACACGTAGATATCTAATACACAGTGTTAGTACAGAAACACTGACTACTTTACGGATGATGTCCTCGGAGACCAATAGTCTACCAGCTGAGGTATCGACCCAGTGATAAACACGTAGATATATAATACACAGTGTCAGTACAGAAACACTGACTACTGGGTGGATGATGCCCTCGGACACCAATAGTCTACCAGCTGAGGTATCGACCCAGTGATAAACACCTAGATATCTAATACACAGTGTCAGTACAGAAACATTGTTACTGGGCGGATGATGCCCTCGGAGACCAATAGTCTACCAGCTGAGGTATCGACTCAGTGATAAACACGTAGATATCTAATACACAGTGTCAGTACAGAAACACTGATTACTGGACGGATGATGCCCTCGGAGACCAATAGTCTACCAGCAGAGGTATCGACCCAGTGATAAACACGTAGATATCTAATACACAGTGTCAGTACAGAAACACTGATTACTGGGAGGATGATGCCCTCGGAGACCAATAGTCTACCAGTTGAGGTATCGACCCAGTGATAAACACGTAGATATCTAATACACAGTGTCAGTACAGAAACACTGACTACTGGGCGGATGATGCCCTCGGAGACCAATAGTCTACCAGCTGAAGTATCGACCCAGTGATAAACACGTAGATATCTAATACACAGTGTCAGTACGGAAACACTGACTACTGGGCGGATGATTCCCTCGGAGACCAATAGTCTACCAGCAGAGGTATCTACCCAGTGATAAACACGCAGATATATAATACACAGTGTCAGTACAGAAACACTGACTACTGGGAGGATGATGCCCTCGGACACCAATAGTCTACCAGCTGAGGTATCGACCCAGTGATAAACACGTAGATATCTAATACACAGTGTCAGTACAGAAACACTGAATACTGGGCGGATGATGCCCTCGGAGACCAATAGTCTACCAGCTGAGGTATCGACCCAGTGATAAACACGTAGATATCTAATACACAGTGTCAGTACAGAAACACTGACTACTGGGCGGATGATGCCCTCGGAGACCAATAGTCTACCAGCAGAGGTATCTACCCAGTGATAAACACGTAGATATATAATACACAGTGTCAGTACAGAAACACTGACTACTGGGTGGATGATGCCCTCGGACACCAATAGTCTACCAGCTGAGGTATCGACCCAGTGATAAACACCTAGATATCTAATACACAGTGTCAGTACAGAAACATTGTTACTGGGCGGATGATGCCCTCGGAGACCAATAGTTTACCAGCTGAGGTATCGACTCAGTGATAAACACGTAGATATCTAATACACAGTGTCAGTACAGAAACACTGACTACTGGACGGATGATGCCCTCGGAGACCAATAGTCTACCAGCAGAGGTATCGACCCAGTGATAAACACGTAGATATCTAATACACAGTGTCAGTACAGAAACACTGATTACTGGGAGGATGATGCCCTCGGAGACCAATAGTCTACCAGTTGAGGTATCGACCCAGTGATAAACACGTAGATATCTAATACACAGTGTCAGTACAGAAACACTGACTACTGGGCGGATGATGCCCTCGGAGACCAATAGTCTACCAGCTGAAGTATCGACCCAGTGATAAACACGTAGATATCTAATACACAGTGTCAGTACAGAAACACTGACTACTGGTTGGATAATGCCCTCGGAGACCAATAGTCTACCAGCTGAAGTATCGACCTAGTGATAAACACGTAGATATCTAATACACAGTGTCAGTACAGAAACACTGACTACTGGGAGGATGATGCCCTCGGAGACCAATAGTCTACCAGTTGAGGTATCGACCCAGTGATAAACACGTAGATATCTAATACACAGTGTCAGTACAGAAACACTGACTACTGGGCGGATGATGCCCTCGGAGACCAATAGTCTACCAGCTGAAGTATCGACCCAGTGATAAACACGTAGATATCTAATACACAGTGTCAGTACAGAAACACTGATTACTGGGAGGATGATGCCCTCGGAGACCAATAGTCTACGAGTTGAGGTATCGACCCAGTGATAAACACGTAGATATCTAATACACAGTGTCAGTACAGAAAGACTGACTACTGGGAGGATGATGCCCTCGGAGACCAATAGTCTACCAGCTGAGGTATCGACCCAGTGATAAACACGTAGATATCTAATACACAGTGTCAGTACAGAAACACTGACTACTGGGCGGATCATGTCTTCGGAGACCAATAGTCTACCAGCTGAGGTATCGACCCAGTGATAAACACGTAGATATATAATACACAGTGTCAGTACAGAAACACTGACTACTGGGCGGATGATGCCCTCGGAGACCAATAGTCTACCAGCTGAGGTATCGACCCAGTGATAAACACGTAGATATCTAATACACAGTGTCAGTACAGAAACATTGACTACTGGGCGGATGATGCCATTGCAGACCAATAGTCTACCAGCTGAGGTATCGATCCAGTGATAAACACGTAGATATCTAATACACAGTGTCAGTACAGAAACATTGACTACTGGGCGGATGATGCCATTGCAGACCAATAGTCTACCAGCTGAGGTATCGACCCAGTGATAAACACGTAGATATCTAATACACAGTGTTAGTACAGAAACACTGACTACTTTACGGATGATGTCCTCGGAGACCAATAGTCTACCAGCTGAGGTATCGACCCAGTGATAAACACGTAGATATATAATACACAGTGTCAGTACAGAAACACTGACTACTGGGTGGATGATGCCCTCGGACACCAATAGTCTACCAGCTGAGGTATCGACCCAGTGATAAACACCTAGATATCTAATACACAGTGTCAGTACAGAAACATTGTTACTGGGCGGATGATGCCCTCGGAGACCAATAGTCTACCAGCTGAGGTATCGACTCAGTGATAAACACGTAGATATCTAATACACAGTGTCAGTACAGAAACACTGACTACTGGACGGATGATGCCCTCGGAGACCAATAGTCTACCAGCAGAGGTATCGACCCAGTGATAAACACGTAGATATCTAATACACAGTGTCAGTACAGAAACACTGATTACTGGGAGGATGATGCCCTCGGAGACCAATAGTCTACCAGTTGAGGTATCGACCCAGTGATAAACACGTAGATATCTAATACACAGTGTCAGTACAGAAACACTGACTACTGGGCGGATGATGCCCTCGGAGACCAATAGTCTACCAGCTGAAGTATCGACCCAGTGATAAACACGTAGATATCTAATACACAGTGTCAGTACGGAAACACTGACTACTGGGCGGATGATTCCCTCGGAGACCAATAGTCTACCAGCAGAGGTATCTACCCAGTGATAAACACGCAGATATATAATACACAGTGTCAGTACAGAAACACTGACTACTGGGAGGATGATGCCCTCGGACACCAATAGTCTACCAGCTGAGGTATCGACCCAGTGATAAACACGTAGATATCTAATACACAGTGTCAGTACAGAAACACTGACTACTGGGCGGATGATGCCCTCGGAGACCAATAGTCTACCAGCTGAGGTATCGACCCAGTGATAAACACGTAGATATCTAATACACAGTGTCAGTACAGAAACACTGACTACTGGGCGGATGATGCCCTCGGAGACCAATAGTCTACCAGCAGAGGTATCTACCCAGTGATAAACACGTAGATATATAATACACAGTGTCAGTACAGAAACACTGACTACTGGGTGGATGATGCCCTCGGACACCAATAGTCTACCAGCTGAGGTATCGACCCAGTGATAAACACCTAGATATCTAATACACAGTGTCAGTACAGAAACATTGTTACTGGGCGGATGATGCTTTCGGAGACCAATAGTCTACCAGCTGAGGTATCGACTCAGTGATAAACACGTAGATATCTAATACACAGTGTCAGTACAGAAACACTGACTACTGGACGGATGATGCCCTCGGAGACCAATAGTCTACCAGCAGAGGTATCGACCCAGTGATAAACACGTATATATCTAATACACAGTTTCAGTACAGAAACACTGATTACTGGGAGGATGATGCCCTCGGAGACCAATAGTCTACCAGTTGAGATATCGACCCAGTGATAAACACGTAGATATCTAATACACAGTGTCAGTACAGAAACACTGACTACTGGGCGGATGATGCCCTCGGAGACCAATAGTCTACCAGCTGAAGTATCGACCCAGTGATAAACACGTAGATATCTAATACACAGTGTCAGTACAGAAACACTGACTACTGGTTGGATGATGCCCTCGGAGACCAATAGTCTACCAGCTGAAGTATCGACCCAGTGATAAACACGTAGATATCTAATACACAGTGTCAGTACAGAAACACTGACTACTGGGAGGATGATGCTCTCGGAGACCAATAGTCTACCAGTTGAGGTATCGACCCAGTGATAAACACGTAGATATCTAATACACAGTGTCAGTACAGAAACACTGACTACTGGGCGGATGATGCCCTCGGAGACCAATAGTCTACCAGCTGAAGTATCGACCCAGTGATAAACACGTAGATATCTAATACACAGTGTCAGTACAGAAACACTGATTACTGGGAGGATGATGCCCTCGGAGACCAATAGTCTACGAGTTGAGGTATCGACCCAGTGATAAACACGTAGATATCTAATACACAGTGTCAGTACAGAAACACTGACTACTGGGAGGATGATGCCCTCGGAGACCAATAGTCTACCAGCTGAGGTATCGACCCAGTGATAAACACGTAGATATCTAATACACAGTGTCAGTACAGAAACACTGACTACTGGGCGGATCATGTCTTCGGAGACCAATAGTCTACCAGCTGAGGTATCGACCCAGTGATAAACACGTAGATATATAATACACAGTGTCAGTACAGAAACACTGACTACTGGGCGGATGATGCCCTCGGAGACCAATAGTCTACCAGCTGAGGTATCGACCCAGTGATAAACACGTAGATATCTAATACACAGTGTCAGTACAGAAACATTGACTACTGGGCGGATGATGCCATTGCAGACCAATAGTCTACCAGCTGAGGTATCGATCCAGTGATAAACACGTAGATATCTAATACACAGTGTCAGTACAGAAACATTGACTACTGGGCGGATGATGCCATTGCAGACCAATAGTCTACCAGCTGAGGTATCGACCCAGTGATAAACACGTAGATATATAATACACAGTGTCAGTACAGAAACACTGACTACTGGGTGGATGATGCCCTCGGACACCAATAGTCTACCAGCTGAGGTATCGACCCAGTGATAAACACCTAGATATCTAATACACAGTGTCAGTACAGAAACATTGTTACTGGGCGGATGATGCCCTCGGAGACCAATAGTCTACCAGCTGAGGTATCGACTCAGTGATAAACACGTAGATATCTAATACACAGTGTCAGTACAGAAACACTGACTACTGGACGGATGATGCCCTCGGAGACCAATAGTCTACCAGCAGAGGTATCGACCCAGTGATAAACACGTAGATATCTAATACACAGTGTCAGTACAGAAACACTGACTACTGGGCGGATGATGCCCTCGGAGACCAATAGTCTACCAGCTGAAGTATCGACCCAGTGATAAACACGTAGATATCTAATACACAGTGTCAGTACAGAAACACTGACTACTGGTTGGATGATGCCCTCGGAGACCAATAGTCTACCAGCTGAAGTATCGACCCAGTGATAAACACGTAGATATCTAATACACAGTGTCAGTACAGAAACACTGACTACTGGCAGGAGGATGCCCTCGGAGACCAATAGTCTACCAGTTGAGGTATCGAGCCAGTGATAAACACGTAGATATCTAATACACAGTGTCAGTACAGAAACACTGACTACTGGGCGGATGATGCCCTCGGAGACCAATATTCTACCAGCTGAAGTATCGACCCAGTGATAAACACGTAGATATCTAATACACAGTGTCAGTACAGAAACACTGATTACTGGGAGGATGATGCCCTCGGAGACCAATAGTCTACGAGTTGAGGTATCGACCCAGTGATAAACACGTAGATATCTAATACACAGTGTCAGTACAGAAACACTGACTACTGGGAGGATGATGCCCTCGGAGACCAATAGTCTACCAGCTGAGGTATCGACCCAGTGATAAACACGTAGATATCTAATACACAGTGTCAGTACAGAAACACTGACTACTGGGCGGATCTTGTCTTCGGAGACCAATAGTCTACCAGCTGAGGTATCGACCCAGTGATAAACACGTAGATATATAATACACAGTGTCAGTACAGAAACACTGACTACTGGGCGGATGATGCCCTCGGAGACCAATAGTCTACCAGCTGAGGTATCGACCCAGTGATAAACACGTAGATATCTAATACACAGTGTCAGTACAGAAACATTGACTACTGGGCGGATGATGCCATAGCAGACCAATAGTCTACCAGCTGAGGTATCGATCCAGTGATAAACACGTAGATATCTAATACACAGTGTCAGTACAGAAACATTGACTACTGGGCGGATGATGCCATTGCAGACCAATAGTCTACCAGCTGAGGTATCGACCCAGTGATAAACACGTAGATATCTAATACACAGTGTTAGTACAGAAACACTGACTACTTTACGGATGATGTCCTCGGAGACCAATAGTCTACCAGCTGAGGTATCGACCCAGTGATAAACACGTAGATATCTAATACACAGTGTCAGTACAGAAACACTGATTACTGGGAGGATGATGCCCTCGGAGATCAATAGTCTACCAGTTGAGGTATCGACCCAGTGATAAACACGTAGATATCTAATACACAGTGTCAGTACAGAAACACTGACTACTGGGCGGATGATACCCTCGGTGACCAATAGTCTACCAGCTGAGGTATCGACCCAGTGATAAACACGTAGATATCTAATACACAGTGTCAGTACAGAAACACTGACTACTGGGCGGATCATGTCCTCGGAGACCAATAGTCTACCAGCTGAGGTATCGACCCAGTGATAAACACGTAGATATCTAATACACAGTGTCAGTACAGAAACACTGACTACTGGGCGGATGATGCCCTCGGAGACTAATAGTCTACCAGCTGAGGTATCGACCCAGTGATAAACACGTAGATATATAATACACAGTGTCAGTACAGAAACACTGACTACTGTGCGGATGATGCCCTCGGGGACTAATAGTCTACCAGCTGAGGTATCGACCCAATGATAAACACGTAGATATCTAATACACAGTGTCAGTACAGAAACACTGACTACTGGGGGATGATGCCCTCGGGGACCAATAGTCTACCAGCTGAGGTATCGACCCAGTGATAAACACGTAGATATATAATACACAGTGTCAATACAGAAACACTGACTACTGGGCGGATGATGCCCTCGGGGACCAATAGTCTACCAGCTGAGGTATCGACCCAGTGATAAACACGTAGATATATAAAACACAGTGTCAGTACAGAAACACTGACTACTGGGCGGATGATGCCCTCGGGGACCAATAGTCTACCAGCTGAGGTATCCACCCAGTGATAAACACGTAGATATATAATACACAGTGTCAGTACAGAAACACTGACTACTGGGCGGATGATGCCATTCCAGACCAATAGTCTACCAGCTGAGGTATCGACCCAGTGATAAACACGTAGATATCTAATACACAGTGTCAGTACAGAAACACTGACTACTGGGCGGATGATGCCCTCGGAGACCAATAGTCTACCAAGTGAGGTATCGACCCAGTGATAAACACGTAGATATCTAATACACAGTGTCAATACAGAAACACTGACTACTGGGAGGATGATGCCCTCGGAGACCAATAGTCTACCAGCTGAGGTATCGACCCAGTGATAAACACGTAGATATCTAATACACAGTGTCAATACAGAAACACTGACTACTGGGAGGATGATGCCCTCGGAGACCAATAGTCTACCAGGTGAGGTATCGACCCAGTGATAAACACGTAGATATATAATACACATTGTCAGTACAGAAACACTGACTACAGGGCGGATGATGCCATTGCAGACCAATAGTCTACCATCTGAGGTATCGACCCAGTGATAAACACGTAGATATCTAATACACAGTGTCAGTACAGAAACACTGACTACTGGGCGGATGATGCCCTCGGAGACCAATAGTCTACCAGCTGAAGTATCGACCCAGTGATAAACACGTAGATATCTAATACACAGTGTCAGTACAGAAACACTGATTACTGGGCGGATGATGCCCTCGGAGACCAATAGTCTACCAGCTGAGGTATCGACCCAATGATAAAGACGTAGATATCTAATACACAGTGTCAGTACAGAAACACTGACTACTGGGCGGATGATGTCCTCGGAGACCAATAGTCTACCAGCTGAGGTATCGACCCAGTGATAAAAACGTAGATATCTAATACACATTGTCATTACAGAAACACTGATTACTGGGCGGATGATGCCTTGGGAGACCAATAGTCTACCAGCTGAGGTATCCACCCAGTGATAAACACGTAGCTATCTAATACAGTGTCAGTACAGAAACACTGACTACTGGGAGGATAATGCCCTCGGAGACCAATAGTCTACCAGCTGAGGTATCGACCCAGTGATAAACACGTAGATATATAATACACAGTGTCAGTACAGAAACACTGACTACTGGGTGGATGATGCCCTCGGAGACCAATAGTCTACCAGCTGAGGTATCGACCCAGTGATAAACACGTAGATATATAATACACAGTGTCAGTACAGAAACATTGACTACTGGGCGGATGATGTCCTCGGAGACCAATAGTCTACCAGTTGAGGTATCGACCCAGTGATAAACACGTAGATATCTAATACACAGTGTCAGTACAGAAACATTGACTACTGGACGGATGATGCCCTCGGAGACCAATAGTCTACCAGCAGAGGTATCGACCCAGTGATAAACACGTAGATATCTAATACACAGTGTCAGTACAGAAACATTGACTACTGGGCGGATGATGCCCTCGGAGACCAATAGTCTACCAGCTGAGGTATCGACCCAGTGATAAACACGTAGATATCTAATACACAGTGTCAGTACAGAAACACTTACTACTGGGCGGATGATTCCCTCGGGGACTAATAGTCTACCAGGTGAGGTATCGACCCAGTGATAAACACGTAGATATATAATACACAGTGTCAGTACAGAAACATTGACTACTGGGCGGATGATGTCCTCGGAAACCAAGTCTACCAGCTGAAGTATCGGCCCAGTGATAAACACGTAGATATATAATACACAGTGTCAGTACAGAAACACTGACTACTGGGCGGATGATGCCCATCGGAGACTAATAGTCTACCAGCTGAGGTATCGACCCAGTGATAAACACGTAGATATCTAATACACAGTGTCAGTACAGAAACACTGACTACTGGGCGGATGATGCCCTCGGAGACCAATAGTCTACCAGCTGAGGTATCGATCCAGTGATAAACACGTAGATATCTAATACACAGTGTCAGTACAGAAACACTGACTACTGGGCGGATGATGCCATTGCAGACCAATAGTCTACCAGCTGAGGTATCGATCCAGTGATAAACACGTAGATATCTAATACACAGGTCAGTACAGAAACACTGATTACTGGGAGGATGATGCCCTCGGAGACCAATAGTCTACCAGCTGAGGTATCGACCCAGTGATAAATACGTAGATATCTAATACACAGTGTCAGTACAGAAACACTGACTACTGGGCGGATGATGCCCTCGGAGACCAATAGTCTACCAGCTGAGGTATCGACCCAGTGATAAACACGTAGATATCTAATACACAGTGTCAGTACAGAAACACTGACTACTTTACGGATGATGCCCTCGGAGACCAATAGTCTACCAGCTGAGGTATCGATCCAGTGATAAACACGTAGATATCTAATACACAGTGTCAGTACAGAAACACTGATTACTGGGAGGATGATGCCCTCGGAGACCAATAGTCTACCAGCTGAGGTATCGACCCAGTGATAAATACGTAGATATCTAATACACAGTGTCAGTACAGAAACACTGACTACTGGGCGGATGATGCCCTCGGAGACCAATAGTCTACCAGCTGAGGTATCGACCCAGTGATAAACACGTAGATATCTAATACACAGTGTCAGTACAGAAACACTGACTACTGGGCGGATGATGCCCTCGGAGACTAATAGTCTACCAGCTGAGGTATCGACCCAGTGATAAACACGTAGATATCTAATACACAGTGTCAGTACAGAAACACTGACTACTGGGCGGATGATGTCCTCGGAGACCAATAGTCTACCAGCTGAGGTATCGACCCAGTGATAAACACGTAGATATCTAATACACAGTGTCAGTACAGAAACACTGACTACTGGACGAATGATGCCCTCGGAGACCAATAGTCTACCAGCAGAGGTATCGA
This sequence comes from Bathymodiolus septemdierum, assembly GCA_963383655.1. NCBI lineage: Eukaryota > Metazoa > Mollusca > Bivalvia > Mytilida > Modiolidae > Bathymodiolus > Bathymodiolus septemdierum. The sequence goes on along the minus strand of OY726518.1, from coordinate 118,915,157 downwards.
CCCAGTGATAAACACGTAGATATATAATACACAGTGTCAGTACAGAAACATTGACTACTGGGCGGATGATGCCCTCGGAGACCAATAGTCTACCAGCTGAGGTATCGACCCAGTGATAAACACGTAGATATCTAATACACAGTGTCAGTACAGAAACACTGACTACTGGGCGGATGATGTCCTCGGAGACCGATAGTCTACCAGCTGAGGTATCGACCCAGTGATAAACACGTAGATATCTAATACACAGTGTCAGTACAGAAATACTGACTACTGGACGAATGATGCCCTCGGAGACCAATAGTCTACCAGCAGAGGCATCGACCCAGTGATAAACACGTAGATATCTAATACACAGTGTCAGTACAGAAACATTGACTACTGGGCGGATGATGCCCTCGGAGACCAATAGTCTACCAGCTGAGGTATCGACCCAGTGATAAACACGTAGATATCTAATACACAGTGTCAGTACAGAAACACTGACTACTGGGCGGATGATGTCCTCGGAGACCAATAGTCTACCAGCTGAGGTATCGACCCAGTGATAAACACGTAGATATCTAATACACAGTGTCAGTACAGAAACATTGACTACTGGGCGGATGATGCCCTCGGAGACCAATAGTCTACCAGCTGAGGTATCGATCCAGTGATAAACACGTAGATATCTAATACACAGTGTCAGTACAGAAACACTGACTATTGGGCGGATGATTTCCTCGGAGACCAATAGTCTACCAGCTGAGGTATCGACCCATTGATAAACACGTAGATATCTAATACACAGTGTCAGTACAGAAACACTGACTACTGGACGAATGATGCCCTCGGAGACCAAGTCTACCAGCAGAGGTATCGACCCAGTGATAAACACGTAGATATCTAATACACAGTGTCAATACAGAAACACTGACTACTGGGAGGATGATGCCCTCGGGGACTAATAGTCTACCACCTGAGGTATCGACCCAGTGATAAACACGTAGATATCTAATACACAGTGTCAGTACAGAAACACTGACTACTGGACGGATGATGCCCTCGGAGACCAATAGTCTACCAGCAGAGATATCGACCCAGTGATAAACACGTAGATATCTAATACACAGTGTCAGTACAGAAACACTGACTACTGGACGGATGATGCCCTCGGAGACCAATAGTCTACCAGCAGAGGTATCGACCCAGTGATAAACACGTAGATATCTAATACACAGTGTCAGTACAGAAACACTGACTACTGGACGGATGATGCCCTCGGAGACCAATAGTCTACCAGCAGGGGTATCGACCCAGTGATAAACACGTAGATATCTAATACACAGTGTCAGTACAGAAACATTGACTACTGGGCGGATGATGCCCTCGGAGACCAATAGTCTACCAGCAGAGGTATCGACCCAGTGATAAACACGTAGATATCTAATACACAGTGTCAGTACAGAAACACTGACTACTGGACGGATGATGCCCTCGGAGACCAATAGTATACCAGCAGAGGTATCGACCCAGTGATAAACACGTAGATATCTAATACACAGTGTCAGTACAGAAACATTGACTACTGGGCGAATAATGCCCTCGGAGACCAATAGTCTACCAGCTGAGGTATCGACCCAGTGATAAACACGTAGATATCTAATACACAGTGTCAGTACAGAAACACTGACTACTGGACGGATGATGCCCTCGGAGACCAATAGTCTACCAGCAGAGGTATCGACCCAGTGATAAACACGTAGATATCTAATACACAGTGTCAGTACAGAAACACTGACTAGTGGACGGATGATGCCCTCGGAGACTAATAGTCTACCAGTAGGGGTATCGACCCAGTGATAAACACGTAGATATCTAATACAGTGTCAGTACAGAAACATTGACTACTGGGCGGATGATGCCCTCGGAGACCAATAGTCTACCAGCTGAGGTATCGACCCAGTGATAAACACGTAGATATCTAATACACAGTGTCAGTACAGAAACACTGACTACTGGGCGGATGATGTCCTCGGAGACCAATAGTCTACCAGCTGAGGTATCGACCCAGTGATAAACACGTAGATATCTAATACACAGTGTCAGTACAGAAACACTGACCACTGGACAGATGATGCCCTCGGAGACCAATAGTCTACCAGCTGAGGTGTCTCGACCCAGTGATAAACACGTCGATATCTAATACACAGTGTCAGTACAGAAACACTGACTACTGGGCGGATGATGCCCTCGGAGACCAATAGTCTACCAGCAGAGGTATCGACCCAGTGATAAACACGTAGATATCTAATACACAGTGTCAGTACAGAAACACTGACTACTGGACGTATGATGCCCTCGGAGACCAATAGTCTACCAGCAGAGGTATCGACCCAGTGATAAACACGTAGATATCTAATACACAGTGTCAGTACAGAAAAACTGACTACTGGACGGATGATGCCCTCGGAGACCAATAGTATACCAGCAGAGGTATCGACTCAGTGAAAAACACGTAGATATCTAATACACAGTGTCAGTACAGAAACATTGACTACTGGGCGGATGATGCCCTCGGAGACCAATAGTCTACCAGCTGAGGTATCGACCCAGTGATAAACACGTAGATATCTAATACACAGTGTCAGTACAGAAACACTGACTACTGGGCGGATGATGCCCTCGGAAACCAAGTCTACCAGCTGAAGTATCGGCCCAGTGATAAACACGTAGATATATAATACACAGTGTCAGTACAGAAACACTGACTACTGGGCGGATGATGCCCATCGGAGACTAATAATCTACCAGCTGAGGTATCGACCCAGTGATAAACACGTAGATATTTAATACACAGTGTCAGTACAGAAACACTGACTACTGGGCGGATGATGCCCTCGGAGACCAATAGTCTACCAGCAGAGGTATCGACCCAGTGATAAACACGTAGATATCTAATACACAGTGTCAGTACAGAAACACTGACTACTGGACGGATGATGCCCTCGGAGACCAATAGTATACCAGCAGAGGTATCGACCCAGTGATAAACACGTAGATATCTAATACACAGTGTCAGTACAGAAACATCGACTACTGGGCGAATAATGCCCTCGGAGACCAATAGTCTACCAGCTGAGGTATCGACCCAGTGATAAACACGTAGATATCTAATACACAGTGTCAGTACAGAAACACTGACTACTGGACGGATGATGCCCTCGGAGACCAATAGTCTACCAGCAGAGGTATCGACCCAGTGATAAACACGTAGATATCTAATACACAGTGTCAGTACAGAAACACTGACTAGTGGACGGATGATGCCCTCGGAGACCAATAGTCTACCAGTAGGGGTATCGACCCAGTGATAAACACGTAGATATCTAATACAGTGTCAGTACAGAAACATTGACTACTGGGCGGATGATGCCCTCGGAGACCAATAGTCTACCAGCTGAGGTATCGACCCAGTGATAAACACGTAGATATCTAATACACAGTGTCAGTACAGAAACACTGACTACTGGGCGGATGATGTCCTCGGAGACCAATAGTCTACCAGCTGAGGTATCGACCCAGTGATAAACACGTAGATATCTAATACACAGTGTCAGTACAGAAACACTGACTACTGGACAGATGATGCCCTCGGAGACCAATAGTCTACCAGCTGAGGTGTCTCGACCCAGTGATAAACACGTAGATATCTAATACACAGTGTCAGTACAGAAACACTGACTACTGGGCGGATGATGCCCTCGGAGACCAATAGTCTACCAGCAGAGGTATCGACCCAGTGATAAACACGTAGATATCTAATACACAGTGTCAGTACAGAAACACTGACTACTGGACGGATGATGCCCTCGGAGACCAATAGTCTACCAGCAGAGGTATCGACCCAGTGATAAACACGTAGATATCTAATACACAGTGTCAGTACAGAAACACTGACTACTGGACGGATGATGCCCTCGGAGACCAATAGTATACCAGCAGAGGTATCGACTCAGTGAAAAACACGTAGATATCTAATACACAGTGTCAGTACAGAAACATTGACTACTGGGCGGATGATGCCCTCGGAGACCAATAGTCTACCAGCTGAGGTATCGACCCAGTGATAAACACGTAGATATCTAATACACAGTGTCAGTACAGAAACACTGACTACTGGGCGGATGATGCCCTCGGAAACCAAGTCTACCAGCTGAAGTATCGGCCCAGTGATAAACACGTAGATATATAATACACAGTGTCAGTACAGAAACACTGACTACTGGGCGGATGATGCCCATCGGAGACTAATAATCTAACAGCTGAGGTATCGACCCAGTGATAAACACGTAGATATTTAATACACAGTGTCAGTACAGAAACACTGACTACTGGGCGGATGATGCCCTCGGAGACCAATAGTCTACCAGCAGAGGTATCGACCCAGTGATAAACACGTAGATATCTAATACACAGTGTCAGTACAGAAACACTGACTACTTTACGGATGATGCCCTCGGAGACCAATAGTCTACCAGCTGAGGTATCGACTCAGTGATAAACACGTAGATATCTAATACACAGTGTCAGTACAGAAACACTGACTACTGGGCGGATGATGCCCTCGGAGACTAATAGTCTACCAGCTGAGGTATCGACCCAGTGATAAACACTAGATATCTAATACACAGTGTCAGTACAGAAACACTGACTACTGGGCGGATGATGCCCTCGGAGAATAATAGTCTACCAGCTGAGGTATCGACCCAGTGATACACACGTAGATATATAATACACAGTGTCAGTACAGAAACACTGACTACTGGGCGGATGATGCCCTCGGAGACCAATAGTCTACCAGCTGAGGTATCGACCCAGTGATAAACACGTAGATATCTAATACACAGTGTCAGTACAGAAACACTGACTACTGGGCGGATGATGCCCTCGGAGACCAATAGTCTACCAGCTGAGGTATCGACCCAGTGATAAACACGTAGATATCTAATACACAGTGTCAGTACAGAAACAATGACTACTGGACGGATGATGTCCTCGGAGACCAATAGTCTACCAGGTGAGGTATCGACCCAGTGATAAACACGTAGATATCTAATACACAGTGTTAGTACAGAAACACTGACTACTGGGCGGATGATGCCCTCGGAGACCAATAGTCTACCAGCTGAGGTATCGACCCAGTGATAAACACGTAGATATCTAATACACAGTGTCAGTACAGAAACAATGACTACTGGGCGGATGATGTCCTCGGAGGCCAATAGTCTACCAGCTGAGGTATCCACCCAGTGATAAACACGTAGCTATCTAATACACAGTGTCAGTACAGAAACACTGACTACTGGGAGGATGATGCCCTCGGAGACCAATAGTCTACCAGCTGAGGTATCCACCCAGTGATAAACACGTAGATATATAATACACAGTGTCAGTACAGAAACACTGACTACTGGGCGGATGATGCCCTCGGAGACTAATAGTCTACCAGCTGAGGTATCGACCGAGTGATAAACACGTAGATATCTAATACACAGTGTCAGTACAGAAACACTGACTACCTTACGGATGATGCCCTCGGAGACCAATAGTCTACCAGCAGGGGTATCGACCCAGTGATAAACACGTAGATATCTAATACACAGTGTCAGTACAGAAACATTGACTACTGGGCGGATGATGCCCTCGGAGACCAATAGTCTACCAGCTGAGGTATCGACCCAGTGATAAACACGTAGATATCTAATACACAGTGTCAGTACAGAAACACTGACTACTGGGCGGATGATGCCCTCGGGGACTAATAGTCTACCAGCTGAGGTATCGATCCAGTGATAAACATGTAGATATCTAATACACAGTGTCAGTACAGAAACACTGACTACTGGACGGATGATGCCCTCGGAGACCAATAGTCTACCAGCAGAGGTATCGACCCAGTGATAAACACGTAGATATCTAATACACAGTGTCAGTACAGAAACATTGACTAATGGGCGGATGATGCCCTCGGAGACCAATAGTCTACCAGTTGAGGTATCGACCCAGTGATAAACACGTAGATATTTAATACACAGTGTCAGTACGGACACACTGACTACTGGGCGGATGATTCCCTCGGGGACTAATAGTCTACCAGCTGAGGTGTCGACCCAGTGATAAATACGTAGATATCTAATACACAGTGTCAGTACAGAAACATTGACTACTGGGCGGATGATGTCCTCGGAAACCAAGTCTACCAGCTGAAGTATCGGCCCAGTGATAAACACGTAGATATATAATACACAGTGTCAGTACAGAAACACTGACTACTGGGCGGATGATGCCCATCGGAGACTAATAGTCTACCAGCTGAGGTATCGACCCAGTGATAAACACGTAGATATCTAATACACAGTGTCAGTACAGAAACACTGACTACTGGGCGGATGATGCCCTCGGAGACCAATAGTCTACCAGCTGAGGTATCGATCCAGTGATAAACACGTAGATATCTAATACACAGTGTCAGTACAGAAACACTGACTACTGGGCGAATGATGCCCTAGGAGACCAATAGTCTACCAGCTGAGGTATCGACCCAGTGATAAACACGTAGATATCTAATACACAGTGTCAGTACAGAAACACTGATTACTGGGAGGATGATGCCCTAGGAGACCAATAGTCTACCAGCTGAGGTATCGACCCAGTGATAAACACGTAGATATCTAATACACAGTGTCAGTACAGAAAAACTGACTACTGGGCGGATGATGCCCTCGGAGACCAATAGTCTACCAGCTGAGGTATCGACCCAGTGATAAACACGTTGATATCTAATACACAGTGTCAGTACAGAAACACTGCTTACTGGGAGGATGATGCCCTCGGAGACCAATAGTCTACCAGCTGAGGTATCGACCCAGTGATAAACACGTAGATATCTAATACACAGTGTCAGTACAGAAACACTGACTACTGGGCGGATGATGTCCTCGGAGACCAATAGTCTACCAGCTGAGGTATCGACCCATTGATAAACACGTAGATATATAATACACAGTGTCAGTACAGAAACACTGACTACTGGGCGGATGATGTCCTCGGAGACCAATAGTCTACCAGCTGAGGTATCCACCAGTGGTAAACACGTAGCTATCTAATACACAGTGTCAGTACAGAAACACTGACTACTGGGAGGATGATGCCCTCGGAGACCAATAGTCTACCAGCTGAGGTATCGACCCAGTGATAAACACGTAGATATATAATACACAGTGTCAGTACAGAAACACTGACTACTGGGCGGATGATGCCCTCGGAGACTAATAGTCTACCAGCTGAGGTATCGACCGAGTGATAAACACGTAGATATCTAATACACAGTGTCAGTACAGAAACACTGACTACTGGACGAATGATGCCCTCGGAGACCAATAGTCTACCAGCAGAGGTATCGACCCAGTGATAAACACGTAGATATCTAATACACAGTGTCAGTACAGAAACATTAACTACTGGGCGGATGATGCCCTCGGAGACCAATTGTCTACCAGCTGAGGTATCGACCCAGTGATAAACACGTAGATATCTAATACACAGTGTCAGTACAGAAACACTGACTACTGGGCGGATGATGTCCTCGGAGACCAATAGTCTACCAGCTGAGGTATCGACCCAGTGATAAACACGTAGATATCTAATACACAGTGTCAGTACAGAAACACTGACTACTGGACGAATGATGCCCTCGGAGACCAATAGTCTACCAGCAGAGGTATCGACCCAGTGATAAACACGTAGATATCTAATACACAGTGTCAGTACAGAAACATTGACTACTGGGCGGATGATGCCCTCGGAGTCCAATAGTCTACCAGCTGAGGTATCGACCCAGTGATAAACACGTAGATATCTAATACACAGTGTCAGTACAGAAACACTGACTACTGGGCGGATGATGTCCTCGGAGACCAATAGTCTACCAGCTGAGGTATCGACCCAGTGATAAACACGTAGATATCTAATACACAGTGTCAGTACAGAAACACTGACTACTGGACGAATGATGCCCTCGGAGACCAATAGTCTACCAGCAGAGGTATCGACCCAGTGATAAACACGTAGATATCTAATACACAGTGTCAGTACAGAAACATTGACTACTGGGCGGATGATGCCCTCGGAGACCAATAGTCTACCAGCTGAGGTATCGATCCAGTGATAAACACGTAGATATATAATACACAGTGTCAGTACAGAAACACTGACTACTGGGCGGATGATGTCCTCGGAGACCAATAGTCTACCAGCTGAGGTATCGACCCAGTGATAAACACGTAGATATCTAATACAGTGTCAGTACAGAAACACTGACTACTGGACGAATGATGCCCTCGGAGACCAATAGTCTACCAGCAGAGGTATCGACCCAGTGATAAACACGTAGATATCTAATACACAGTGTCAATACAGAAACACTGACTACTGGGAGGATGATGCCCTCGGGGACTAATAGTCTACCACCTGAGGTATCGACCCAGTGATAAACACGTAGATATCTAATACACAGTGTCAGTACAGAAACACTGACTACTGGACGGATGATGCCCTCGGAGACTAATAGTCTACCAGCTGAGGTATCGACAGAGTGATAAACACGTAGATATCTAATACACAGTGTCAGTACAGAAACACTGACTACCTTACGGATGATGCCCTCGGAGACCAATAGTCTACCAGCAGGGGTATCGACCCAGTGATAAACACGTAGATATCTAATACACAGTGTCAGTACAGAAACATTGACTACTGGGCGGATGATGCCCTCGGAGACCAATAGTCTACCAGCTGAGGTATCGACCCAGTGATAAACACGTAGATATCTAATACACAGTGTCAGTACAGAAACACTGACTACTGGGCGGATGATGCCCTCGGAGACCAATAGTCTACCAGCTGAGGTATCGATCCAGTGATAAACACGTAGATATCTAATACACAGTGTCAGTACAGAAACACTGACTACTGGGCGAATGATGCCCTAGGAGACCAATAGTCTACCAGCTGAGGTATCGACCCAGTGATAAACACGTAGATATCTAATACACAGTGTCAGTACAGAAACACTGACTACTGGGCGAATGATGCCCTAGGAGACCAATAGTCTACCAGCTGAGGTATCGACCGAGTGATAAACACGTAGATATCTAATACACAGTGTCAGTACAGAAACACTGCTTACTGGGAGGATGATGCCCTCGGAGACCAATAGTCTACCAGCTGAGGTATCGACCCAGTGATAAACACGTAGATATCTAATACACAGTGTCAGTACAGAAACACTGACTACTGGGCGGATGATGTCCTCGGAGACCAATAGTCTACCAGCTGAGGTATCGACCCATTGATAAACACGTAGATATATAATACACAGTGTCAGTACAGAAACACTGACTACTGGGCGGATGATGTCCTCGGAGACCAATAGTCTACCAGCTGAGGTATCCACCAGTGATAAACACGTAGCTATCTAATACACAGTGTCAGTACAGAAACACTGACTACTGGGAGGATGATGCCCTCGGAGACCAATAGTCTACCAGCTGAGGTATCGACCCAGTGATAAACACGTAGATATCTAATACACAGTGTCAGTACAGAAACACTGACTACCTTACGGATGATGCCCTCGGAGACCAATAGTCTACCAGCAGGGGTATCGACCCAGTGATAAACACGTAGATATCTAATACACAGTGTCAGTACAGAAACATTGACTACTGGGCGGATGATGCCCTCGGAGACCAATAGTCTACCAGCTGAGGTATCGACCCAGTGATAAACACGTAGATATCTAATACACAGTGTCAGTACAGAAACATTGACTACTGGGCGGATGATGCCCTCGGAGACCAATAGTCTACCAGCTGAGGTATCGACCCAGTGATAAACATGTAGATATCTAATACACAGTGTCAGTACAGAAACACTGACTACTGGACGGATGATGCCCTCGGAGACCAATAGTCTACCAGCAGAGGTATCGACCCAGTGATAAACACGTAGATATCTAATACACAGTGTCAGTACAGAAACATTGACTAATGGGCGGATGATGCCCTCGGAGACCAATAGTCTACCAGTTGAGGTATCGACCCAGTGATAAACACGTAGATATTTAATACACAGTGTCAGTACGGACACACTGACTACTGGGCGGATGATTCCCTCGGGGACTAATAGTCTACCAGCTGAGGTGTCGACCCAGTGATAAATACGTAGATATCTAATACACAGTGTCAGTACAGAAACATTGACTACTGGGCGGATGATGTCCTCGGAAACCAAGTCTACCAGCTGAAGTATCGGCCCAGTGATAAACACGTAGATATATAATACACAGTGTCAGTACAGAAACACTGACTACTGGGCGGATGATGCCCATCGGAGACTAATAGTCTACCAGCAGAGGTATCGACCCAGTGATAAACACGTAGATATCTAATACACAGTGTCAGTACAGAAACACTGACTACTGGGCGGATGATGCCCTCGGAGACCAATAGTCTACCAGCTGAGGTATCGATCCAGTGATAAACACGTAGATATCTAATACACAGTGTCAGTACAGAAACACTGACTACTGGGCGAATGATGCCCTAGGAGACCAATAGTCTACCAGCTGAGGTATCGACCCAGTGATAAACACGTAGATATCTAATACACAGTGTCAGTACAGAAACACTGACTACTGGGCGAATGATGCCCTAGGAGACCAATAGTCTACCAGCTGAGGTATCGACCGAGTGATAAACACGTAGATATCTAATACACAGTGTCAGTACAGAAACACTGATTACTGGGAGGATGATGCCCTAGGAGACCAATAGTCTACCAGCTGAGGTATCGACCCAGTGATAAACACGTAGATATCTAATACACAGTGTCAGTACAGAAAAACTGACTACTGGGCGGATGATGCCCTCGGAGACCAATAGTCTACCAGCTGAGGTATCGACCCAGTGATAAACACGTTGATATCTAATACACAGTGTCAGTACAGAAACACTGCTTACTGGGAGGATGATGCCCTCGGAGACCAATAGTCTACCAGCTGAGGTATCGACCCAGTGATAAACACGTAGATATCTAATACACAGTGTCAGTACAGAAACACTGACTACTGGGCGGATGATGTCCTCGGAGACCAATAGTCTACCAGCTGAGGTATCGACCCATTGATAAACACGTAGATATATAATACACAGTGTCAGTACAGAAACACTGACTACTGGGCGGATGATGTCCTCGGAGACCAATAGTCTACCAGCTGAGGTATCCACCAGTGATAAACACGTAGCTATCTAATACACAGTGTCAGTACAGAAACACTGACTACTGGGAGGATGATGCCCTCGGAGACCAATAGTCTACCAGCTGAGGTATCGACCCAGTGATAAACACGTAGATATATAATACACAGTGTCAGTACAGAAACACTGACTACTGGGCGGATGATGCCCTCGGAGACTAATAGTCTACCAGCTGAGGTATCGACCGAGTGATAAACACGTAGATATCTAATACACAGTGTCAGTACAGAAACACTGACTACTGGACGAATGATGCCCTCGGAGACCAATAGTCTACCAGCAGAGGTATCGACCCAGTGATAAACACGTAGATATCTAATACACAGTGTCAGTACAGAAACATTAACTACTGGGCGGATGATGCCCTCGGAGACCAATTGTCTACCAGCTGAGGTATCGACCCAGTGATAAACACGTAGATATCTAATACACAGTGTCAGTACAGAAACACTGACTACTGGGCGGATGATGTCCTCGGAGACCAATAGTCTACCAGCTGAGGTATCGACCCAGTGATAAACACGTAGATATCTAATACACAGTGTCAGTACAGAAACACTGACTACTGGACGAATGATGCCCTCGGAGACCAATAGTCTACCAGCAGAGGTATCGACCCAGTGATAAACACGTAGATATCTAATACACAGTGTCAGTACAGAAACATTGACTACTGGGCGGATGATGCCCTCGGAGTCCAATAGTCTACCAGCTGAGGTATCGACCCAGTGATAAACACGTAGATATCTAATACACAGTGTCAGTACAGAAACACTGACTACTGGGCGGATGATGTCCTCGGAGACCAATAGTCTACCAGCTGAGGTATCGACCCAGTGATAAACACGTAGATATCTAATACACAGTGTCAGTACAGAAACACTGACTACTGGACGAATGATGCCCTCGGAGACCAATAGTCTACCAGCAGAGGTATCGACCCAGTGATAAACACGTAGATATCTAATACACAGTGTCAGTACAGAAACATTGACTACTGGGCGGATGATGCCCTCGGAGACCAATAGTCTACCAGCTGAGGTATCGATCCAGTGATAAACACGTAGATATATAATACACAGTGTCAGTACAGAAACACTGACTACTGGGCGGATGATGTCCTCGGAGACCAATAGTCTACCAGCTGAGGTATCGACCCAGTGATAAACACGTAGATATCTAATACAGTGTCAGTACAGAAACACTGACTACTGGACGAATGATGCCCTCGGAGACCAATAGTCTACCAGCAGAGGTATCGACCCAGTGATAAACACGTAGATATCTAATACACAGTGTCAATACAGAAACACTGACTACTGGGAGGATGATGCCCTCGGGGACTAATAGTCTACCACCTGAGGTATCGACCCAGTGATAAACACGTAGATATCTAATACACAGTGTCAGTACAGAAACACTGACTACTGGACGGATGATGCCCTCGGAGACTAATAGTCTACCAGCTGAGGTATCGACAGAGTGATAAACACGTAGATATCTAATACACAGTGTCAGTACAGAAACACTGACTACCTTACGGATGATGCCCTCGGAGACCAATAGTCTACCAGCAGGGGTATCGACCCAGTGATAAACACGTAGATATCTAATACACAGTGTCAGTACAGAAACATTGACTACTGGGCGGATGATGCCCTCGGAGACCAATAGTCTACCAGCTGAGGTATCGACCCAGTGATAAACACGTAGATATCTAATACACAGTGTCAGTACAGAAACACTGACTACTGGGCGGATGATGCCCTCGGAGACCAATAGTCTACCAGCTGAGGTATCGATCCAGTGATAAACACGTAGATATCTAATACACAGTGTCAGTACAGAAACACTGACTACTGGGCGAATGATGCCCTAGGAGACCAATAGTCTACCAGCTGAGGTATCGACCCAGTGATAAACACGTAGATATCTAATACACAGTGTCAGTACAGAAACACTGACTACTGGGCGAATGATGCCCTAGGAGACCAATAGTCTACCAGCTGAGGTATCGACCGAGTGATAAACACGTAGATATCTAATACACAGTGTCAGTACAGAAACACTGATTACTGGGAGGATGATGCCCTCGGAGACCAATAGTCTACCAGCTGAGGTATCGACCCAGTGATAAACACGTAGATATCTAATACACAGTGTCAGTACAGAAACACTGACTACTGGGCGGATGATGCCCTCGGAGACCAATAGTCTACCAGCTGAGGTATCGACCCAGTGATAAACACGTTGATATCTAATACACAGTGTCAGTACAGAAACACTGCTTACTGGGAGGATGATGCCCTCGGAGACCAATAGTCTACCAGCTGAGGTATCGACCCAGTGATAAACACGTAGATATCTAATACACAGTGTCAGTACAGAAACACTGACTACTGGGCGGATGATGTCCTCGGAGACCAATAGTCTACCAGCTGAGGTATCGACCCATTGATAAACACGTAGATATATAATACACAGTGTCAGTACAGAAACACTGACTACTGGGCGGATGATGTCCTCGGAGACCAATAGTCTACCAGCTGAGGTATCCACCAGTGATAAACACGTAGCTATCTAATACACAGTGTCAGTACAGAAACACTGACTACTGGGAGGATGATGCCCTCGGAGACCAATAGTCTACCAGCTGAGGTATCGACCCAGTGATAAACACGTAGATATATAATACACAGTGTCAGTACAGAAACACTGACTACTGGGCGGATGATGCCCTCGGAGACTAATAGTCTACCAGCTGAGGTATCGACCGAGTGATAAACACGTAGATATCTAATACACAGTGTCAGTACAGAAACACTGACTACTGGACGAATGATGCCCTCGGAGACCAATAGTCTACCAGCAGAGGTATCGACCCAGTGATAAACACGTAGATATCTAATACACAGTGTCAGTACAGAAACATTAACTACTGGGCGGATGATGCCCTCGGAGACCAATTGTCTACCAGCTGAGGTATCGACCCAGTGATAAACACGTAGATATCTAATACACAGTGTCAGTACAGAAACACTGACTACTGGACGAATGATGCCCTCGGAGACCAATAGTCTACCAGCAGAGGTATCGACCCAGTGATAAACACGTAGATATCTAATACACAGTGTCAGTACAGAAACATTGACTACTGGGCGGATGATGCCCTCGGAGTCCAATAGTCTACCAGCTGAGGTATCGACCCAGTGATAAACACGTAGATATCTAATACACAGTGTCAGTACAGAAACACTGACTACTGGGCGGATGATGTCCTCGGAGACCAATAGTCTACCAGCTGAGGTATCGACCCAGTGATAAACACGTAGATATCTAATACACAGTGTCAGTACAGAAACACTGACTACTGGACGAATGATGCCCTCGGAGACCAATAGTCTACCAGCAGAGGTATCGACCCAGTGATAAACACGTAGATATCTAATACACAGTGTCAGTACAGAAACATTGACTACTGGGCGGATGATGCCCTCGGAGACCAATAGTCTACCAGCTGAGGTATCGACCCAGTGATAAACACGTAGATATATAATACACAGTGTCAGTACAGAAACACTGACTACTGGGCGGATGATGTCCTCGGAGACCAATAGTCTACCAGCTGAGGTATCGACCCAGTGATAAACACGTAGATATCTAATACAGTGTCAGTACAGAAACACTGACTACTGGACGAATGATGCCCTCGGAGACCAATAGTCTACCAGCAGAGGTATCGACCCAGTGATAAACACGTAGATATCTAATACACAGTGTCAATACAGAAACACTGACTACTGGGAGGATGATGCCCTCGGGGACTAATAGTCTACCACCTGAGGTATCGACCCAGTGATAAACACGTAGATATCTAATACACAGTGTCAGTACAGAAACACTGACTACTGGGCGGATGATGCCCTCGGAGACCAATAGTCTACCAGCTGAGGTATCGACCCAGTGATAAACACGTAGATATCTAATACACAGTGTCAGTACAGAAACACTGACTACTGGGCGGATGATGTCCTCGGAGACCAATAGTCTACCAGCTGAGGTATCGACCCAGTGATAAACACGTAGATATCTAATACACAGTGTCAGTATAGAAACACTGACTACTGGACGGATGATGCCCTCGGAGACCAATAGTCTACCAGCTGAGGTATCGACCCAGTGATAAACACGTAGATATATAATACACAGTGTCAGTACAGAAACACTGACTACTGGGCGGATGATGCCCTCGGAGACCAATAGTCTACCAGCAGAGGTATCGACCCAGTGATAAACACGTAGATATCTAATACACAGTGTCAGTACAGAAACACTGACTACTGGACGGATGATGCCCTCGGAGACCAATAGTCTACCAGCAGAGGTATCGACCCAGTGATAAACACGTAGATATCTAATACACAGTGTCAGTACAGAAACATTGACTACTGGGCGGATGATGCCCTCGGAGACCAATAGTCTACCAGCTGAGGTATCGACCCAGTGATAAACACGTAGATATCTAATACACAGTGTCAGTACAGAAACACTGACTACTGGGCGGATGATGCCCATCGGAGACTAATAGTCTACCAGCTGAGGTATCGACCGAGTGATAAACACGTAGATATCTAATATACAGTGTCAGTACAGAAACACTGACTACTTTACGGATGATGCCCTCGGAGACCAATAGTCTACCAGCAGGGGTATCGACCCAGTGATAAACACGTAGATATCTAATACACAGTGTCAGTACAGAAACACTGACTACTCGGCGGATGATGTCCTCGGAGACCAATAGTCTACCAGCTGAGGTATCGACCCAGTGATAAACACGTAGATATCTAATACACAGTGTCAGTACAGAAACACTGACTACTGGGCGGATGATGCCCTCGGGGACTAATAGTCTACCAGCTGAGGTATCGACCCAGTGATAAACACGTAGATATCTAATACACAGTGTCAGTACAGAAACATTGACTACTGGGCGGATGATGCCCTCGGAGACCAATAGTCTACCAGCTGAGGTATCGACCCAGTGATAAACACGTAGATATCTAATACACAGTGTCAGTACAGAAACACTAACTACTGGACGGATGATGCCCTCGGAGACCAATAGTCTACCAGCAGAGGTATCGACCCAGTGATAAACACGTAGATATCTAATACACAGTGTCAGTACAAAAACATTGACTACTGGGCGGATGATGCCCTCGGAAACCAATAGTCTACCAGCTGAGGTATCGACCCAGTGATAAACACGTAGATATTTAATACACAGTGTCAGTACGGAAACACTGACTACTGGGCAGATGATTCCCTCGGGGACTAATAGTCTACCAGCTGAGGTGTCGACCCAGTGATAAACACGTAGATATATAATACACAGTGTCAGTACAGAAACATTGACTACTGGGCGGATGATGTCCTCGGAAACCAAGTCTACCAGCTGAAGTATCGGCCCAGTGATAAACACGTAGATATATAATACACAGTGTCAGTACAGAAACACTGACTACTGGGCGGATGATGCCCATTGGAGACTAATAGTCTACCAGCTGAGGTATCGACCCAGTGATAAACACGTAGATATCTAATACACAGTGTCAGTACAGAAACACTGACTACTGGGCGGATGATGCCCTCGGAGACCAATAGTCTACCAGCAGAGGTATCGACCCAGTGATAAACACGTAGATAACTAATACACAGTGTCAGTACAGAAACACTGACTACTGGGAGGATGATGCCATTGCAGACCAATAGTCTACCAGCTGAGGTATCGATCCAGTGATAAACACGTAGATATCTAATACACAGTGTCAGTACAGAAACACTGTCTACTGGGCGAATGATGCCCTAGGAGACCAATAGTCTACCAGCTGAGGTATCGACCCAGTGATAAACACGTAGATATCTAATACACAGTGTCAGTACAGAAACACTGATTACTGGGAGGATGATGCCCTCGGAGACCAATAGTCTACCAGCTGAGGTATCGACCCAGTGATAAACACGTAGATATCTAATACACAGTGTCAGTACAGAAACACTGACTACTGGGCGGATGATGCCCTCGGAGACCAATAGTCTACCAGCTGAGGTATCGACCCAGTGATAAACACGTTGATATCTAATACACAGTGTCAGTACAGAAACACTGATTACTGGGAGGATGATGCCCTCGGAGACCAATAGTCTACCAGCTGAGGTATCGACCCAGTGATAAACACGTAGATATCTAATACACAGTGTCAGTACAGAAACACTGACTACTGGGCGGATGATGTCCTCGGAGACCAATAGTCTACCAGCTGAGGTATCGACCCAGTGATAAACACGTAGATATATAATACACAGTGTCAGTACAGAAACACTGACTACTGGGCGGATGATGTCCTCGGAGACCAATAGTCTACCAGCTGAGATATCCACCAGTGATAAACACGTAGCTATCTAATACACAGTGTCAGTACAGAAACACTGACTACTGGGAGGATGATGCCCTCGGAGACCAATAGTCTACCAGCTGAGGTATCGACCCAGTGATAAACACGTAGATATATAATACACAGTGTCAGTACAGAAACACTGACTACTGGGAGGATGATGCCCTCGGAGACCAATAGTCTACCAGCAGGGGTATCGACCCAGTGATAAACACGTAGATATATAATACACAGTGTCAGTACAGAAACGTTGACTACTGGGCGGATGATGCCCTCGGAGACCAATAGTCTACCAGCTGAGGTATCGACCCAGTGATAAACACGTAGATATCTAATACACAGTGTCAGTACAGAAACACTGACTACTGGGCGGATGATGTCCTCGGAGACCAATAGTCTACCAGCTGAGGTATCGACCCAGTGATAAACACGTAGATATCTAATACACAGTGTCAGTACAGAAACACTGACTACTGGGCGGATGATGCCTTGGGAGACCAATAGTCTACCAGCTGAGGTATCGACCCAGTGTTAAACACGTAGATATCTAATACACAGTGTCAGTACAGAAACACTGACTACTGGACGGATGATGTCCTCGGAAACCAATAGTCTACCAGCTGAAGTATCGGCCCAGTGATAAACACGTAGATATATAATACACAGTGTCAGTACAGAAACACTGACTACTGGGCGGATGATGCCCATCGGAGACTAATAGTCTACCAGCTGAGGTATCGACCCAGTGATAAACACGTAGATATCTAATACACAGTGTCAGTACAGAAACACTGACTACTGGGCGGATGATGCCCTCGGAGACCAATAGTCTACCAGCTGAGGTATCGACCCAGTGATAAACACGTAGATATCTAATACACAGTGTCAGTACAGAAACACTGACTACTGGGAGGATGATGCCCTCGGAGACCAATAGTCTACCAGCTGAGGTATCGACCCAGTGATAAACACGTAGATATCTAATACACAGTGTCAGTACAGAAACACTGACTACTGGGCGGATGATGCCCTCGGAGACCAATAGTCTACCAGCTGAGGTATCGATCCAGTGATAAACACGTAGATATCTAATGCACAGTGTCAGTACAGAAACACTGACTACTGGGCGGATGATGCCCTCGGAGACCAATAGTCTACCAGCAGAGGTATCGACCCAGTGATAAACACGTAGATATATAATACACAGTGTCAGTACAGAAACACTGACTACTGGGCGGATGATGCCCTCGGAGACCAATAGTCTACCAGCTGAGCTATCGACGCAGTGATAAACACGTAGATATCTAATACACAGTGTCAGTACAGAAACACTTACTACTGGGCGGATGATGCCCTCGGAGACCAATAGTCTACCAGCTGTGGTATCGACCCAGTGATAAACACGTAGATATCTAATACACAGTGTCAGTACAGAAACACTGACTACTGGGAGGATGATGCCCTCGGAGATCAATAGTCTACCAGCTGAGGTATCGACCCAGTGATAAACACGTAGATATATAATACACAGTGTCAGTACAGAAACACTGACTACTGGGAGGATGATGCCCTCGGAGACCAATAGTCTACCAGCAGGGGTATCGACCCAGTGATAAACACGTAGATATATAATACACAGTGTCAGTACAGAAACGTTGACTACTGGGCGGATGATGCCCTCGGAGACCAATAGTCTACCAGCTGAGGTATCGACCCAGTGATAAACACGTAGATATCTAATACACAGTGTCAGTACAGAAACACTGACTACTGGGCGGATGATGTCCTCGGAGACCAATAGTCTACCAGCTGAGGTATCGACCCAGTGATAAACACGTAGATATCTAATACACAGTGTCAGTACAGAAACACTGACTACTGGGCGGATGATGCCTTGGGAGACCAATAGTCTACCAGCTGAGGTATCGACCCAGTGTTAAACACGTAGATATCTAATACACAGTGTCAGTACAGAAACACTGACTACTGGACGGATGATGTCCTCGGAAACCAATAGTCTACCAGCTGAAGTATCGGCCCAGTGATAAACACGTAGATATATAATACACAGTGTCAGTACAGAAACACTGACTACTGGGCGGATGATGCCCATCGGAGACTAATAGTCTACCAGCTGAGGTATCGACCCAGTGATAAACACGTAGATATCTAATACACAGTGTCAGTACAGAAACACTGACTACTGGGCGGATGATGCCCTCGGAGACCAATAGTCTACCAGCTGAGGTATCGACCCAGTGATAAACACGTAGATATCTAATACACAGTGTCAGTACAGAAACACTGACTACTGGGAGGATGATGCCCTCGGAGACCAATAGTCTACCAGCTGAGGTATCGACCCAGTGATAAACACGTAGATATCTAATACACAGTGTCAGTACAGAAACACTGACTACTGGGCGGATGATGCCCTCGGAGACTAATAGTCTACCAGCTGAGGTATCGACCGAGTGATAAACACGTAGATATCTAATGCACAGTGTCAGTACAGAAACACTGACTACTGGGCGGATGATGCCCTCGGAGACCAATAGTCTACCAGCAGAGGTATCGACCCAGTGATAAACACGTAGATATATAATACACAGTGTCAGTACAGAAACACTGACTACTGGGCGGATGATGCCCTCGGAGACCAATAGTCTACCAGCTGAGCTATCGACGCAGTGATAAACACGTAGATATCTAATACACAGTGTCAGTACAGAAACACTGACTACTGGGCGGATGATGCCCTCGGAGACCAATAGTCTACCAGCTGTGGTATCGACCCAGTGATAAACACGTAGATATCTAATACACAGTGTCAGTACAGAAACACTGACTACTGGGAGGATGATGCCCTCGGAGATCAATAGTCTACCAGCTGAGGTATCGACCCAGTGATAAACACGTAGATATATAATACACAGTGTCAGTACAGAAACACTGACTACTGGGCGGATGATGCCCTCGGAGACCAATAGTCTACCAGCAGAGGTATCGACCCAGTGATAAACACGTAGATATCTAATACACAGTGTCAGTACAGAAACATTGACTACTGGGCGGATGATGCCCTCGGAGACCAATAGTCTACCAGCAGAGGTATCGACCCAGTGATAAACACGTAGATATATAATACACAGTGTCAGTACAGAGACACTGACTACAGGGCGGATGATGCAATCGCAGACCAATAGTCTACCAGCTGAGGTATCGACCCAGTGATAAACACGTAGATATCTAATACACAGTGTCAGTACAGAAACACTGACTACTGGGCGGATGATGCCCTCGGGGACTAATAGTCTACCAGCTGAGGTATCGACCCAGTGATAAACACGTAGATATCTAATACACAGTGTCAGTACAGAAACACTGACTACTGGACGGATGATGCCCTCGGAGACCAATAGTCTACCAGCAGAGGTATCGACCCAGTGATAAACACGTAGATATCTAATACACAGTGTCAGTACAGAAACATTGACTACTGGGCGGATGATGCCCTCGGAGACCAATAGTCTACCAGCTGAGGTATCGATCCAGTGATAAACACGTAGATATCTAATACACAGTGTCAGTACAGAAACACTGACTACAGGGCGGATGATGCCATTGCAGACCAATAATCTAACAGCTGAGGTATCGACCCAGTGATAAACACGTAGATATCTAATACACAGTGTCAGTACAGAAACACTGACTACTGGGCGGATGATGCCCTCGGAGACCAATAGTCTACCAGCTGAGGTATCGACCCAGTGATAAACACGTAGATATCTAATACACAGTGTCAGTACAGAAACACTGACTACTGGGCGGATGATGACCTCGGAGACCAATAGTCTACCAGCTGAGGTATCGACCCAGTGATAAACACATAGATATCTAATACACATTGTCATTACAGAAACACTGATTACTGGGCGGATGATTCCCTCGGGGACTAATAGTCTACCAGGTGAGGTATCGACCCAGTGATAAACACGTAGATATATAATACACAGTGTCAGTACAGAAACACTGACTACTGGGCGGATGATGCCCATCGGAGACTAATAGTCTACCAGCTGAGGTATCGACCCAGTGATAAACACGTAGATATCTAATATACAGTGTCAGTACAGAAACACTGACTACTGGGCGGATGATGCCCTCGGAGACCAATAGTCTACCAGCTGAGGTAACCACCCAGTGATAAACACGTAGATATATAATACACAGTGTCAGTACAGAAACACTGACTACTGGGCGGATGATGCCCTCGGAGACAAATAGTCTACCAGCTGAGGTATCGACCGAGTGATAAACACGTAGATATCTAATACACAATGTCATTATAGAAACACTGACTACTTTACGGATGATGCCCTCGGAAACCAATAGTCTACCAGCAGGGGTATCGACCCAGTGATAAACACGTAGATATCTAATACACAGTGTCAGTACAGAAACATTGACTACTGGGCGGATGATGCCATTGCAGACCAATAATCTACCAGCTGAGGTATCGACCCAGTGATAAACACGTAGATATCTAATACACAGTGTCAGTACAGAAACACTGACTACTGGGCGGATGATGCCCTCGGAGACCAATAGTCTACCAGCTGAGGTATCGACCAAGTGATAAACATGTAGATATCTAATACACAGTGTCAGTACAGAAACACTGACTACTGGGCGGATGATGTCCTCGGAGACCAATAGTCTACCAGCTGAGGTATCGACCCAGTGATAAACACGTAGATATCTAATACACATTGTCAGTACAGAAACACTGACTACTGGGCGGATGATGCCCTCGGAGACCAATAGTCTACCAGCTGAGGTATCCACCCAGTGATAAACACGTAGATATATAATACACAGTGTCAGTACAGAAACACTGACTACTTGGCGGATGATGCCCTCGGAGACTAATAGTCTACCAGCTGAGGTATCGACCGAGTGATAAACACGTAGATATCTAATACACAGTGTCATTATAGAAACACTGACTACTTTACGGATGATGCCCTCGGAAACCAATAGTCTACCAGCAGGGGTATCGACCCAGTGATAAACACGTAGATATATAATACACAGTGTCAGTACAGAAACATTGACTACTGGGCGGATGATGCCCTCGGAGACCAATAGTCTACCAGCTGAGGTATCGACCCAGTGATAAACACGTAGATATCTAATACACAGTGTCAGTACAGAAACACTGACTACTGGGCGGATGATGTCCTCGGAGACCAATAGTCTACCAGCTGAGGTATCGACCCAGTGATAAACACGTAGATATCTAATACACAGTGTCAGTACAGAAACACTGACTACTGGGCGGATGATGCCCTCGGGGACTAATAGTCTACCAGCTGAGGTATCGACCCAGTGATAAACACGTAGATATCTAATACACAGTGTCAGTACAGAAACACTGACTACTGGACGGATGATGCCCTCGGAGACCAATAGTCTACCAGCAGAGGTATCGACCCAGTGATAAACACGTAGATATCTAATACACAGTGTCAGTACAGAAACATTGACTACTGGGCGGATGATGCCCTCGGAGACCAATAGTCTACCAGCTGAGGTATCGACCCAGTGATAAACACGTAGATATCTAATACACAGTGTCAGTACAGAAACACTAACTACTGGACGGATGATGCCCTCGGAGACCAATAGTCTACCAGCAGAGGTATCGACCCAGTGATAAACACGTAGATATCTAATACACAGTGTCAGTACAGAAACATTGACTACTGGCCGGATGATACCCTCGGAGACCAATAGTCTACCAGCTGAGGTATCGACCCAGTGATAAACACGTAGATATTTAATACACAGTGTCAGTACGGAAACACTGACTACTGGGCGGATGATTCCCTCGGGGACTAATAGTCTACCAGCTGAGGTATCGACCCAGTGATAAACACGTAGATATATAATACACAGTGTCAGTACAGAAACATTGACTACTGGGCGGATGATGTCCTCGGAAACCAAGTCTACCAGCTGAAGTATCGGCCCAGTGATAAACACGTAGATATATAATACACAGTGTCAGTACAGAAACACTGACTACTGGGCGGATGATGCCCATCGGAGACTAATAGTCTAC
Organism: Bathymodiolus septemdierum; assembly: GCA_963383655.1. NCBI lineage: Eukaryota > Metazoa > Mollusca > Bivalvia > Mytilida > Modiolidae > Bathymodiolus > Bathymodiolus septemdierum. The sequence goes on along the minus strand of OY726518.1, from coordinate 118,891,212 downwards.
CAGCTGAGGTATCGACCCAGTGATAAACACGTAGATATCTAATACACAGTGTCAGTACAGAAACACTGACTACTGGGCGGATGATGCCCTCGGAGACCAATAGTCTACCAGCAGAGGTATCGACCCAGTGATAAACACGTAGATATCTAATACACAGTGTCAGTACAGAAACACTGACTACTGGGCGGATGATGCCATTGCAGACCAATAGTCTACCAGCTGAGGTATCGATCCAGTGATAAACACGTAGATATCTAATACACAGTGTCAGTACAGAAACACTGACTACTGGGCGAATGATGCCCTAGGAGACCAATAGTCTACCAGCTGAGGTATCGACCCAGTGATAAACACGTAGATATCTAATACACAGTGTCAGTACAGAAACACTGATTACTGGGAGGATGATGCCCTCGGAGACCAATAGTCTACCAGCTGAGGTATCGACCCAGTGATAAACACGTAGATATCTAATACACAGTGTCAGTACAGAAACACTGACTACTGGGCGGATGATGCCCTCGGAGACCAATAGTCTACCAGCTGAGGTATCGACCCAGTGATAAACACGTTGATATCTAATACACAGTGTCAGTACAGAAACACTGATTACTGGGAGGATGATGCCCTCGGAGACCAATAGTCTACCAGCTGAGGTATCGACCCAGTGATAAACACGTAGATATCTAATACACAGTGTCAGTACAGAAACACTGACTACTGGGCGGATGATGTCCTCGGAGACCAATAGTCTACCAGCTGAGGTATCCACCAGTGATAAACACGTAGCTATCTAATACACAGTGTCAGTACAGAAACACTGACTACTGGGAGGATGATGCCCTCGGAGACCAATAGTCTACCAGCTGAGGTATCGACCCAGTGATAAACACGTAGATATATAATACACAGTGTCAGTACAGAAACACTGACTACTGGGCGGATGATGCCCTCGGAGACTAATAGTCTACCAGCTGAGGTATCGACCGAGTGATAAACACGTAGATATCTAATACACAGTGTCAGTACAGAAACACTGACTACTGGGAGGATGATGCCCTCGGAGACCAATAGTCTACCGGCAGGGGTATCGACCCAGTGATAAACACGTAGATATCTAATACACAGTGTCAGTACAGAAACATTGACTACTGGGCGGATGATGTCCTCGGAGACCAATAGTCTACCAGCTGAGGTATCGACCCAGTGATAAACACGTAGATATCTAATACACAGTGTCAGTACAGAAACACTGACTACTGGGCGGATGATGCCTTGGGAGACCAATAGTATACCAGCTGAGGTATCCACCCAGTGATAAACACGTAGCTATCTAATACACAGTGTCAGTACAGAAACACTGACTACTGAGAGGATGATGCCCTCGGAGACCAATAGTCTACCAGCTGAGGTATCGACCCAGTGATAAACACGTAGATATCTAATACACAGTGTCAGTACAGAAACACTGACTACAGGGCGGATGATGCCCTCGGAGACCAATAGTCTACCAGCTGAGGTATCGATCCAGTGATAAACACGTAGATATCTAATGCACAGTGTCAGTACAGAAACACTGACTACTGGGCGGATGATGCCCTCGGAGACCAATAGTCTACCAGCAGAGGTATCGACCCAGTGATAAACACGTAGATATATAATACACAGTGTCAGTACAGAAACACTGACTACTGGGCGGATGATGCCCTCGGAGACCAATAGTCTACCAGCTGAGGTATCGACGCAGTGATAAACACGTAGATATCTAATACACAGTGTCAGTACAGAAACACTGACTACTGGGCGGATGATGCCCTCGGACACCAATAGTCTACCAGCTGTGGTATCGACCCAGTGATAAACACGTAGATATCTAATACACAGTGTCAGTACAGAAACACTGACTACTGGGAGGATGATGCCCTCGGAGATCAATAGTCTAGCAGCTGAGGTATCGACCCAGTGATAAACACGTAGATATATAATACACAGTGTCAGTACAGAAACACTAACTACTGGGCGGATGATGCCCTCGGAGACCAATAGTCTACCAGCAGAGGTATCGACCCAGTGATAAACACGTAGATATCTAATACACAGTGTCAGTACAGAAACATTGACTACTGGGCGGATGATGCAATTGCAGACCAATAATCTACCAGCTGAGGTATCGACCCAGTGATAAACACGTAGATATCTAATACACAGTGTCAGTACAGAAACACTGACTACTGGGCGGATGATGCCCTCGGGGACTAATAGTCTACCAGCTGAGGTATCGACCCAGTGATAAACACGTAGATATCTAATACACAGTGTCAGTACAGAAACACTGACTACTGGACGGATGATGCCCTCGGAGACCAATAGTCTACCAGCAGAGGTATCGACCCAGTGATAAACACGTAGATATCTAATACACAGTATCAGTACAGAAACATTGACTACTGGGCGGATGATGCCCTCGGAGACCAATAGTCTACCAGCTGAGGTATCGATCCAGTGATAAACACGTAGATATCTAATACACAGTGTCAGTACAGAAACACTGACTACAGGGCGGATGATGCCATTGCAGACCAATAGTCTACCAGCTGAGGTATCGACCCAGTGATAAACACGTAGATATCTAATACACAGTGTCAGTACAGAAACACTGACTACTGAGAGGATGATGCCCTCGGAGACCAATAGTCTACCAGCTGAGGTATCGATCCAGTGATAAACACGTAGATATCTAATACACAGTGTCAGTACAGAAACACTGACTACTGGGAGGATGATGCCCTCGGAGACCAATAGTCTACCAGCAGGGGTATCGACCCAGTGATAAACACGTAGATATCTAATACACAGTGTCAGTACAGAAACACTGACTACTGGGAGGATGATGCCCTCGGAGACCAATAGTCTACCAGCTGAGGTATCGACCCAGTGATAAACACGTAGATATCTAATACACAGTGTCAGTACAGAAACACTGACTACTGAGAGGATGATGCCCTCGGAGACCAATAGTCTACCAGCTGAGGTATCGATCCAGTGATAAACACGTAGATATCTAATACACAGTGTCAGTACAGAAACACTGACTACTGGGAGGATGATGCCCTCGGAGACCAATAGTCTACCAGCAGGGGTATCGACCCAGTGATAAACACGTAGATATCTAATACACAGTGTCAGTACAGAAACATTGACTACTGGGCGGATGATGCCCTCGGAGACCAATAGTCTACCAGCAGAGGTATCGACCCAGTGATAAACACGTAGATATATAATACACAGTGTCAGTACAGAAACACTGACTACTGGGCGGATGATGCAATTGCAGACCAATAATCTACCAGCTGAGGTATCGACCCAGTGATAAACACGTAGATATCTAATACACAGTGTCAGTACAGAAACACTGACTACTGGGCGGATGATGCCCTCGGGGATTAATAGTCTACCAGCTGAGGTATCGACCCAGTGATAAACACGTAGATATCTAATACACAGTGTCAGTACAGAAACACTGACTACTGGACGGATGATGCCCTCGGAGACCAATAGTCTACCAGCAGAGGTATCGACCCAGTGATAAACACGTAGATATCTAATACACAGTATCAGTACAGAAACATTGACTACTGGGCGGATGATGCCCTCGGAGACCAATAGTCTACCAGCTGAGGTATCGATCCAGTGATAAACACGTAGATATCTAATACACAGTGTCAGTACAGAAACACTGACTACAGGGCAGATGATGCCATTGCAGACCAATAGTCTACCAGCTGAGGTATCGACCCAGTGATAAACACGTAGATATCTAATACACAGTGTCAGTACAGAAACACTGACTACTGGGCGGATGATGCCCTCGGAGACCAATAGTCTACCAGCTGAGGTATCGACCCAGTGATAAACACGTAGATATCTAATACACAGTGTCAGTACAGAAACACTGACTACTGAGAGGATGATGCCCTCGGAGACCAATAGTCTACCAGCTGAGGTATCGATCCAGTGATAAACACGTAGATATCTAATACACAGTGTCAGTACAGAAACACTGACTACTGGGAGGATGATGCCCTCGGAGACCAATAGTCTACCAGCAGGGGTATCGACCCAGTGATAAACACGTAGATATCTAATACACAGTGTCAGTACAGAAACACTGACTACTGGGAGGATGATGCCCTCGGAGACCAATAGTCTACCAGCTGAGGTATCGATCCAGTGATAAACACGTAGATATCTAATACACAGTGTCAGTACAGAAACACTGACTACTGGGCGGATGATGCCCTCGGAGACTAATAGTCTACCAGCTGAGGTATCGACCCAATGATAAACACGTAGATATCTAATACACAGTGTCAGTACAGAAACACTGACTACTGGGCGGATGATGTCCTCGGAGACAAATAGTCTACCAGCAGAGGTATCGACCCAGTGATAAACACGTAGATATCTAATACACATTGTCATTACAGAAACACTGACTACTGGGCGGATGATGCCCATCGGAGACAAATAGTCTACCAGCTGAGGTATCGACCCAGTGATAAACACGTAGATATCTAATACACAGTGTCAGTACAGAAACACTGACTACTGGGCGGATGATGCCCTCGGAGACCAATAGTCTACCAGCAGAGGTATCGACCCAGTGATAAACACGTAGATATCTAATACACAGTGTCAGTACAGAAACATTGACTACTGGGCGGATGATGTCATTGCAGACCAATAGTCTACCAGCTGAGGTATCGATCCAGTGATAAACACGTAGATATCTAATACACAGTGTCAGTACAGAAACACTGACTACTTTACGGATGATGCCCTCGGAGACCAATAGTCTACCAGCTGAGGTATCGATCCAGTGATAAACACGTAGATATCTAATACACAGTGTCAGTACAGAAACACTGACTACTGGGCGGATGATGCCATTGCAGACCAATAGTCTGCCAGCTGAGGTATCGATCCAGTGATAAACACGTAGATATCTAATACACAGTGTCAGTACAGAAACACTGATTACTGGGAGGATGAAGCCCTCGGAGACCAATAGTCTACCAGCTGAGGTATCGACCCAGTGATAAATACGTAGATATCTAATACACAGTGTCAGTACAGAAACACTGACTACTGGGCGGATGATGCCCTCGGAGACCAATAGTCTACCAGCTGAGGTATCGACGTAGTGATAAACACGTAGATATCTAATACACAGTGTCAGTACAGAAACACTGATTACTGGGAGGATGATGCCCTCGGAGACCAATAGTCTACCAGCTTAGGTATCGACCCAGTGATAAACACGTAGATATCTAATACACAGTGTCAGTACAGAAACACTGACTACTGGGCGGATGATGCCTTGGGAGACCAATAGTCTACCAGCTGAGGTATCCACCCAGTGATAAACACGTAGATATCTAATACACAGTGTCAGTACAGAAACACTGACTACTGGGCGGATGATGCCTTGGGAGACCAATAGTCTACCAGCTGAGGTATCGACCCAGTGATAAACACGTAGATATCTAATACACAGTGTCAGTACAGAAACACTGACTACTGGGCGGATGATGCCTTGGGAGACCAATAGTCTACCAGCTGAGGTATCGACCCAGTGATAAACACGTAGATATCTAATACACAGTGTCAGTACAGAAACACTGACTACTGGGCGGATGATGCCCTCGGAGAACAATAGTCTACCAGCTGAGGTATCCACCCAGTGATAAACACGTAGATATCTAATACACAGTGTCAGTACAGAAACACTGACTACTGGGCGGATGATGTCCTCGGAGACCAATAGTCTAACAGCTGAGGTATCGACCGAGTGATAAACACGTAGATATCTAATACACAGTGTCAGTACAGAAACACTGACTACTGGGCGGATGATGTCCTCGGAGACCAATAGTCTACCAGCTGAGGTATCCACCCAGTGATAAACACGTAGCTATCTAATACACAGTGTCAGTACAGAAACACTGACTACTGGGAGGATGATGCCCTCGGAGACCAATAGTCTACCAGCTGAGGTATCGACCCAGTGATAAACACGTAGATATATAATACACAGTGTCAGTAGAGAAACACTGACTACTGGGCGGATGATGCCCTCGGAGACCAATAGTCTACCAGCTGAGGTATCGACCGAGTGATAAACACGTAGATATATAATACACAGTGTCAGTACAGAAACACTGACTACTTTACGGATGATGCCCTCGGAGACCAATAGTCTACCAGCAGGGGTAGCGACCCAGTGATAAACACGTAGATATCTAATACACAGTGTCAGTACAGAAACATTGACTACTGGACGAATGATGCCCTCGGAGACCAATAGTCTACCAGCTGAGGTATCGACCCAGTGATAAACACGTAGATATCTAATACACAGTGTCAATACAGAAACACTGACTACTGGGAGGATGATGCCCTCGGGGACTAATAGTCTACCAGCTGAGGTATCGACCCAGTGATAAACACGTAGATATCTAATACACAGTGTCAGTACAGAAACACTGACTACTGGACGGATGATGCCCTCGGAGACCAATAGTCTACCAGCTGAGGTATCGACCCAGTGATAAACACGTAGATATCTAATACACAGTGTCAGTACAGAAACACTGACTACTGGACGGATGATGCCCTCGGAGATCAATAGTCTACCAGCAGAGGTATCGACCCAGTGATAAACACGTAGATATCTAATACACAGTGTCAGTACAGAAACACTGACTACTGGACGGATGATGCCCTCGGAGACCAATAGTCTACCAGCAGAGGTATCGACCCAGTGATAAACACGTAGATATCTAATACACAGTGTCAGTACAGAAACACTGACTACTGGACGGATGATGCCCTCGGAGACCAATAGTCTACCAGCTGAGGTATCGACCCAGTGATAAACACGTAGATATCTAATACACAGTGTCAGTACAGAAACACTGACTACTGGACGGATGATGCCCTCGGAGACCAATAGTCTACCAGCAGAGGTATCGACCCAGTGATAAACACGTAGATATCTAATACACAGTGTCAGTACAGAAACACTGACTACTGGACGGATGATGCCCTCGGAGACCAATAGTCTACCAGCAGAGGTATCGACCCAGTGATAAACACGTAGATATCTAATACACAGTGTCAGTACAGAAACACTGACTACTGGACGGATGATGCCCTCGGAGACCAATAGTCTACCAGGTGAGGTATCGACCCAGTGATAAAAACGTAGATATATAATACACAGTGTCAGTACAGAAACACTGACTACTGGGCGGATGATGCCCTCGGGGACTAATACTCTACCAGCTGAGGTATCGACCCAGTGATAAACACGTAGATATCTAATACACAGTGTCAGTACAGAAACACTGATTACTGGACGGAAGATGCCCTCGGAGACCAATAGTCTACCAGCAGAGGTATCGACCCAGTGATAAACACGTAGATATCTAATACACAGTGTCAGTACAGAAACATTGACTACTGGGCGGATGATGCCCTCGGAGACCAATAGTCTACCAGCTGAGGTATCGACCAAGTGATAAACACGTAGATATCTAATACACAGTGTCAGTACAGAAACACTGACTACTGGGCGGATGATTCCCTTGGGGACTAATAGTCTACCAGGTGAGGTATCGACCCAGTGATAAACACGTAGATATATAATACACAGTGTCAGTACAGAAACATTGACTACTGGGCGGATGATGTCCTCGGAAACCAAGTCTACCAGCTGAAGTATCGGCCCAGTGATAAACACGTAGATATCTAATACACAGTGTCAGTACAGAAACACTGACTACTGGGAGGATGATGCCCTCGGAGACCAATAGTCTACCAGCAGAGGTATCGACCCAGTGATAAACACGTAGATATCTAATACACAGTGTTAGTACAGAAACACTGACTACTGGGCGGATGATGCCTTGGGAGACCAATAGTCTACCAGCAGAAGTATCGACCCAGTGATAAACACGTAGCTATCTAATACACAGTGTCAGTACAGAAACACTGATTACTGGGAGGATGATGCCCTCGGAGACCAATAGTCTACCAGCTGAGGTATCGACCCAGTGATAAACACGTAGATATATAATACACAGTGTCAGTACAGAAACACTGACTACTGGGCGGATGATGCCCTCGGAGACTAATAGTCTACCAGCTGAGGTATCGACCGAGTGATAAACACGTAGATATCTAATACACAGTGTCAGTACAGAAACACTGACTACTTTACGGATGATGCCCTCGGAGACCAATAGTCTACCAGCAGGGGTATCGACCCAGTGATAAACACGTAGATATCTAATACACAGTGTCAGTACAGAAACATTGACTACTGGGCGGATGATGCCCTCGGAGACCAATAGTCTACCAGCTGAGGTATCGACCCAGTGATAAACACGTAGATATCTAATGCACAGTGTCAGTACAGAAACACTGACTACTGGGCGGATGATGTCCTCGGAGACCAATAGTCTACCAGCTGAGGTATCGATCCAGTGATAAACACGTAGATATCTAATACACAGTGTCAGTACAGAAACACTGACTACTGGGAGGATGATGCCCTCGGAGACCAATAGTCTACCAGCAGGGGTATCGACCCAGTGATAAACACGTAGATATCTAATACACAGTGTCAGTACAGAAACACTGACTACTGGGAGGATGATGCCCTCGGAGACCAATAGTCTACCAGCTGAGGTATCGATCCAGTGATAAACACGTAGATATCTAATACACAGTGTCAGTACAGAAACACTGACTACTGGGCGGATGATGCCCTCGGAGACTAATACTCTACCAGCTGAGGTATCGACCCAGTGATAAACACGTAGATATCTAACACACAGTGTCAGTACAGAAACACTGACTACTGGACGGAAGATGCCCTCGGAGACCAATAGTCTACCAGCAGAGGTATCGACCCAGTGATAAACACGTAGATATCTAATACACAGTGTCAGTACAGAAACATTGACTACTGGGCGGATGATGCCCTCGGAGACCAATAGTCTACCAGCTGAGGTATCGACCAAGTGATAAACACGTAGATATCTAATACACAGTGTCAGTACAGAAACACTGACTACTGGGCGGATGATTCCCTTGGGGACTAATAGTCTACCAGGTGAGGTATCGACCCAGTGATAAACACGTAGATATATAATACACAGTGTCAGTACAGAAACATTGACTACTGGGCGGATGATGTCCTCGGAAACCAAGTCTACCAGCTGAAGTATCGGCCCAGTGATAAACACGTAGATATCTAATACACAGTGTCAGTACAGAAACACTGACTACTGGGAGGATGATGCCCTCGGAGACCAATAGTCTACCAGCAGAGGTATCGACCCAGTGATAAACACGTAGATATCTAATACACAGTGTTAGTACAGAAACACTGACTACTGGGCGGATGATGCCTTGGGAGACCAATAGTCTACCAGCAGAGGTATCGACCCAGTGATAAACACGTAGCTATCTAATACACAGTGTCAGTACAGAAACACTGATTACTGGGAGGATGATGCCCTCGGAGACCAATAGTCTACCAGCTGAGTTATCGACCCAGTGATAAACACGTAGATATATAATACACAGTGTCAGTACAGAAACACTGACTACTGGGCGGATGATGCCCTCGGAGACTAATAGTCTACCAGCTGAGGTATCGACCGAGTGATAAACACGTAGATATCTAATACACAGTGTCAGTACAGAAACACTGACTACTTTACGGATGATGCCCTCGGAGACCAATAGTCTACCAGCAGGGGTATCGACCCAGTGATAAACACGTAGATATCTAATACACAGTGTCAGTACAGAAACATTGACTACTGGGCGGATGATGCCCTCGGAGACCAATAGTCTACCAGCTGAGGTATCGACCCAGTGATAAACACGTAGATATCTAATGCACAGTGTCAGTACAGAAACACTGACTACTGGGCGGATGATGTCCTCGGAGACCAATAGTCTACCAGCTGAGGTATCGATCCAGTGATAAACACGTAGATATCTAATACACAGTGTCAGTACAGAAACACTGACTACTGGGAGGATGATGCCCTCGGAGACCAATAGTCTACCAGCAGGGGTATCGACCCAGTGATAAACACGTAGATATCTAATACACAGTGTCAGTACAGAAACACTGACTACTGGGAGGATGATGCCCTCGGAGACCAATAGTCTACCAGCTGAGGTATCGATCCAGTGATAAACACGTAGATATCTAATACACAGTGTCAGTACAGAAACACTGACTACTGGGCGGATGATGCCCTCGGAGACTAATAGTCTACCAGCTGAGGTATCGACCCAATGATAAACACGTAGATATCTAATACACAGTGTCAGTACAGAAACACTGACTACTGGGCGGATGATGTCCTCGGAGACAAATAGTCTACCAGCAGAGGTATCGACCCAGTGATAAACACGTTGATATCTAATACACATTGTCATTACAGAAACACTGACTACTGGGCGGATGATGCCCATCGGAGACAAATAGTCTACCAGCTGAGGTATCGACCCAGTGATAAACACGTAGATATCTAATACACAGTGTCAGTACAGAAACACTGACTACTGGGCGGATGATGCCCTCGGAGACCAATAGTCTACCAGCAGAGGTATCGACCCAGTGATAAACACGTAGATATCTAATACACAGTGTCAGTACAGAAACATTGACTACTGGGCGGATGATGTCATTGCAGACCAATAGTCTACCAGCTGAGGTATCGATCCAGTGATAAACACGTAGATATCTAATACACAGTGTCAGTACAGAAACACTGACTACTTTACGGATGATGCCCTCGGAGACCAATAGTCTACCAGCTGAGGTATCGATCCAGTGATAAACACGTAGATATCTAATACACAGTGTCAGTACAGAAACACTGACTACTGGGCGGAGGATGCCATTGCAGACCAATAGTCTGCCAGCTGAGGTATCGATCCAGTGATAAACACGTAGATATCTAATACACAGTGTCAGTACAGAAACACTGATTACTGGGAGGATGATGCCCTCGGAGACCAATAGTCTACCAGCTGAGGTATCGACCCAGTGATAAATACGTAGATATCTAATACACAGTGTCAGTACAGAAACACTGACTACTGGGCGGATGATGCCCTCGGAGACCAATAGTCTACCAGCTGAGGTATCGACGTAGTGATAAACACGTAGATATCTAATACACAGTGTCAGTACAGAAACACTGATTACTGGGAGGATGATGCCCTCGGAGACCAATAGTCTACCAGCTTAGGTATCGACCCAGTGATAAACACGTAGATATCTAATACACAGTGTCAGTACAGAAACACTGACTACTGGGCGGATGATGCCTTGGGAGACCAATAGTCTACCAGCTGAGGTATCCACCCAGTGATAAACACGTAGATATCTAATACACAGTGTCAGTACAGAAACACTGACTACTGGGCGGATGATGCCTTGGGAGACCAATAGTCTACCAGCTGAGGTATCGACCCAGTGATAAACACGTAGATATATAATACACAGTGTCAGTACAGAAACACTGACTACTGGGCGGATGATGCCTTGGGAGACCAATAGTCTACCAGCTGAGGTATCCACCCAGTGATAAACACGTAGATATCTAATACACAGTGTCAGTACAGAAACACTGACTACTGGGCGGATGATGCCCTCGGAGAACAATAGTCTACCAGCTGAGGTATCCACCCAGTGATAAACACGTAGATATCTAATACACAGTGTCAGTACAGAAACACTGACTACTGGGCGGATGATGTCCTCGGAGACCAATAGTCTAACAGCTGAGGTATCGACCGAGTGATAAACACGTAGATATCTAATACACAGTGTCAGTACAGAAACACTGACTACTGGGCGGATGATGTCCTCGGAGACCAATAGTCTACCAGCTGAGGTATCCACCCAGTGATAAACACGTAGCTATCTAATACACAGTGTCAGTACAGAAACACTGACTACTGGGAGGATGATGCCCTCGGAGACCAATAGTCTACCAGCTGAGGTATCGACCCAGTGATAAACACGTAGATATATAATACACAGTGTCAGTAGAGAAACACTGACTACTGGGCGGATGATGCCCTCGGAGACCAATAGTCTACCAGCTGAGGTATCGACCGAGTGATAAACACGTAGATATATAATACACAGTGTCAGTACAGAAACACTGACTACTTTACGGATGATGCCCTCGGAGACCAATAGTCTACCAGCAGGGGTAGCGACCCAGTGATAAACACGTAGATATCTAATACACAGTGTCAGTACAGAAACACTGACTACTGGGCGGATGATGTCCTCGGAGACCAATAGTCTACCAGCTGAGGTATCCACCCAGTGATAAACACGTAGCTATCTAATACACAGTGTCAGTACAGAAACACTGACTACTGGGAGGATGATGCCCTCGGAGACCAATAGTCTACCAGCTGAGGTATCGACCCAGTGATAAACACGTAGATATATAATACACAGTGTCAGTAGAGAAACACTGACTACTGGGCGGATGATGCCCTCGGAGACCAATAGTCTACCAGCTGAGGTATCGACCGAGTGATAAACACGTAGATATATAATACACAGTGTCAGTACAGAAACACTGACTACTTTACGGATGATGCCCTCGGAGACCAATAGTCTACCAGCAGGGGTAGCGACCCAGTGATAAACACGTAGATATCTAATACACAGTGTCAGTACAGAAACATTGACTACTGGACGAATGATGCCCTCGGAGACCAATAGTCTACCAGCTGAGGTATCGACCCAGTGATAAACACGTAGATATCTAATACACAGTGTCAATACAGAAACATTGACTACTGGGAGGATGATGCCCTCGGGGACTAATAGTCTACCAGCTGAGGTATCGACCCAGTGATAAACACGTAGATATCTAATACACAGTGTCAGTACAGAAACACTGACTACTGGACGGATGATGCCCTCGGAGACCAATAGTCTACCAGCTGAGGTATCGACCCAGTGATAAACACGTAGATATCTAATACACAGTGTCAGTACAGAAACACTGACTACTGGACGGATGATGCCCTCGGAGATCAATAGTCTACCAGCAGAGGTATCGACCCAGTGATAAACACGTAGATATCTAATACACAGTGTCAGTACAGAAACACTGACTACTGGACGGATGATGCCCTCGGAGACCAATAGTCTACCAGCAGAGGTATCGACCCAGTGATAAACACGTAGATATCTAATACACAGTGTCAGTACAGAAACACTGACTACTGGACGGATGATGCCCTCGGAGACCAATAGTCTACCAGCTGAGGTATCGACCCAGTGATAAACACGTAGATATCTAATACACAGTGTCAGTACAGAAACACTGACTACTGGACGGATGATGCCCTCGGAGACCAATAGTCTACCAGCAGAGGTATCGACCCAGTGATAAACACGTAGATATCTAATACACAGTGTCAGTACAGAAACACTGACTACTGGACGGATGATGCCCTCGGAGACCAATAGTCTACCAGCAGAGGTATCGACCCAGTGATAAACACGTAGATATCTAATACACAGTGTCAGTACAGAAACACTGACTACTGGACGGATGATGCCCTCGGAGACCAATAGTCTACCAGGTGAGGTATCGACCCAGTGATAAAAACGTAGATATATAATACACAGTGTCAGTACAGAAACACTGACTACTGGGCGGATGATGCCCTCGGGGACTAATACTCTACCAGCTGAGGTATCGACCCAGTGATAAACACGTAGATATCTAATACACAGTGTCAGTACAGAAACACTGACTACTGGACGGAAGATGCCCTCGGAGACCAATAGTCTACCAGCAGAGGTATCGACCCAGTGATAAACACGTAGATATCTAATACACAGTGTCAGTACAGAAACATTGACTACTGGGCGGATGATGCCCTCGGAGACCAATAGTCTACCAGCTGAGGTATCGACCAAGTGATAAACACGTAGATATCTAATACACAGTGTCAGTACAGAAACACTGACTACTGGGCGGATGATTCCCTTGGGGACTAATAGTCTACCAGGTGAGGTATCGACCCAGTGATAAACACGTAGATATATAATACACAGTGTCAGTACAGAAACATTGACTACTGGGCGGATGATGTCCTCGGAAACCAAGTCTACCAGCTGAAGTATCGGCCCAGTGATAAACACGTAGATATCTAATACACAGTGTCAGTACAGAAACACTGACTACTGGGAGGATGATGCCCTCGGAGACCAATAGTCTACCAGCAGAGGTATCGACCCAGTGATAAACACGTAGATATCTAATACACAGTGTTAGTACAGAAACACTGACTACTGGGCGGATGATGCCTTGGGAGACCAATAGTCTACCAGCAGAGGTATCGACCCAGTGATAAACACGTAGCTATCTAATACACAGTGTCAGTACAGAAACACTGATTACTGGGAGGATGATGCCCTCGGAGACCAATAGTCTACCAGCTGAGGTATCGACCCAGTGATAAACACGTAGATATATAATACACGGTGTCAGTACAGAAACACTGACTACTGGGCGGATGATGCCCTCGGAGACTAATAGTCTACCAGCTGAGGTATCGACCGAGTGATAAACACGTAGATATCTAATACACAGTGTCAGTACAGAAACACTGACTACTTTACGGATGATGCCCTCGGAGACCAATAGTCTACCAGCAGGGGTATCGACCCAGTGATAAACACGTAGATATCTAATACACAGTGTCAGTACAGAAACATTGACTACTGGGCGGATGATGCCCTCGGAGACCAATAGTCTACCAGCTGAGGTATCGACCCAGTGATAAACACGTAGATATCTAATGCACAGTGTCAGTACAGAAACACTGACTACTGGGCGGATGATGTCCTCGGAGACCAATAGTCTACCAGCTGAGGTATCGACCCAGTGATAAACACGTAGATATCTAATACACAGTGTCAGTACAGAAACACTGACTACTAGGCGGATGATGCCCTCGGGGACTAATAGTCTACCAGCTGAGGTATCGATCCAGTGATAAACACGTAGATATCTAATACACAGTGTCAGTACAGAAACACTGACTACTGGACGGATGATGCCCTCGGAGACCAATAGTCTACCAGCAGAGGTATCGACCCAGTGATAAACACGTACATATCTAATACACAGTGTCAGTACAGAAACATTGACTACTGGGCGGATGATGCCCTCGGAGACCAATAGTCTACCAGCTGAGGTATCGACCCAGTGATAAACACGTAGATATCTAATACACAATGTCAATACAGAAACACTGACTACTGGGCGGATGATGCCCTCGGGGACTAATAGTCTACCAGGTGAGGTATCGACCCAGTGATAAACACATAGATATATAATACACAGTGTCAGTACAGAAACACTGACTACTGGGCGGATGATGCCCTCGGAGACCAATAGTCTACCAGCTGAGGTATCGACCCAGTGATAAACACGTAGATATCTAATACACAGTGTCAGTACAGAAACATTGACTACTGGGAGGATGATGCCCTCGGAGACCAATAGTCTACCAGCTGAGGTATCGATCCAGTGATAAACACGTAGATATCTAATACACAGTGTCAGTACAGAAACACTGACTACTGGGCGGATGATGCCCTCGGAGACCAATAGTCTACCAGCTGAGGTATCGACCCAGTGATAAACACGTAGATATCTAATACACAGTGTCAGTACAGAAACACTGACTACTGGGCGGATGATGTCCTCGGAGACCAATAGTCTACCAGCTGAGGTATCGATCCAGTGATAAACACGTAGATATCTAATACACAGTGTCAGTACAGAAACACTGATTTCTGGGCGGATGATGCCTTGGGAGACCAATAGTCTACCAGCTGAGGTATCCACCCAGTGATAAACACGTAGCTATCTAATACAGTGTCAGTACAGAAACACTGACTACTAGGAGGATGATGCCCTCGGAGACCAATAGTCTACCAGCTGAGGTATCGACCCAGTGGTAAACACGTAGATATCTAATACACAGTGTCAGTACAGAAACATTGACTACTGGGCGGATGATTCCCTCGGAGACCAATTGTCTACCAGCTGAGGTATCGACCCAGTGATAAACACGTAGATATCTAATACACAGTGTCAGTACGGAAACACTGACTACTGGGCGGATGATTCCCTCGGGGTCTAATAGTCTACCAGCTGAGGTATCGACCCAGTGATAAACACGTAGATATATAATACACAGTGTCAGTACAGAAACATTGACTACTGGGCGGATGATGTCCTCGGAAACAAAGTTTACCAGCTGAAGTATCGGCCCAGTGATAAACACGTAGATATATAATACTTAGTGTCAGTACAGAAACACTGACTACTGGGCGGATGATGCCCATCGGAGACTAATAGTCTACCAGCTGAGGTATCGACCCAGTGATAAACACATAGATATCTAATACACAGTGTCAGTACAGAAACACTGACTACTGGGCGGATGATGCCCTCGGAGACCAATAGTCTACCAGCAGAGGTATCGACCCAGTGATAAACACGTAGATATCTAATACACAGTGTCAGTACAGAAACACTGACTACTGGGCGGATGATGCCATTGCAGACCAATAGTCTACCAGCTGAGGTATCGATCCAGTGATAAACACGTAGATATCTAATACACAGTGTCAGTACAGAAACACTGACTACTGGGCGGATGATGCCATTGCAGACCAATAGTCTACCAGCTGAGGTATCGATCCAGTGATAAACACGTAGATATCTAATACACAGTGTCAGTACAGAAACACTGACTACTGGGCGGATGATGCCCTCGGAGACCAATAGTCTACCAGCTGAGGTATCGACCCAGTGATGAACACGTAGATATCTAATACACAGTGTCTGTACAGAAACACTGACTACTGGGCGGATGATGTCCTCGGAGACCAATAGTCTACCAGCTGAGGTATCGACCCAGTGATAAACACGTAGATATATAATACACAGTGTCAGTACAGAAACACTGACTACTGGGCGGATGATGCCCTCGGAGACTAATAGTCTACCAGCTGAGGTATCGACCCAGTGATAAACACGTAGATATATAATACACAGTGTCAGTACAGAAACACTGACTACTGGGCGGATGATGCCCTCGGAGACCAATAGTCTACCAGCTGAGGTATTGACCCAGTGATAAACACGTAGCTATCTAATACACAGTGTCAGTACAGAAACATTGACTACTGGGAGGATGATGCCCTCGGAGACCAATAATCTACCAGCTGAGGTATCGACCCAGTGATAAACACGTAGATATATAATACACAGTGTCAGTACAGAAACACTGACTACTGGGCGGATGATGCCCTCGGAGACTAATAGTCTACCAGCTGAGGTATCGACCGAGTGATAAACACGTAGATATCTAATACACAGTGTCAGTACAGAAACACTGACTACTGGGCGGATGATGCGCTCGGAGACCAATAGTCTACCAGCAAGGGTATCGACCCAGTGATAAACACGTAGATATCTAATACACAGTGTCAGTACAGAAACATTGACTACTGGGCGGATGATGCCCTCGGAGACCAATAGTCTACCAGCTGAGGTATCGACCCAGTGATAAACACGTAGATATCTAATACACAGTGTCAGTACAGAAACACTGACTACTGGGCGGATGATGCCTTGGGAGACCAATAGTCTACCAGCTGAGGTATCCACCCAGTGATAAACACGTAGCTAGCTAATACACAGTGTCAGTACAGAAACACTGACTACTGAGAGGATGATGCCCTCGGAGACCAATAGTCTACCAGCTGAGGTATCGACCCAGTGATAAACACGTAGATATCTAATACACAGTGTCAGTACAGAAACACTGACTACTGGGCGGATGATGCCCTCGGGGACTAATAGTCTACCAGCTGAGGTATCGACCCAGTGTTAAACACGTAGATATGTAATACACAGTGTCAGTACAGAAACACTGACTACTGGACGGATGATGTCCTCGGAAACCAATAGTCTACCAGCTGAAGTATCGGCCCAGTGATAAACACGTAGATATATAATACACAGTGTCAGTACAGAAACACTTACTACTGGGCGGATGATGCCCATCGGAGATTAATAGTCTACCAGCTGAGGTATCGACCCAGTGATAAACACGTAGATATCTAATACACAGTGTCAGTACAGAAACACTGACTACTGGGCGGATGATGCCCTCGGAGACCAATAGTCTACCAGCTGAGGTATCGACCCAGTGATAAAAACGTAGATATCTAATACACAGTGTCAGTACAGAAACACTGACTACTGGGCGGATGATGCCCTCGGAGACCAATAGTCTACCAGCTGAGGTATCGATCCAGTGATAAACACGTAGATATCTAATGCACAGTGTCAGTACAGAAACACTGACAACAGGGCGGATGATGCCCTCGGAGACCAATATTCTACCAGCAGAGGTATCGACCCAGTGATAAACACGTAGATATATAATACACAGTGTCAGTACAGAAACACTGACTACTGGGCGGATGATGCCCTCGGAGACCAATAGTCTACCAGCTGAGGTATCGACGCATTGATAAACACGTAGATATCTAATACACAGTGTCAGTACAGAAACACTGACTACTGGGCGGATGATGCCCTCGGAGACCAATAGTCTACCAGCTGAGGTATCGACCCAGTGATAAACTCGTAGATATCTAATACACAGTGTCAGTACAGAAACACTGACTACTGGGAGGATGATGCCCTCGGAGATCAATAGTCTAGCAGCTGAGGTATCGACCCAGTGATAAACACGTAGATATCTAATACACAGTGTCAGTACAGAAACACTGATTACTGGGAGGATGATGCACTCGGAGACCAATAGTCTACCAGCTGAGGTATCGACCCAGTGATAAACACGTAGATATCTAATACACAGTGTCAGTACAGAAACACTGACTACTGGGCGGATGATGCCCTCGGAGACCAATAGTCTACCAGCTGAGGTATCGACCCAGTGATAAACACGTAGATATCTAATACACAGTGTCAGTACAGAAACACTGACTACTGGACGGATGATGCTCTCGGAGTCCAATAGTCTACCAGCAGAGGTATCGACCCAGTGATAAACACGTAGATATATAATACACAGTGTCAGTACAGAAACACTGACTACTGGGAGGATGATGCCCTCGGAGATCAATAGTCTACCAGCTGAAGTATCGGCCCAGTGATAAACACGTAGATATTTAATACAGTGTCAGTACAGAAACCCTGATTACTGGGCGGATGATGCCCTCGGAGACCAAGTCTACCAGCTGAGGTATCGACCCAGTGATAAACACGTAGATATCTAATACACAGTGTCAGTACAGAAACACTGACTACTGGGCGGATGATGCCCTCGGAGACCAATAATCTACCAGCTGAGGTATCGACCCAGTGATAAACACGTAGATATCTAATACACAGTGTCAGTACAGAAACACTGACTACTGGACGGATGATGCCCTCGGAGACCAATAGTCTACCAGCAGAGGTATCGACCCAGTGATAAACACGTAGATATATAATACACAGTGTCAGTACAGAAACACTGACTACTGGGCGGATGATGCCCTCGGAGACCAATAGTCTACCATCTGATATATCGACCCAGTGATAAACACGTAGATATCTAATACACTGTGTCAGTACATAAACACTGACTACTGGGAGGATGATGCCCTCGGAGACCAATAGTCTACCATCTGATATATCGACCCAGTGATAAACACGTAGATATCTAATACACAGTGTCAGTACAGAAACACTGACTACTGGGCGGATGATGCCCTCGAAGACCAATAGTCTACCAGCTGAGGTATCGACCCAGTGATAAACACGTAGATATCTAATACACAGTGTCAGTACAGAAACACTGACTACTGGGCGGATGATGCCATTGCTGACCAATAGTGTACCAGCTGAGGTATCGACCCAGTGATAAACACGTAGATATCTAATACACAGTGTCAGTACAGAAACAATGACTACTGGGCGGATGATGCCCTCGGAGACCAATAGTCTACCAGCTGAGGTATCGACCCAGTGATAAACACGTAGATATCTAATACAGTGTCAGTACAGAAACACTGACTACTGGGCGGATGATGCCCTCGGAGACCAATAGTCTACCAGCTGAGGTATCGATCTAGTGATAAACACGTAGATATCTAATACACAGTGTCAGTACAGAAACAATGACTACTGGGCGGATGATGCCCTCAGAGACCAATAGTCTACAAGCTGAGGTATCGACCCAGTGATAAACACGTAGATATCTAATACACAGTGTCAGTACAGAAACACTGACTACTGGGCGGATGATGCCCTCGGAGACCAATAGTCTACCAGCTGAGGTATCGACCCAGTGATAAACACGTAGATATCTAATACACAGTGTCAGTACAGAAACACTGACTACTGGGAGGATGATGCCCTCGGAGACCAATAGTCTACCAGCTGAGGTATCGATCTAGTGATAAACACGTAGATATCTAATACACAGTGTCAGTACAGAAACACTGACTACTGGGCGGATGATGCCCTCGGAGACCAATAGTCTACCAGCTGAGGTATCGACCCAGTGATAAACACGTAGATATCTAATACACAGTGTCAGTACAGAAACACTGACTACTGGGAGGATGATGCCCTCGGAGACCAATATTCTACCAGCAGAGGTATCGACCAAGTGATAAACACGTAGATATCTAATACACAGTGTCAGTACAGAAACACTGACCACTGGGCGGATGATGCCCTCGGAGACCAATAGTCTACCAGCAGAGGTATCGACCCAGTGATAAACACGTAGATATCTAATACACAGTGTCAGTACAAAAACACTGACTACTGGGAGGATGATGCCCTCGGAGACCAATAGTCTACCAGCTGAGGTATCGACCCAGTGATAAACACGTAGATATCTAATACACAGTGTCAGTACAGAAACACTGACTACTGGGCGGATGATGCCCTCGGAGACCAATAGTCTACCAGCACAGGTATCGACCCAGTGATAAACACGTAGATATATACTACACAGTGTCAGTACAGAAACACTGACTACTGGGCAGATGATGCCCTCGGAGACCAATAGTCTGCCAGCTGAGGTATCGGCCCAGTGATAAACACGTAGATATCTAATACACAGTGTCAGTACAGAAACACTGACTACTGGGAGGTTGATGCCCTCGGAGAACAATAGTCTACCAGCTGAGGTATCGACCCAGTGATAAACACGTAGATATCTAATACACAGTGTCAGTACAGAAACAATGACTACTGAGTGGATGATGCCCTCGGAGACCAATAGTCTACCAGCAGAGGTATCGATCTAGTGATAAACACGTAAATATATACTACACAGTGTCAGTACAGAAACACTGACTACTGGGCGGATGATGCCCTCGGAGACCAATAGTCTACCAGCTGAGGTATCGACCCAGTGATAAACACGTAGATATCTAATACACAGTGTCAGTACAGAAACACTGACTACTGGGCGGATGATGCCCTCGGAGACCAATAGTCTACCAACTGAGGTATCGACCCAGTGATAAACACGTATATATATAACACACAGTGTCAGTACAGAAACACTGACTACTGAGTGGATGATGCCCTCGGAGACCAATAGTCTACCAGCTGAGGTATCGACCCAGTGATAAACACGTAGATATCTAATACACAGTGTCAGTACAGAAACACTGACTACTGGGAGGATGATGTCCTCGGAGACCAATAGACTACCAGTTGAGGTATCGACCCAGTGATAAACACGTAGATATCTAATACACAGTGTCGGTACAGAAACACTGACTACAGGGCGGATGATGCCCTCGGATACCAATAGTCTACCAGCAGAGGTATCGACCTAGTGATAGACACGTAGATATATACTACACAGTGTCAGTACAGAAACACTGACTACTGGGCGGATGATGCCCTCGGAGACCAATAGTCTACCAACTGAGGTATCGTCCCAGTGATAAACACGTATATATATAATACACATTGTCAGTACAGAAACACTGACTACTGGGCGGATGATGCCCTCGGAGACCAATAGTCTACCAGCTGAGATATCGACCCAGTGATACACACGTATATATATAATACACAGTGTCAGTACAGAAACACTGACTACTGGGCGGATGATGCCCTCGGAGACCAATAGTCTACCAGCTGAGGTATCGACCCAGTGATAAACACTAGATATCTAATACACAGTGTCAGTACAGAAACACTGACTACTGGGCGGATGATGCCCTCGGAGACCAATAGTCTACCAGCTGAGATATCGACCCAGTGATACACACGTATATATATAATACACAGTGTCAGTACAGAAACACTGACTACTGGGCGGATGATGCCCTCGGAGACCAATAGTCTACCAGCTGAGGTATCGACCCAGTGATAAACACTAGATATCTAATACACAGTGTCAGTACAGAAACACTGACTACTGGGAGGATGATGCCCTCGGAGACTAATAGTCTACCAGCTGAGGTATCGACCCAGTGATAAACTCGTAGATATCTAATACACAGTGTCAGTACAGAAACACTGACTACTGGATGGATGATGCCCTCGGGGACTAATAATCTACCAGTTGAGGTATCGAGCCAGTGGTAAACACGTAGATATCTAATGCACAGTGTCAGTACAAAAACACTGACTACTGGGCGGATGATGCCCTCGGGGACCAATAGTCTACCAGCTGAGGTATCGACCCAGTGATAAACACGTAGATATCTAATAACCCATGCCAGTGCCGAAACACTGACTACTGGGCGGATGATGCCCTCGGAGACCAATAGTCTACCAGCTGAGGTATCGACCCAGTGATAAACACGTAGATATCTAATACACAGTGTCAGTACAGAAACACTGACTACTGGGAGGATGATGTCCTCGGAGACCAATAGTCTACCAGTTGAGGTATCGACCCAGTGATAAACACGTAGATATCTAATACACATTGTCGGTACAGAAACACTGACTACAGGGCGGATGATGCCCTCGGAGACCAATAGTCTACCAGCAGAGGTATCGACCTTTTGATAGACACGTAGATATATACTGCACAGTGTCAGTACAGAAACACTGACTACTGGGCGGATGATGCCCTCGGAGACCAATAGTCTACCAACTGAGGTATCGTCCCAGTGATAAACACGTATATATATAATACACATTGTCAGTACAGAAACACTGACTACTGGGCGGATGATGCCCTCGGAGACCAATAGTCTACCAGCTGAGGTATCGACCCAGTGATACACACGTATATATATAATACACAGTGTCAGTACAGAAACACTGACTACTGGGCGGATGATGCCCTCGGAGACCAATAGTCTACCAGCTGAGGTATCGACCCAGTGATAAACACTAGATATCTAATACACAGTGTCAGTACAGAAACACTGACTACTGGGAGGATGATGCCCTCGGAGACTAATAGTCTACCAGCTGAGGTATCGACCCAGTGATAAACACGTAGATATCTAATACACAGTGTCAGTACAGAAACACTGACTACTGGATGGATGATGCCCTCGGGGACTAATAATCTACCAGTTGAGGTATCGAGCCAGTGGTAAACACGTAGATATCTAATGCACAGTGTCAGTACAGAAACACTGACTACTGGGCGGATGATGCCCTCGGGGACCAATAGTCTACCAGCTGAGGTATCGACCCAGTGATAAACACGTAGATATCTAATAACCCATGCCAGTGCCGAAACACTGACTACTGGGCGGATGATGCCCTCGGAGACCAATAGTCTACCAGCTGAGGTATCGACCCAGTGATAAACACGTAGATATATAATACACAGTGTCAGTACAGAAACACTGACCACTGGGCGGATGATGCCCTCGGAGACCAATAGTCTACCAGCAGAGGTATCGACCCAGTGATAAACACGTAGATATCTAATACACAGTGTCAGTACAGAAACACTGACTACTGGGCGGATGATGCCCTCGGAGACCAATAGTCTACCAGCTGAGGTATCGACCCAGTGATAAACACGTAGATATCTAATACACAGTGTCAGTACAGAAACACTGACTACTGGGCGGATGATGCCCTCGGAGACCAATAGTCTACCAGCACAGGTATCGACCCAGTGATAAACACGTAGATATATACTACACAGTGTCAGTACAGAAACACTGACTACTGGGCAGATGATGCCCTCGGAGACCAATAGTCTGCCAGCTGAGGTATCGGCCCAGTGATAAACACGTAGATATCTAATACACAGTGTCAGTACAGAAACACTGACTACTGGGAGGTTGATGCCCTCGGAGAACAATAGTCTACCAGCTGAGGTATCGACCCAGTGATAAACACGTAGATATATAATACACAGTGTCAGTACAGAAACACTGACTACTGAGTGGATGATGTCCTCGGAGACCAATGGTCTACCAGCAGAGGTATCGATCTAGTGATAAACACGTAAATATATACTACACAGTGTCAGTACAGAAACACTGACTACTGGGCGGATGATGCCCTCGGAGACCAATAGTCTACCAGCTGAGGTATCGACCCAGTGATAAACACGTAGATATCTAATACACAGTGTCAGTACAGAAACACTGACTACTGGGCGGATGATGCCCTCGGAGACCAATAGTCTACCAACTGAGGTATCGACCCAGTGATAAACACGTATATATATAATACACAGTGTCAGTACAGAAACACTGACTACTGAGTGGATGATGCCCTCGGAGACCAATAGTCTACCAGCTGAGGTATCGACCCAGTGATAAACACGTAGATATCTAATACACAGTGTCAGTACAGAAACACTGACTACTGGGAGGATGATGTCCTCGGAGACCAATAGTCTACCAGTTGAGGTATCGACCCAGTGATAAACACGTAGATATCTAATACACAGTGTCGGTACAGAAACACTGACTACAGGGCGGATGATGCCCTCGGATACCAATAGTCTACCAGCAGAGGTATCGACCTAGTGATAGACACGTAGATATATACTACACAGTGTCAGTACAGAAACACTGACTACTGGGCGGATGATGCCCTCGGAGACCAATAGTCTACCAACTGAGGTATCGTCCCAGTGATAAACACGTATATATATAATACACATTGTCAGTACAGAAACACTGACTACTGGGCGGATGATGCCCTCGGAGACCAATAGTCTACCAGCTGAGATATCGACCCAGTGATACACACGTATATATATAATACACAGTGTCAGTACAGAAACACTGACTACTGGGCGGATGATGCCCTCGGAGACCAATAGTCTACCAGCTGAGGTATCGACCCAGTGATAAACACTAGATATCTAATACACAGTGTCAGTACAGAAACACTGACTACTGGGAGGATGATGCCCTCGGAGACTAATAGTCTACCAGCTGAGGTATCGACCCAGTGATAAACTCGTAGATATCTAATACACAGTGTCAGTACAGAAACACTGACTACTGGATGGATGATGCCCTCGGGGACTAATAATCTACCAGTTGAGGTATCGAGCCAGTGGTAAACACGTAGATATCTAATGCACAGTGTCAGTACAAAAACACTGACTACTGGGCGGATGATGCCCTCGGGGACCAATAGTCTACCAGCTGAGGTATCGACCCAGTGATAAACACGTAGATATCTAATAACCCATGCCAGTGCCGAAACACTGACTACTGGGCGGATGATGCCCTCGGAGACCAATAGTCTACCAGCTGAGGTATCGACCCAGTGATAAACACGTAGATATCTAATACACAGTGTCAGTACAGAAACACTGACTACTGGGCGGATGATGCCCTCGGAGACCAATAGTCTACCAACTGAGGTATCGACCCAGTGATAAACACGTATATATATAATACACATTGTCAGTACAGAAACACTGACTACTGGGCGGATGATGTCCTCGGAGACCAATAGTCTACCAGCTGAGGTATCGACCCAGTGATACACACGTAGATATATAATACACAGTGTCAGTACAGAAACACTGACTACTGGGCGGATGATGCCCTCGGAGACCATTAGTCTACCAGCTGAGGTATCGACCCAGTGATAAACACGTAGATATATAATACACAGTGTCAGTACAGAAACACTGACTACTGGGCGGATGATGCCCTCGGAGACTAATAGTCTACCAGCTGAAGTATCGGCCCAGTGATAAATACGTAGATATCTAATACACAGTGTCAGTACAGAAACACTGACTACTGGGCGGATGATGCCATTGCAGACCAATAGTCTACCAGCTGAGGTATCGACCCAGTGATAAACACGTTGATATCTAATACACAGTGTCAGTACAGAAACACTGACTACAGGGCGGATGATGCCCTCGGAGACCAATAGTCTACAAGCTGAAGTATCGACCCAGTGATAAACACGTTGATATCTAATACACAGTGTCAGTACAGAAACACTGACTACTGGGAGGATGATGCCCTCGGAGACCAATAGTCTACCAGCTGAGGTATCGACCCAGTGATACACACGTAGATATATAATACACAGTGTCAGTACAGAAACACTGACTACTGGGCGGATGATGCCCTCGGAGACCAATAGTCTACCAGCTGAGGTATCGACCCAGTGATAAACACGTAGATATATAATACACAGTGTCAGTACAGAAACACTGACTACTGGGCGGATGATGCCCTCGGAGACTAATAGTCTACCAGCTGAAGTATCGGCCCAGTGATAAATACGTAGATATCTAATACACAGTGTCAGTACAGAAACACTGACTACTGGGCGGATGATGCCATTGCAGACCAATAGTCTACCAGCTGAGGTATCGACCCAGTGATAAACACGTAGATATCTAATACACAGTGTCAGTACAGAAACACTGACTACTGGGCGGATGATGTCCTCGGGGACTAATAGTCTAACAGTTGAGGTATCGAGCCAGTGGTAAACACGTAGATATCTAATGCACAGTGTCAGTACAGAAACACTGACTACTGGGCGGATGATGCCCTCGGAGACCAATAGTCTACCAGCAGAGGTATCGACCCAATGATAAACACGTAGATATATAATACACAGTGTCAGTACAGAAACACTGACTACTGGGCGGATGATGCCCTCGGGGACCAATAGTCTACCAGCTGAGATATCGACCCAGTGATAAACACGTAGATATCTAATAACCCATGCCTGTGCCGAAACACTGACTACTGGGCGGATGATGCCCTCGGAGACCAATAGTCTACCAGCTGAGGTATCGACCCAGTGATAAACACGTAGATATATAATACACAGTGTCAGTACAGAAACACTGACTACTGGGCGGATGATGCCCTCGGAGACCAATAGTCTACCAACTGAGGTATCGACCCAGTGATAAACACGTATATATATAATACACATTGTCAGTACAGAAACACTGACTACTGGGCGGATGATGTCCTCGGAGACCAATAGTCTACCAGCTGAGGTATCGACCCAGTGATACACACGTAGATATCTAATACACAGTGTCAGTACAGAAACACTGACTACTGGGCGGATGATGCCCTCGGAGACCAATAGTCTACCAGCTGAGGTATCGACCCAGTGATAAACACGTAGATATATAATACACAGTGTCAGTACAGAAACACTGACTACTGGGCGGATGATGCCCTCGGAGACTAACAGTCTACCAGCTGAAGTATCGGCCCAGTGATAAATACGTAGATATCTAATACACAGTGTCAGTACAGAAACACTGACTACTGGGCGGATGATGCCATTGCAGACCAATAGTCTACCAGCTGAGGTATCGACCCAGTGATAAACACGTTGATATCTAATACACAGTGTCAGTACAGAAACACTGACTACAGGGCGGATGATGCCCTCGGAGACCAATACTCTACAAGCTGAAGTATCGACCCAGTGATAAACACTTTGATATCTAATACACAGTGTCAGTACAGAAACACTGACTACTGGGAGGATGATGCCCTCGGAGACCAATAGTCTACCAGCTGAGGTATCGACCCAGTGATACACACGTAGATATATAATACACAGTGTCAGTACAGAAACACTGACTACTGGGCGGATGATGCCCTCGGAGACCAATAGTCTACCAGCTGAGGTATCGACCCAGTGATAAACACGTAGATATATAATACACAGTGTCAGTACAGAAACACTGACTACTGGGCGGATGATGCCCTCGGAGACTAATAGTCTACCAGCTGAAGTATCGGCCCAGTGATAAATACGTAGATATCTAATACACAGTGTCAGTACAGAAACACTGACTACTGGGCGGATGATGCCATTGCAGACCAATAGTCTACCAGCTGAGGTATCGACCCAGTGATAAACACGTAGATATCTAATACACAGTGTCAGTACAGAAACACTGACTACTGGGCGGATGATGTCCTCGGGGACTAATAGTCTAACAGTTGAGGTATCGAGCCAGTGGTAAACACGTAGATATCTAATGCACAGTGTCAGTACAGAAACACTGACTACTGGGCGGATGATGCCCTCGGAAACCAATAGTCTACCAGCAGAGGTATCGACCCAATGATAAACACGTAGATATATAATACACAGTGTCAGTACAGAAACACTGACTACTGGGCGGATGATGCCCTCGGGGACCAATAGTCTACCAGCTGAGGTATCGACCCAGTGATAAACACGTAGATATCTAATAACCCATGCCAGTGCCGAAACACTGACTACTGGGCGGATGATGCCCTCGGAGACCAATAGTCTACCAGCTGAGGTATCGACCCAGTGATAAACACGTAGATATATAATACACAGTGTCAGTACAGAAACACTGACTACTGGGCGGATGATGCCCTCGGAGACCAATAGTCTACCAACTGAGGTATCGACCCAGTGATAAACACGTATATATATAATACACATTGTCAGTACAGAAACACTGACTACTGGGCAGATGATGTCCTCGGAGACCAATAGTCTACCAGCTGAGGTATCGACCCAGTGATACACACGTAGATATATAATACACAGTGTCAGTACAGAAACACTGACTACTGGGCGGATGATGCCCTCGGAGACCAATAGTCTACCAGCTGAGGTATCGACCCAGTGATAAACACGTAGATATATAATACACAGTGTCAGTACAGAAACACTGACTACTGGGCGGATGATGCCCTCGGAGACTAATAGTCTACCAGCTGAAGTATCGGCCCAGTGATAAATACGTAGATATCTAATACACAGTGTCAGTACAGAAACACTGACTACTGGGCGGATGATGCCATTGCAGACCAATAGTCTACCAGCTGAGGTATCGACCCAGTGATAAACACGTTGATATCTAATACACAGTGTCAGTACAGAAACACTGACTACAGGGCGGATGATGCCCTCGGAGACCAATAGTCTACAAGCTGAAGTATCGACCCAGTGATAAACACGTTGATATCTAATACACAGTGTCAGTACAGAAACACTGACTACTGGGAGGATGATGCCCTCGGAGACCAATAGTCTACCAGCTGAGGTATCGACCCAGTGATACACACGTAGATATATAATACACAGTGTCAGTACAGAAACACTGACTACTGGGCGGATGATGCCCTCGGAGACCAATAGTCTACCAGCTGAGGTATCGACCCAGTGATAAACACGTAGATATATAATACACAGTGTCAGTACAGAAACACTGACTACTGGGCGGATGATGCCCTCGGAGACTAATAGTCTACCAGCTGAAGTATCGGCCCAGTGATAAATACGTAGATATCTAATACACAGTGTCAGTACAGAAACACTGACTACTGGGCGGATGATGCCATTGCAGACCAATAGTCTACCAGCTGAGGTATCGACCCAGTGATAAACACGTTGATATCTAATACACAGTGTCAGTACAGAAACACTGACTACAGGGCGGATGATGCCCTCGGAGACCAATAGTCTACAAGCTGAAGTATCGACCCAGTGATAAACACGTAGATATCTAATACACAGTGTCAGTACAGAAACACTGACTACTGGGAGGATGATGCCCTCGGAGACCAATAGTCTACCAGCTGAGGTATCGACACAGTGATAAACACGTAGATATCTAATACACAGTGTCAGTACAGAAACACTGACTACTGGGCGGATGATGCCCTCGGAGACCAATAGTCTACCAGCTGAGGTATCGACCCAGTGATAAACACGTAGATATATAATACACAGTGTCAGTACAGAAACACTGACTACTGGGCGGATGATGCCCTCGGAGACCAATAGTCTACCAACTGAGGTATCGACCAAGTGATAAACACGTATATATATAATACACATTGTCAGTACAGAAACACTGACTACTGGGCGGATGATGTCCTCGGAGACCAATAGTCTACCAGCTGAGGTATCGACCCAGTGATACACACGTAGATATATAATACACAGTGTCAGTACAGAAACACTGACTACTGGGCGGATGATGCCCTCGGAGACCAATAGTCTACCAGCTGAGGTATCGACCCAGTGATAAACACGTAGATATATAATACACAGTGTCAGTACAGAAACACTGACTACTGGGCGGATGATGCCCTCGGAGACTAATAGTCTACCAGCTGAAGTATTGGCCCAGTGATAAATACGTAGATATCTAATACACAGTGTCAGTACAGAAACACTGACTACTGGGCGGATGATGCCATTGCAGACCAATAGTCTACCAGCTGAGGTATCGACCCAGTGATAAACACGTAGATATCTAATACACAGTGTCAGTACAGAAACACTGACTACTGGGCGGATGATGTCCTCGGGGACTAATAGTCTAACAGTTGAGGTATCGAGCCAGTGGTAAACACGTAGATATCTAATGCACAGTGTCAGTACAGAAACACTGACTACTGGGCGGATGATGCCCTCGGAGACCAATAGTCTACCAGCAGAGGTATCGACCCAATGATAAACACGTAGATATATAATACACAGTGTCAGTACAGAAACACTGACTACTGGGCGGATGATGCCCTCGGAGACCAATAGTCTACCAGCTGAGGTATCGACCCAGTGATAAACACGTAGATATCTAATACACAGTGTCAGTACAGAAACACTGACTACTGGGCGGATGATGCCCTCGGGGACCAATAGTCTACCAGCTGAGGTATCGATCCAGTGATACACACGTTGATATATAATATAGTGTCGGTACAGAAACACTGACTACTGGGCGGATGATGCCCTCGGAGACTAATGGTCTACCAGTTCAGGTATCGACCCAGTGATAAACACGTAGATATATATAATACACAGTGTCAGTACAGAAACACTGACTACTGGGCGGCTGATGCTCTCGGGGACCAATAGTCTACCAGCTGAGGTATCGACCCAGTGATAAATACGTTGATATCTAATACACAGTGTCAGTACAGAAACACTGACTACTGGGCGGATGATGCCCTCGGGGACCAATAGTCTACCAGCTGAGGTATCGACCCAGTGATAAACACGTAGATATCTAATAAACCATGCCAGTGCCGAAACACTGACAACTGGGCGGATGATGCCCTCGGAGACCAATAGTCTACCAGCAGAGGTATCGACCTAGTGATAAACACGTAGATACATAATACACAGTGTCATGTCAGTACACAAACAATGACTACTGGGCGGATGATGTCATCGGAGACCAATAGTCTACCAGCTGAGGTATCGACCCAGTGATAAATACGTAGATATCTAATACACAGTGTCAGTACAGAAACACTGACTACTGGGCGGATGATGCCCTCGGAGACCAATAGTCTACCAACTGAGGTATCGACCCAGTGATAAACAAGT
Source organism: Bathymodiolus septemdierum (assembly GCA_963383655.1). Lineage (NCBI taxonomy): Eukaryota > Metazoa > Mollusca > Bivalvia > Mytilida > Modiolidae > Bathymodiolus > Bathymodiolus septemdierum. Next base: position 118,859,224 of record OY726518.1, on the reverse strand, counting down.
ATATATCGAATACACAGTGTCAGTACAGACACACTGACTACTGGGCGGATGATGCCCTCGGAGACTAATAGTCTACCAGCTGAGGTATCGATCCAGTGAGAAACACGTAGATATATAATACACAGTGTCAGTACAGAAACACTGACTACTGGGCGGATGATACCCTCGGAGACCAATAGTCTACCAGCAGAGGTATCGACCTACTGATAAACACGTAGATATATACTACAAAGTGTCAGTACAGAAACACTGACTACTGGGCGGATCATGCCCTCGTAGACCAATAGTCTACCAGCTGAAGTATCGACCCAGTGATAAACACGTAGATATATAATACACAGTGTCAGTACAGAAACACTGACTACTGGGCGAATGATGCCCTCGGAGACTAATAGTCTACCAGCTGAGGTATTGACCCAGTGATAAACACGTAGATATCTAATACACAGTGTCAGTACAGAAACACTGACTACTGGGCGGATGATGCCCTCGGAGATTAATAGTCTACCAGCTGAGGTATCGACCCAGTGATAAACACGTAGATATATAATACACAGTGTCAGTACAGAAACACTGACTACTGGGCGGATGATGCCCTCGGGGACCAATAGTCTACCAGCTGAGGTATCGACCCAGTGATAAACACGTAGATATCTAATACACAGTGTCAGTACTGACACACTGAATACGGGGCGGATGATGCCCTCGGGGACCAATAATCTACCAGCTGAGGTATCGACCCAGTGATAAACACGTAGATATCTAAAAAACCATGCCAGTGACGAAACACTGACTAATGGGCGGATGATGCCCTCGGAGACCGATAGTCTACCAGTAGAGGTATCGACCCAGTGATAAACACGTAGATATATAATACACAGTGTCAGTACAGAAACACTGACTACTGGGCGGATGATGCCCTCGGAGACTAATAATCTACCATTTGAGGTATCGACCAAGTGATAAACACGTAGATATAAAATACACAGTGTCAGTACAGAAACACTGACTACTGGGCGGATGATGCCCTCGGAGACTAATAATCTACCAGTTGAGGTATCGACCAAGTGATAAACACGTTGATATCTAATACACAGTGTCAGTACAGAAACACTGACTACTGGGCGGATGATGCCCTCGCGGGCCAATAGTCTACCAGCTGAGGTATCGACCTAGTGATAAACACGTAGATATATAATACACAGTGTCATGTCAGTACACAAACAATGACTACTGGGCGGATGATGCCCTCGGAGACCAATATTCTACCAGCTGAGGTATCGACCCAGTGATAAACACGTAGATATATAATACAGTGTCAGTACAGAAACACTGACTACTGGGCGGATGATGCCCTCGGAGACCAATAGTCTACCAGCTGAGGTATCGACCCAGTGATAAACACGTAGATATCTAATACACAGTGTCAGTACAGAAACACTGACTACTGGGCGGATGATGCCCTCGGGGACCAATAGTCTACCAGCTGAGGTATCGACCCAGTGATAAACACGTAGATATCTAATACACAGTGTCAGTACAGAAACACTGACTACTGGGCGAATGATGCCCTCGGAGAGCAATAGTCTACCAGCAGAGGTATCGACCTAGTGATAGACACGTAGATATATACTACACAGTGTCAGTACAGAAACACTGACTACTGGGCGGATGATGCCCTCGGAGACCAATAGTTTACCAGCTGAGGTATCGACCCAGTGATAAACACGTAGATATCTAATACACTGTGTCAGTACAGAAACACTGACTACTGGGCGAATGATGCCCTCGGAGACCAATAGTCTACCAGCTGAGGTATTGACCCCGTGATAAACACGTAGATATATAATACACAGTGTCAGTACAGAAACACTGACTACTGGGCGGATGATGCCCTCGGAGACTAACAGTGTACCAGCTGAGGTATCGACCCAGTGATAAACACGTAGATATATAATACATAGTGTCAGTACAGAAACACTGACTACTGGGCGGATGATGCCCTCAGGGACCAATAGTCTACCAGCTGAGGTATCGACCCAGTGATAAACACGTAGATATCTAATACACAGTGTCAGTACTCACACACTGACTACTGGGCGGATGATGCCCTCGGACACCAATAGTCTACCAGCAGAGGTATCGACCCAGTGATAAACACGTAGATATCTAATACACAGTGTCAGTACATAAACAATGAGTACTGGGCGGATGATGCCCTCGGAGACCAATAGTCTACCAGCTGAGGTATCGACCGAGTGATAAACACGTAGATATATAATACACAGTGTTAGTACAGAAACATTGACTACTGGGCGGATGATGCCCTCGGAGACCAATAGTCTACTAGCTGAGGTATCGACCCCGCGATAAACACGTAGATATCTAATACACAGTGTCAGTACAGAAACACTGACTACTTGGCGGATGATGCCCTCGGGGACCAATAGTCTACCAGCTGAGGTATCGACCCAGTGATAAACACGTAGATATCTAATACATAGTGTCAGTACAGAAACACTGACTACTGGGCGGATGATGCCCTCGGGGACCAATAGTCTACCGGCTGAGGTATCGACCCAGTGATAAACACCTAGATATCTAATACACAGTATCAGTACAGACACACTGACTACTGGGCGGATGATGCCCTCGGGGACCAATAGTCTACCAGCTGAGGTATCGACCCAGTGATAAACACGTATATATCTAATGAACCATGCCAGTGCCGAAACACTGACTATTGGGCGGATGATGCTCTCGGAGACCAATAGTCTACCAGCAGAGGTATCGACCCAGTGATAAACACGTAGATATATAATACACAGTGTCAGTACAGAAACACTGACTACTGGGCGGATGATGCCCTCGGAGACCAATAGTCTACCAGCAGAGGTATCGACCTAGTGATAAACACGTAGATATATTCTACACAGTGTCAGTACAGAAACACTGACTACTGGGCGGATGATGCCCTCGGAGACCAATAGTCTACCAGCTGAGGTATCGACCCAGTGATAAACACGTAGATATCTAATACACAGTGTCAGTACAGAAACACTGACTACTGGGCGGATGATGCCCTCGGGGACCAATAGTCTACCAGCTGAGGTATCGACCCAGTGATAAACACGTAGATATCTAATACACAGTGTCGGTACAGAAACACTGACCACTGGGCGGATGATGCCCTCGGAGACCAATAGTCTACCAGCTGAGGTATCGACCCAATGATAAACACGTAGATATCTAATACAATGTCAGTACAGAAACAATGACTACTGGGCGGATGATGCCCTCGGAGACTAATAGTCTACCAGCTGAGGTATCGACCCAGTGATAAACGCGTAGATATATAATACAGTGTCAGTACAGAAACACTGACTACTGGGCGGATGATGCCCTCGGGGACTAATAGTCTACCAGCTGAGGTATCGACCCAGTGATAAACACGTAGATATCTATTACACAGTGTCAGTACAGACACACTGACTACTGGGCGGAAGATGCCATCGGGGACCAATAGTCTACCAACTGAGTTATCGACCCAGTGATAAACACGTAAATATCTAATAAACCATGCCAGTGCCGAAACACTGACTCCTGGGCGGATGATGTCCTCGGAGACCAATAGTCTACCAGCAGAGGTATCGACCCAGTGATAAACACGTAGATATCTAATGCACAGTGTCAGTACAGAAACACTGACTACTGGGCGGATGATGCCCTCGGAGACCAATAGTCTACCAGCAGAGGTATCGACCCAGTGATAAACACGTAGATATCTAATGCACAGTGTCAGTACAGAAACACTGACTACTGGGCGGATGATGCCCTCGGAGACCAATAGTCTACCAGCAGAGGTATCGACCCAGTGATAAACACGTAGATATATAATACACAGTGTCAGTACAGAAACACTGACTACTGGGCGGATGATGCCCTCGGAGACCAATAGTTTACCAGCTGAGGTATCGACCCAGTGATAAACACGTAGATATCTAATACACTGTGTCAGTACAGAAACACTGACTACTGGGCGAATGATGCCCTCGGAGACCAATAGTCTACCAGCTGAGGTATTGACCCCGTGATAAACACGTAGATATCTAATACACAGTGTCAGTACAGAAACACTGACTACTGGGCGGATGATGCCCTCGGAGACTAACAGTCTACCAGCTGAGGTATCGACCCAGTGATAAACACGTAGATATATAATACATAGTGTCAGTACAGAAACACTGACTACTGGGCGGATGATGCCCTCAGGGACCAATAGTCTACCAGCTGAGGTATCGACCCAGTGATAAACACGTAGATATCTAATACACAGTGTCAGTACTCACACACTGACTACTGGGCGGATGATGCCCTCGGACACCAATAGTCTACCAGCAGAGGTATCGACCAAGTGATAAACACGTAGATATCTAATACACAGTGTCAGTACATAAACAATGAGTACTGGGCGGATGATGCCCTCGGAGACCAATAGTCTACCAGCTGAGGTATCGACCCAGTGATAAACACGTAGATATATAATACACAGTGTTAGTACAGAAACATTGACTACTGGGCGGATGATGCCCTCGGAGACCAATAGTCTACTAGCTGAGGTATCGACCCCGCGATAAACACGTAGATATCTAATACACAGTGTCAGTACAGAAACACTGACTACTGGGCGGATGATGCCCTCGGGGAACAATAGTCTACCAGCTGAGGTATCGACCCAGTGATAAACACGTAGATATCTAATACATAGTGTCAGTACAGAAACACTGACTACTGGGCGGATGATGCCCTCGGGGACCAATAGTCTACCGGCTGAGGTATCGACCCAGTGATAAACACCTAGATATCTAATACACAGTATCAGTACAGACACACTGACTACTGGGCGGATGATGCCCTCGGGGACCAATAGTCTACCAGCTGAGGTATCGACCCAGTGATAAACACGTATATATCTAATGAACCATGCCAGTGCCGAAACACTGACTATTGGGCGGATGATGCTCTCGGAGACCAATAGTCTACCAGCAGAGGTATCGACCCAGTGATAAACACGTAGATATATAATACACAGTGTCAGTACAGAAACACTGACTACTGGGCGGATGATGCCCTCGGAGACCAATAGTCTACCAGCAGAGGTATCGACCTAGTGATAAACACGTAGATATATACTACACAGTGTCAGTACAGAAACACTGACTACTGGGCGGATGATGCCCTCGGAGACCAATAGTCTACCAGCTGAGGTATCGACCCAGTGATAAACACGTAGATATCTAATACACAGTGTCAGTACAGAAACACTGACTACTGGGCGGATGATGCCCTCGGGGACCAATAGTCTACCAGCTGAGGTATCGACCCAGTGATAAACACGTAGATATCTAATACACAGTGTCGGTACAGAAACACTGACCACTGGGCGGATGATGCCCTCGGAGACCAATAGTCTACCAGCTGAGGTATCGACCCAATGATAAACACGTAGATATCTAATACAATGTCAGTACAGAAACAATGACTACTGGGCGGATGATGCCCTCGGAGACTAATAGTCTACCAGCTGAGGTATCGACCCAGTGATAAACGCGTAGATATATAATACAGTGTCAGTACAGAAACACTGACTACTGGGCGGATGATGCCCTCGGGGACTAATAGTCTACCAGCTGAGGTATCGACCCAGTGATCAACACGTAGATATCTATTACACAGTGTCAGTACAGACACACTGACTACTGGGCGGAAGATGCCATCGGGGACCAATAGTCTACCAACTGAGTTATCGACCCAGTGATAAACACGTAAATATCTAATAAACCATGCCAGTGCCGAAACACTGACTCCTGGGCGGATGATGTCCTCGGAGACCAATAGTCTACCAGCAGAGGTATCGACCCAGTGATAAACACGTAGATATCTAATGCACAGTGTCAGTACAGAAACACTGACTACTGGGCGGATGATGCCCTCGGAGACCAATAGTCTACCAGCAGAGGTATCGACCCAGTGATAAACACGTAGATATCTAATGCACAGTGTCAGTACAGAAACACTGACTACTGGGCGGATGATGCCCTCGAAGACCAATAGTCTACCAGCAGAGGTATCGACCCAGTGATAAACACGTAGATATATAATACACAGTGTCAGTACAGAAACACTGACTACTGGGCGGATGATGCCCTCGGAGACCAATAGTTTACCAGCTGAGGTATCGACCCAGTGATAAACACGTAGATATCTAATACACTGTGTCAGTACAGAAACACTGACTACTGGGCGAATGATGCCCTCGGAGACCAATAGTCTACCAGCTGAGGTATCGACCCCGTGATAAACACGTAGATATCTAATGCACAGTGTCAGTACAGAAACACTGACTACTGGGCGGATGATGCCCTCGGAGACCAATAGTCTACCAGCTGAGGTATCGACGCAGTGATAAACACGTAGATATATAATACACAGTGTCAGTACAGAAACACTGACTACTGGGCGGATGATGCCCTCGGAGACCAATAGTTTACCAGCTGAGGTATCGACCCAGTGATAAACACGTAGATATATAATACATAGTGTCAGTACAGAAACACTGACTACTGGGCGGATGATGCCCTCGGGGACCAATAGTCTACCAGCTGAGGTATCGACCCAGTGATAAACACGTAGATATCTAATACACAGTGTCAGTACTCACACACTGACTACTGGGGGGATGATGCCCTCGAAGACCAATAGTCTACCAGCAGAGGTATCGACCCAGTGATAAACACGTAGATATCTAATACACAGTGTCAGTACATAAACAATGAGTATTGGGCGGATGATGCCCTCGGAGACCAATAGTCTACCAGCTGAGGTATCGACCCAGTGATAAACACGTAGATATATAATACACAGTGTTAGTACAGAAACATTGACTACTGGGCGAATAATGCCCTCGGAGACCAATATTATACCAGCTGAAGTATCGACCCAGTGATAAATACGTAGATATCTAATACACAGTGTCAGTACAGAAACACTGACTACTGGGCGGATGATGCCCTCGGGGACCAATAGTCTACCGGCTGAGGTATCGACCCAGTGATAAACACCTAGATATCTAATACACAGTATCAGTACAGACACACTGACTACTGGGCGGATGATGCCCTCGGGGACCAATAGTCTACCAGCTGAGGTATCGACCCAGTGATAAACACGTAGATATCTAATAAAGCATGCCAGTGCCGAAACACTGACTATTGGGCGGATGATGCTCTCGGAGACCAATAGTCTACCAGCAGAGGTATCGACCCAGTGATAAACACGTAGATATATAATACACAGTGTCAGTACTGAAACACTGACTACTGGGCGGATGATGCCCTCGGGGACCAATAGTCTACCAGCTGAGGTATCGACCCAGTGATAAACACGTAGATATCTAATACACAGTGTCGGTACAGAAACACTGACTACTGGGCGGATGATGCCCTCGGAGACCAATAGTCTACCAGCTGAGGTATCGACCCAGTGATAAACACGTAGATATATAATACACAGTGTCAGTACAGAAACACTGACTACTGGGCGGATGATGCCCTCGGAGACTAATAGTCTACCAGCTGAGGTATCGACCCAGTGATAAACGCGTAGATATATAATACAGTGTCAGTACAGAAACACTGACTACTGGGCGGATGATGCCCTCGGGGACTAATAGTCTACCAGCTGAGGTATCGACCCAGTGATAAACACGTAGATATCTATTACACAGTGTCAGTACAGACACACTGACTACTGGGCGGAAGATGCCATCGGGGACCAATAGTCTACCAACTGAGTTATCGACCCAGTGATAAACACGTAAATATCTAATAAACCATGCCAGTGCCGAAACACTGACTCCTGGGCGGATGATGTCCTCGCAGACCAATAGTCTACCAGCAGAGGTATCGACCCAGTGATAAACACGTAGATATATAATGCACAGTGTCAGTACAGAAACACTGACTACTGGGCGGATGATGCCCTCGGAGACCAATAGTCTAACAGCAGAGGTATCGACCCAGTGATAAACACGTAGATATATAATACACAGTGTCAGTACAGAAACACTGACTACTGGGCGGATGATGCCATTGCAGACCAATAGTCTACCAGCTGAGGTATCGACCCAGTAATAAACACGTAGATATATAATGCACAGTGTCAGTACAGAAACACTGACTACTGGGCGGATGATGCCCTCGGAGACCAATAGTCTACCAGCAGAGGTATCGACCCAGTGATAAACACGTAGATATATAATACACAGTGTCAGTACAGAAACACTGACTACTGGGCGGATGATGCCCTCGGAGACCAATAGTCTACCAGCTGAGGTATCGACCCAGTAATAAACACGTAGATATTTAATACACAGTGTCAGTACAGACACACTGACTACTGGGCGGATGATGCCCTCGGGGAACAATAATCTACCAGCTGAGGTATCGACCCAGTGATAAACACGTAGATATCTAATAAACCATGCCAGTGCCGAAACACTGACTACTGGGCGGATGATGCCCTCGGAGACCAATAGTCTACCAGCTGAGGTATCGACCCAGTGATAAACACGTAGATATATAATACACAGTGTCAGTACATAAACACTGACTACTGGGCGGTTGATGCCCTCGGGGACCAATAGTCTACCAGCTGAGGTATCGACCCAGTGATAGACACGTAGATATCTAATACACAGTGTCAGTACAGAAACACTGACTATTTGGCGGATGATGCCGTCGGGGACCAATAGTCTACCAGCTGAGGTATCGACCCAGTGATAAACACGTAGATATCTAATACACAGTGTCAGTACAGAAACATTGACTACTGGGCGGATGATGCCCTCGGAGACCAATAGTCTACCAGCTAAGGTATCGACCCAGTGATAGACACGTAGATATCTAATACACAGTGTCAGTACAGAAAAACTGACTACTTTACAGATGATGCCCTCGGAGACCAATAGTCTACCAGCAGAGGTATCGACCCAGTGATAAACACGTAGATATATAATACACAGTGTCAGTACAGAAACACTGACTACTGGGCGGATGATGCCCTCGGAGACCAATAGTCTACCAGCTGAGGTATCGACCCAGTAATAAACACGTAGATATTTAATACACAGTGTCAGTACAGACACACTGACTACTGGGCGGATGATGCTCTCGGGGAACAATAATCTACCAGCTGAGGTATCGACCCAGTGATAAACACGTAGATATCTAATAAACCATGCCAGTGCCGAAACACTGACTACTGGGCGGATGATGCCCTCGGAGACCAATAGTCTACCAGCTGAGGTATCGACCCAGTGATAAACACGTAGATATATAATACACAGTGTCAGTACATAAACACTGACTACTGGGCGGATGATGCCCTCGGGGACCAATAGTCTACCAGCTGAGGTATCGACCCAGTGATAGACACGTAGATATCTAATACACAGTGTCAGTACAGAAACACTGACTATTTGGCGGATGATGCCGTCGGGGACCAATAGTCTACCAGCTGAGGTATCGACCCAGTGATAAACACGTAGATATCTAATACACAGTGTCAGTACAGAAACACTGACTACTGGGCGGATGATGCCCTCGGAGACCAATAGTCTACCAGCTAAGGTATCGACCCAGTGATAGACACGTAGATATCTAATACACAGTGTCAGTACAGAAACACTGACTACTTTACGGATGATGCCCTCGGAGACCAATAGTCTACCAGCTGAGGTATCGACCCAGTGATAAACACGTAGATATCTAATACACAGTGTCAGTACAGAAACACTGACTACTGGGCAGATGATGCCCTCGGAGACCAATAGTCTACCAGCTGAGGTATCGACCCAGTGATAAACACGTAGATATCTAATGCACAGGTTCAGTACAGAAACACTGACTACTGGGAGGATGATGCCCTCGGAGACCAATAGTCTACCAGCTGAGGTATCGACCCAGTGATAAACACGTAGATATCTAATACACAGTATCAGTACAGAAACACTGACTACTGTGCGGATGATGCCCTCGGAGACCAATAGTCTACCAGCTAAGGTATCGACCCAGTGATAAACACGTAGATATCTAATACACAGTGTCAGTACAGAAACACTGACTACTGGGCGGATGATGCCCTCGGAGACCAATAGTCTACCAGCTGAGGTATCGACCCAGTGATAAACACGTAGATATATAATACACAGTGTCAGTACAGAAACACTGACTACTGGGCGGATGATGCCCTCGGAGACTAACAGTCTACCAGCTGAGGTATCGACCCAGTGATAGTAACAAACACGTAGATATCTAATTTAGTGCGGCCGCGTTCTGAAATAATCTTCATCAGGTACGCTAAAAGTCGATATGTTGAAAAGACAAATAGTTTAAAGCGTTTTGGGAGCAAGTAAACCAAAGAGCCTTAGCCGACTATGGTCACATATTTGCGCTCTGTTCATTTGACAGGGTTGGATTACCACAGGTTAAACGACTGATGTCTAAAACACAGATAGCTGAGACTTTGTAGCAATGCATACTTTCAAACTATGTATTTAGAAGAATCAGAGAATATATGGTTGAAGTTCACGGTTGGTGTCACAGTGATAAGGTGGATCTGTAACTATATTCAAGTGGAACAAATCATAATTCAAAAAACAAGCAAAACACCGAATCTGGGTTAAATTCCTCCATATTCCGTTTGCTAACAAAGGAATCGATGCTATTAACATCAGCAACATTCTTAATAGAAAAGAGGTCGTAAAAGAAATTCCACCATATTTCAAAAATCAATCTGTTCCCATTGTCTCCTATAGCTACACTAACAGCATTGGCCTTAACATTTTCAACTACAAAGAAGCATTGCAAGATATTAACATAGAAGAGTACCTTAAGAACCCTCTGACTTGTGACTGCTCCCACTCTCCTTTTCAATGCAACCCATCTGGACATGTAATCACTGGTGATCTGAATATCATTCAACATGAGAGTCTCCGAAAGGTGATTTCTCATGGTCCTAAATTCAGAGAACCTCAACACATCAATTGGAAACATAATTTCAAGATAATTATGGATGCTGTTGAAGATTATGCCAGAAGGTGGATAAAGAGAGAAGTAGACCAAGATCCTGAGTTAGAGTCCTTGTCAGACTGGGTTAGAACAATTAGGTCTCTAGTACAAGGTCGGATTCACAAACTCAAAAATTTTGTTAATAGTCGACCTAAGTCTGCATTTAAAGACCAAGAAGCTGTTAAGTGTCTTTCCTCTCTTCATGACAACTATGTTATCGTTCCTGCGGACAAAGCTTCCAACAATATCGTGTTTGTATGTAAATCATATTACTTCGAATGCCTAATCAAGGAATTAGACATAAATAGCAACACTTCTAGTAATACCACATACAAACCTACTTCGTTCGACAAAGATGAAATCCTAGCTAACCACAGATCATTCATGACCTCTTTAAACATTCCCTCTGGTAAAGAGTCTGAGGATTTACCCTATTTATATTGGATACTTAAGCTCCATAAAACACCATACAAAGAAAGGTACATAGTGGGATCATCAACTTGTTCGACGAAAGAATTGTCTATTCACCTGACAAAGATTATGTCTGCAGTAAAAGAGGGACAACAAAAATATTGTGAAACTGTTTACTCGCGTAGTGGCATAAATCACATGTGGATTTTGAAAAACTCTAAAAATCTTTTGGATAACCTGAAATCAAGATCTTTCTCTCAGGTATCCTCCATCAAAACTTTTGATTTTTCAACTCTATATACCACCCTATCGCATGACAAATTAAAAACCCGCTTAAAAGAAACAATTCATAAAGCTTTTAGTCATAGAAACTATGGATCAAAATGCGTTGTGTTAGGCTACAATTCCACATATTCTTCAAACAAAATTCATAAAGGTAAAACATGCTACTCCGAGGAACAAGTGATCAGTATGCTGGAGTTCCTCATCGATAACATATTTGTCTCCTTTGGAGGGACACTGTTTCAGCAGGTCGTCGGCATACCAATGGGTACGAATTGTGTCCCTCTTCTAGCCGATTTATTTTTATACTTATATGAGTCGGAGTTTCTTCAAAAGCTTGTAAAAGATAAGAAGATTCATGAGGCTAGAGCCTTTAATTTCACATACAAGTATATTGATGACGTTTTATCTATCAATAATTCTAGATTTGCAGAATGTCTTCCATTGATATATCCTCCAGAGCTGGAAGTTAAAGAGACCACCAATACAGCTTCGTCCGCATCATTTTTGGACTTATACCTCGAATTTGACGACAGTGGTCAACTCAGTACTAAAATTTATGATAAGCGGGACGACTTCAATTTTAAAATCATAAATTTTCCAAACATGTGCAGCAATATACCAGCTTCTCCTGCATATGGTGTTTACATCTCGCAATTGATTCGCTATGCAAGGGCCAGTAGCAATTATTCTGATTTCCTGAAACGTCATCTTCATCTGAGAAACAGGCTACTGGACCAGGACTATAAAAAGATTCGCCTTATTCGATCTCTTAAAAAGTTTATATTCCGATACCAAGATCTTGTCGAAATATATTCCGTCTCTGCAGAAAAAATTATAAGCGATGCATTTTCATATAGTGAAAATGTATAAAGATAAAGAAGTCAAAAAATGTCAAGAATTTTTTTGTCAATGTGTGACGTAAAAATATGTTTGACATTTACGTCACCGAATATGGTACTGCTTTGACAACTATTTTACCTATTTTGTTCCTGTATTTAAATACTTTTACAGTGACAGCCGGAACCTTTGAACCGTAATGAGAGCGGGAGGTTTGGCGTCTTAAAATCTGATTCAACCCACCATTTCTTTAGAAATGCCTGTACCAAGTCAGGGTCATTACGGTTTTCACAGTTTTCCGGTTGTTGACTGATTTTGTCTGTTTATATAATTATGAGTTTTGACTTTCCCTTTGTAAGATTGTTCGGAGTTCGGTAATTTTGTTATTACCTTTATTAACACAATACTAAGTCACGTAATATCGTCATATTTAATTAATCTGTTTTCTTTATTCAGTTTTAAATATTGAAATAGAATCCAAATGTTGAAGTGACGAATAGTTGAAGGAGTCATAGGTAATCGACAGTATGCAGAAAGATAATATGTCACTGACAATATGGAATGGTTCAAATGTTTTACTTGGAATTGTTGGTCGTATTAAATCACTAAGATAACTGGCTGCATTATTACTTTAAATATTATAAAACATTTGTAATATTCTCCCATTTAGTCTTTCTGCTGCTCATGTTTGCCAGTCTAATCCTTTATTATTTGGAATGCACTAGGATGGGGTGAAATGCTATGGCGCACTGTTTAATTTCCAAAGAATTATAGTGCACGAACTACGGATGTGTTCCACTTGTCGTGAACACTTCCCGATCATTTCCTCATTCATGACTTATCACCAGTTTGCAACTATATTAACATGACGGGTGCCACTAGTGGAGCAGGAACTGCCTACCATTCCGGAGCACATCAGTTCAACCCGGTTTTTAGTGGGTTTCGTGTTACTCAATCTTTAGTTTTATTTGTATGTTTTGTAGATCGGTGTTTGTCCTTTTGTCCTTTTTCTTATGACCATTGTGTCGTCTATTCTTCTTCGATTTACGGATTCTGATTACTCCTTTGGTATATTCAAACACTTCCCACAGAGTTGACAAAGAGGATTCATTGATCCTGGAAACTGTACTGTCCATAGATATGCTGCCCTTCATTCTATGACAGTATGTGTTTCTTTTAGTGTTCATATATGTATTGTCGTTTGAGATCCAGTAATCAAGAGAGGAGGGTTGGAATCCAGTATTCAAGAGAGGAGGGCTGGGATCCAGTTATCAAGAGAGGAGGGTTGGGATCCAGTTATCAAGAGAGAAGGGATGTGATCCAGTTATCAAGAGAGGAGGGTTGGAATCCAGTAATCAAGAGAGGAGGGCTGGGATCCAGTTATCAAGAGAGGAAGGCTGGGATCCAGTTATCAATTGAGGAGGGTTGGGATCCAGTTATCAAGAGAGGAGGGCTGGGATCCAGTTATCAAGAGAGGAGGGCTGGGATCCAGTTATCAAGATAGAAGGGCTGGGATCCAGTTATCAAGAGAAGAGGGTTGAGATCCAGTTATCAAGAGAGGAGGATTGATCCAGTTATCAGAGAGGAGGGTTGATCCAGTTATCAAGAGAGGAGGGTTGATCCAGTTATCAGAGAGGAGGGTTGATCCAGTTATCAAGAGAGGAGGGTTGATCCAGTTATCAAGAGAGGAGGGTTGATCCAGTTATCAGAGAAGAGGGTTGATCCAGTTATCAAGAGAGGAGGGTTGATCCAGTTATCAGAGAGGAGGGTTGATCCAGCTATCAAGAGAGGAGGGTTGATCCAGTTATCAGAGAGGAGGGTAGATCCAGTTATCAGAGAGGAGGGTTGATCCAGTTATCAGAGAGGAGGGTTGATCCAGTTATCAAGAGAGGAGGGTTGATCCAGTTATCAAGAGAGGAGGGTTGATCCAGTTATCAGAGAGGAGGGTTGATCCAGTTATCAAGATAGAAGGGCTGGGATCCAGTTATCAATAGAAGAGGGTTGGGATCCAGTTATCAGAGAGGAGGGTTGATCCAATTATCAAGAGAGCAGGGTTGATCCAATTATCAAGAGAGGGGGGTTGATCCAGTTATCAGAGAGGAGGCTTGATCCAGTTATCAAGAGAGGAGGGTTGATCCAGTTATCAGAGAGGAGGGTTGATCCAGTTATCAAGATAGAAGGGCTGGGATCCAGTTATCAAGAGAAGAGGGTTGGGATCCAGTTATCAGAGAGGAGGGTTCATCCAGTTATCAAGAGAGCAGGGTTGATCCAATTATCAAGAGAGGAGGGTTGATCCAGTTATCAGAGAGGAGGGTTGATCCAGTTATCAAGAGAGGAGGGTTGATCCAGTTATCAGAGAGGAGGGTTGATCCAGTTATCAAGAGAGGAGGGTTGATCCAGTTATCAAGAGAGGAGGGTTGATCCAGTTATCAGAGAGGAGCGTTGATCCAGTTATCAGAGAGGAGGGTTGATCCAGTTATCAGAGAGGAGGGTTGATCCAGTTATCAAGAGAGGGAGGTTGATCCAGTTATCAAAAGAGGAGGGTTGATCCAGTTATCAAGAGAGGAGGGTTGATCCAGTTATCAGAGAGGAGGGTTGAACCAGTTATCAGAGAGGAGGGTTGATTCAGTTATCAAGCGAGGAGGGTTGATCCAGTTATCAAGAGAGGAGGGTTGATCCAGTTATCAAGAGAGGGTTGATCCAGTTATCAGAGAGGAGGATTGATCCAGTTATCAAGAGAGGAGGGTTGATCCAGTTATCAAGAGAGGAGGGTTGATCCAGTTATCAGAGAGGAGGGTTGATCCAGTTATCACAGAGGAGGGTTGATCCAGTTATCAAAGAGGAGGGTTGATCCAGTTATCAAGAGAGGAGGGTTGATCCAGTTATCAGAGAGGAGGGTTGATCCAGTTATCAGAGAGGAGGGTTGATCCAGTTATCAAGAGAGGAGGGCTGATCCAGTTATCAAGAGAGGAGGGTTGATCCAGTTATCAAGAGAGGAGGGTTGATCCAGTTATCAGAGGGGAGGGTTGATCCAGTTATCAGAGAGGAGGGTTGATCCAGTTATCAGAGAGGAGGGTTGATCTAGTTATCAAGAGAGGAGGGTTGATCCAGTTATCAAGAGAGGAGTGTTGATCCAGTTATCAGAGAGGAGGGTTAATCCAGTTATCAGAGAGGAGGGTTGATCCAGTTATCAAGAGAGGAGGGCTGATCCAGTTATAAAGTGAGGAGGGTTGATCCAGTTATCAAGAGAGGAGGGTTGATCCAGTTATCAGAGAGGAGGGTTGATCCAGTTATCAGAGATGAGGGTTGATCCAGTTATGAAAAGAGGAGGGTTGATCCAGTTATCAAGAGAGGAGAGTTGATCCAGTTATCAGAGAGGAGGGTTAATCCAGTTATCAGAGAGGAGGGTTGAACCAGTTATCAGAGAGGAGGGTTGATCCAGTTATCAGAGAGGAGGGTTGATCCAGTTATCAAGAGAGGAGGGTTGATCCAGTTATCAAGAGAGGAGGGTTGATCCAGTTATCAAGAGAGGAGGGTTGATCCAGTTATCAAGAGAGGAGGGCTGATCCAGTTATCAAGAGAGGAGGGTTGATCCAGTTATCAAGAGAGGAGGGTTGATCCAGTTATCCGAGAGGAGGGTTGATCCAGTTATCAGAGAGGAGAGTTGATCCAGTTATCAAGAGAGGAGGGTTGATCCAGTTATCAAGAGAGGAGGGTTGATCCAGTTATCAGAGAGGAGGGTTGATCCAGTTATCAAGAGAGGAGGGTTGATCCAGTTATCAAGAGAGGAGAGTTGATCCAGTTATCAGAGAGGAGGGTTAATCCAGTTATCAGAGAGGAGGGTTGATCCAGTTATCAAGAGAGGAGGGCTGATCCAGTTATCAAGAGAGGAGGGTTGATCCAGTTATCAAGAGAGGAGGGTTGATCCAGTTATCAGAGAGGAGGGTTGATCCAGTTATCAGAGAGGAGGGTTGATCCAGTTATGAAGAGAGGAGGGTTGATCCAGTTATCAAGAGAGGAGAGTTGATCCAGTTATCAGAGAGGAGGGTTGATCCAGTTATCAGAGAGGAGGGTTGAACCAGTTATCAGAGAGGAGGGTTGATCCAGTTATCAGAGAGGAGGGTTGATCCAGTTATCAAGAGAGGAGGGTTGATCCAGTTATCAAGAGAGGAGGGTTGATCCAGTTATCAGAGAGGAGGGTTGATCCAGTTATCAAGAGAGGAGGGTTGATCCAGTTATCAAGAGAGGAGGGCTGATCCAGTTATCAAGAGAGGAGGGTTGATCCAGTTATCAAGAGAGGAGTGTTGATCCAGTTATCAGAGAGGAGGGTTGATCCAGTTATCAGAGAGGAGGGTTGATCCAGTTATCAAGAGAGGAGGGTTGATCCAGTTATCAAGAGAGGAGAGTTGATCCAGTTATCAGAGAGGAGGGTTGATCCAGTTATCAGAGAGGAGGGTTGATCCAGTTATCAAGAGAGGAGGGTCGGGATCCCGTTAACCGGTTTAACCCTGCAATATTTTGTGGAGGTCCCAAGCCACAACCTGGATTTCTAACGTCACGTATCATGGTCCTTTTGGTTCAGTGAATTCAGTTAAGATGAGAGGTGATTTTTTTGTTTTGTTGATATTGGTGAATATGATGATCATCACTGTTTAAACCTTTTTTCATAATGATCTTAACACAGACCAGAAGAACTACCAACTTATATGTGATTTCGAATGAACCCAATACGAAGAGTCATCAGTGTAAAAACGATATTTGTATATACTACACTTTAATATATTTATGTACGATGTATAAATATCAAGCGTAAAGTCATCATTTTGAAAGCTGTACGACGTCACCATGACGATCGTCACAGTTAAGGAAAATATTTGTCACAAATGACCATGGATATCTTCTACTTGTCCTTTCTCCATTCATGACTTATAACTGGGTTTGTAACTAGAGTAACACGACCGGTGTCACTATTGGAGCAGGAACTGCTTACCATTCCTAAGTACTTGAGTTCAGTCACGTTTTTAGCGGAGTTCGTGTTGCTCTATCTTTAGTTTTCTATTTAGCACTTTTGTAGAGCGTTGATCCTTTTCTTGTAACCATTGTGTTGTCTGTCATTCATTTTACGGATTCTGATTATCCCATTGATATCTCTTCAAACTCTTCAAGGTTTGCGGGAGGAAGCGTGCAATCTGGCCGATGTCTGAGATGAAATGATATTTGCCCATACCTAAGACAACATATACCTACGTTGATCATTCTTTTTATGAAACAAAGTTGAACGAATCCATTCAAACTGATCTATAGCACAGCGTGATGCATAGTAAAGGCTAGAACTGTCCAAAGTTTTAATACTATTGCACGAGGGAAGGGGTGACTAGTACATTTAGAATAATGCATATTCACTGTCGTTACTTTTAATGACGTACTTGCATTACATATAGTGGAAGGCATCGACGAAACCCAGCAATGTAGACATAGTGACTATGTTTTCCTACGCATTGCAAACTCTCTCAAAGAGGTGTCCGATGGTTCTTTGGGAAGAATTAAATACACCATATACCGTAATTAAGAGACAATGCATGTCTGATGTTTGCAGAATACCAAACGTCTTGCTTGTAGTGTCTAGCACGTCAAACGCATTTTGTAGCAGATCCTAATGAACAACGTTTGCTTAGAGTTGTCGTTAGTGACCATTCGTTAAGTAAAATGTTCCAACCACTCTATTTCTCCTATTACTTTTGGTAATCACAACGCTAAGTCATATGCCCATCTATTTACCCACATGATTTTTGTATGTCAGCTTGTGTTCGTTATAAACGTATCAATCAGTATATATGATGTGATAATTGAAATAACAAGTTTATAGTCGACCTAAGTCTATATTTAAAGACCAAGAAGCTGTTAAGTGTCTTTCCTCTCTTCATGGCAAATATGTTATCGTTCCTGCGGACAAGGCTTCCAACAATATCGTGTTTGTATGTAAATCGAATGCCTAATCAAGGAATTAGGCATAAATAACAACACCTCTAGTAATACCACATACAAACCTACTTCGTTCGACAAAGATGAAATCCTAGCTAACCACAGATCATTCATGACCTCTTTAAACATTCCCTCTGGTAAAGTGTCTGAGGATTTACCCTATTTATATTGGATACCTAAACTCCATAAGACACCATACAAAGAAAGGTACATAGCGGGATCATCAACTTGTTCGACGAAAGAATTGTCTTTTCACCTGACAAAGATTCTGTCTGCAGTAAAAGAGGGACAACAAAAATATTGTGAAACTGTTTACTCGCGTAGTGGCATAAATCACATGTGAATTTTGAAAAACTCTAAAAATCTTTTGGATAACCTGAAATCAAGATCTTTCTCTCATGTATCCTTCATCAAAACTTTAGATTTTTCAACTCTATATACCACCCTACCGCATGACAAATTAAAAACCTGCTTAAAAGGAACAATTCATAAAGCTTTCAGTCATAGAAACTATGGATCAAAATGTGTTGTGTTATGCTACAATTCCACACATTCTTCAAACAAAATTCAAAAAGGTAAAACATGCTACTCCGAGGAACAAGTGATCAGTATGCTGGAGTTCCTCATCGATAACATATTTGTCTCCTTTGGAGGGACACTGTTTCAGCAGGTCGTCGGCATACCAATGGGTACGAATTGTGTCCCTCTTCTAGCCGATTTATTTTTATACTTATATGAGTCGGAGTTTCTTCAAAAGCTTGTAAAAGATAAGAAGATTCATGAGGCTAGAGCCTTTAATTTCACATACAGGTATATTGATGACGTTTTATCTATCAATAATTCTAGATTTGCAGAATGTCTTCCATTGATATATCCTCCAGAGCTGGAAGTTAAAGAGACCACAAATACCGCTTCGTCCGCATCATTTTTGGACTTATACCTCGAATTTGACGACAGTGGTCAAATCAGTACTAAAATATATGATAAACAGGACGACTTCAATTTTAAAATCATAAATGTTCCAAATATGTGCAGCAATATACCAGCTTCTCCTGCAAGTGGTGTTTACATCTCGCAATTGATTCGCTATGTAAGGGTCAGTAGCAATTATTCTGATTTCCTGAAACGTCGTCATCTTCATCTGAGAAACAGGCTACAGGACCAGGGCTATAAAAAGATTCGCTTTATTCGATCTCTTAAAAAGTTTATATTCCGATACCAAAATCTTGTTGAAATATATTCCGTCTCTGCAGAAAAGATTATAAACGATGGATTTTCATATAGTGAAAATGTATAAAGATAAGTGGTCAAGAACAAAAATGTCAAAAATATTTTTTTATCAATGTGTGACGTAAAGATATTTTTGACATTCACTTCACTGGGTTTGGTGCTGTTATAACAACTGTTTTACCTGTTTTGTTCAAGTATTGTTATAAATACTGTTATAATGACAGCCGGAAACTTTGAGTCGTAATGAAAGCGGGGAGGTTTGGCGCTTTAAAATCTGATTCAACCCACCATTTCTTTAGAAATGCCTGTACCAAGTCAGGGTCATTACGGTTTTCACAGTTTTCCGGTTGTTGACTGATTTTGTCTGTTTATATACTTATGAGTTTTGACTTTCCCTTTGTAAGATTGCTCGGAGTTCGGTAATTTTGTTATTACCCTTATTTTCTACAACAACCGGTTTGACCCGAAAAATTCCATTTGTCAGATATTTCATTAATATTGTGGTGGTTTGTCGCCTTTCTGGATTATATAGCAGATAGGTGTAGGTTTTTTTTAAATAATTGATTCTCCCACGGAAACATGGATTACAATAACAGGCTTAAACTGCATGAGTGAAAATTACTATGAACAAAAACATATATCCTAAATTATATAGTTCCGGTGAGCCTTCGCAAAATAAGCTAGATATCTATTCTTTCTAAGGAAAAACATGCATACTATTTGATTTCAGATTATTAATGTCCAAATTCAATTAAGCAAGATAAGATCTTTAAAACTTATTTGGGGAACCAGAATATTCCAAGAAGCTACTATTTTGTTATTATTTATAGCCAAAGATTTGCTCTTCATGACCACAACAATTTTGTTTTTTTTAGTAGAACAAATATCAGCATAGTGACACTGCCCTAATACAACTAGAGGCTTCCTGGAGCCTGTAATCGTTCACCTGGTTTTCAATTTGACATCTAAAGTTGATAGAAAATGGGGGTGTTACACATAATTTTGAAAGTGGACCACCCAAAGATCATTTCAATTCAAATTTCTGAGCAAAAGATTTTGATGTGATTTTTATCTCGTAATATTTCTAAACAGAATAAACTGGCTGAAAAAATCTCACAGAAAAACCCAGAATATATGCTAAACATTGCTATGTAGCTGCAGTTAAAATTTGAGTTCATTTTGATTTGTAAAAAAGCAGAAATCGACAACTAAAGAAATTTCTATTTTTAGTAACAGCAGCCATTTTGAATTGAGGGCGGCGCTGTCGGACACAATATTGAAAGGGGACCACCCAAGAACCATCCCAGCCAAATTTGCTTTAACTTGGTTCAGCGGTTCTAGAGGAGAAGATTTAAATGTGATCTTTTATCAAAATATGTCTAATTTGTATAATCGGTAATAATCGGTTGAAAGAAAATTTCACAAAAAAACCCAGAATATATGTTAATCTACTCATTGTCATGTAGTTGCAGTAAAAATTTGAGCCTCATTTTGATTTATAATAAAGCAGCAATGGACAATTGAAGAAATTTCTATTTTTAGTAACAGCAGCCATCTTGAATGGAGGGCGGCGCTGTCGGACACAATATTGAAATGGGACTACCCAAGGACTATCCCAGCCAAATGTGGTTTAATTTGGTTCAGCGGTTTCAGAGAAGGAGATTTAAATGTGATGTTTTATCAAAATATTCCTAATTTGCATAATCTGTATAAATCGGCTGAGCGAAAAATTCCACAGAAAAACTCGGACTCCATTGTATATGTAAAACTCCTCACTGCAATGTAGCTGCAGTTAAAATTGGAGCTCATTTTGATTTATGATAAAGCAGCAATGGACAATTGAAGAAATTTCTATTTTTAGTAACAGCAGTCATCTTGAATGGAGGGCGGAGCTGTCGGACACAATTTTGAAAGGGACCCACCCAAGGACCATCCCTGCCAGGGTTGGTGTAATTTGGTTCAACTGTTTCAGAGGAAAAGATTTAAATGTGATCTTTTATCAAATTATGCCTAATTTGCATAATCGATATAAATCGGCTGAAAGAAAAATGTCAGAGAAAAACCCGGAATATATGTTAAACTATAAACTACTCCTTGTCATGTAGCTGCAGTTAAAATTTGATCTCATTTAGATTTGTAATAAAGCAGCAATGGACAATTGAAGAAATTTCTATTTCTAGTAACAAGCAGCCATCTTGAATGGAGAGCGGATCTGTCGGACACAATTTTGAAAGGGACCCACTAAAGGATCATCCCTGCCAGGTTTGGTTTAATTTGGTTCAGGGGTTTCAGAGGAGAAGATTTAAATGTGCTTAAACGTTTACGGCGTACAACGGACGGACGACGAACGCCAAGTGATGGCAATAGCTCACATGGCCTTTGGCCAGCTGAGCTAATAACACGCTCATCATACAAATATTTGCATATAGAAGGCAGAACAAAAACATTTCTGTGTAATTTTTAAAACTAATAAAGAATACCATTCACACTTAAATATTTTATCATTGATGATTTTTTTTTGGGAATGTGAAACAATAGGAGGAATTTATCTGAACTCTTTATCAACAATGGAAAACGTAGAACACATGGCCTAATCATTCTGTAACAGAGAGGCTCAGTACGTGACGCAGTCTCATATAGTTTTGTCCAATTAAAATCCAACAGCGGAAGTAACCTCTAGTGTTTCTGTACATGTTAACTTCTATTAAGCAAATGTCATAATATCTGTCATTAGTATTTAATATTTGAGAGAAAAAAATATTGTGCTATATTATAATTATAATTATTTTATGAAGAAAATTCATAAGACTTGTCGTGATGCAGGTTTTTAATTGGATTATTTTTGTTTTTCCTGTAATTTCTAGTGTAGATTCGGGTATGTATTTGTTCTTTTTTTTCAACTATTTTATTTTTATACATATAGACAAATTACTGTTTCGGAACCATGGTTTATATTTATCAAGGACAAGTCATATAATTATTTTTCAAACTTATATATAAATTATTATTAATCAACTTTGATTTATTAGCCTTTATATGATCAAATCTGTCAATACAATATAAAAACTTTCATTGGGCCAATACGCCAAAACCAGACCAATACGGATATTTTCCAGTCAGTCCAATAACAGCTAGATCAGAATCCGCTAAACGTTTCGACAATCGCAAGGAAAAGTCCCGAAAGATATTGGACTAGTTAATTAATAAAGGTATCATTACGTGATGTTTTTCATATTGGCCTAGTTATAGGTCCTTGGTCTGCTGTATTGGGCTTCGGCTGCGCTTCGGGCCAATACAGTAGGCCTCGGACCTATAACTAGGTCAATAGGAAAAACATCACGTAATAATACTATAATATTGCTATGTTTAATATAATACAAATAGTATCGCCAATCAAACATTGTAAAATTGTAATCTTTTTCTGAATAATTTCTAGTGTTTTATTTATATTTTTAACAATATATTTATTTTGACTGGTGGAATATCTTTGATATTTACTCTGCACATGTATTTCATGATACGTCAAGCCAGAACTGTTGTGTTGCTTGACAATTCAGAGTTTGTGTTGATAATTGCCATGTTCTTCTGCTGTGTGGGTGTGTGCGACCTTTTTTTCGCAACAATACTCCTGTCGAATATCTACATGCATAGACACTTTTTCCGTACTATGCATAAAATCTTGAAGCACTCCCTTGGTAAAGTGTATACAAGGATACCTATATTACATGTAGTTATATTATAAGATGTAGAATCCACAGACAATTATACAACGAATCTACCGTTCCCCGGAACTCGAAAGGATACTAGCTTGTACTAACTATTTTATATAGACGTCCGAATATTCGACCCAAAGATGTAAGAGTTAGAATTTAATATATAAAATATATAGGCACATGCATATTTTTTAATGTGTTATTGTTTCGTTTTTACTCTTTGCTGTAACATTATATATTTCTACAGCTATATGACTTAGCTTGAATTGAGATCGTTTCGTCAACACACTTTTAAGTGACTATCCTAAATTTGACTTGGTGTTTCGTTTTTACTAATGCCGATTACTCTTACAAATAGTTTTAATTGACTATATTATTCTACATTGACTTGGTGTCGTTCTGATGTTTCGCTTGTACTTATGTTCTTTAGTACATACTTAATTAACTGATTTTATTATTCTGCATTTCGCTCTGATGTTTCGTTTTGACTAATGTTGTTTCATATCGAATGCCATTAATAGGACAGTTTAACCTTTCACTAAATAATTCTAGTTTTGGTGATTGTGTTGATCGCATCTATCCCATTGAGCTTGAAATAAAGGATACCACATATACAGATAGGTCTGCTTCATATCTTGACCTACACATCGAAATTGTGAACTTTCCATTTATATGTATGAGCATTTCAGCAGCACCTGTATATGGAGTATATATCTCTTAGTTGATACGATATTCCAGAACTTGTGGTTCCTATTAGGATTTCCTTTATAGAGGAAGCTACAGAACCAAGGGTTCCTCTTAGTTAAATTGAAGTCATCACTACGAAAGTCTTACGGTCGCCACCATGACTTGGTCGACAGCTATGGAATATCTGTGTCACAAATGACCACGGATATGTTCCACTTGTCGTAAACACTTCCCGGTCCTTTCCTCATTCATGACTTATCACCGGGTTTGTAACTAGATTAACACGACGGGTGCCACTAGTGGAGCAGAAACTACTTACCCTTCCGGAGCATCTGAGTTCATCCCCGGTTTTTAGTGGGATGCGTGTTACTCGATCTTTAGTTTTATGCGTATGCTTTGTAGATCGTGTTTGTCCTTTTGTACTTTTTCTTTTGGCCATTGTGATGTCTGTTCTTCGATATAGGGATTATTCTTCTTATTCTACATAATCGTTAGAGAGAACCGAAGAGGAAATCGAGAATGGACAATCCAGGCACATATGTAACATTGGGTACAAAACATAGAACGAAAACAAACAAAACAAAAACCACAACACAGTAAACTATAAAGATAAGCAACAAACACCTCAATAAGCCAAGGGTTAACACAGGTGCTCGCGAACAACACATACCTCAATAAGCCAAGGGTTAACACAAGTGCTCGCGAACAACACATACCTCAATAAGCCAAGGGTTAACACAGGTGCTCGCGAACAATACATACCTCAATAAACCAAGAGTTAACACAGGTGCTCGCGAACAACACATACCTCAATAAGCCAAGGGTTAACACAGGTGCTCGCTAACAATACATACCTCAATAAACCAAGAGTTAACACAGGTGCTCGCGAACAACACATACCTCAATAAGCCAAGGGTTAACACAGGTGCTCGCGAACAACACATACCTCAATAAGCCAAGGGTTAACACAGGTGCTCGCGAACAACACATACCTCAATAAGCCAAGGGTTAACACAGGTGCTTGCGAAGGGTGAACAGTTCTAGTTTCATATAAGACACCCACCGTGGTATGCATATAGTCAGGTCTAGTTATCTTGTCGGTGAAAGAGGAAAGACAAAATCTACATAAAAGGGGATCAGTTGCCATTTGGAAGATGGATATTTCGTAACGGTCAACAAGATCGTGATAACGACCGTAGACATATTGTAGTAATGACTTTAACGTAGAAGCAACGTAGCCTTCTTTGAGTAGCTTTTGCGTCAGCAGCTGAGTTCTGTCCAGAAAATCACTGTCTTGGGCACAAGACCTAGAATAACGTATGAGCTGTGACATGTAAACGCCATGTGCTGGTAATACTGGAATATTGCTACTGATGAAAGGGAAGTTGACCATTGGAAAAGTGAAGTCATCACATTTGTCGTAGAATGTTTCCTTCAACCAATGACTTCGTTGACTGATATGGAATATATATGTCGCAAATGACCTCTGCTTACCGTCCGGAGCACCTGAGTTCACTCCCGGTTTTTAGTGGGGTTCGTGTTACTCGATCTTTAGTTTTATGTGTATGTTTTGTAGATGATGGTTTATCCTTTTGTACTTTTTCTTTTGGCCATTACGTTGTCTGTGCTTCTTCGATATACGGATTATGATTACTCCTTTGGTATCTTGAAACTGTTCTTTAAGGTAATAGTTTATAGTTTTCAGGAATAGCTTTTACTGTACAGCATTTGAAATTATAGAAATCGCTACGGATGAAAGGCCGAGGCTTCCATCATGCTTTTGTTTCACTTTCCTGATATGTGATTTAATAAGTTGTAATGGTTCAATATGCTGTTATTCTAAATGATGGTCATATGGGACGAGGGACTGCCATGCAAGAGAAGGGGTGATTATGGAAGACCATTATATACTGGGAATATATGCTCTTCCGTGTCAATCTGATCAGCAGTTTGTGCTATGAACATTTCAACAAATAATACATATTGTCCAGCGTGGTTGCAATATTGAATTAGATCAGTTACTGAGAGAACAATGTACTGATGACATCACATAGATCACCTTTGTTATTATATTATTCAATAGAGTCAGAGGTTTCAGATCAGATATTTCATTCAAAACTTAGTTTTTGTTCCACGTTGGTGTTATTTTGGATATTGAATCAACGAAAAATGATGATTGTCGTTAAGTTTCTGTTCAGTGTAATCCACCATTTCAGACTTAATAACTTTATACATGTAATTACTAGTAATTACACATTGATTGTTCGCCCGGTTATGTGTGAGGGTTGGAATTGTATTCACGTGTGGAAAGCACTTGCATAACCCCGTCACTTCTTATTGAAGTGTCTGTACAAAGCCATGAAAGTGAACGGTCATGTATGCGTTAGGGGTATCGATTTTGCGTCTTTCTTCTATGTTGTTATTTGATTTTGGAATTGTTCCGACAGTGTGGTATTTTTCTTCTTCATTTTATTGATATCGGATAGGTACGAATAAACGCGCCAGCTCACTCAAGATACATAGATATTATAGACTATAACAGTTTAGATTTTAGTCATATTAACACTGTTTGTTGTTCAAGGCTGTAGCCCGATCGTTACTTTTCAGATATTTTCAAATGCGTAGACATAAACATCTGAAAATGACTAGTGTTTTATATTTCTTTGATAGCATCATAAGAGTTATATATAGAGGAATAGCAGAACTGTTATTGTACGCTATATAACAATATGGTTTATTGTAAGTGGTGTAATATAAAATGTTTACCCGAGGGGATTACCCATGGCAAATTGTTAAACATACATTGTATATTGTTATAATAACTTACATTTTTTACAACTTTTGATCTCAATGTCAATTCCAGTACATGTGAAACAACGAGACAAGTATTCCTGTTAAGATGGTGATGATAATATCATCATGTTATCACACAATTTTATGAGTGAAAATGATTAATATATATTTTCGTAAAAATATAGTTACATACACGACTCATAACAACACGAGTATTATTTAAAAAAAGACATTGATATCATCTGTAGTTTATGATGTGAAATTAGAAAGATCATTTACAAGCATTTCTCCCTCGAGATTCTACGTATGTATAATAACGTAATACAAAATATAATGATCTTTTAGGAAACTATTGTACCAGTTTAGATCAAACTTAAACCTATTTCGAAGTTGTATTCGACACAATGGCAAAAACTTCTACATTTTAAAGTAATGCATGATCATGAGACTTACATGTAATCCATGGCTTCTGCTAAATTTAATTTCTTTCCGATTCGGTAGTGAATAGGCTCGTGTGCTCGCATCTAGAGTAGTAGATAATGGATTCGTTCCCACGTTGAGACAAACTAAAGACCATTAAGTTGTTATTTGCCAAGCCTACATCAATAAGGAACAAATACTGTTTCGCTGGAAGTCATGATAATGTTTTTTTTTCCGATTGGCGCCATATGTTTTACATGTGGATTGTTCTTTCAGGGAGCTAGCAATATCACAGTTCAACTCATTTTGTTGATATAGTACAAACTACAAAACAGACATCATAATATGTTAATCAAAATGTTACTTGTTCTCCCGAAGATATAGTTATTTACAACTACATATGTAATCAGTGCTTATCACCACTGATGTTGTGAGTTCGAATCTCGATCAGGGCGAGGTGTATAACATTATGTGATAAAGTTTGTCAGTGACGTGCGACAGGTCTGTGGTTTTCTCCGAGTCCTCCGGTTTCCTCCACCAATAAATCTGACCGCCACGATATAATTGAAATATTGTTGATAGTAGCGTTAAACACCATCAAACAAACAAATAGTTATTTAGTGAAATTTTGACGTTACACACCAATTACTCACTCACTTTCTGAAACCATTGGAAAATTATACAACATTTTTACCGGACTTGACTTCTTATAAGAAACAGGAACTGCTTACCCTTCATACACCTGTGTTCACTCGCGGTATTTTGGTGGAATTCGCTTTGCTCGTCTTTTGGTTTCTGTGTTTTTGCTTTGTGTGTCTTCATTCAGTGTCTTGTGCTCACTATTGTCTTCATTCAGTGTATTGTGCTCAATATTGTCTTCATTCAGTGTCTTGTGCTCAATATTGTCTTCATTCAGTGTCTTGTGCTCAATATTGTCTTCATTCAGTGTCTTGTGCTCAATATTGTCTTCATTCAGTGTTTTGTGCTCAATATTGTCTTCATTCAGTGTCTTGTGCTCAATATTGTCTTCATTCAGTGTCTTGTGCTCAATATTGTCTTCATTCAGTGTCTTGTGCTCAATATTGTCTTCATTCAGTATCTTGTGCTCAATATTGTTTTCATTCAGTGTCTTGTGCTCAATATTGTCCTCATTCAGTGTCTTGTGCTCACTATTGTCTTCATTCAGTGTCTTGTGCTCAATATTGTCTTCATTCAGTGTCTTGTGCTCACTATTGTCTTCATTCAGTGTCTTGTGCTCACTATTGTCTTCATTCAGTGTCCTGTGCTCAATATTTCTTCATTCAGTGTCTTGTGCTCAATATTGTCTTCATTCAGTGTCTTGTGCTCAATATTGTCCATTCACGATTGTCCCATTGGTATTTCTCTAACGTTGATATTGAATATTCTACATTTTACGACAGACTGAGTTGCTTAGTTTTATTACATTTCAGTTTCAGAAATTTGTATATGCTTATTTTTATTAACGAGGATTTATAAAAACAATCATGTCTTTATAAGCCGTTAGCATCGCCTTCACCTAAGATGGAAAAGGTAACTAAAATGGAAATATATTCGACGTATCCTTTTTGTATGACATGTTTGTACACCTGTGTTATATATTGTGATGAATTGCCCTCTAAAATTTAGCTTTCGTCAGTGGTCTTATTTATGCGCGACGGTAGGTGGTACCCATAGGTTTCCGTTGTTGCTAACTATCTACACCCTCCGCAGTTGCTTTGGGTGAGTATGGATTGCAATAAAGAATATTGAAAATATGGTTGTATCTAAAATGGTCACAACACGTCATGCAAATACGGGCTAGTTTTTATTCCAAGTCAGATACTAATTTTCCGTTAATAGCATGCGTTTTATGAAAACGTAGATATGAAATTTAGTGCGCATGACATGTTTCTGAAATAACCTTTATCAGTTACGCTTAAAGCAAAATGATTTTAATGTTTAGTGATGAAATAAATTAAAGGGCTTCAATCAGGAGCCAAAAGTTGATATGCTTGAGAGAGATCGGCCTTAGTTTTAATAAATACATTATTTATGAACTGTAAAGATTAAAGCATAAACTACTAGGGTGGTGGTAGGCCCGTATTTCGTATGTGTCAATTGTTCACTTCACAAACATGCATGTTTATTTTAGAATCTTATATTTCCGCTGATTTCATGATTACACTAATAGGCTCACAATCTAAGTGCATGTTTAATATTTTCGTTTCTAAATATATATCAATTTAATAGATTGTATCACTTATGTTCGGAAGTAAAGTAGATGTAGCGATTAAAACGAAGCATTTGATGAAAATACTGAGCCATATATTAAAACTACATGTAGAGTGAAAATGTTAAATGAAACGGTGGGATGGAATGCATAATGAATACAGCTGCACCAGTGAGATGGGTGGGGTGAGCCGGAAGTTTAGATTTCCAAAGGAAAACGAGCTTAGGGTCGACATTTTTGCCTTGAAGCGGAACATCAACGATCATTAGGAGATCTGCTAATTTTGTCCTTTTCGCGTTGGATTTGTCATACGCGACACTCTGATTTACGTACCGTTCTAACAGCGAGTTATGTATTCATTTACGTCCCGTCCTCATGGAGAGTTGTGAATTTGGATCGTCTCTTTTACCTCCCGTCCTGAACACGAGTTGTATATTTAGCTCGTCCCACATAACTAACGGACATCGTTTTCGGAAGGGTCGTACCCCGCAACAGAGACACTATGTCCTATTTATATACTCAGGGGTTCAAAACTAAGGTTCTCCTCCCGCAGGCATAAGTGACCTCAGCAGATTTTGGCTATTCTATTTAGGCCCTTTGGTTGTATTTCTCCCAAGCACGTTTAATTTATTTGATTTTGCAATCGTTCGATTTTGAGTGAACCTGATGAAGGTTCATTCAGAAATGCGTCGTGTGCACTAAATTTGATATCTACGTTTTTATTCGATCATTGATTAGAAAATATGTGACACACATCATTTTGAAGTTTTCATTTTAATATAATGTTGTTGTTTTTTTTTTATTCGTTTCTTGTTGATTAGTAATCTAAGATTATCTTCAAACGGTCTTTTTAGTTTGAAGTGATACATTAAAAAAGTATATAGCAAATTGTATTCTAAAAATCGTGCAATAGAGAAAGACAGGAATATTTATTTTGCGGTAGAAAATTAAAACACCGGGACATGAAATGCACTTTAACAACATATTTAGTTGATTAAGATAATTCATAAATGTATAAATACTCCCAAAATTATGAAGAAGTAATACTTTGAAACGAATACAGTTATAGCCAAGGCAAAACATCCATTTCGAATAGAAGACATATCAATTGGACAATATTAAAACATTCTTTTTGAATAGAAGACATATCAATTGGACAATATTAAAACATTCTTTTTGAATAGAAGACATATCAATTGAACAATATTAAAACATTCTTTTTGAATAACAAAAATATCATTTGACATAACTGCCTTAACCTTCAAAAGACTTGATAAGACATTTCAGTACTAATAACTACAGGATGTCAAGTATGAAATCCAATCATTTCTCACGTATGTCAAAAGCGTACTGTCAAGTAATAAGCAATATAAAGAGTCATTTGATCCATGCCACACCAAATCAAACTGGACAGGAAATGTGAAGTTCTTATATTAAACCGGTAATTGTATGTTTGAGTAGTACAGATCTTAAGTTGTCTTTTCCTCTTGATTCATTAAGACAATGTTTTAGAGATTAGACCAACCTACATTGCTACAGTATGTTAGTGTAAACAATATTTATTGAATAAATTGCATCAGTTATAAAAATAGTATATACATAGGGATCAGAAAACAAGTGACGCAGCACTTATATAAATTATTCTGCCAGATACCAAAAAAGAAAAGAAAAGAAAAATACATATAAGATGGGTAGGACATGCACATTAATAATATACACATTTGTTTAAATAAGCATATGAAGTGAAAGGGTGACAATTTGTACAACGAACAATAAAATGACAGATCTAATATTATGCAACAAGTAAAAGCAAGATACATTTATATTCTAGATGTAAAACGTTTAGATTTTATTATAAAATCTTGAATTACAAGGAAATTACTTTCATTTTCACAATCTGGGAGGTTAGAATCACCAAAGAGTAGATTATTAATATTCAAATGACAGGACAGGTTAACAAATAAATCATTTCTTAACCTTTCATACAGTATGTTATTCACGGCCATTTCAACTGTCGTTTCGTGCTTAATTGTTCAAACACTCATGGGTTTATTCATCATATATCCAAAGAAATATGCTTTCATAAGCGAAGAAAAAAATTTGTATATAAAAACTCGTGTAGTATAAATATAGTTTAGCGTATTTAATATTGTCGCTTTTGAATAAGGGTAATAACAAAATTACCGAACACCGAGCAATCGTCCAAAGGGAAAGGCAAAACTCATAAGTCAACAAACAAACAAAGATTTACAATTGTCTAAATGATCTAAAGAACCAACACACATCTCCAAAAGTATTTATTCTCTTTTCTTTTTTCTTTATTTTTTTTTTCTTTTTTCGTATATTGTCTATAATTATGTTTTTGTATATAGTCATTCTTTGTATATTTAACTCTATGCTATTATATACATATTATATCATTTCATTGCGCATGCTAATCCATATTGTAAATTATTGTATTCGGGAGAAGACTTCATAAGTTGGAAAAACTTGTGTCCGATCCATATTTGTTATATTTAGCAAATAAAAATATGTTTAAACAAAAACAAACAAACAAAATCAGTCAACAACCGGAAAACTGGGAAAACCGCAATGGCCCTGACTTGGTACAGGCATTTCCAAAGAAATGGTGGGTTGAATTCGATTTTACGGCGCCAAACCTCCCGCTTCCATTACGGTTAAAAGGTTCCGGTTGTCACTATAACAGCATTTTTACAGATGGTGTTATTGCCCTTGTTGTGCAAACGTACTTTCTATTGCTCTCCAATTTTCTGTGATTTACTGTATTATGTGAACAATTTTTTGCAAACTTTTTGTGGATCTATTATTATATGGACCTATACTTTCTCCAAATGTGAGTTTTGTCATTTTGTAATATTTTTCATCATTTGATGATATAAACATTGAAAATATATAGACATTACACAACAATGAACACTTTTCACTAGGGTTTTAAACTACCCAGTGTAACAACTCCGATCGAACCGTACAATTAAGTTGGACTTTGGACCCTACCTTGCCGTAGGTAATCTGTATGTATACTACATAACGGACGAAATTGGTCAAAAGATTAACAATGGAAATATTGAGATTACCACTTGAAATCCAACAAGTTTTTAATGAAGCGGAAAAAAGTATGAAAGAGAAATACTTGGACGTTGTGGGAAAGTTGCCGAATGAAGAACTGAAAAACTTTCGCAAGGCCAATTACAGAGACATGATGATAGAAGAAATGAAGGAAGAATTAAATGGTATTGTATCCGAAGATATAATAAAATCCAGTTGTCACTATATGTCTAACGCACTGAACAATGAAAGCATCAGACAGTTTGGCCAAAGAAAAAAACAAAAAGAACTGGGAAAAGTTAAGTCTCCGATTAGAACTAGGCAACAGAGAGTTAAACATGCCAAAGATAGTAATAACACTGAAACAGAACAGACAAAAACGGATTTACCGACAAATGGAGTAGACATTGAAAATTTGTCGAACTCGTTGGACGAGCTTTTCATCACTCAGAACGAATCCCTTTTCATTGATCCACAAGAATCACAGGAAACAGAAAGACAGGATATATCTATTCAGGAGGACTTATACGATAGTGTAACGACCGTGAAGAATGTGGCTTCCATTGAAACCGACGTGCCTGCAACACAGGATCCAACAGACAAAAACAGTACTAACTATTCAAAAACTAAGGATAAAAAGACATGAAAAGGAAAGAAAAATGGAAAGTCCACACAAAGTAATAACACCTGCGTATGTAGTTCTGATAAGCCAGGTGATATGATTCGCTGCAATCTCTGCCAAATTTGGTTTCATGTCGCTTGCGTCATGGATGACAATGTCGCTGAAAATGGATTTTGGGTATGTTTAGAATGCAGAATGTTACCTAGCCGCATCAAGAACATCGAGTCTATATTGTCGAAATTTGTGTCTAAGTATGAAGAGACCGAACAAAAGTTAGCCGAAAAGATTACTGAAACAGCACATCTACAGGATGAAAATATTAGATTGCGACAGAGACTTAACACCAATGAAAAGGAAAATCGTTCTTTAGAACAGGATTTACTAGGAGAAACTATGAAAACCAATACAGAAGAACTTAGAGAACAAAATCACGGAACTTTACTTACTGGAAGTTCAATCATCCGTGATATCAATCAAAAAGACTTTGACATTGATACCGAGCCTATTTGTATACGTGGCGGCCATGTTTCAGATATCACAGCAGCTCTACTAAGCAAGCCAGACAACGAAAGGTATGACAACATCATCCTACAGGTAGGAAGTAATAACTGTACTAACACTTTTTTCAATCCAGAAGACTTCAAGGATGACTATCAAATTCTTGTAAAGACTGCACAATCAAAATGTAATAATGCTGTGATCTCATCAATGTACCCTCGCTTGGACGATAAGTTTGGTAGCATAGCAACAGGCAATGAAACCCTGAGTAAAATAGCAAGTGATGAAAACTGTTTTTGCATTGACAACGACGATTGTTTTAGACTGCAACCTACTGATAGCATAAATGTTACTATGTACAACGCAGATGGCGTTCATCTAAACAATAGAGGTACATACAAGTTAGCTGAAAATCTTGGTATTAGGTGTATCCAAGAAAACTATGTTAATCGTGATTCAAAGGTTGGTCGTGCTCGGGGAGAACATAACCATGCACATAGGCGTAAGAAACGTGACTCAAACAGTCAAATTCGCTCTAGGCATAGTGGTGGTGATGTCCGCCACCGTCATAACCATCAAAATGTTAGACGTCACAATTCAGGTCAGTCAGATAGAAGAAATGCATCTTATGCTCAGTCAAATACACACAGGTTAAATGGTCAGAAACATTATAGAAGAAGGTATTCTCATGATGATTATGTAAATAGTAAATCTGATGTGCTATGCTGGTATTGTGGTGCATCCAACTATGTGTCTAAAAACTGTCGTCATGGTGACTACATTTTATGTAGCAAATGTAATGAGTATGGTCATAAGGCATTGTAGTTTTTAGGTTATAGGCCAAGATGTTAGCGCCGTTAAAGGCGACAGCTCCAAAACTAGTATTATAGATAAACATTTTCCGTGTCAATCTGCAACAATGCATAAGAAAAGCCGCCATCACAGAGGTGGCCAAAATAAAACAAAAGGTGGAAAAAAGTTTAAAAAGTCACTGTTTCGTATTGATTATTTAAATATTAGAGGCCTAAAAGGTAAAATTCAAGAAGTAAACAAACATTTAGAAGAAAAATCCCCATATGTTTCCTGTTTAGTTGAGACTTTTCCAAAGACCGACAACAAGCCAAGGGACTTACACGCTAAGTACAGGTGGACTGGTAAGTGTCGCAAACTTTCTAATGATAAAGGGGGAATCGGGATCTGTATTAACGATAAAGTAACGGTCCTTGATGTAAATCTCGTTGGCAGCAAGGACGATGGGTTTGAACGTCTGTGGGTCCTGACTCGAATAAATGGCGTCAAAACTGCAGTAGGTGTCGCGTATTTTCCAAACGATGGAATAGACAAACCCCTGACGGATAAATTATTTTATGAACTTTTGGAAAAACTGTACGTTTTTCCATTCGAAAGGCTATGCAATTTGCTTCACTAGAGACTATAATGGTCGTTGTTTGGGTAAATGTGAATTTACGGACAAAATTGTTTCATTTGAAAACAAACAGAGTTATAATGGAGTAGGGTTATTACAGTTCACTGATGCGGCTGAATTAAGCATAGCTAATTCTATGAACTGCTGTGCAGGTTTCTTCACAAGAATTGTTAACGACCAAAAGTCGGCAATAGACTATATATTGCTTTCAAAAATTATGTGCAAAAATGTAGACTCTGTCTTTATTGATGAATCTGGTAAATATGATCTTCATAGCGATCACGTAATTCTTAGTATTCAAATTAATGATGTCCATATACCCAAAAAGCACAGTAATGTCAGCAATAAATTCTTCTGGAAAATTTATGAAGGTAACAATTGGGATGCATTTCAAATTAACTTGAAAGAATTGTTTAATGAAGAGTGGTATAAAATTTCGTAAACCAGCTCTGGAACGTCTGGAAAAACAAAGTGAACCGTGCTGCTAAATCTGTCATAAAATAAGCCCTTAGGGTTAAGAATTATAAGAATTTTTGGGACAAAGATTTAGATCGAATGTTAAAATCTAGACGTGAAGCTAACCAGTTACAACACCTTCACAATAAACATAGACCACGTGATAGCGAACTTGGCCAAAATATTTTTAGCTTGTATCGTAAACGTATAAAGCTATTACACGATGCAATCAAACGTAAAGAGTCCCATAATAAGATGATTTTTTTCTTCAGATAATTGCGTATCCTCTAAAAATAAAAGTAAAAACTTTTGGAATTATCTAAAGGGATCTAGGGACATTTCAAACCCTGAACATATTATTGACCCTTCAAATAAAGAGAAACGAATTGAAGACAACGATGATTAAGTAAATGTCTTAGTAGTCACTCTAGTAGGATTGGTAAAGACTCTACTGTAAACCCTGACTTTCGTAAATACATCCTAAATTATGTTGAAGAAAAACAGGTAAGTATAAGAAATGACGAAACTTATCTTCCAGTTGTATTTAACAATGAATCCATTTCTGTCACTCTGTCATTGAAATCTGGTAAAGCACCAGGTGTTGATGATATACCGAATGATTTACTAAAATATGGGGGCGATTCAATGGTAAGTTCTCTCACGGAACTTTGTACTGCTATATCAGATATTGAGCTAATACCTGACGATTGACAAAAAGGAATAGTCAAGCCACTGTATAAATCAGGATCTGTTTACGACCTAGACAATTATAGAGGTATCACTTTATCCTCTAATGTATATAAGCTTTTTACAAAAACTAGAAATTTCGGTATTAGATCATTTAGAGAGTAAGAATATATTGGGTGAGAACCAAGGATCCTTTCGAAAGTCTCGCCGATTAGAAGACCATCTTTTCACCTTACAAGGTATTTCTTCCTTGTATAAATCCTTGAAAAAACCTTTATATTTGGCCCTTTTAGACCTTTCTAAGGCCTTCGATCGAGTTTGAAGGGAAGGTCTGTTCGCGTTGTTATGGGAAAGTGATATTCAAGGGAAAAGTTGGAGACTCATTAAAGAAATATATAAGAATGTTGAAAATAAAGTAGTTTTTGGAGATTTTGAATCTGACTGGTTCGAACAAGAATACGGAGTTAAACAAGGTTGTGTTTTACTCCCTACTCTTTTTTCGGTACTAATGAATGATTTAGTTGATATGCTTCGCCAAAGTAATTTTGGCATAGATATCACTTCCCAGCTTATAAATTGTCTGCTTTTCGCAGATGATGTAGTTCTTATGGCAAACTCTCAGGACGAATTACAAAAAATATTACAAATATCACACAATTTTGCATGTAAATGGAACCTAAGATTTAACTCAAAGAAATCTAGTCATGGTTATAGGCAAAAACCTGAACAAAAACAGTAACTGGGTGTTGGGTAATGAGAATATTGACGAAGTAAACGAATACAAGTATCTAAGCCATTTTATCAACAGATCAATGAAGTCAAACTATCATATTAATACATACCTGAAAAGTAAGTCAGAAAATCAGATGAACTACCTAATACGAATATTGGGAGAATGTGTTGTTGTCTTGTGCATTTTTAGATATGGACTTTCTTTTATGTATAATTATCATTTTATTGTATATAATTTGTATTTATTATCTATAGACTGCTTCTACCCTGGTTGTAAAGGGGTAGCTTCTAAATAATATATATATATATAACAATACTGGGACAAATGAGGTATAATAGTAGTCAACGCAGTACTTTATGAAAATCCATCGTTTATTATCGTCTCTGCAGAACGGTTTAACAAAACGGTCATTTTCTAACACAATTTGATTTCAAATGATGTTGAATGACGTCATGTCTAAACCACAATTACTTAATCCTTATCTTTATACATTTTCCATATTACTTTATGAAAATCCATCGTTTATTATCGTCTCTGCAGAGACAGAATATTTTTCGACAAGATCTTGGTATCGAAATATAAACTTTTTAAGAGATCGAATAAGGCGAATCTGCAGGCGAAGCTGGTATATTGCTGCACATAATTGAAGTCATCCCGTTTATCATAAATTTTAGTATTGAGTTGACCACTGTCGAGGAATAATTCCAAAGATGATGCGGACAAAGCTGTGTCTGTGGTCTCTTTAATTTCCAGCTCTGGAGGATATATCAATGGAAGAAATTCTGCAAATCTAGGATTATGATAGATAAAACGTCATCAATATACCTGTATGTGAAATTAAAGGCTCTAACTTCATGAACCTTCTTATCTTTTACAAGATTTTGAAGAAACTCCGACTCATATGAGTATAGAAATAAATCGGCTAGAAGAGGGGCACAATTCGTATCCATTGGTATGCCGACGACCTGCTGAAACAGTGCCCCTCATTTAAACGAGAACCGCATCGGTGGTGTAACGGTAAGCGTTATTGCATGTAGTGTGGTAGGTAGTGGATTCGAACCTCGGTCATGTCAAACCAGACTATACAATTGTGTTGTTCCTTGCAGCATTTAGGAGAAAGTGCAAATGCTGGTTGGCTCGGAATTAGGATAATGTGTCAGAGTAGAGCGACGTCTACCCACAGATGGTTGTGTCAGTGAACTAGACCTGTAACAATCCAAGGCGGACATCGTTGTCATGTCACTGATTACAACTTGTTATCCCCTTGATATAGCTGAAATATCGCTCATTTTGGCGTTAAACTATAATAACTCACTAACTGGGGGTTATCAGTGGCGATCTGTATATACATTCGGTGACTATCATCACAAAGTTGTGAGTTTGATTCTCTTCAGTGGCAAGTTGTGAAAAGTTTATCAGTGACTTGCTTCAATTCCATTCACAAATAAAACTGATACACAGGAAGTAATGAAATGAAAAACAAAAAATACCACACCACAGTAACAACTCAAACATTCAATACAAAAATCGTAACACACAAATACATGATCGCTCACTTTCCTGGCTTTTTAAAAGAAAACGGCGAGGTTAAGCCAAATTGATTGGGCCCAACATTCGCCTCACAGTGAAATGATACAGTCGTGCAAGTATTTTCCACGTGTGAATAAAATGCCAACCCTTCCATATAACCGGGCGAACAACGTTATTATACAAAATGCAATAATCTGGAACATTATGCATTTAGCAGTATTTCAGCTACTAGTATATCGTGGAGTGCAGACGCAGAGGAAGCTGTTTTTGTTTTGTTTCTTTCTTTTATCTCAAATTATTTAATGTAATTGAGATGTTGATGAAAGTGGCATTAAACAGCTATAATTTTAGCAACCCAACATTTAAAGTAAAAATGCATAAATAATAGATATCTAATAAGAAAATGTTTAGTCGGAAAGGTCAGAAAAATAAAATAAAAATAAAAATGGCGCAAGTGTAAATCTGCTATAAGGTGTGCTATATACTATTTTGTATTGATTAGGAGTAGGATTATGGTGTTTAGCCCCACTTTCACGAATATTTTACTTGGCCAACATTTTTAAAGGTGGAGGAAACCGGAGTACCAGGAGGAAACCGCCGACCTGTCGCAAGTCACTGGCAAACTTCATCAAATAAAGTATCGAGTACATCTCGCCATGAACTGGATTCGAACTCAGAACTTTAGTCGTGATGGGCACTGATTG
The DNA here is from genome assembly GCA_963383655.1 of Bathymodiolus septemdierum. NCBI lineage: Eukaryota > Metazoa > Mollusca > Bivalvia > Mytilida > Modiolidae > Bathymodiolus > Bathymodiolus septemdierum. The sequence continues at coordinate 118,819,785 of OY726518.1, read as the reverse complement.
CATAGGTAGCTGTAAATCCAACTACCATGCGATCACGACCATGACGGCCCCTATTTTGTACTGAAATGTTATTTTACCCATAAATATATTGTAGTATAATTATAAATAAAGCATGATAATTGTACAGAAGTAATTGTTTTGTCGCATGTGGCGCCATTTTATAGTGGGTGTATAAAACAATGACGAAAATAACAAAAGGACGTCTCAAGTGTGGTGATCATCCTAATGTCAAATTACCAAAAGGATATCTGGCGTAGATTATGATACACAGGTAAAACATAGAATGAAATATAGACAGATGTCTATCTTGTTTAATATTTGGCGAGTGATGTTGTAAAATTTGCTATAATCTAGATGCTATTTGCTTTTAATCCGGTGCTAAGTAGACTAATGACAAAATCAATGTACATTGTCTATGCGAGAGCTAATCCATAGCATTGCTCATTGAAAAAAATAACATTATAATCTAGGTGATTTTACATTTTAGGACTACAAATAAAATTAATAAAAACGCTCGTTTTGCAAATCGATATAATAAATCGAAAGAAAAAGAAATGTTAGATAATAATCAGTTTCATTTGTAATGACTATCACGTTTTATGAATTTTAGAAACTCGTGATGAATAAATTTTCAATTTTCCCAATTGTAAATTTCCCATTGTGGGCTGTGACATATCTGTTACCTATTCAAGTCGGGATCGATACAGATATCACAATGGTTATTGATTGTAGATCTTTGACATTGTATCGCCCCCAACGTATGTTTCAGCAAGAGGGCGACCTCGTTATTGGCGACCAAAAGTCGCATTTGATGACATGTTTGTTAGTCTGTGTCACTGTCGGGATATGTTGCTTCCAGTTACAGTCTCAACTAATGGTGTTCAAGGTAGAGTGTTAGTGCACGAACAAATATTCAACCTATAGTAGATGTGTGGATATCGAGGTCCAAGAACATCGACATTAATGTCGGGATTTGTGAGAGGAACGATTGCGTTGGCGATTGAAGAACCAATTGAGTAATGATTTGCGATGAATACTCTTTTGCATTCAGGGGGTCGCGCTCGAAAGCTTCGCAGAGTAGGTTATGCATTAATTGACTGTTGTGTTCTACGGCATTTTGTGAACAAAGTGTGATGGTCTGAAATCAGGCTATGTTGTTTGTTGTACACTAAGAAGAGTTTGAACATACTAAAGGGGTTATCAGAATCCGTAAATCAAAGAAAATGTTGTCAGAAACAGATACTAAATTGATATATCAACAGGAGTTCTAATTTTCCAGGCTCTAATGCTATCGATCACATCTGGTGTTCTACGAAGACTACAAAACTAATGACTATGGTAGATCTCCGATAGACATAATAATAGGAGTGATATCGTATTCCACATGTTATAATTTCACTCGTCATCATGACAACGAGACGTCGGCTATAATCTGTCAACAATACCAACAGTCGTAACATGTTGGCCATTGCACTGTGAAACCTTGATTTTGAATCATTGTACCCTCTAGTTGAATGGTGAATCATTGTACCCACTAGTTGAATGGTGAATCATTGTACCCTCTTGTTGAATGGTGAATCATTGTACCCTCTAGTTGAATGGTGAATCATTGTACCCACTAGTTGAATGGTGAATCATTGTACCCTCTAGTTGAATGGTGAATCATTGTACCCTCTAGTTGAATGGTGAATCATTGTACCCTCTAGTTGAATGGTGAATCATTGTACCCTCTAGTTGAATGGTGAATCATTGTACCCTCTAGTTGAATGGTGAATCATTGTACCCACTAGTTGAATTGCACCTAATTAGATTGGAGTGCGTTACTGTATTTCATCATATTATAACTGATGTCATGTAAAACCTATACTGACATACAAAAGTATTCTTTCTTTTGCCTTTTTTTTTACAACATTGATAATTTAAGTTCGAAATTTCTCGTAAAGAGTCGTATCAACTGCACCCACTCTCAATTGTAGTACTTCAACACTGATGATATACTTAGATCGTCAATCCCCGACCCACCTTTTGTTTTCCAAGAGGTTAAAGATACAAAATACTTGACTAAATACTACATCAAGTGACCTATAAAACGTCAATTGATTTTCATTATGTCTGCTATCCATACCAAAGTACATGTAATATCAAGTTAAAACTGCGTGAACTGATGTATTTAAGTACCTGGCATGTTCAATTTGAAATGTCCATCAATATATCTGGACGTACATTTTGTTCTTTCACCTACGTTATGTAGATTTAATCATATTCGTCCTACTCAGTAAGTTAGAACGAACTGCTCTATCTAGTCATAATATTAGTTCATTCCCTTTATAAACTTATGTTGTTGTTTTTTTATTTCCTTAATTCATGTTATTAATATAACAGAACATAGTACATACATATTTTCAATTATATTTATTACTAGATCATTATCATAATGATAATTTGAAAGACCTATTTACCGTAGCCGACCTTATATACTGCTTTATTCCTTGGACATGTTAATTGATCGAAGTTGGTCTTAGTTAAGGAGATCGGATGCCAAAATTTTATTTTGCAATATAATTAATCAGAATTTACCGACTGCTCGTTTGGCTTTTAGTTCTATACTGTAAAAGATGTTTATTTTCTGTTTTTAGCTTGTACTCCTGGAGAAGATTGTCAACGAGTGTGCTCAGAAAATTGTATAATGAGGTGTGGTGAATCAGGGAATTGCTATGGAGGTTGTCGTCATGGCTGGAAAGGAGTGAGTTGTGATCAAGGTAAAAATGACATTCCAGTCCTGTGTATCTTATATAGAAAGTAATAAATAATATCGTCTGACGCGGAAAGTAGAATGTTGATTGGCCAATAGCCTCCTTTCAGCAATCAATCGATGAGTTATTGATTGGCTTAATGTTAAAGAATGACGTCTTGCTTCTTTATGTCAGACCCTTCGTTTGCAAATTCCATAACGCTGGTCTGTCTCAACGAAAATAGCAGATGATCTTCCATTTTCACCTTACTACAGAAACCAAGGGTTCAGCTGTTCGCCAGATCTTTTAAGACTTATGTCGTATAATATACTCGAGATTATATATCATTTTTATAATGTCAAAAAAGACAGTTTTCATAGGTAAAATAGATTTCTCAAGTTATAACATAACAACTGATCAACTACCCATCAATAAGGGTGATATGACCTTAACCTTGTGTAAAGTGGTATTCAGCTAACAACAATCTTCGTGAATGTGTAAGCAACTTGTAGACAAGATACATGTTTTTTTGTGTTTTGTGTTGGGTTGTTTTTGATGGAATGGACACGCTGACGGTCTTTGCGTCCCATTCAATTACATATTTGTATCCAGGTATCTTTCTAAATTATCTATGCTTATTTTCTACATGGAATTAAAACTACCAACCAAAGATCTATATGATAGCTAACTGTATGACTGTTTTATGCTATGTTTGTATACTGGTTCACGTCAACAATTGACCTATTCATATATCTCTTTATTTATATTTACTCACGACAGCTTGTGATGACTACACGTATGGTCCAAATTGTGGTAGGAGTTGTGGACACTGTCGTAACGACGAGGCATGTAATGTTCAAACAGGCGTGTGCCGTAATGGGTGTGTTGCTGGTTGGAAAGGACAGATGTGTAATGAATGTATGTACTTGTTGATATCAGTCTGTTATATAACCGTGAGAAATGAAACAGATGCCTATATAATAACAAAACTTATCCTCATTACCTAACAATAGAGCTCATTTTAGAATGAAAATCTACCAAATGAGATGATTTTATATCATTTTTATCTTCAAGGCATGTTCAGTAGGATTCTTTTGTTGTTATTTATTTTCTTTTCTATTTAACAGGACAAATGTATGAAAGGTTTGGATAACCTGTGTATAATTAAAGGGAAATAAACGTTTGATCAGACGCCACCACGTTGTCTTATCTCTATGTTGGTTATAGGTCAAATCCTAAACTACTTCAAGAAGTATTCCCAACCCTGTTCTTATTTTTAGTAAAATGATAAATTTTATGCGATATTTTATTAGTTGCGCAGTTTTTAATATTTCAAGTTTTTGATAAATTATTGCGTAATTAACTTAATGCAGAAGGTAGAACAAATATTATTTTCGTTTAATTATGTTACGTTTAAGGTGTACAACTGTCACATAAAACATACCTTGGTATTAAAACTGTTGTGCAAATGAGATTTTTAATGTTCATTTGAGATAAGGCAATTTAAGTAGAGATAAAACCATGATATTTGGTACTTGCCTATCTCGAATATGTAGGAGGCGTTGACAGACTGGACACTATCCTAAAATATGTTATAAATTATGTGTTTAATGCATCTAACGTTGATAAAAACGCTATACCATACGTGATGAGAAGCACATTTGAATTGCTATTAATATTGTTATAATTTATTTTGTCATAAGATATTTTTTACCCTATTTATTCCTCCTCAATTACAGATCTGTTTTATATGTTAGCGCTCAAAGATATTAAAGACAAAAAAAAAAGATTACAAACGAAATCATTTATTTTTTTGCAAGGTTTATTTCTATTTTTGTATGTGTGTACTGAACGTTTTGTTGCCATAACTTTATACCAGTATACATTTTATAGGAAATATCGGCAGTATTTTGTTTTTGTTTTCAGCATGTCCAGCCTTTTCATTTGGGTTAGATTGTTTGGGAAGCTGTGGGCACTGTCGACAGGATAAGAAATGCAACCTGATGACAGGTCACTGCAGTGCAGGCTGTAAGCCAGGATGGACGGGAGAACAATGCGACAGAGGTATAATATAATAATGAATGGTCCATCAATAACTCATGACTTTCATTCATGCAAAATCCATCGGGGTTGTATATTTCCTTTTTCTATCTCACAACCAGTAATCACCCGTTTAAAAGTTGTTGTAACACTGAACTAAGAAACTTTGCTCCATTTCTATACCTCTGAGTTTTCAGGGGATAGTCGTGAATACTAATTGTATGTTTAACAAAGACACAATAGGTTATAACATGTTCCTATGCTGGTTGATGAGAAAGATAATGTTAATTCAAGTAGTTGTTTAGGTTCAGGGTAAAACATTCGTCCCCATGACGCTTAATATATCGAATAAAATCAAGTTTGATGATGCTTACTTTTTAGAATGTGAAATAGGTCGGTTTGGAATGGACTGTGCTTCCAGGTGTGGTAGATGTACTGGAAACAGACCGTGTCACCACGAAACAGGACAGTGTGGTAGCGGTTGTAGAGATGGATGGGTCGGATCAAAATGCAACAGAAGTAAGAAACACAGTACAAATTGGTGTTATATTTAAGAAATGTTTCAATATATCAAAAGAGGTCACCAGAAACCGTAAATAGAAGAAGGATAGACATCACAATGGCCAACACAGCTGAAATCAGTGTAGTTATAAAGATTGGTTTAAAATATTTAAAAGGAAATCTCTAAAGACATGAAATCTTAGGAAAATCTTAAAAGCAATTAACATTTGTTTACATTTGGATATTAATAAGCCTTCAAGGTAGCATTTTTACCACAAAAAGTGAGTTGCATGTTTACTAAATAAATGACTTGTCGAATGAAAGAAGAAATCAAATTCATAACTGCCTCTCATTGAAATTGAAAGTTTTATGAATTTATGTATGCATTTAATACAACGTTGAATACAAATAAAATTAAGCATTAATGTTTACAATTCTATCAAATATAAGAAATCAAGCTAATACAAGGGCACACCAAACTACACTACACAATGACAGAAGACAATGAAGATATATGTCCTGACTTGAGACATGTACACACGTGTGGCGTGGCAAACCAGGTTATGGAATCACAACCCCATCGTAGTACCAGTCAAACACATTCGCTTTAACTCATAAAAGTATACCATAACAAGACTGATACTTGCACTGCAATAACAGGGCCAGTACATGTTATTTTATTATCTGGCGACTAGCCTGTATCAATCAGTAAACAAAATGGTCTTCTTGAAAGGCCTGATATAGAAGAAATCATTAAATAACTGGAATGAAATAATACCTACAACATAAATACAACCAATGCATATAATGCCAAATATATATAATTTATTTAGTTGTAGTATGGACCTATTAGTCCCCAAAAGTGTAAAATAGATGTGATATTTAAAATGCTTTTTGTTGCTCTTTGTAATTTGTTAATTGTCTGTCAAATCATATTTATTATAGTGTGTCCACCTGGTAATTTCGGAACACGATGTCAGTTTCAGTGTGGTCACTGTAATAACGGTACTTGTCACCACATTACAGGCATATGTTATTCATCTTGTGCTCCTGGCTGGTATGGAGAAATGTGCCAAAAAAGTAAGTTTTTTTTTATCATACTCTCCAGTATGAATCCAAATAGTTTTTTCTTTTTTAAGCTATACGGTTAAATTGAAGAATATCGTTAATCTATGGCTTAGGGGCATTATATATGTTTCAAGTAACATCATCATTGATGACTTTCTGCCAAGTTTATCTACATACATATCCTTTTTGCATACAAATAGTTTGTATTTGAATAGCATTTTCAAGATTACCTATTATAGAATTGCATAATATGGAATATATTATAAAGTACAAATATTAATGCATATTTTCTGTCATATTCAGAATGTATAAACGGGACATATGGTTCTCAGTGTGTAAAATTCTGTGGACAATGTCGGAATGGTGAAGACTGTGATCCTGTCAGTGGCAGGTGTTCATTGGGGTGCGAACCAGGGTGGCAAGGACTTAGATGCCAACAAAGTAAGCATTCTCTTATTCTAATATATATACATTTGTATTTACAAAAGTATTCGAATAATTTATTTACATGACAAAATGCATATAGTTAACAACTGAGCTCTCTTTAAAAAAAAGCATTTCAACGTCTAGCCTCTTTACCAATAGAATAGTTTAGTTCCATCTAGTTTTTGGTCTCGACATTAAGTGTTTACATACATGTTGTACAGGATATGTCATAATATGATTTCACATTTTTGGGGGTAATATATGAAATTTGCGAAATTTTAAGATTGTCACCATTTCAAATGGTGTTATCATATCAAACTACACATCCTAAGTTTTCGGTGAGGTTTTCGTACTCATGATCATGAATGAGAAACACGTATCAGAAAACCATTATTTCTACGTTACTCTAAATAGATGATGTTTTCTGACTTCTTAGACTTCTTGTACTTCTTTACAGAGGTTGGTATAGTAATCTCATAAATTGGCTAAAAAATCGGGATCTAATTATCCATATTATAGGAAAAGCATGAGTAAAACTATGTGTTTTACACGTTGTTACCTTCATCCGTTTGCTACACAGGTTGTCCTGAAGGTTATTATGACAAAGTTGCATTTTCCCTTTTATTTCATAGGTTGTCCTACAGGATATTATGGTAATGTGTGTGTATATAAATGTGGATTTTGTGCTGCGGGAACAGCCTGTAATGTTTCAAATGGAATTTGTGACCATGGTTGTGATGTGGGGTATACTGGTCTTCAATGTCTTGATCGTAAGTTTTGTAAAGCTAGTATGTCGCTAAATATATCTAAGATGTTTCCTCTGCCTCCAAATACAATACAATTGATAAGTTTGGTATGACATTCGTGGTTCTATATCAATCATAATATGTATGACTTACACAATTAGAAATCTTTCAGACATTTTAAAATCTATTCTAAATACAATAGTTAAAATAGTTTCGTTCTGGCCGTTAGTGACTTATATTAGTAAGAAAGGATATGGATGAAAATGAACATGAGAGACTATCCACCATTACACTTAAACACTAATTTCAGTAAAATAACAATGATTTTATTGCTGCTATGCATTCCACAGTAACATTAGAGTCTTCAACAATGAGCATAAATCGTAACCGAAAATGAGTGTTAAAAGGCGCTTAGCCCGTAATCTTTACTTTTGTCGTTATGTTTCCAAAGGGCATGTCTAGATTCAATGGGCAGTCGCTTAGTAACCATGCGGGGAGAGACAAACCACGAAGAAGTCTAAAAAAAAGCATGCTATCAGTCAATTATCATATGATATGGATTCTTCCTCTATTTAGTATATAGTTTCGTGCACCATACACGTACGCTTAAGCATGCTACTGTTGTGTTACAGTAGAAGTTCAAACTTTCATTCAGAATCTATGAATTCAAAGGTTTGACAGGGCACCGGTGAATGTTCCCAGGGTTCAAACCCACAGAGATGATCACCGTGTCCCCATGTGGCAGATAGGTGAGCCCTCTCGATAGGGGTAGGGTTGTCATGTTAAAATACGGATAGCCTGACCGTGAACGCTATTGGATAACGTGCTTGGAGAGTACCACGCTCTCTGTACGATAAAGGCCTCTTTTGTAGATTTCGAAAAAGTGTAAGCGCACTGTAGCCGCTACAACAGACTAACCTTTTCATCCATGCTTTCAGTGGTAGTCAAAAGTCGTTGACCCGGTTGACCCATCCTTCCCTCATTACTATATAGTTTTTTGTTTGATAGAACTCGTCCTGATTATAGCTGAAATATTACTGCTCGCTGGACGTTAAACAATAATCAACCAATCAAAGGTTTGAACATGTATTTATATTACCTTTGCTTTTGAAGTTGTAGTGACAATAATTCAACAATTATCAATTCGTATTTGAATGTATAATAAAGATTTGAACGGCAAAGGTTCCGAAAGGTTGATGCTCTTTGATTTCAAAGTTATTACTTTTAAATTATACATCTATAATGGATTCCACTCAAACGCGTAATATATGTGTTGTATACAATATGAAATGCCAATGTTTATCTTTCTGGTTGTAACTAATCACACCTCACAAGACATTATATTAGCAAAAATACATATAAATAATCTTCATTGTCCATTGTCCCGTTTATTTCATTTTGAGTTGTGATGTGATCTTTTAAAATTCAAGACTTAATGTACAAACAAATCTATACACCAAGCCTAGCGCGCACGGTGCTTTTTATTGGAACAACCCTCGCCAGGTACTCTCAAAGCACAACTATTTGAAAGCCAAGTAATAAAGTGTCTTTGAGAGCAAGTAAACCAAACGGTCTAAATTAGACAGCCAAAACAGGCCATGGACCCCAATCCCTGAGGGAGAAGAACCTAGTACAATTATGCATGGTATGCGTATAATTCTTATGTCAAATGCGGCCGTATGCATAATTTATTATACAAAATGTACCATTTTGCAGAAACAGTAGACCAAGCCCAGTTAGACATGAAGAGATTAATAATACCGGTACTAGTATCCTGTATCGTTGTACTTGTGGTATTATTTACAGTTACGCTGGTGTACTTTGTATTTATTAGACCACGCCATGGACGATTGTTTAGTAAATTTTACAGACTAACAACTGTGAGTAATAGTTTTATAATGTTTTACATACATCTATATAGTAACCATGGCAACTAAAACATTTAGTATTTTGAAGAATCTCATTTGTCATGCACTGAATAAATTGCTGAATGGTGTTTTGTATTCCTTCCAAAGTAAAAAGGATAATACAAAAAAATGTACATGTAAATGGATAAAGTTGACATTTAACTTCCTTGAAGAAAATAATTAAATACTTACCTATATGTAATTAGCAGATATTTCAGACATTTTTTGTCTACAATATACACACGGAGTTGCTGCACTACCAGTGACAGAAAAAAGACATAAACATTGAATAACAAGTCAGTATACTACGGGAATCACAGTTAAATTACAGCTATAAAAAACGCGAAGAATCCCAAGACTAGTAAAATATATATCTGGAACACAAACGAATATATAAATATGACTGTTGTAGGTCAATTTCATAATAAACATTTATTTTCTATTTATAATGTGCAGAGAAGTCACCTAGATCCAGCAAGTCACATATACGAACAAGTGGTTTGTGGACCCTGGGAACTAAATAAGTATAACCTTGTTCTGACCAATGAAAAACTAGGGACTGGTCAGTTTGGTATGGTCAAGAAAGGATTCTTCAAGAAAGACAGAGATCATAGAATTCCCGTAGCGGTTAAGTCTTTAAGGGGTAAATATAAGATATATTGATGATCTGTGTTACTTTATTTGTTCATTAACACATGTACATGTTTGCACCTTTATGATATATAACACGGTTTTGAATTCAATATGTCACATATAGAGGAGTTACATCCTGCAATTAAAATAGATAAATTAAATGGTAAATCCTCGGGCTCAGATTAACGATACAGTTTAAATCTGGGACAGACACAACAATATGGCCGAGTTAAATATATTTTCAATAGTCTGAATCTTATTTAATTATTCGAAAAATGCACAATGATATTATCTGATTGACAATTGGGAATAATTATGTCTTATTTTGCAGATAATGCATCCGAAAAAGACAAGAATGACTTTATGAATGAATTGAATATACTGAAGAAAGTTGGTCAACATCCGAATGTTGTTTGCTTAGTTGGAGCATGTCATATACAAGGTATGCTATATTAACATCCGAACGCATGTTGTTTGATGTCCTCGTATGCTGGTCCTGAAAACAACTGATCTACATCTTATGGTTGAAAAGACTTTCATCTAATATTTTGAAAACGCTATGATATAATCATACACATTATTTGTCGATTGAATATGCTTACATAATTAATTTTCTAAAATTATAGCATATATTTCATTGTTATTCACTGTTAAAACATGGTATTGACGAATGTACATTACGTTTCAGGAACAATGTACCTAGCCATGGAATTTGTTAAGAATGGAGACTTGCGATCTTATCTGAGAAAGCAGAGAAAAGCAAAGCACAACTTGTATGCCAATACTAAAATTATTTCTCCAGTACAACAGACTATGCTGCTTAAGTTCGCCTTTGATGCAGCATCTGGTCTGGACCATTTGGCAGAAAAACAGGTATGTGCAGTAATCTTAATACCTTTCCTTCATATGTCTTGTCGTGTCTCCATCATTCAGGCGTCTGTTTTACAATATAATTGTTTATCAGCTGTATTTCAACTATATTCATGACGAGAACAGGTTATAAACAATCATCATTTAAAATAAAAGGTGTAATTGCCAAAAGGAAATTGTAACATTAAGCACACTCTGCCTCCATTACGAATTTGTACAATTTGTCTTCATAGGAGCGCGGCATTCTTCAAACGTCAATTGTGCCTTGTCCTAAGAGGGGATTACGTATTTTTTGCACTCCACGAAGAGTTTTTGTATCAATTCTAAAATGATTTTCGAAACTCATTTGAAATGCAACATTCATTATGTGATTTTATTTTACAACAATCACTGTTATGGCACCATATAAAGATATGAGGTATGTTTAATGTTAATTATTTTTATAAAAAAATATCTGCATTACATTTTAGATAATACACAGGGACTTAGCAGCCCGTAATGTACTACTTGATGAAAATTTAACAGCAAAGGTGGCAGATTTTGGCCTGTCAAAACATGAAGATACATATGTAAAAACATCTAATGTAAGGTTTGGAGTAGTATTAAATCAGTGCGAGCTTTAATGTAAGAAACTATTTGTATATCACCATTTTCACATTATCAGACTCAGTTTAAAAGCAATTGAAAATAGTTCCTATATATTATTTGTGAAATAAACACTCATACTATGTACACAATTAGGACTAGACAAGGTAAATAGTAATTGATCATTCTTCAAAAGTAAAATTTAGTTCAAAAACGTATATCTGTGTACATAACCATTATAAAAAACGGAAGATGCAATCAGGAATAGAAAATCCAGAGACATGAACAACATTTAGTACAGGACGCAGAACGAAGATAAACAATAGAGAAAACTGGAAAGATGAGCAACACGGACCCCACAAATAGTACAGAAAACAAACCTTGGTGTCCGTGAAGGGTACGCAGTATCTGCTTCTGAAAAGACATACGCCGTTAGCGATGACATCAGCCTAGTAGCAAGAATTAGTAAGAAATGATATGAACATGAAAGACTATCCAACATTACACTTAGACATAATTAACAGTAAAGGGACAACATTTCTGAGTAATGTGATAATAGAGTCTTCATAAATGAGCATACCTCATATGTTGCTTTGTATTACAGACAAGGGTACCAGTTAGATGGATGGCACCAGAATCACTGTTCAACGCCCTTTATACAACACAAAGTGACGTGTAAGTATTTTCATAATACATGTAGTTGCATAAGGTTCTGAAAGTAAAATGAAGATTGAATTAAAATTTATTTCCTCAATGTTGCATCTAGTAAATAGCATAAAAAGGTAAAAATAACATGTTATTCTGTATTATATGCTAAATATTAAATTTATACATATTTTTGTATTGTTTATCAGAATATTGTGTTGCATTTCTCGCTACTTTGTATTTGTAGTTGGTCCTTTGGTATTTTATTGTGGGAAATAGCTACTTTAGGAGGAACCCCTTACCATGGTCTTGATACACAGCAAATGTGTAACTTATTAAAGCAAGGTTTTAGAATGAGGAGACCAGAAAATTGTGATCCAGCAATGTAAGTCACCTTATAATTTACTTAGATAAAATAAGTTAATCTTATTTAATTACAATTAGTGTCTTAAATATACAAAAAGCTGCATGTGTCTGGATGGTGCACGTGCTATTTAGAGAGAAACAGACCTGCACAACGTCTTCAATTGGTTGAGTATCACAACATATTCAATCAGTTGGGCATGGATAAATATTTTCAATTGGTTGGACTCGCACAACATTTTCAATTATGTTTATTAAGATTATTTATTCATTTTGCAACTTGCAAGGCTCGCTTTTCGGTCTATCCAATACCATTACAAGATTGGACAATTGGAAACTCAAATCATTTAAGATATTATATAAATTGCATCTAGAGTTGGGCTAAAGATATAGGCACTTTGCTTACTTGTATATATCACATAATGATATACGTTTATAAAGAAACCAAAATAAAAACATTTGATAATACATAACACAAAACATTCAATATAACAAATCAGAAAAATACAGATCTACAAACTGAGAACATACTCATTTTTTCTGACAAATAGTAAAACGTGAGACACTATTTGTTTTCACTTGATCATAATTTTAGAAATGTTATGAAATGTCAGCTCATATACAGAAAATTTAGCTTTGTTAGTACTAACAAAGCTAAATTTTCTGTATATGAGCTGACATTGTTCAATGATAATAACAATACGAGTCGTGTTTTTCAGGTATGCCATGATGCTTCAGTGTTGGAATGAGAAATCACAATGTCGGCCATGTTTTTCTGAGTTGATGATGAGATTACAACGAATGTTAGACGACAGCCAGGTTAGTTATTCATTAGTTTATTGGTTAATACATATTATGTAAACATCATTGCATTCTATTCCTGTTTTGTCAAGATAAAGGCACAATCCTAATGCTACGAAACAGGTACAAAATCGAAGTCTTGATAGACAAAAAGTCACCAATTAACACAACATGACAACAAAATAAATAAAAAGAATGGATATGAAAACAATTACCACCGGGTGTTTCAAAATGGTAAGCATATCCTGCACTATGCATGGCACCCATCGTGTGTTATGTCGACATAAACATATTTGGATGTCTTAAAAATGCATATATGAAAGAATGAATTTTAAGTAACATGATGACATCCTAGTAATGATCAATTTGATAGACAGTAAGTGGACAGTATATGTTGTTTGTATTGCTTGTATTGTCTGAATATGTTATGCTCCTGTTAGCTCACATCACGACTGAGCATTGTTATGTCAAAGACGGTCAACACAACCTTATTAACATACTAAAAGATGCATGGTAATGTTCTCTCTTTAAAACTGGTATTAAACGCCAGTTATCTAATCAAACATTTTGTTATCATTAGTGAATTTTCCAGAATAATCACCGTTTATATTGAAATACTTATAATTTTACAGGTATATATGAACATTGAAATTAACGAAGGAAACCATTATGCAGAAATAAAGTGATTGATTATAAGCCACACCATGAAGAAATCAAACAAGATCAATAATAGAAAAAAATAGAAGGCAAATGATGGCAAATACAAACCATGAAAAGTTCTTGGTAGCATATGAAAAGTCAATAAAAATCAACTGACAATAATAACCTACTTATTACATGTGACTTTTAAGCTGGTATTAATACTTAAATAGCTATTTATAATGTATCAATATGAGACTATTACATATGATAGTAATCCATATTACTTCTGTTGGATCATTCTTGACTGAAAATGAAAGTAGATAATATTCTATATATAGTCAAATATGTGTTTCAGCGCAATAGAATTTTTATCTAGCATTTTCATAGCTTTTTGTAAATATTACTATATTTAAGATTGTATATATAATTATTCTAATGGCTGTAATTAGATGTTATGTTGAATCTTGTTGAGATCTTCCAGATTCAGCCCACCTCACATACATTAGTAACATGGCTACAATGATATTTGACGATTAAACGATGTCACCAATACATCAACATAGAATTAAAGGTTCCCTCAAAAGTTCTGAAAGTAACCAAATGGTCGCAAGAACATATTCATACATCCAGTTGTATTCCATTTTCAGATCTTCTGTCAAAAGCATATATACTTACTAATTAGTATACAAGGTTATATAACCGTAAGAAATGAGAACCAGTAAAGCAGTATTTAAAAGGAATTGTGGACTGTTTCTGCCATATGTATTACTTTATACTATATCATTATAAATGTAGAGATCTAATTGAGTGTACACATGTTTACGATGCATTTCTGGAAAAAAACCTTCATCATGCATGCCCAGTTGAAAGACTGGAAAGCCTAATAATTTAAAGGTCTTTAGGAGCAGGAAAGCCAAAGGATCCAAACAAAAATAGCCAAAATAGGTTGGGGGGGGGGGGGGGGGGTATTGTTTACTTACACCCATTTCTGTTATATTTATATATTGAATAAAACAAGGTGTCTATATTATTATATTTACATTACATAGAAATGAGCTTCAGACTATTAATTTATGTACATAGAAATAGGGTGCGGGTCACCCTTTTATTTTATTTGAGATTTACATATTTATGATTAAACAAATTTTATAGAGCACGTGTGTTTTATTAACTGTCGTTCTTTGGGTATTTGTTTAAGTAAAGAAAGGACCAATCAACTTTAACATTTCTCCGACATGTCCAATGGCATACTTTTTAACAATCATATGCTGTTTATAGTCATAAAACAGTTCGGTCTACTTCGGCAAATTTTTATTAGCAGTTTACTGGAAAAATGTTGAAATCAACCTGAAATGTATATGAAAATGTAAATCTGTATGACATAAAGGGTGTGCATTTGTTGCTACACAAATTTTAAGGTTGTCTGTCAGAAAGCCGACAAACAAAGTCAAATGTCATCAACACTTTGATAATTTCGCTGTTCTTGCAGTTCGGGGATTGTTCTTGAATCAGTTTTATACGAGGTCGCAACTTAATATTTTCATCTAAAAAAATACATTCATTTGATAATCATTTGAGTTCCATATCTACATGTAAATAATTACTGAAGATCAGGTGGTACTCTGATCTTGACATATATAGTTTGTCAGTCACTTAAAAGATAGGATGGTGCTCTGAACAAGAAATAGTCATATAGAATATACATACCCACAAATAAACACAATGATAATATATCCTATACTTGAGTGTAAACTCCCAGAACTAAAGATAACTTACTAACCTAGATGTACTTATTTATCTATTCACTATTCAAAAATACACCAAAAACCTGTGAACACTTGTATCACCTTCAATGACTTACAAGCAAATAAAATAAAGTGAAAAACAAAAAATATCACACTGTCGGAACAATTCCACAATTCCAAAATCAAATATCAAAATCGAAGAAAGAGGCAAAATTAATAACTCTTACACACAAATACATGACCTCTCACTTTTCTGGCTTGGTATAGACATTTCAATTAAAAGTGGAGGGGTTCAAAATATCACGTATATTGCTTTGAAATGCTATTTTTTTAATGCTATATGTTGCATAGAATAGGGTAACTCAAAGAAAAGTAACTGAAATTAAAAAAAAAAAATAGAGGCTGCCCAAATTGGATTTCTGCATCACACAAAAATGAATGCTTTATAAGTGACCATCCAATGATTATCTATGTACCTTTTTTCATTATCATGTAGGTTTTTTTTTGTTATATATTTGCGCCACGGTTGCCATCATCTTGGATTTCTGATAGATCCAAACAAAACAACTTTCGGTAAAGATCATCCAAGAAACATTTCAGCTAAGTTTGATATGTTTCATTTGTCATAATCAAATGATTTTTTACAAGTACTTATTATGAATTATGATATCAGAGGCTAAGAGTTTGAAAATACCAAATGTGTAAACAGCTGAACTGTCAACTGTTGCTTTAAACATGTTTTTTTACCATAGAGCTACAGATTTCTCCTATTTGTAAACTTGCTGAATTTCTAACTCCAACTAAGGCTGAACCTTTCAAGTAATAAGATTAAATTGTTGAGATTGTGGTTTAAGGGGGTACCATACACTACAGGGAGATAACTCTTTAAAATCAGTTGAACTTTTTGATCATATGATGTTTGTATGCAGATTTCAAGCATCTCGGTGATCAAAACCACAGAGAGAAAAGCTGCTATGTGGCTAGTGAATTTATAGCTCTGAGTCTGTTGGTTGGAATTTGTTAAAATTTTGATATTTATTAGAGTGGATATATTCAAACACACTGCCAAAAAAATAAGAAAACTAAACAAGCAGACCAAATTTTACCTGAAGTGTATGGTACCACCTTAAGTAAATTGCTATCGCTTGGTTTACTTTGTTGAGATTGTGGTTTAAGTAAATTGCTATCGCTTGGTTTACAATCTTCCATACTTGGTAGCTTTGTATATCTATATATACGTACTTAAATGGGATTATGGTTAAATATCCCCAATTTTTCATTCACAAATTAATTTGTTCATTTGTGATGAATAATTAGAATGTTTCTTTTCTCTCTATACTATAATCATTTAATGTCAGGACTGACAAAACAACTGTTATATATTTACTTTAATCATACATAATTCTGTAACAGTACTTTTCAATCATGACTAAAATAATCAAAATTTCCTATAAAAACAAAATATCACAGACTGTTCACAAAAAGTCAACAATTTAAGCTTCATCTTCCATTTGTTCAGCTTGCATCTTTTCTCTGGCATCATTTATCCTCTTAGTCTCAGCCATTTGTTTTAACATAGTATATTTCTCAGCAGCAGGAAAAAATTTCTTGACAAAAAATATATGTATTTGATGTGTCCAGAAATTAAACTGTCTGGTAGCCTCATCTAGTTGATCCTCCTCTTCCTCCTCTGGTTCAGTAATATCTACAACACCAGCTGAAATATAAAACAGGTAACGTTCAGTAATATTTACAACACCAGCTGAAAAATAAAACAGGTACCGTTCAGTAATATCTACAACACCAGCTGAAATATAAAACACTAAAGAAAGGTAACTGTACTTATACAATCTTAACTGGAGTCTAAGGTGTATGTCCATATTGCCTAAAGATATAAATCTGAGCACAAATCTATGATATGAAGAGATGGAGACACATCCTAGAGAGCTTTGTTTAACATGTTCAAGATTAAAATGCATGTGTATTTCTGGTAGAGACAATCGGAGAAAGCTATGTCTAAGATTTAAATGTATGTATATTTCTGGTAAAAAGACAATCAGGGGAAAGCTATGTTTAAAATTTAAATGTTTGTATATTTCTGGTAAAGAGACAATCAGGGGAAAGCTATGTCTAAGATTTAAATGTATGTATATTTCTGGTAAAGAGACAATCAGGGGAAAGCTATGTTTAAGATTTAAATGTATGTATATTTCTGGTAAAGAGACAATCGGAGAAAGTTATGTTTAAGATTTAAATGTATGTATATTTCTGCTAAAGAGACAATCAGGAGAAAGCTATGTTTAAGATTTAAATGTTTGTATATTTCTGGTAAAGAGACAATCAGGGGAAAGCTATGCTTAAGATTTAAATGTATGTATATTTCTGGTAAAGAGACAATCAGGGGAAAGCTATGTTTAAGATTTAAATGTATGTATATTTCTGGCAAGGAGACAATCGGAGAAAGCTATGTTTAAGATTTAAATGTTTGTATATTTCTGGTAAAGAGACAATCAGGGGAAAGCTATGTCTAAGATTTAAATGTTTGCATATTTCTGGTAAAGAGACAATCCGGAAAAAGCTATGTTTAAGATTTAAATGTTTGTATATTTCTGGTAAAGAGACAATCAGGGGAAAGCTATGTTTAAGATTTAAATGTATGTATATTTCTGGTAAAGAGACAATCAGTGGAAAGCTATTTCTAAGATTTAAATGTTTGTATATTTCTGGTAAAGAGACAATCAGGGGAGAGCTATGTTTAAGATTTAAATGTATGTATATTTCTGGTAAAGAGACAATCAGGGGAGAGCTATCTTTAAGATTTAAATGTATGCATATTTCTGGTAAAGAGACAATCGGAGAAAGCTATGTTTAAGATTTAAATGTTTGTATATTTCTGGTAAAGAGACAATCAGGGGAGAGCTATGTTTAAGATTTAAATGTTTGTATATTTCTGGTAAAGAGACAATCGGAGAAAGCTATGCTTAAGATTTAAATGTTTGTATATTTCTGGTAAAGAGACAATCAGGGGAGAGCTATGTTTAAGATTTAAATGTATGTATATTTATGGTAAAGAGACAATCAGGGGAGAGCTATGTTTAAGATTTAAATGTATGTATATTTCTGGTAAAGAGACAATCAGGGGAAAGCTATTTCTAAGATTTAAATGTTTGTATATTTCTGGTAAAGAGACAATCAGGGGAGAGCTATGTTTAAGATTTAAATGTATGTATATTTCTGGTAAAGAGACAATCAGGAGAAACCTATGTTTAAGATTTAAATGTATGTATATTTCTGGTAAAGAGACAATCAGGGGAAAGCTATGTCTAAGATTTAAATGTTTGTATATTTCTAGTAAAGAGACAATCAGGGGAAAGCTATGTTTAAGATTTAAATGTATTTATATTTCTGGTAAAGAGACAATCAGGGGAAAGCTATGCTTAAGATTTAAATGTATGTATATTTCTGGTAAGGAGACAATCAGGGGAAAGCTATGCTTAAGATTTAAATGTATGTATATTTCTGGTAAAGAGACAATCGGGGAAAGCTATGCTTAAGATTAAAATGTATGTATATTTCTGGTAAAGAGACAATCAGGGAAAATCTATGTTTAAGATTTAAATGTTTGTAGATTTCTGGTAAAGAGACAATCAGGGGAAAGCTGTGTCAAAGATTTAAATGTTTGTATATTTTTGGTAAAGAGACAATCAGAGAAAGCTATGCTTAAGATTTAAATGTATGTATATTTCTGGTAAAGAGACAATCAGGGGAAAGTTATGTTTAAGATTTAAATGTATGCATATTTCTGGTAAAGAGACAATCAGGAGAAACCTATGTTTAAGATTTAAATGTATGTATATTTCTGGTAAAGAGACAATCAGGGGAAAGCTATGTCTAAGATTTAAATGTTTGTATATTTCTAGTAAAGAGACAATCAGGGGAAAGCTATGTTTAAGATTTAAATGTATGTATATTTCTGGTAAAGAGACAATCAGGAGAAACCTATGTTTAAGATTTAAATGTATGTATATTTCTGGTAAAGAGACAATCAGGGGAAAGCTATGTCTAAGATTTAAATGTTTGTATATTTCTAGTAAAGAGACAATCAGGGGAAAGCTATGTTTAAGATTTAAATGTATGTATATTTCTGGTAAAGAGACAATCAGGAGAAACCTATGTTTAAGATTTAAATGTTTGTATATTTCTGGTAAAGAGACAATCAGAGGAAAGCTATGTTTAAGATTAAAATGTATGTATATTTCTGGTAAAGAGACAATCAGGGAAAATCTATGTTTAAGATTTAAATGTATGTATATTTCTGGTAAAGAGACAATGAGGGGAAAGCTATGTCTAAGATTTAAATGTTTGTATATTTTTGGTAAAGAGACAATCAGAGAAAGCTATGCTTAAGATTTAAATGTATGTATATTTCTGGTAAAGAGACAATCAGGGGAAAGTTATGTTTAAGATTTAAATGTATGTATATTTCTGGTAAAGAGACAATCAGGGGAAAGTTATGTTTAAGATTAAAATGTATGTATATTTCTGGTAAAGAGACAATCAGGAGAAACCTATGTTTAAGATTTAAATGTTTGTATATTTCTGGTAAAGAGACAATCAGGGGAAAGCTATGTTTAAGATTAAAATGTATGCATATATCTGGTAAAGAGACAATCAGGGGAAAGCTATGTTTAAGATTAAAATGTATGTATATTTCTGGTAAAGAGACAATCAGGGGAAAACTATGTTTAAGATTAAAATGTATGTATATTTCTGGTAAAGAGACAATCAGGGGAAAGCTATGTTTAAGATTTAAATGTATGTATATTTTTGGTAAAGAGACAATCAGAGAAAGCTATGCTTAAGATTTAAATGTATGTATATTTCTGGTAAAGAGACAATCAGGGAAAAGCTATGTCTAAGATTAAAAGGTTTATATTTCTGGTAAAGAGACAATCAGGGGAAAGTTATGTTTAGGATTTAAATGTATGTATATTTCTGGTAAAGAGACAATCAGGGGAAAGCTATGTTTAAGATTTAAATGTATGTATATTTCTGGTAAAATGACAATCAGTGGAAAGCTATGTCTAAGATTAAAATGTATGTATATTTCTGGTAAAGAGACAATCAGGGGAAAGCTATGTTTAAGATTAAAATGTATGCATATTTCTGGTAAAGAGACAATCAGGGGAAAGCTATGTTTAAGATTTAAATGTATGTATATTTCTGATAAAGAGACAATCGGAGAAAACTATGTTTAAGATTTAAATGTTTGTATATTTCTGATAAAGAGACAATCGGAGAAAACTATGTCTAAGATTTAAATGTTTGTATATTTTTCGTAAAGAGACAATCAGAGAAAGCTATGCTTAAGATTTAAGTGTATGGATATTTCTGGTAAAGAGACAATCAGGGGAAAGCTATGTTTAAGATTTAAATGTTTGTATATTTCTGGTAAAGAGACAATCAGGAGAAAGCTATGTCAAAGATTTAAATGTATGTACAGTTGACTCTCGTTATCTCGAATTTGATGGGACCATGGACAAAATTCGAGTCAACCGTAGTTTGACTCAAGAGGAGCAACGAAAATACCGAGAGTGTAGTTTGTTTAACAACGAAAGGGAGACAACTCGAGCGAAATTTTGAAGAGTTAAAACCAGCATCGCATGTCCTTATTCTCGGAACGATTTTAAACATATTCGATGTTTTTGTTGCTGTTTTTCTCTCTCTGTTAAATCCTTTAATATTGTGGAATGACTGATAACTTCTAGATATCTTTTTTTGTGTGCATGAATATGTTTATCTATTTTGTTTATGTTTTTCAGCTGTTGCATTGTCATTAAACTTCACCAATCATGACGTATTTTTCTTTGTGCAATACTGTTTATTTACAATAAATTGTGTGTTTTTATTATTCAATAAAGTGTAGAAGAAAACTATTCTTCTTTAATCAAAATTAATTTCCGACAAATAATTCAATTGATAAAATGCTTCCTTTGTGTACTTTTCATAATCATTGATGTATGCCGACCCAAGTGCACTTATTATGAATCGATAATTTTTTATTGTACACATCTAACCTGTGTCCTAATACCAAGCCAATTCAAATATTATCACTAATTAATTTGACAGATTGTGAAATAAACATGTGAAATAGCCTAAGGCAAAAATGTCAAAGTCAATGACCGGATGTTTCACCTATGATCCGATTTTAATCCCAAGGTAATACACATGTCTTGACAGGTAAATTCGACTTAACGAATGTAAATAATATGGCTTTCTACATCTCAGGACCAAAACTTTTATTCGAGACAACCGAAATTTCGACTCATCCGAATTCGACTCAACAGGAGTCAAATTATATATATTTATACACAACGAAGTTCGGGACTTCGATAAAAATTTCACTCAACCGGAAATTCGAGTCAACCGAGTTCGAGACAATGAGTCAACTGTATATTTCTGGTAAAGAGACAATCAGGGGAAAGCTATGTTTAAGATTTAAATGTTTGTATATTTCTGGTAATGCTGTTTTTTCATGCACTTTGTCAGGTTCCTAACAGTAAACACATACTAAAGTTACAGTTCAAAAAGAACATCACAACATAATAATAAAACAAAGACAGTACTCATTATTCAGATGGACAAAAGTTTGGTTATACAAATGTACTAAATATCAATAAAATAAGATACCAGTTTTATATTCTGTTTCATCATCAGCTTCAGTCTGACCTCCAAGAGTATGACCTCCCATAGATATACTGCTCTGCATCAGTACCAACCCATCCTCTGTGTTGTTAGTACTCACAAATGATCCATTTTTCTGGGGTTCCAGTATGTGAAGATCTATAACAATAAATACATAACCATTTTTTTTTTAATCATAATAAAGTTTATTAAAAAATCTCCAGTTTACAATAACCTTAATGGTCCAGGAACGCACATTAAGGGTCCCTGTATTACATTGTTGATGGATCTACTCTAGCAATGTTTCATCAATAATAATCAGTTGATGTGGTAATCAAGTTAAAGTTTAAATAGATGACAATTAACTTTAAGTCAATACAAAATAGAGTTCTTTAGTTTAAAATCAACTCAAGGGTGTAATAGTTGGTATGCTTGCCTCAAGTACAGATGATTGTGGGGGTCAATCTCTGATCAGGACACACCAACCAGATGATTGTGGGGGTCAGTCTCTGATCAGGACAAACCAGCCAGATGATTGTGGGGGTCAATCTCTGATCAGGACAAACCAACCAGATGATTGTGGGGGTCAATCTCTGATCAGGACAAACCAACCAGATGATTGTGGGGGTCAATCTCTGATCAGGACAAACCAACCAGATGATTGTGGAGGTCAATCTCTGATCAGGACAAACCAACCAGATGATTGTGGGGGTCAATCTCCAGGACAAACCAAACACTATACAATTGGTATTGGCTGCTTCTTTGCTAAGCATGCAGTATGAAAAAGTAAAAGCAATGATTTGGCTCAGTCTTTCAGTGGATTGTTGTCTAAATGAGTTAACAGTATCAAAATACAACCATCATCATCACTACATGAAAATAATAACTTGTTATTGATATAATAGCATTAATCACTTTTTATTTTATTTGAAAAATAAGATTTCTTTAGCAAAAAAAAAAAACGTTTTCCTGATCTAAATTTGTACCGGATTTTTGACAAATCAAGTAGCTGACCTTTTACTGACTGTCTACTGGTTCCACATCCACCATTTTCTGAAGCTCCAGTCACATTAGATATAGACTGTTGTACTTCACCAGGTTTAGGAGGATCCAGTGTTTTTGTTACTCCATCAACAGATGATACAGCTCTAGTAGGAGATGCAGATTCTGGAGATCCTGTTCCTTGGTGTGGTGTTCCTGGAGCCTGTGACTCTCCACCGTCCATACCGACCTGACTGGTCATTCTAGATGGTGATACTGGTATAGAATACATACTCTGTTCAGGAGTAATTACTGTACTAGGTCTAGGTGTCGTGGGATCCTTTACTACAGCTTCAGTACTAAATACTACAGCACAACCAATTAATGCTTCAAAGAATTCTAAAAATGTCATCTGTAACACAAGATACAAGAGATTAAAAAATAGGAGAAATAATATCAGTAATATCAGTGTGACAATAAAGTAGGCTATAAATCTTTTTATATACTAGACTTCTATACCCTGGTATTTTATACACAATATACATTTGATTTATATTGTATTTTTGTTATTGAATAGCTTTATCAGAAAATTACATTTCATTATTATATAAAATTTTAACAAATATGTATTATTATAAAGTTGTTGTAAAATGGGTCTATTCAGAGAGCTGAACATGACACAATCCAATATGTGGTTGGGAGAAATTACAAGAAAACTTGACACAACTAACAATGCTCTAAAATAAAGGTGAATTTACAATAACTCACAAGATTGAAGACATTTATACTTGGTCTGTACCTCACAATTGACATATATGTACATTCAATATATACAAATACAGTCAAACCTGCCCATGTGGCCACCTCTCTTAGGCAGCCACCTGTATTATAAGGTCACCTTTTTCTTGTCCTGTCATAGAAAATTTCATATAAATTGAATCTCTTTTAAGAGGTCATCTGTCTTAAAAGGACCCTTTTTCCTCGTCCCAAAGGTGACCTCTTAATACAGGTTAGACGGTACCTCTAATTCTATATGCATACCTCTAATTCTAAATTACAACATCCTTCCTCATCACTGACATTAGGGTCATCTGAGGTCAACACTTTTATAATTGCCTTTGGTGTCAAATCATTGTTTATCAATTTAAATTCCTATAATGATAAAATGATAAACATATAAATAATACAACATTGAAGAGTATTAAAAATATAGCATCAGTAATTATAGTGTACATTTGTAGAGGAATCAAATAATCATGGGGCCGTCATGGCCATGATCGTATGGTAGTTGGATTTACAACTATCTATGCAATCAGTACCTATCACCACTGATGTTGTGAGTTCGAATCTCGATCAGGGCAAGGTGTACAACATTATGTGATAAAGTTTGTCAGTGACTTGCGACAGGTACTCCGATTTCCTCCACCAATAAACTGACTGCCACGATATAACTGAAATATTGTTGAAAGTGGTGTTAAACACCATAAAACAAACAAACAAGCAACATCAAATAATCAGCTTCTAATACTAATCAAACTTATTTTCTTAGCTTTTCAACTTATTATTATTAAATTAATATGATATTCCTGGAGTATATTCAAGATTGTGCATATTTCAATTATCTCTAAAGCAGTTATATTAATAAATTGTTTAAAAAAAAGAATACCTTTAACATGTAAAGAAACTGCCTCATCTTTAGAACTGGTTCTTTTGGAGCATACTGAAAAATGAAAATAAAATTGTTGTGAACAAAAATATTACCTACCGAGTTAAAACAGGTTCAATATCTAGTACTGGCTACTGAAGCCTGACAAAAATATTTGTACCCCAAATTATTTACCTCATAGTTCTGAACAGTTCAATAAGAATTATTTTTAGGCTAATATAAAAATGTGCAGTTCATAAATCATTTACTAGTAAAGCATAAACTGGATAGCAATGGCCAAATCATTGCGTCTCACCTTAAATTTTTGTTGGCAAATAAAAATATCCTCTGTCAATTAAAATATAAAAAAAACTTGGTCATTCAAATATCAACGGTTTCTTATGAATTTGCTAAACCTGTCGACGGCTATATAAATATTAGTACAAATCATTATTGGACCAGACAACTACCACAATACTGAAAACAATTATTTTTTAATGTAATGAATTTGAACTAAGATATGTGTACCTTCCTTGGTTGACATATAGACTGATAGACTTCATAAGCTTGATCCTTGTGTACCAAAGCATTCGTTGCTCTTCTGGTTTCATAATAGAAATAGCCTGAAATTAAATAATCAACATCAGTAACAATTCTTGAAGATATAACTGGAAAAATTAATAAAACACCATTTTCAATATTCTTCAAAAGTCCTATATGGTTTTGCTTTACACAAATTTTCTCCCTTTTAAACTTCAAATAGTTTGTTTTACTCAATGTTTTGCAATTTTAAATATAAATAATTTTGTTTTACACCAATTTTCTCCATTTCAGATTGTCAATATTTTTATTTGGCAGCATATTTGTCCATGCAATAGTAATGTACACATATATTTTTACCTTGAACATTACAAGCATTTCTAAGGAAGAGGTCTGAAATCAACTTAGACATGCACCATGACAATATTGGAGTGGTACCTCTGAAAAAATAAACAAAATATAATTAACTCCTTGTAATTAACAAATAATTAAATCTGGACCACAATTTGAATATACATGTATATAATATACAAATTCATGCATATAATGTTCAAGCAATTCTCAAGTACTGGAGGAATTTAGGCAATTAACATATATTATATATATTGACATATATATTCAATAAACCGCAATAATGCAGTGTAATCCCCTCGAGTTCGGTATATCTTGGGTTCGAGCCCCATTCCAGTCAAACCAAAGACTGTAAAATTGGTATTTATTGCTTCTCTGCTAAGCATGCAGCATTAAGGAGAAAGAGCAAACACTGGTTGGTTCAGAATCAGGATAATGTGTTCGAGTGGGGCGACATGTCTATCAAACACTGGTTGGTTCAGAATCAGGATAATGTGTCTGAGTGGGGCGACATGTATATCAAAAACTGGATGGTTCAGAATCAAGATAATGTGTCTAAGTGGAGCTACATGTATATCAAACACTGGATGGTTCAGAATCAGGATAATGTGTCCGAGTGGGGCGACATGTATATCAAAAACTGGTTGGTTCAGAATCAGGATAATGTGTCTGAGTGGGGCGACATGTCTATCAAACACTGGATGGTTCAGAATCAGGATAATGTGTCTGAGTGGGGCGACATGTATATCAAAAACTGGATGGTTCAGAATCAAGATAATGTGTCTGAGTGGGGCGACATGTATATCAAACACTGGATGGTTCAGAATCAGGATAATGTGTCCGAGTGGGGCGACATGTATATCAAAAACTGGTTGGTTCAGAATCAGGATAATGTGTCTGAGTGGGGCGACATGTCTATCAAACACTGGATGGTTCAGAATCAGGATAATGTGTCTGAGTGGGGCGACATGTATATAAAAAACTGGATGGTTCAGAATCAAGATAATGTGTCTGAGTGGGGCGACATGTATATCAAACACGGGATGGTTCAGAATCAGGATAATGTGTCCGAGTGGGGCGACATGTCTATCAAACACTGGATGGTTCAGAATCAAGATAATGTGTCTAAGTGGAGCTACATGTATATCAAACACTGGATGGTTCAGAATCAGGATAATGTGTCCGAGTGGGGCGACATGTATATCAAAAACTGGTTGGTTCAGAATCAGGATAATGTGTCTGAGTGGGGCGACATGTCTATCAAACACTGGATGGTTCAGAATCAGGATAATGTGTCTGAGTGGGGCGACATGTATATCAAACACTGGTTGGTTCAGAATCAGGATAATGTGTCTGAGTGGGGCGACATGTATATCAAACACTGGTTGGTTCAGAATCAGGATAATGTGTCTGAGTGGGGCAACATGTCTATCAAACACTGGTTGGTTCAGAATCAGGATAATGTGTCTGAGTGGGGCGACATGTATATCAAAAACTGGTTGGTTCAGAATCAGGATAATGTGTCTGAGTGGGGCGACATGTATATCAAAAACTGGATGGTTCAGAATCAGGATAATGTGTCTGAGTGGGGCGACATGTATATCAAACACGGGATGGTTCAGAATCAGGATAATGTGTCCGAGTGGGGCGACATGTCTATCAAACACTGGATGGTTCAGAATCAAGATAATGTGTCTAAGTGGAGCTACATGTATATCAAACACTGGATGGTTCAGAATCAGGATAATGTGTCCGAGTGGGGCGACATGTATATCAAAAACTGGTTGGTTCAGAATCAGGATAATGTGTCTGAGTGGGGCGACATGTCTATCAAACACTGGATGGTTCAGAATCAGGATAATGTGTCTGAGTGGGGCGACATGTATATCAAAAACTGGATGGTTCAGAATCAAGATAATGTGTCTGAGTGGGGCGACATGTATATCAAACACTGGTTGGTTCAGAATCAGGATAATGTGTCTGAGTGGAGCTACATGTATATCAAACACTGGATGGTTCAGAATCAGGATAATGTGTCTGAGTGGGGCGACATGTCTATCAAACACTGGTTGGTTCAGAATCAGGATAATGTGTCTGAGTGGGGCGACATGTATATCAAACACTGGATGGTTCAGAATCAGGATAATGTGTCTGAGTGGGGCGACATGTATATCAAACACTGGTTGGTTCAGAATCAGGATAATGTGTCCGAGTGGGGCGACATGTATATCAAACACTGGTTGGTTCAGAATCAGGATAATGTGTCTGTCTGAGTGGGGCGACATGTATATCAAAAACTGGTTGGTTCAGAATCAGGATAATGTGTCTGAGTGGGGCGACATGTATATCAAACACTGGTTGGTTCAGAATCAGGATAATGTGTCTGAGTGGGGCGACATGTATATCAAACACTGGTTGGTTCAGAATCAGGATAATGTGTCTGAGTGGGGCGACATGTATATCAAACACTGGTTGGTTCAGAATCAGGATAATGTGTCTGAGTGGGGCGACATGTCTATCAAACACTGGTTGGTTCAGAATCAGGATAATGTGTCTGAGTGGGGCGACATGTATATCAAAAACTGGTTGGTTCAGAATCAGGATAATGTGTCTGAGTGGGGCGACATGTATATCAAAAACTGGATGGTTCAGAATCAGGATAATGTGTCTGAGTGGGGCGACATGTATATCAAACACGGGATGGTTCAGAATCAGGATAATGTGTCCGAGTGGGGCGACATGTCTATCAAACACTGGATGGTTCAGAATCAAGATAATGTGTCTAAGTGGAGCTACATGTATATCAAACACTGGATGGTTCAGAATCAGGATAATGTGTCCGAGTGGGGCGACATGTATATCAAAAACTGGTTGGTTCAGAATCAGGATAATGTGTCTGAGTGGGGCGACATGTCTATCAAACACTGGATGGTTCAGAATCAGGATAATGTGTCTGAGTGGGGCGACATGTATATCAAAAACTGGATGGTTCAGAATCAAGATAATGTGTCTGAGTGGGGCGACATGTATATCAAACACTGGTTGGTTCAGAATCAGGATAATGTGTCTGAGTGGAGCTACATGTATATCAAACACTGGATGGTTCAGAATCAGGATAATGTGTCTGAGTGGGGCGACATGTCTATCAAACACTGGTTGGTTCAGAATCAGGATAATGTGTCTGAGTGGGGCGACATGTATATCAAACACTGGATGGTTCAGAATCAGGATAATGTGTCTGAGTGGGGCGACATGTATATCAAACACTGGTTGGTTCAGAATCAGGATAATGTGTCTGAGTGGGGCGACATGTATATCAAACACTGGTTGGTTCAGAATCAGGATAATGTGTCCGAGTGGGGCGACATGTATATCAAACACTGGTTGGTTCAGAATCAGGATAATGTGTCTGTCTGAGTGGGGCGACATGTATATCAAAAACTGGTTGGTTCACAATCAGGATAATGTGTCTGAGTGGGGCGACATGTATATCAAACACTGGTTGGTTCAGAATCAGGATAATGTGTCTGAGTGGGGCGACATGTATATCAAACACTGGTTGGTTCAGAATCAGGATAATGTGTCTGAGTGGGGCGACATGTATATCAAACACTGGTTGGTTCAGAATCAGGATAATGTGTCTGAGTGGGGTGACATGTCTATCAAACACTGGTTGGTTCAGAATCAGGATAATGTGTCTGAGTGGGGCGACATGTATATCAAAAACTGGTTGGTTCAGAATCAGGATAATGTGTCTGAGTGGGGCGACATGTATATCAAAAACTGGATGGTTCAGAATCAAGATAATGTGTCCGAGTGGGGCGACATGTCTATCAAACACTGGATGGTTCAGAATCAAGATAATGTGTCTAAGTGGAGCTACATGTATATCAAACACTGGATGGTTCAGAATCAGGATAATGTGTCCGAGTGGGGCGACATGTATATCAAAAACTGGTTGGTTCAGAATCAGGATAATGTGTCTGAGTGGGGCGACATGTCTATCAAACACTGGATGGTTCAGAATCAGGATAATGTGTCTGAGTGGGGCGACATGTATATCAAAAACTGGATGGTTCAGAATCAAGATAATGTGTCTGAGTGGGGCGACATGTATATCAAACACTGGTTGGTTCAGAATCAGGATAATGTGTCTGAGTGGAGCTACATGTATATCAAACACTGGATGGTTCAGAATCAGGATAATGTGTCTGAGTGGGGCGACATGTCTATCAAACACTGGTTGGTTCAGAATCAGGATAATGTGTCTGAGTGGGGCGACATGTATATCAAACACTGGATGGTTCAGAATCAGGATAATGTGTCTGAGTGGGGCGACATGTATATCAAACACTGGTTGGTTCAGAATCAGGATAATGTGTCTGAGTGGGGCGACATGTATATCAAACACTGGTTGGTTCAGAATCAGGATAATGTGTCCGAGTGGGGCGACATGTATATCAAACACTGGTTGGTTCAGAATCAGGATAATGTGTCTGTCTGAGTGGGGCGACATGTATATCAAAAACTGGTTGGTTCACAATCAGGATAATGTGTCTGAGTGGGGCGACATGTATATCAAACACTGGTTGGTTCAGAATCAGGATAATGTGTCTGAGTGGGGCGACATGTATATCAAACACTGGTTGGTTCAGAATCAGGATAATGTGTCTGAGTGGGGCGACATGTATATCAAACACTGGTTGGTTCAGAATCAGGATAATGTGTCTGAGTGGGGCGACATGTCTATCAAACACTGGTTGGTTCAGAATCAGGATAATGTGTCTGAGTGGGGCGACATGTATATCAAAAACTGGTTGGTTCAGAATCAGGATAATGTGTCTGAGTGGGGCGACATGTATATCAAAAACTGGATGGTTCAGAATCAGGATAATGTGTCTGAGTGGGGCGACATGTATATCAAACACGGGATGGTTCAGAATCAGGATAATGTGTCCGAGTGGGGCGACATGTCTATCAAACACTGGATGGTTCAGAATCAAGATAATGTGTCTAAGTGGAGCTACATGTATATCAAACACTGGATGGTTCAGAATCAGGATAATGTGTCCGAGTGGGGCGACATGTATATCAAAAACTGGTTGGTTCAGAATCAGGATAATGTGTCTGAGTGGGGCGACATGTCTATCAAACACTGGATGGTTCAGAATCAGGATAATGTGTCTGAGTGGGGCGACATGTATATCAAAAACTGGATGGTTCAGAATCAAGATAATGTGTCTGAGTGGGGCGACATGTATATCAAACACTGGTTGGTTCAGAATCAGGATAATGTGTCTGAGTGGAGCTACATGTATATCAAACACTGGATGGTTCAGAATCAGGATAATGTGTCTGAGTGGGGCGACATGTCTATCAAACACTGGTTGGTTCAGAATCAGGATAATGTGTCTGAGTGGGGCGACATGTATATCAAACACTGGATGGTTCAGAATCAGGATAATGTGTCCGAGTGGGGCGACATGTATATCAAACACTGGTTGGTTCAGAATCAGGATAATGTGTCTGAGTGGGGCGACATGTATATCAAAAACTGGATGGTTCAGAATCAAGATAATGTGTCTGAGTGGGGCGACATGTATATCAAACACTGGTTGGTTCAGAATCAGGATAATGTGTCTGAGTGGAGCTACATGTATATCAAACACTGGATGGTTCAGAATCAGGATAATGTGTCTGAGTGGGGCGACATGTCTATCAAACACTGGTTGGTTCAGAATCAGGATAATGTGTCTGAGTGGGGCGACATGTATATCAAACACTGGATGGTTCAGAATCAGGATAATGTGTCTGAGTGGGGCGACATGTATATCAAACACTGGTTGGTTCAGAATCAGGATAATGTGTCTGAGTGGGGCGACATGTATATCAAACACTGGTTGGTTCAGAATCAGGATAATGTGTCCGAGTGGGGCGACATGTATATCAAACACTGGTTGGTTCAGAATCAGGATAATGTGTCTGTCTGAGTGGGGCGACATGTATATCAAAAACTGGTTGGTTCAGAATCAGGATAATGTGTCTGAGTGGGGCGACATGTATATCAAACACTGGTTGGTTCAGAATCAGGATAATGTGTCTGAGTGGGGCGACATGTATATCAAACACTGGTTGGTTCAGAATCAGGATAATGTGTCTGAGTGGGGCGACATGTATATCAAACACTGGTTGGTTCAGAATCAGGATAATGTGTCTGAGTGGGGCGACATGTCTATCAAACACTGGTTGGTTCAGAATCAGGATAATGTGTCTGAGTGGGGCGACATGTATATCAAAAACTGGTTGGTTCAGAATCAGGATAATGTGTCTGAGTGGGGCGACATGTATATCAAAAACTGGATGGTTCAGAATCAGGATAATGTGTCTGAGTGGGGCGACATGTATATCAAACACGGGATGGTTCAGAATCAGGATAATGTGTCCGAGTGGGGCGACATGTCTATCAAACACTGGATGGTTCAGAATCAAGATAATGTGTCTAAGTGGAGCTACATGTATATCAAACACTGGATGGTTCAGAATCAGGATAATGTGTCCGAGTGGGGCGACATGTATATCAAAAACTGGTTGGTTCAGAATCAGGATAATGTGTCTGAGTGGGGCGACATGTCTATCAAACACTGGATGGTTCAGAATCAGGATAATGTGTCTGAGTGGGGCGACATGTATATCAAAAACTGGATGGTTCAGAATCAAGATAATGTGTCTGAGTGGGGCGACATGTATATCAAACACTGGTTGGTTCAGAATCAGGATAATGTGTCTGAGTGGAGCTACATGTATATCAAACACTGGATGGTTCAGAATCAGGATAATGTGTCTGAGTGGGGCGACATGTCTATCAAACACTGGTTGGTTCAGAATCAGGATAATGTGTCTGAGTGGGGCGACATGTATATCAAACACTGGATGGTTCAGAATCAGGATAATGTGTCTGAGTGGGGCGACATGTATATCAAACACTGGTTGGTTCAGAATCAGGATAATGTGTCTGAGTGGGGCGACATGTATATCAAACACTGGTTGGTTCAGAATCAGGATAATGTGTCCGAGTGGGGCGACATGTCTATCAAACACTGGTTGGTTCAGAATCAGGATAATGTGTCTGTCTGAGTGGGGCGACATGTATATCAAAAACTGGTTGGTTCAGAATCAGGATAATGTGTCTGAGTGGGGCGACATGTATATCAAACACTGGTTGGTTCAGAATCAGGATAATGTGTCTGAGTGGGGCGACATGTATATCAAACACTGGTTGGTTCAGAATCAGGATAATGTGTCTGAGTGGGGCGACATGTATATCAAACACTGGTTGGTTCAGAATCAGGATAATGTGTCTGAGTGGGGCGACATGTCTATCAAACACTGGTTGGTTCAGAATCAGGATAATGTGTCTGAGTGGGGCGACATGTATATCAAAAACTGGTTGGTTCAGAATCAGGATAATGTGTCTGAGTGGGGGCGACATGTATATCAAAAACTGGATGGTTCAGAATCAAGATAATGTGTCTGAGTGGGGCGACATGTATATCAAACACTGGATGGTTCAGAATCAGGATAATGTGTCCGAGTGGGGCGACATGTATATCAAAAACTGGTTGGTTCAGAATCAGGATAATGTGTCTGAGTGGGGCGACATGTCTATCAAACACTGGATGGTTCAGAATCAGGATAATGTGTCTGAGTGGGGCGACATGTATATAAAAAACTGGATGGTTCAGAATCAAGATAATGTGTCTGAGTGGGGCGACATGTATATCAAACACGGGATGGTTCAGAATCAGGATAATGTGTCCGAGTGGGGCGACATGTCTATCAAACACTGGATGGTTCAGAATCAAGATAATGTGTCTAAGTGGAGCTACATGTATATCAAACACTGGATGGTTCAGAATCAGGATAATGTGTCCGAGTGGGGCGACATGTATATCAAAAACTGGTTGGTTCAGAATCAGGATAATGTGTCTGAGTGGGGCGACATGTCTATCAAACACTGGATGGTTCAGAATCAGGATAATGTGTCTGAGTGGGGCGACATGTATATCAAAAACTGGATGGTTCAGAATCAAGATAATGTGTCTGAGTGGGGCGACATGTATATCAAACACTGGTTGGTTCAGAATCAGGATAATGTGTCTGAGTGGAGCTACATGTATATCAAACACTGGATGGTTCAGAATCAGGATAATGTGTCTGAGTGGGGCGACATGTCTATCAAACACTGGTTGGTTCAGAATCAGGATAATGTGTCTGAGTGGGGCGACATGTATATCAAAAACTGGTTGGTTCAGAATCAGGATAATGTGTCTGAGTGGGGCGACATGTATATCAAACACTGGTTGGTTCAGAATCAGGATAATGTGTCTGAGTGGGGCGACATGTATATCAAACACTGGTTGGTTCAGAATCAGGATAATGTGTCTGAGTGGGGCGACATGTATATCAAACACTGGTTGGTTCAGAATCAGGATAATGTGTCTGAGTGGGGCGACATGTCTATCAAACACTGGTTGGTTCAGAATCAGGATAATGTGTCTGAGTGGGGCGACATGTATATCAAAAACTGGTTGGTTCAGAATCAGGATAATGTGTCTGAGTGGGGCGACATGTATATCAAAAACTGGATGGTTCAGAATCAAGATAATGTGTCTGAGTGGGGCGACATGTATATCAAACACTGGATGGTTCAGAATCAGGATAATGTGTCCCAGTGGGGCGACATGTATATCAAAAACTGGTTGGTTCAGAATCAGGATAATGTGTCTGAGTGGGGCGACATGTCTATCAAACACTGGATGGTTCAGAATCAGGATAATGTGTCTGAGTGGGGCGACATGTATATAAAAAACTGGATGGTTCAGAATCAAGATAATGTGTCTGAGTGGGGCGACATGTATATCAAACACGGGATGGTTCAGAATCAGGATAATGTGTCCGAGTGGGGCGACATGTCTATCAAACACTGGATGGTTCAGAATCAAGATAATGTGTCTAAGTGGAGCTACATGTATATCAAACACTGGATGGTTCAGAATCAGGATAATGTGTCCGAGTGGGGCGACATGTATATCAAAAACTGGTTGGTTCAGAATCAGGATAATGTGTCTGAGTGGGGCGACATGTCTATCAAACACTGGATGGTTCAGAATCAGGATAATGTGTCGGAGTGGGGCGACATGTATATCAAAAACTGGATGGTTCAGAATCAAGATAATGTGTCTGAGTGGGGCGACATGTATATCAAACACTGGTTGGTTCAGAATCAGGATAATGTGTCTGAGTGGAGCTACATGTATATCAAACACTGGATGGTTCAGAATCAGGATAATGTGTCTGAGTGGGGCGACATGTCTATCAAACACTGGTTGGTTCAGAATCAGGATAATGTGTCTGAGTGGGGCGACATGTATATCAAACACTGGATGGTTCAGAATCAGGATAATGTGTCTGAGTGGGGCGACATGTATATCAAACACTGGTTGGTTCAGAATCAGGATAATGTGTCTGAGTGGGGCAACATGTATATCAAACACTGGTTGGTTCAGAATCAGGATAATGTGTCCGAGTGGGGCGACATGTATATCAAACACTGGTTGGTTCAGAATCAGAATAATGTGTCTGTCTGAGTGGGGCGACATGTATATCAAAAACTGGTTGGTTCAGAATCAGGATAATGTGTCTGAGTGGGGCGACATGTATATCAAACACTGGTTGGTTCAGAATCAGGATAATGTGTCTGAGTGGGGCGACATGTATATCAAACACTGGTTGGTTCAGAATCAGGATAATGTGTCTGAGTGGGGCGACATGTATATCAAACACTGGTTGGTTCAGAATCAGGATAATGTGTCTGAGTGGGGCGACATGTCTATCAAACACTGGTTGGTTCAGAATCAGGATAATGTGTCTGAGTGGGGCGACATGTATATCAAAAACTGGTTGGTTCAGAATCAGGATAATGTGTCTGAGTGGGGCGACATGTATATGAAAAACTGGATGGTTCAGAATCAGGATAATGTGTCTGAGTGGGGCGACATGTATATCAAACACGTGATGGTTCAGAATCAGGATAATGTGTCTGAGTGGGGCGACATGTCTATCAAACACTGGATGGTTCAGAATCAAGATAATGTGTCTAAGTGGAGCTACATGTATATCAAACACTGGATGGTTCAGAATCAGGATAATGTGTCCGAGTGGGGCGACATGTATATCAAAAACTGGTTGGTTCAGAATCAGGATAATGTGTCTGAGTGGGGCGACATGTCTATCAAACACTGGATGGTTCAGAATCAGGATAATGTGTCTGAGTGGGGCGACATGTATATCAAAAACTGGATGGTTCAGAATCAAGATAATGTGTCTGAGTGGGGCGACATGTATATCAAACACTGGTTGGTTCAGAATCAGGATAATGTGTCTGAGTGGAGCTACATGTATATCAAACACTGGATGGTTCAGAATCAGGATAATGTGTCTGAGTGGGGCGACATGTCTATCAAACACTGGTTGGTTCAGAATCAGGATAATGTGTCTGAGTGGGGCGACATGTATATCAAACACTGGATGGTTCAGAATCAGGATAATGTGTCTGAGTGGGGCGACATGTATATCAAACACTGGTTGGTTCAGAATCAGGATAATGTGTCTGAGTGGGGCGACATGTATATCAAACACTGGTTGGTTCAGAATCAGGATAATGTGTCCGAGTGGGGCGACATGTATATCAAACACTGGTTGGTTCAGAATCAGGATAATGTGTCTGTCTGAGTGGGGCGACATGTATATCAAACACTGGTTGGTTCAGAATCAGGATAATGTGTCTGAGTGGGGCGACATGTATATCAAACACTGGTTGGTTCAGAATCAGGATAATGTGTCTGAGTGGGGCGACATGTCTATCAAACACTGGTTGGTTCAGAATCAGGATAATGTGTCTGAGTGGGGCGACATGTCTATCAAACACTGGTTGGTTCAGAATCAGGATAATGTGTCTGAGTGGGGCGACATGTATATCAAAAACTGGTTGGTTCAGAATCAGGATAATGTGTCTGAGTGGGGCGACATGTATATCAAAAACTAGTTGGTTCAGAATCAGGATAATGTGTCTAAGTGGAGCTACATGTATATCAAACATTGGATGGTTCAGAATCAGGATAATGTGTCTGAGTGGGGCGACATGTATATCAAAAACTGTTGTTTCAATGAGGTAGCACTACAAAATATTTAACTTTATGGAAATTTGTGTCATAAATCTGCTGAGGAAATGTGATTACAGGTTAAATTTGAATTTAAAGGGATATATTGGTACTCATTTCCAGCAAAAAAGAAGTTTGTACAACATTGTGTTTATATCCCTTCTTTATAGATTTCAACATGTCTTGATGATCAAGTCTTGGTAATAGCCTGACTAATATTAATGTGACTTACTCATGTTCTTCATTGTATAGATGATAGGCAATCACAATTAGATCATTAAAGAACTGTCTCTGTAGTATTCTCTCATAAGGATTATGTATTTGGTAAATGGCTTTACTGTGTCCTATAAAAAGTAAAAGATTCAAGTTAGTGTACACTGTATGATTTTGTCAGGGGAGGGGGGGGGGGGGGGGGGGACTACAGAATTGGATATAGGATTAAGCGACATGAGCTGCTGTGTATCAAAAGTGTGAGTTCAAATCAAGTTTGAAAATGTACATTAACCACTATGTAGATATCAATATGCTTTTTGGAAGAGCACATTAAACTTTGATAAGTTTACTTTTTCCCATGTAAGACAACCCATACGAAGTTGCACCTCATATAAACTGTCAACAGAATTCTGAACTATGTTTCATTTTGATAATAGTTTACTGAAGAAATATAATTGAGACACCTAAATAGTTGACCAAAATATCATATGACCTTTATCAAGGGGAGTTAATAACTTACCTAACCATCTATCCATCTTAATGCCTTTATCAAGGGGAGATAATAACTTACCAAGCCACCTATCCATTTCTGTTAATGTCTTCTCCAAGTGATGTAATTTACAGTCCTTTAACATTCTCCAGAACTGCATTTTATTCATGATGTACGTGTTATCAGAACTATCATCATGTCCTAAACAACTGTAATAGTTGTATATCTTCCTTAAGTGGGTTATATGTCTCATTATTACATACACCACCTAAAAATATAAAACATATAAATTAAATATATTGTTAGTCACACTTGGAATACAAATTCATGATCAATTTATTTTCTCTCTCATTTAACAAATTGTCTGATAACAATTTTCTAATAAATGAAAAGTGGGTGTTCCATATCTAAATTAACACAGGGCAGGAGTCCAATAAACTGGTTTAACCCAGTCACATTATTGTGCCTGTCTGAAGCCAGGACCTGGGCTTACATTGGAATATATTGTGGTCTTTTTTTGTGTTCAATAATTTGAGACAAAGAGGTTATTGTTAGTTTTGTTGATATTGATGGAAGTGTTGCCCATTATTGTTTAACTTTCTTTTGTTTTATATAGCTACCTGGTTGCCT
The DNA here is from genome assembly GCA_963383655.1 of Bathymodiolus septemdierum. NCBI lineage: Eukaryota > Metazoa > Mollusca > Bivalvia > Mytilida > Modiolidae > Bathymodiolus > Bathymodiolus septemdierum. The sequence continues at coordinate 118,781,328 of OY726518.1, read as the reverse complement.
TCTTCCTCTCTATCAGATTCTGTGAACTCACTCAGAAGATGTTCTATGTCTAACTGGAAACTTGGTGTAGCTGTATTTCTACTCTCATTACTGTGTACTGACACATTATCTATCAAATATTATATTAAATAATGAGTAATTGTAAGAAATGAAAATATAGGACTACCTAAAAAATAAGAAAGGGTAGGCATTGTGGATGGCAAAATGAACTTCTAGGAGGGTTTAGTGGCATGCCATCCCGCCCTCCAAGAAAATTCTGGAAACTGAGAGGCCAAATCCTCAATTGTAAAGTATTTATAATTGACTTCAAAAAGTCATTTTTGGTGCATATATTTGTTACATATAATTTCATGTCAATTTAATTTTATCAAAACTGCACATATTAAATCATAATCTCCATAGAAAAATTGCTTTCAACATTTGAATCGATTTCCAAAATACCATATTTTTTTAGTTTGAAGTAGTTTTATTTGCCATATCAACATGCATTTTTGCATCATGGTATTCCATTTAGCAAGATCTCCATTGCCACAGTGTGATATGCTGATGCTATTGTATGCCTTTCTCCTGATTCTGACTTGACAAACGACAGACATAATGTTGTGTTTCTTCAGATACATATGAGAATGGACAATATTCCCTTTTTTGGCAGTGGAAAGTTACTCAGCAAGATCTCCATTTTACTTTCGAAACTTTTGTGAGTTTTAATTAAGAAAATACTTGACCGAATGGACCGATTCGAATAGATTTAGGATTTTGAAAAAGTTGGGGTACATGCAAATTATATCAGAGGTCAGATTAAGGCCATAAAATTCTGAGGAACTCTGCTAAAATTTGGGTTGTTGGCATATCTGTGTAATGCTAGATACAATAATGATGACACTTGTAAGTTTACTTCACTTGTATTTTATTATCTCTGTAAAAGACCAAGTATCTGGGAAAATAAACAGACACTTTAAAACAACAAAATGATAAGATTAACATGGAAGTCTATTTAACCACAATTTCATTATCTCATTATAGGTCAACAGCTGGGAAATATTATTCACAATTTAAACAGTAAAGATACAAGGCTTAGTTTAATTTACCTATAATTCCTTATCTTGCTTTATTTTAGATTACCAAATATGATTATTAACAACCCTGATTGTAGGATGAAGAAGACTATTTGTATAAATGCTCTCCATCTTTAATTTATAACCTTTATTCTTTTTGTAATATTCTGTATATGGTAATTATCATTCAAAACTCTATCTGAATACATGACAATTTTAAAACTCTACCTGAATACATGACAATTTTAAAACTCTACCTGAATACATGACAATTTTAAAACTCTACCTGAATACATGACAATTTTAAAACTCTACCTGAACACATGACAATTTTAAAACTTTACCTGAATACATGACAATTTTACAAAACTCTACCTGAATACATAACAATTTTACATTCATTTTTTTTTATTATCCATACCATTAGGAAGAGGTGTTCTAGTTCTGATCATAGAAATATCAGGAGTCATTGTTCCATCCATAGTAAAGTCAGGGTATTCTGCAATGTGGTCCCTCTCAAACATGCCTTCATATATTCTACCATTCTTAAATGTGAACTTTCCCTAAAATAAATAATTTCCTACATGTAGAACAATAATAACAACAAAATATGTATTTAATCTCTGATTACATGTGAAAGATGGATCAAGGGCAATATCAAAATTTCAATCACAGCCCAGTAATTCACTAAAAAAAATATATGTGGATTTAAACTATCATAACAATATCTTATTACAACAGAACAGAAGCAGCACATGATCACCAACCAGTCTGAAGAATAACTACAAACATCTTAAAAAAACTCTTCTTATAATATCAGCAACAAGGTGATAATGTTTTGTCTAATATCAGCAACAAGGTGATAATGTTTTGTCTAATATCAGTAACAAGGTGATAATGTTTTGTCTAATATCAGTAACAAGGTGATAATGTTTTGTCTAATATCAGTAACAAGGTGATAATGTTTTGTCTAATATCAGTAACAAGGTGATAATGTTTTGTCTAATATCAGTAACAAGGTGATAATGTTTTGTCTAATATCAGTAACAAGGTGATAATGTTTTGTCTAATATCAGTAACAAGGTGATCATGTTTTGTCTAATACCTTTCCATGTTTCATGTTGTTTTTCCATCCTCCCTCATACTTAGCACCACTGGCATAGAAGAACATTCCAAAACCATGCCTTAAACCATTAACAAATTCTCCATCATACATGTTACGTAATGGGTACTGTGATCCTGGTACCCTTCTTAACATCCAGACATGTTGTCCCATACCATGCTGAAAAAAAACAACAAACATTTACATTCACAGTTTATTTACTATTTATGCTTCTAATTTAGTACTAAAAAATTAAATCTAGTCAAATTAATTGTGGATAGTGTTGTGATGGTGGAATTTATCTGTGGATCTCTTTTATTGTTTTCTTTTTTCTCACAGAGCTACATAATTTTTATAATATTGACCACAATTGTTTGTTTCTTTTCTTCATATAGTTTTGTACAATCATGCAGTTATTCCCCTTTAAATACAAATTTGCTTTGCCTGAAGCAATCTGCACCAGACTTTTTCGTCAGTCATTTTACTCCTTTAGATAAGTCATACAATCATTTGGAAGATAAAATTATCAGCACGTAAATAAGTGTTAGTAAATGAGCCAACAAGCTTCATATTCAGTCGAGCGTTTGGAACATATATGGCAATTCCTGATGCACAAGTCAAATTATACTTCTATAGTGTTTTAAATCAGTCTGTCCAATGTTTTAAAAGGTGAATTTCATGGGACCAGGAAAATGACAATAAAGTGGCGATGATTTTTTTTTAACTTCTGGTCAACTACTATGACGTGTAGTCTGATTCGCTGTTGTTATACAATTAATACACATATAACTGAAATATTGTTGGAAGTGGCATTAAACACCATAACCCCCCTAACTCCCATACAGATATAATTAATAAGTAATCAAGTTACATTTGGTGTCAGATTAGTCTGATACAAGTATAATCAACATCCAGACAGATACATATGTACCTATATTGCAATATAGCATGGAAACAAAACAAAAATGTCCTAACTTACTACATTCTATCCCCAATATTTTAACTACCTGTATTCCATTTTCCCAGTTTCCTGTATAAATCTGGTTCCTATCTATCCATTTCATGGTTCCCTCTCCATGACGACAATTATTAAACCACATTCCTTGGTAAACATTACCAGAAGCATACTGACGCATACCCCATCCATGCTTAACATTGTTAACCCAATCACCATCATAGAAAGATTTGCCTTCACTATCATAGTCCATCTTTCCCTAATAAAAATAATATAAAATAAGTGGTCAATTGTATAGATTATGATAATAACAAGAATTAGATAAATTGTAAGATGACTACATTTTCTCACCCCTTGGATAAAAGTCTGTTAATGTATGCGAAAAAGATTTTTCTATCTTACCCGGGCTCCTGGTTAAGACAAGCTATACATGCTTTTTTCCACAAAATTGTTTTCCATTGTTGAAGTATATTGTCCATTTATCGATATACATTGGTGTCTTGGCAGTATTTTAAATGTACCGGTATTTCATAATAAAATATATAAACAGTCTCTTTATATGCTACTACAACAGTGATAAATACTTATTATAAAAAGTTATTTGAAGTTAGTTAAAGGGAGATAATTTTTGGTTATTTACATTAGCTACTAACAAGGGAGAGCACTCTATATTTTCTCAAAGTAAACAAACATTGACACGATAGAAAGGGATGAGAAAATGAGTCAAACACTGTGAAAGGTGCAAGATTATTAAATCTGATACACCCTCGGGTAAGATTTAGATCGTATCCGACTCGGACAAGCCTCTGTACAGATATTTACAGCAAAGATTAGTGGAAAGAATTATCACAATATTAGACAATAGGTCTCTAGCATCTGTATTTTCAAACAGAAAATAATTTTACTCCAAATTTATTGATCTTTTAGTACCTCTAATTAATGTGCACAAATCGAATGGACTGCTACCCGGTAAAGACTAGATAGTAGTCAGAATACATTATTATACTTCACTATCTTTTTTCCTTTATAAAGACATGACAGTAGTTTTGCTATTGCATCCTAAAATCAACTGCGTGACGATTCCCCTGGTGGTGCCGGTCAAAAATTTTAGGACTATTCCCCTCTGTGGTAATTTCAGCAATCATATTTCCCGAACTTTTCTAAATCATTTATCTCATTGGTTTAAATTAAATGACGTCATGCAAGTCCTCTGACTTTTTCATTGTGCGAGCTAAATTACCGAGATGGCAGATGACAAATAAACAATGACTATTTCCCCTGTGGTAATTTCAGCAATCATATTTCCCAGACTTTTCTAAATCATTTGTCTCATTGATTTAAATTAAATGACGTATATAATGGAATGATCCTACTCCCTTCTAACAGAGAACAAATGGTCAATATCCATACAAAAAAGAACGAACTAAATAAAAAAAATGAACACAAACATGAAAATGTATTAGTTTTAAAAAGCTCTAATAAAGTAGACTTGAAATCCATCAGAAAAGGGCGTACAGTTTAGAATTTTGAATTGCACAGTTGTTCAGTATAATAAAACACTTATAGACTTGATATTCGGGCAATAGCACTTTTATTGTCCCCTCTGTACCAACTATTGTCCTCGGAGTTGCCTCGGAGAATAGTTGGTACCTTGGGGACAATAAAAGTGCTATTACCCTAATACCCAGTCAATAAGTGTATAATATGTCACAGTATAAATACTGAAAGTAAATACTGTATTACCTTTCCGTGTCTCTTTCCCAAACACCATTCACCAGTGTAAGACATTCTGTTATTTTTAGCCTTAAATGTTCCTGTTCCATGTCTCTTACCATTCAGCACATCACCTTCATATATACTACCAAAATATAATTAAGAAAAAATATATATCAACTCTGTATTACATATGTATTATCTACATGTACTGTTAAAACTACTAATAATTGTGCTATTTACGAATGACTGCTTTTTATGAAAATATGATTCAATTTCACGATTTTTTCACAACGAACACTTATCAGAATTACTACAGTGAATTTCAATCACGCATGTCATCATAGTAAATTAGGATATCTGCTCTTGAAATAATTTATACAAACGAATAGTAAACAATGAAGAAACATAATGAATTGTTGTCGGACACTCGAAAAAAAAATTCAGTGGTATGAGAGTGGAAATGGGTTCATGACAGTTTAATGCCACTTTCAGCAACAGTTCAGTTATATCGTGGCTGTTAGTTTTATTGGTGGAGGAAACCAAAGTTCTTGGTGAAAACCACCGACCTACCCCAAGTTATTGACAAACTTTAACACATAATGTTGTATCGAGTACACCTCGCCTGAGTGGGGTTCGAACTATAAGTTATGTAAACAATAATAAGCCAAAATTAAAAATAACAAGAAAATAAAATGGCAAAATAATTATAACAATGGTACATTACATACTTCAAACCGATTTAAGTGACTTTTGAATTTTTTTTATATTCAACATTTAAGAGTTAATAAAAATGAATAATTATTTTTTTGATAGTCTAGCAGTAACCATCATAACCATGAACAAAATCCAATAAATGTCACCCACAGTCCCACACTTCTACTAACCTTCCATCAATCCATCTATATAAACCTTTACCAGTCACCTGATTGTGTGTGAATTCACCCTGCGAAGAAATAAAAGTATCAAAATTTAATCACTCAGTAAATGAAATATGTAAATTCAACCTACAAGCAAATTATAATGGCAAGTGTAATTACTTTCTCCTGTAGCCAACTACATATTGAATCAATATTCTTCCTGTGAAAATAATAGCAATATCAAATTTATTTGCACATCACGGTCATCAACCGATTGATCAACTATATTTAAAAGTCACCTGAAAGTGAAGTCTAAATGGGATTTTGTTAAAAGGGGGGGGGTGGCAATTAAAAATCTGGCTTAAAATAGATTACAAACACTGATGTACTGTACACATGGTCACAACACAGACACTGGACATATGTAATGTACAGTCCACAGTGTTATCAACTCTCAAAATAGTCATTGTTTCTCTAAGCTTGCCAAAGTGTTTTGTTGACTTATTATACTTAAAAAATTAAATAATATACCGGTATATACCATATTTTGTAAGTACTCATTTAGTAGACTATCTATATAATTGTACATGCATAGATTATGTTATTAGTGCTTATCCCTAACAATCTCATCTATAATGAAGTGACTGGAAAAATCCTGTCCATTGGTGGGTTTCTAGAAACCTTAACACTTAGGGTGGGTATGAGAGCAGAAACCCACATCAATGGCTGTAGGCTTGTGGTCAGCCAGCCATGCTGCTGTACATGTATATATTTCCATATAATTTTTTAGTTAGATATAATTAGGTACTTACTTCATATATAAGACCATCATTCCAGGTATATGTACCTCTCCCATGCATGGATCCTTCAACAAATTGACCCTGTCAATAATATAGATACAATAATATCCACCATAAAATATAGTAAAATTAAAGAAGGCAAACACATTTATGCAATACTTAGAGGCTTGGCTTAACTGGTTATTGATGCACTGTTTGGGTTCAAGCTTCAAGCTTGAGAAAAAAAAAACTATTAATAATTCCATACTTAAACAATGTCATATGATGTCAGAAAACTTGAATTTCGAAATCATACAAAACGTGAAAACTTTGTAAGGGATTATTCAATGACCATTGGTGTACCATGTGATTCTATCAAGTTTCTAGTACATTTTTGTATCTGACAAAAGATTTGTTTTTCAATTTCCTTATGTTATAAATCTGTTCTACAGTACAGTACAGTCCGTTGTTGAACTTGTGATTAAGCTAATCATATGATTAGCCCTAATTACATGATTCATTCCTAATCACATACTTAGTTAATGCAATGATTAAATTTTGTTGCTGAACTCATTTTTAATCAATGTATTAACTAATCATATCTAATCTTTGAATTAGCTAATTATGTGATTAGGAATGAATCATGTAATTATGGTTAATCATATGATTAGCTTAATCACAAGTTCAACAACAGATCCCAGTACATTTTGGATTTCCAGTTGGCACATAAACTGACTTGTTTCCAATATGGTCCTGTGCAAATACTTCGTTAAACACCAAAGGAACATTCGGACAAAACTGAAATAGCTGCAGTGGTTTTCTTTTTAGATACATGATATGAATTAAATGTATGACCACAAGTACAAGGACAAGAGGATTCCTCATGAACTCCTCCTTTTTTGTGCTAAATACATACCACATTTTTTTATTTAAAATTGTACTATTATAATGTTACCTTATAAACATGTCCACCAGTGTAATTAGCTATTCCTTCTCCATGGTACATTCCTTTAGTCTTCTCTCCTTCAAAACTGTAAATGAACAAAAGAATACAATTGTCATTCAAAAAACCTAATCCTTTCTACAAAAACTTAAAATATATCTTATATATCAATTAATATCATATGGTACATCAAACATAAACAATTTACTTTTATTAATGGGAAACCTAATTATCCTAATGTGGACAATACTAATAATGTTACAATTGTATATGGTTTGATTATAAAATCCAAAAGATGTGAATCTATATTTATTTATGTTTGTTTTCTATTGTTGCTCTAACTGTTATTAAGACGACATCAACAATAAGATTCAAAAGATATAATTAAGAAATAATTAATTATATTTGTAAAATTTTTATCCCAGGTGTTAACAAGTGATAAAATACAACAAAAATAATGTTACCTATGTTAAAACGTTATACAAAATTACAAATTATGACTTCCATGAATTATTTCAATTTTAGTAGGAAAAATCCAACTTATATTTTGAAGCGGAAGTAAGTAATGGAACTGCATGGCATGACAAAATTCACTAACCTTCATGTCAATAGTTGTCTTTCTTATATAGAGAACTAGTCAATGTTGAAATTTTCTAATCTGATGGCATTTTGATTTTTGCAACTTAAACAAGTAAAATGATCACAAAATCGGAAGTGGAATTATACAAAACAAATATTTCCTAAGTTACAGTATACTTTACATTATCATTATGCCACATTTAAAAAGTATAACTGTTTGAAAATGATGATTCCAATGAATAGAATATATTTAGCAGTACTGGGTGATATTGAAATTTTGTTGTATTTGGGGGGGGGGAATGACATTACACAACTTTCACAAAAGCATAACAAGTTTTGACTGAAGGTTAATACTAACTGTAAAATATATTCTCATGTAAGTTTCCTTCTTTATTTTAAAAGAAATACTGCACATTTTATTTCAAAATACTGCCTATTCTATTTTTTACTATAAAAGGGGAGGTAACTAGCATGGTTACCAAGACAAATTTGCTATTCGATTTATACAATTTTAAACACGAAGGTTATAATGGTTTGTTTAATTATATGACAAATTGTCTACACATTTGATGGTATCTCCAATGAAAATATCTACCTTTCAATGATAAGTTCAGATAGTGACGGTTCATCGTATACCGGTTCTGGTGTAGGATCTTTCGGTGGAGGTTCTTGTGGTTGATCTTCGAAAGGTGTCGACTCAGTACCATTTATTGTAGACTCTGCTTTGTTATCTTGTTCAGAAGGACAATCTTCACTTTTCTTTGCACTTCGTTTTTCCCCATCTTTTGATTTTTTCGCTTTCGAATCTTTAGTTGACATGATGATTGGAAGCGAAGGAAGTGGCAAGGTAAACAAAGACTATATTGCAGCAAATAATCCATAAATAGTGAAGAGGTTAATAAAAAATAAATATAATTAATGTAATTATTTAGAAATAATTTTATTTGATTTTCAATAGTAAATATATGTTTTTAACAGTTGGTTACATATATTATATAATATTTATTTAAACCGCAGTTAATCAGGGTGATTATCAAGATGACCCTATCATACGGATTGCAAATGTTTTGTAACATTTTAAGTATAACGATTATAGCTGGGGGGCTGTTTTTGAAGATTCCACAAATAGTTTCTGTGATAAAAGCCGGTAATACAGAGGGACTTAGTTTGAACAGTGTCATCCTCGAGGAATGTGCGTGAGTAAAAACTTTTATGTTTTGATTTGACCCCTTGGGTATTGTAAAAGTTAAACATAACACGGAAAAGATTAATATTTCCGGAAAAAAACAACTTTCTTATCCATATTACCGAAAGAAGCGTGTTGGTATGGAAGTTTTTTTTTATTTCTTCGGTACATTTGAATACGAGTGGTAATCCTCTTTCTCTTGACAGAATCAACGGTGTACAAAAGGTAATTAGCGGTTTCGCCTGTAATATATCTACCACAGGTGCCTTAGAGTTTTTTTTTACATGTAGGCAGTGACATGGTATACTCTTGTATCCTGGGTTGCTTCTATTTGAGCAGTAAAATTGCATTGACTCGTATTTATTCGTTATAACACTATACGGTCAGTGACTAACATGATTTCTGAACTGATTCGTGTGGAGCGACCAGTATAGGCACGGACGTAATATAAGACACCATTCAGTGAAATTGATTAGAACGACGCTTATTTCTGTCATGACGTAGGCTATAATAGTTTTTAGATGAAAGAGTGGCATTGCTCTGCTGATACAAATGGAAAAAAAAATGTTTTATTTTAAATCAAAAGTTTGGACTAATATTTTGAATTAATCAGAAAATGAAGGATTATTTTTAAACGAATGTACCAGTAGAGTATGCTTTATCTCTGAAAAATGCAATCTCCCCAATGAGATTCTATTTCGAGTACTTTCGCATTCTAAGCCACCGCTCTACCAACTGACCATGTGCTTAAGGACTAAGGAGATCTCCACTAACGCAGTTAGGAGGTTGGTTATGAACCTAATACGGTTCCTATAACCTTAGATAGTGGAGCGAACCTGTTAAACAAGTATCACCTATTGCCTTTGACAACTGAAAATAAAGTGAACACATTGCTTCTAGAAAAAAGTGTAAATATAAAACTTGTTATGCCTACTATATTTCATCCACATTGTGTATGTAGTCATCAATTGGAGGACGCTTTTCTTGCTATCTAGAGTGTCCGCTTTATCAACATGATAATGTTTGATAATGTTGTTCGACCCGTTTCTATGGAATATACAAAAAAATGTATGTAACATATCCATTTTATTTGTGTTAGATTATTACATTACTTCTGTTTTTCATTGAAATTTTACAATATGATTGGCTATGAAGTGGTCACATGATTATAAAAGAGATGTTTCACATTCCAATGAAACTCAAATCCGAACTTGCACGTGCCTCCATGACGACGTCAGATGTAAACAATCTATGGTGTAGTAATTTCCAACAGCAAATAATCTAACACAAATAAAATTCACAACGAAAAATTCAACTATTTTAAATTTTGGTGTGATTTAAATATAATTATAAGAACTGAATGCATTCTTTTGAAGTTTCATTGGGGTATGAAAGCGTTGACCGAAGTACATTTTCAATGAAGCGCGGTAATTTACTTCGGTCAACGCTTTCATACCCCAATGCAACTTCAAAAGAATGCATTCAATTCTTAAATGAAAAACGGAAGTAATGTAATTATATATGTTTAAAATAACTGACTTACTCTATGTCTGATTGACATTATCTCAACATAATTTATAAGTTTTATTCCCCCTTCCCTGTGTTTTCTTCTATGAACTATAAAAACAATATTTTATATACGTACATGTAGTTTACCATTGGCATTCTCTATCCAGAGTTGTCGTTCCTGCTACGCTAGACTCTGAGCGAATTTGGTGCATTCAAACCGGTTTCAGTTTCGGTTTTAAGTTTTGATAACAGTTTTAAAACTGGTTACAGTTTGTTACTGCAAAAACAAATAGATAGTTTTAAATCAGTTTCTTTTTTGAAATGGCTGAAAAAAATAAAAACCATGGTTCTTCTTGACATGATGGAAAACCATGATGATGACGATCTATTTCTAGCAGTTGCTTGTGGACCATCTACTACAATTTCAGCATTACAAGCTGCATATTGTGAAAAGCGTCGTGATAGAATTCCTCATGTCATTAATTTTGTAGAGACCGTAGTATCCGACTATTCGGAAGAAGAATTTCAGAAGCGTTTTAGAATGAATAGAACCACATTCAATGCTTTGCTAGAGGAGCTTATGGTCCTGAAAGCCGAAATGAAAGTGCTGTTCTTCTACTTTTAATTTGTGTCTAAGTGTATATTTGGATAGTCTTGCATGTTCATTTACATCCATATCCTTTCTTACTAATTAAATTGAGTTGTTTGAAAATAAAAAATAATATTGCATTTAATATTTAAAAGATCGAGGAAAGTTTTAACAAATTGACAAAAACTTGTTTATTAATACAAATATACAACAGCATAACAATCAATTAAACATATACTATAGGTTTATAAAAAAAATATGTAATGAAATGTTATCAAAGTGTATATAATGCAAAAATAAAAAATAATCGAAGTTAATAATTTCATTCTCATCTAATGCGTTCCCTTCCGCCATCTTGCCGGTCTGGAAAACAAACCGCTAAAACTGCACCACGAGGCAGTTTGGTCAGTTTCGGAAACCAGTTTCAGTTTGTTGAAAACAAATGAAAAACCGGTTATGGTTTCGAACCGGTTTAAAACCGATTTTATGCAACAAATGGATAGTTTGACAAACTGTTTCGAAACTGAAACCGGTTTGAATGCACCAAATTCGCCCTTAATCTCTGTCAACGCCCATTTTACAAGATTCTTGTAAAAGTTAGAAACAGTAAAAAAATGTACTTAAAATTGTTTTAATTATTGTAAATATCAATAAAGATGAAAATAAATCACTCATTTCAAATCAATTCTCTCTTAAAAATGATTCCCCTCCCGTGGATAACTATTTTGCGGAGGTAAAAATAAAAAAGTTAAAAACGATCACAAATCATTTTTAAGAGAGAATTGATTTGAAATGAGTGATTTATTTTCATCTTAATTGATATTTACAATAATTAAAACAATTTTAAGTACATTTTTTTTTACTGTTTCTAACTTTTACAAGAATCTTGTAAAATGGGCGTTGACAGAGATAGAGTCTAGCGTAGCAGGAACGACAACTCTGGATAGAGAATGGTAGTTTACATCACGAATTTGTTTAGATTATAAATTATATTTGATATAGCTTGTATTCTTGCTGTCATTATGTTATCACATGTACATGTATTTATATGGAGAGGGACTCGTATGTTGTAAAGACTGTCCCGATCCAATTTTATATACATGTATTTCAAAAACTTCTAAGTATAGACGAGTTTAAATTAAAAAAATATAAATCCCAATGAAAGTACATGTATATCAAACGAATGTTAAATTGTAATGAAAATATATGTTTGAACACAATTTTTATGGCCCATAAAGTTTAACAGTGAAAACTAAATATAATCAGAAACTAAATCTATGACCTACATGTACCCAACAGATACGAGTCATTGACACCTTATCAATATAGTTGATTTATAGGACACGAATGCCACAATTTAGCAGAGGTAGGAGGGGGGTACTGGCCAAAATCAGATTTTACCTGTGTATTGTGGCTACATTGTGCATACCCTGTGAAGAAAATAACGTTGGACAAGGGAAACTAACAGCCTGAAAACGGCACAAATTGACAAATTATAATTTTGTAGTTAATTCAGTGACGTCATCTGCAACCTAAATGGCATAACAGCCAAAATCGTATCTGACCTGTGTCTTGTGATCAAAAGCAACCTGAAGATCAACTGAACGGTCTACCAACCCAGGTGTCTGAAACCTGATTTTAAATGGTAAAAGTTGGATGGGATTGTAATAATAAAAGTTCAATTTGAACTATGTAGAATCTAAAAGATTTTACCTTAGTTGAAACAAGTCTTTTTTGCTTAAAGTTGATTTAATAAGATTATGATGATCTTCATTAATAAAAGAGTTATATAAATAATTCAACAGGAGCACAATATGCCAAAGTTTTTAAAACGAATCTGAATTTAGTTTATAAAGGATATTTTTGTTAAATTTTACTTTTCACAAACTAACATAAATGAATTTCATCATTACCTCTTTTTTTTTTCTACGCAATTTACAAATCCTTCCCGACATTTTTTATACCTGCAGTACACTTTTCAATTTCAAAGTTGTGCAAGAAAACCCTAAAGTTTACTTATTAATAAAGCATTTCTACTCGATTGTCGTTAAATATTTCTTTCTCCCAACATTCTGAAAATTGTTTACACTGACAGCTTTTTCACAACATTTTCTTTTGTGAAATGCTTTCTAGATATTGTAATATAACATAATTATGTTCAACTTATCCAAGAATTGTGTGAAGTATAATAGAGTTGAGGTGCTTCTTTTATTAAAAAGCCTTATCCATAAAATAAAATAGACTGAATAAATAAACTTCTTTGTTTCTTTGATTTTTCAGATATTCGATAATGTTGACCTACAATTTTGCGTCTGGTTATCCTATAATGACGTATATTGAGTATACAATATTAGTTCTACAAGGTTTGTATTGACATAGATAATACTGAGAAGTTTACAAATGAGGACATGGGTGTAAATGAATACCAGAAACAGATGTCATTAAATCCCCCCTAAATATTGAAGGCAAATGAGCAATTTTTCAGCTATATAATGGCGAGAACAAGTGGCATTTCGATGAGATGATGTCCGCTTTGTACTGGACCAACAGCTTAGTTGGATTTTTGTAGTGCTAGCTCACTGAAACAACAACAAATAAAAGCTATAAATCCACAAATGATGTTTTGCTATGTTACGTTTTCTAAGTAATTATATCTTGATATCCCCATATTTTAATTTGCCATGGGCTTCAGTTACGTTGAAATGTGGATCACACACAAGACATACCATTACTTTATTCCATTAAAAATATACAATTAGTTTAAAATCAACCTGTAATAAACGTGTTTTTTTGTTGTTTTTTTTTTATAGAAAAATGCTTTTGTTTTACTGGTCTATAATACAGCACCTGTACATCTAATGTATTCCATTACAAGAATGAATTAATCTTTATTATGTCTATTTACAGATATTCTACTGATTAGTCTGATACTACATTACACTAACCAGTTCAGTTTGAAGTCAGTTTTAGGGTTTATACTGTATCCTTTTAATATAACACAAACATGAATTTGTTCGTGAACGGAAGCATTCTACAGCCATCCTCTCATCACTGCTGTCATATATGTATGTTCTATACAAACAGCCCATTGCAATCTACATAAATGAGATTTTTCTCTGTCAAAGATACATTCACCGTGGAAAGAAAAGTTTGAAGATACCAAAGGGGTAGTCCACCCTTAAATCGAAAGACAGACAATACAATGGTCAAAAGAAAAAGAACAAAAGGACATACCAGTACAATGATTTGCGAAACACTACACAGAAAACTAAAGATCGAGCACTAAACACCGGGGGTGAACTCATGTGCTACGGAAGGGTAGGCAGTTCCTGCTCCACTAGTGGCACTCGTCATGTTACCTTAGAATAATCCAATAATTATTATGACCTAAATTTATTATATTTGAATAGTAATTCAGAATCAAATATAAAGAAGTAAGAATATCTTCACTGGTACATTGAAAAGATGTTTTCTGTGATGGTATTTTTAATTCACCAACTTGGTGATGTAGTCATTACGTGCGCGTTCATCATTTCGTTCGTAGTCATTTGAATGAATAACTCTAAGCGCTTTTGAAATGATCGCAGCTAGTCAGTTTTATTTCTGCATGCAATAGTAAGTTGCTGGTGTGGTGTAATGGTTAAGAGAAGGATTTCCTCGCGTTCGGAAAGTCGTAGGTTCGATACCCCACCGGTTCAAATCAAATATAAAATTGGTAAGTTGTTACTTTTCCGGCACCAGGTCTATATGATTGAAATCAAGTACAGTATGTTTCATATGTACCTCTTGGTTTTCTATTACTACATGTAGCTAATGAGAAGATATTGTGTAATAGGAAAACTTAAACTGACCTAAAGATACAAGAAGAAAAATAAAATAATTTGACCCTGGAGTTTTCAAAGAAAATTTTGGTAATATTTGAAGTAAAATGATTTTCATGTCATCTGATTTTTGTTTGTTCTAAAAATATGTTCATATGTTCTAGTTTGTCAACCAGCTCCTTTTCTCTTTATGTACTTGCTCATTTTAATATTCGTGGACCCTTAATTGGAAATAGAGATTTGTATTGTATACGAAAAGGAACATTTACCCACAAACTTTTAGAGTTGGTTTCATCTTCTTTCATGATGTATTTATACAAATGGTCATTTTCCTTTGTATATATTTGAGTAATATTATAAAATATAGTAGTACATAAGGTAAAATGATTCCCTAGTCAACTATTTATGTAATTAAGTAAATTCGGTTTCCATGCATATTTTTTCTATGTGCAGATTTTAGTGCATTTTAAGATTAAACTTCTTTCGTCATATGACACTGATAGAATACGACAGAACATGCATGCATGTCTAGAATAAATCATCGACCTTCAAGATACTGCATGTTAATAATATGTTTTCTTAATATTTACAAGATATTTTGCAGTATATAACTGCATCGCCTTTAGAATTTTCCCTGACGTCTTAGTGAATTCATCAGTAGTAAGTAAAAGTTCTAATTAAATTTCCTGTTATTTGATGAACAACTCTCCCACCAGAAGCAATGATTTGATGTTTATTAAGCGTAAACTGCCCCAAACCAGGTTATATCGTATAACATTTTCAAAAATTGAGTATATTCCTTAAATATTTTATGTATGACTTCTTTTATCAATAAAATATTGTTTACACTAGATATCCAATACACCAATACGAACTTTCGATTAAAGGGCCCATTCTCAGAAGTTGGCTTTATTTTTATAAGAATATCACATGATTGTAGAAATAAATGGTGATAAACAAGGATTATGCCCAATGATAATATTCTATATCTAAACAAAGTAAGTATCAAATAGTGTTGGATATCTACAATAGATACACTGTTAGACAGTACCGTAGTTCAGGTTCTACTTGGTTTTATGTAATGCTAAAATTGCTGTTTAATTACATTGGTTTTTTTTATCTAATAGCAAAATTCGATTAGAATTTAAAATAATAGACATAATAAATATATGTAGTTGATTTTAGAAGGCACGTATTTAACCTTCATAAAGATTTAATGAAGATGATACATAGACGTACAAGTCTTAATAATACTGACTGAAAGTTAGTTATCTGTTTAATGTTATCGCACGTACATGCATGCTGAAACTGTGTGGTGCCAAATTACATAATGAATTTTATACACAAGTAATTACAGATTATTGAAGCGTTGTAATTGATAAAATGTTTTAATAAGAGAAAGCAGATACACACCGGCTGTTGATACATGTCAATTTTGTATTTTGTACTTCCACTCTAGCCAAATGACACGAGTTGTCAATCCGTACTTTGGTTATCAGTCAGGGGCGGATCCAGGGGGAGGCGCACTCGGCACGTATTTTGCGCGCGCCCTCCCTCCCCCCCCCCCCCCTAAAATTGGAAAAAAATATGATTTGTTGGCGTAAAATCTTGATTTTTCACACGAAATACCCCAAACATTTTCGCGCCTCCCTCCGCTCGGCGCAGTTTTTTTAAGTGCGCCCCCTAACTTGAAATCCTGGATCCGCCCCTGTTACAGTGAATTATTAAAGTGTAAAGTTTAACCACAAATAACATTCACAGACATGATCTATTAACGTACATATTGAAGGTTATTCCAGGAATGTTGTATTGACAAAGAAAAAATAATACTAAAAACAAACATCTAATTTCAGTTAAATTGTCTACATTATGAAAGGAAAGTTTACTGATGGATATTGGTCGATAAAATAGGTCTGCGATCCATCGAAAAACAGGAATTCCTCAATTTTCCTCCATTTCAAGGTGTTAATATCTTTGAAGAAGTCCCGTAACATATTTTACAGTATTATATCAACTGTGAATAAGAAACACCATATATGAAAGAAACTGGAATATTTACAATAGGAAAACTAAAATATCATGAAATATAAAACATTACCGGACAGACAGGCGAGTGATGGAAAAATGTCAAATGGCCCTTGTCAGGGGGAGAGAACTGTTTTCTTTACGGAGGATCTAGTTGTCTAATATACTATTATTTATATCCCGCTTGTCTTTTAGAGTCTTGTACTGCCACTATCTGTGGTGAGTAAAGTAGCACAGATCAGAACACTCTACGCTAAGAAGGACTCTGGACAGCTGAGTTTGGTTACCTGGTGTATTGCTGCTTATGGCTGTATAGGTAAAGCATTATTCTGTACGAACAGTTACGAGGTCAAGATATAGGCAAAGGATGTACAATGTTTGGGTTCCATTGCTATAAGTGAAATGTTGGATGGTCTCTCATGTTCATTTACATCCACATCTTTTCATACTAATTTATCACATTTATTAAAGATTTTGCTGTAATACAAACCGATTAAAATTTGACCGGCTCACCAAGAACGAATATACGTAAAGAAATTGAGTTACAAAACACTTCTATCGTTGATTCGTGCTTACATTAGAGTTGTTTATAATTGATAATGGGGACCGGTTTAGAACTTTACGATAAAAGAGATTATTACGATTTCCCATTGTTGACTGTCCCATTTATATGTAGCAACATTCCAGCAGCGTCTTCATATGGAGTATATACCTCGCAGTTGATACGATGGAATATCTGTGTCACAAATGACAACGCAAATGTTCCGTTTGTCGTACTCACAAACCGGTCCTTTCCTCATTTATGACTTATAACCGGGGTGTGTAACTAGAATAGCACGACAGGTGGCATATGTGCAGCAGAAACTGCTTAACCTTCCAGATCGGATCACCTGAGTTCACCACACATTCTTAATGGTGTTCGTGTTGTTCAGTATTGAGGTTTCTGTGTTATGTTTTATATATACATGTAGTTCTTTTTTCCTTTTTATACGCCCGTCTCGAGACGGTCCGTATTATGTGATTGGGTATGGCGGGCGGGTGGGCGTCCACACAGGTTTCCGCACACTAACTTTAGTTCTGTATATCGGATCCTTACCAAACTTGGCCACATGATTCCACTGTGGAAGAGGAAGAACCCTTTTTATTTTGGGGTAAGGTCAAGGTCACCGTTACTATAAATATATTTTTTTACAACAGGGTCATTTCCGCACGATAACTTTAGTTCTGTATATTGGATCTTTACCAAACTTGGCCACATGATTCCCCTGTAGAAGGGGAAGAACCCAATTTATTTTGGGGTCATTACCATTATACCGTTTGATAATTTATATAGACGGGCGTATTTTGTGATGCACACATTTCTTGTTTATTTTGGTCATGGTATTGGCTGCAATTATTCGATTTACGGCTTCTGATTACGCATGTGGGATCTTCACAGTTTTCAACAGAATCAGCCAGTCATTGAAACCTGTCTAAACCGATCTTCTTCGGGACGAATTTTGTTGTTCGTAATAAACAGGTGTTCGGTTTATACAGATTAAATTAACAAAAATTTCCAACATTTGGACTTATTTAAAGAAGAGTTTGAAGATACCAAGGAGGCAATCAGAATCCGTAAATTGAAGAAGGACAGACAACACAATGGCCAAAAGAAAAAGGACAAAAGGACAAAACTACAAAACATAGACATAATACTAAAGATAGAGTAACACGAACCCCACTAAATCCGGCGGTGAACTCAGGTGCTCCGGAGGGCAAGCAGTTCCTGCTCCCCTAGTTTTATACATAATTCCGGTTTATTATGGGTTCAGTTTATATATTTTTTACTGAACATGTACGTTTATAAGAACAATGTGGTAGTTTAAAGAGTAACGTTTTAGGTGTAATAATATTGACTTGTCTTGTCATAGTTGGAATGATATAGAATGCGTAGACCACTATTTTCTGTATTGTAAGTTAAACACACAACAAAGAGTTCATTTGTTAAATTGGTTTAAACTTTAACAACACTATATGTGAGAATTCCTATTGATATTATGATCAAAATTCCGGACTGTTCTTTCATTCTTGTTCAGAAGTATATTATTGACTCAGTTGCTCAACTTGTATTGTAAGATAATTATTATTTTATTTTATTTGTTTAGCTCGAATTATAACTACGGTATTACAAACAGGAGATCTAGCTATTCTAGCCTCGTTCCTATGCAGTGGTGTTCTGAACATTATAATTGTCAGTTTAATTCTAATATACAAAAAAGACAAGAAGGATAAACTATACTAAGTGCTCCTTACCTGACAGCAATTTATTTTATTTATATGTTATTTAAATGCATCATTATTCTTTGTGCTTTATATATAATCATAACAACTACTCCTGGAGAACACCAAGTGTGGCCGGATCATCAGGGACTGACAAATACAGCAACAACGTGGATGGGCTTTGATTATATACATTGCACAATGTAAATATATCTGCATTAAACAGAAAATGTATTTAATAAATAACTTCTTTTGATGGTGCTATTATTTCCAAATAAATATTTTCACTTTTAGGAACTTTTACATATATTATATTACTTTATATACAATGTATAGTCTGAGGTATTGTTTACATATATTAGTTCAATGATTGTGGGGTATTTGTAAATATGTTGTACGAGGACTTTATGTAATTTGGGTTGGATGGGTTTATGGTGTTTAACACCACTTTCAACAATATTTCAGTTATATCGTGGCAGTTAATTTTATTGGTGGAGGAAACCGGAGTGCCCGGAGAAAACTGACAAACTGTATCACATAATGTTGTATCGAGTACACATCACTATGAACGGGGTTCGAACTCACGACTTTAGTGGTAATGGGCACTGATTGCACAGGTAGTTGTAAATCCAACTACCATGCGATCACGACCACGACGGCCCCTTTATGTAATTTGGTGTAATGAAAATAAGATCAGTGAGCATTCGCAAAACACCAATCTTTAAAGAACCGAATGTTGCTAATGCAGTTTTTAAATCTGATTGGTTGAAACTTGCAAAGTTTATCCTCTGAAACAATAAATCCCAATGTTTGTTACTTTGCACAAATGATGTATATAAGGTCCTCTTCGCGGATTCCTAATTCCTATCAGATCCAACGAAAAACATGGCCATCATGTGCATTGTTTTCTGATTGGCTGATGTATGTAAGCGAAGTTCTCTACATATTCTCCTCATTTATTCTTGTTCTTGTGACAGACATAGCGATGATAGACAATTCTATATATTTTAATAACAAAGTTTGATCAAAAATACTTTTCATTTTGGCTAGGACAGTATTTGAGTTAACAATTAGTCATTTTATAATGGCGTATCATTTTACTATTTCCGACTTGGATATGGGTATGAGGTCGTTGATACAAAACAGAATTAAAAAAATACCAGGTCAAGGAACACTCACGCAACATATATCTTCAAGAACTTGAATGTTGCAAAACACCTTTCTTACCTCCATGATGGCATGGATGCATATTGTTGTCCCTACAGACAAAGACCATCACATTTATCATTCTTGTAGGTAAATCAATTTACATTAATTGCTTGATAAAACAATTAGGTACTAATAATTCACTTGGAAACCCAACATACCCCGACGACACTTACGAAACATGGCATTCTATACAATCATATTTCTGCTTTGTATTCGGCCTTGGATTTTGAATATTATCTTTCTGTCTTCATTCCACTAGAAACCTAAATTGTATTAGCGTCCTAAGCGTTCTATCAGCAATCAAGGTTTCACAGTAATGAAGCAAATTACTGAATGAGTGGTGTGAATCAGATGTGTGTTTGACAGTAATGAAGCTAACTATTGAATGAGTGGTGTGAATCAGATGTGTGTTTGACAGTAATGAAGCTAACTACTGAATGAGTGGTGTGAATCAGAAGATTGTTTCACAGTAATGAAGCTAACTACTGAATGAGTGGTGTGAATCAGATGTGTGTTTCACAGTAATGAAGCTAACTACTGACTGAGTGGTGTGAATCAGATGTGTGTTTCACAGTAATGAAGCTAACTACTGAATGAGTGGTGTGAATCAGATGAGTGCTTCACAGTAATGAAGCTAACTACTGAATGAGTGGTGTGAATCAGATGTGTGTTTCACAGTAATGAAGCTAACTACTGAATGAGTGGTGTGAATCAGATGTGTGTTTGACAGTAATGAAGCTAACTACTGAATGAGTGGTGTGAATCAGATGTGTGTTTCACAGTAATGAAGCTAACTACTGAATGAGTGGTGTGAATCAGATGAGTGTTTCACAGTAATGAAGCTAACTACTGAATGAGTGGTGTGAATCAGATGTGTGTTTGAGAGTAATGAAGCTAACTACAGAATGAGTGGTGTGAATCAGATGTGTGCTTCACAGTAATGAAGCTAACTACTGAATGAGTGGTGTGAATCATATGTGTGTTTCACAGTAATGAAGCTAACTACTGAATGAGTGGTGTGAATCAGATGTGTGTTTCACAGTAATGAAGCTATTTACTGAATGAGTGGTGTGAATCAGATGAGTGTATCACAGTAATGAAGCTAACTACTGAATGAGTGGTGTGAATCAGATGTGTGTTTCACAGTAATGCAGCTAACTACTGAATGGGTGGTGTGAATCAGATGAGTGTTTCACAGTAATGAATCTAATTACTGAATGAGTAGTGTGAATCAGATGTGTGTTTCACAGTAATGAAGCTAACTACTGAATGAGTGGTGTGAATCAGATGAGTGTTTCACAGTAATGCAGCTAACTACTGACTGAGTGGTGTGAATCAGATGTGTGTTTCACAGTAATGCAGCTAACTACTGAATGAGTGGTGTGAATCAGATGAGTGTTTCACAGTAATGAATCTAATTACTGAATGAGTGGTGTGAATCAGATGTGTGTTTCACAGTAATGAAGCTAACTACTGAATGAGTGGTGTGAATCAGATGTGTGTTTCACAGTAATGAAGCTAACTACTGACTGAGTGGTGTGAATCAGATGAGTGCTTCACAGTAATGAAGCTAACTACTGAATGAGTGGTGTGAATCAGATGAGTGCTTCACAGTAATGAAGCTAACTACTGAATGAGTGGTGTGAATCAGATGTGTGTTTGACAGTAATGAAGCTAACTATTGAATGAGTGGTGTGAATCAGATGTGTTTTCACAGTAATGAAGCTAACTACTGAATGAGTGGTGTGAATCAGATGTGTGTTTCACAGTAATGAAGCTAACTACTGAATGAGTGGTGTGAATCAGATGTGTGTTTCACAGTAATGAAGTTAACTACTGAATGAGTGATGTGAATCAGATGTGTGTTTCACCGTAATGAAGCTAACTACTGAATGAGTGGTGTGAATCAGATGTGTGTTTCGCAGTAATGAAGCTAACTACTGAATGAGTGATGTGAATCAGGTGTGTGTTTCACAGTAATGAAGCTAACTACTGAATGAGTAGTGTGAATCAGATGTGTGTTTCACAGTAATGAAGCTAACTACTGAATAAGTGGTGTGAATCAGATGTGTGTTTCACAGTAATGAAGCTAACTACTGAATGAGTGGTGTGAATCAGATGTGTGTTTCACAGTAATAAAGCTAACTACTGAATGAGTAGTGTGAATCAGATGTGTGTTTCACAGTAATGAAGCTAACTACTGAATGAGTGGTGTGAATCAGATGTGTGTTTCACAGTAATGAAGCTAACTACTGAATGAGTGATGTGAATCAGATGTGTGTTTGACAGTAATGAAGCTAACTATTGAATGAGTGGTGTGAATCAGATGTGTGTTTGACAGTAATGAAGCTAACTACTGAATGAGTGGTGTGAATCAGAAGATTGTTTCACAGTAATGAAGCTAACTACTGAATGAGTGGTGTGAATCAGATGTGTGTTTCACAGTAATGAAGCTAACTACTGACTGAGTGGTGTGAATCAGATGTGTGTTTCACAGTAATGAAGCTAACTACTGAATGAGTGGTGTGAATCAGATGAGTGCTTCACAGTAATGAAGCTAACTACTGAATGAGTGGTGTGAATCAGATGTGTGTTTCACAGTAATGAAGCTAACTACTGAATGAGTGGTGTGAATCAGATGCGTGTTTGACAGTAATGAAGCTAACTACTGAATGAGTGGTGTGAATCAGATGTGTGTTTCACAGTAATGAAGCTAACTACTGAATGAGTGGTGTGAATCAGATGAGTGTTTCACAGTAATGAAGCTAACTACTGAATGAGTGGTGTGAATCAGATGTGTGTTTGAGAGTAATGAAGCTAACTACAGAATGAGTGGTGTGAATCAGATGTGTGCTTCACAGTAATGAAGCTAACTACTGAATGAGTGGTGTGAATCATATGTGTGTTTCACAGTAATGAAGCTAACTACTGAATGAGTGGTGTGAATCAGATGTGTGTTTCACAGTAATGAAGCTATTTACTGAATGAGTGGTGTGAATCAGATGAGTGTATCACAGTAATGAAGCTAACTACTGAATGAGTGGTGTGAATCAGATGTGTGTTTCACAGTAATGCAGCTAACTACTGAATGGGTGGTGTGAATCAGATGAGTGTTTCACAGTAATGAATCTAATTACTGAATGAGTAGTGTGAATCAGATGTGTGTTTCACAGTAATGAAGCTAACTACTGAATGAGTGGTGTGAATCAGATGAGTGTTTCACAGTAATGAAGCTAACTACTGACTGAGTGGTGTGAATCAGATGTGTGTTTCACAGTAATGCAGCTAACTACTGAATGAGTGGTGTGAATCAGATGAGTGTTTCACAGTAATGAATCTAATTACTGAATGAGTGGTGTGAATCAGATGTGTGTTTCACAGTAATGAAGCTAACTACTGAATGAGTGGTGTGAATCAGATGTGTGCTTCACAGTAATGAAGCTAACTACTGAATGAGTGGTGTGAATCAGATGTGTGTTTCACAGTAATGAAGCTAACTACTGACTGAGTGGTGTGAATCAGATGAGTGCTTCACAGTAATGAAGCTAACTACTGAATGAGTGGTGTGAATCAGATGTGTTTTCACAGTAATGAAGCTAACTACTGAATGAGTGGTGTGAATCAGATGTGTGTTTCACAGTAATGAAGCTAACTACTGAATGAGTGGTGTGAATCAGATGTGTGTTTCACAGTAATGAAGTTAACTACTGAATGAGTGATGTGAATCAGATGTGTGTTTCACCGTAATGAAGCTAACTACTGAATGAGTGGTGTGAATCAGATGTGTGTTTCGCAGTAATGAAGCTAACTACTGAATGAGTGATGTGAATCAGGTGTGTGTTTCACAGTAATGAAGCTAACTACTGAATGAGTAGTGTGAATCAGATGTGTGTTTCACAGTAATGAAGCTAACTACTGAATAAGTGGTGTGAATCAGATGTGTGTTTCACAGTAATGAAGCTAACTACTGAATGAGTGGTGTGAATCAGATGTGTGTTTCACAGTAATGAAGCTAACTACTGAATGAGTGGTGTGAATCAGATGTGTGTTTCACAGTAATAAAGCTAACTACTGAATGAGTAGTGTGAATCAGATGTGTGTTTCACAGTAATGAAGCTAACTACTGAATGAGTGGTGTGAATCAGATGTGTGTTTCACAGTAATGAAGCTATCTACTGAATGAGTGGTGTGAATCAGATGAGTGTTTCACAGTAATGAAGCTAACTACTGAATGAGTGGTGTGAATCAGATGTGTGTTTCACAGTAATGAAGCTAACTACTGAATGAGTGGTGTGAATCAGATGTGTGTTTCACAGTAATGAAGCTAACTACTGAATGAGTGATGTGAATCAGATGTGTGTTTCACAGTAATGAAGCTAACTACTGAATGAGTGGCGTGAATCAGATGTGTGTTTCACTGTAATGAAGCTAACTACTGAATGAGTGGTGTGAATCAGATGTGTGTTTCGCAGTAATGCAGCTAACTACTGAATGAGTGGTGTGAATCAGATGTGTGTTTCACAGTAATGAAGCTAACTACTGAATGAGTGGTGTGAATCAGATGTGTGTTTCACAGTAATGAAGCTAACTACTAAATGAGTGGTGTGAATCAGATGTGTGTTTCACAGTAATGAAGCTAACTACTGAATGAGTGGTGTGAATCAGATGTGTGTTTCACAGTAATGAATCTAACTACTGAATGAGTGGTGTGAATCAGATGTGTGCTTCACAGTAATGAAGCTAACAACTGAATGAGTAGTGTGAATCAGATGTGTGTTTCACAGTAATGAAGCTAACTACTGAATGAGTGGTGTGAATCAGATGTGTGTTTCACAGTAATGAAGCTAACTACTGAATGAATGGTGTGAATCAGATGTGTATTTCACAGTAATGAAGCTAACTACTGAATGAGTGGTGTGAATCAGATGTGTGTTTCACAGTAATGAAGCTAACTACTGAATGAGTGGTGTGAATCAGATGTGTGTTTCACCGTAATGAAGCTAACTACTGAATGAGTGGTGTGAATCAGATGTGTGTTTCACAGTAATGAAGCTAACTACTGAATGAGTGGTGTGAATCAGATGTGTGTTTCACAGTAATGAAGCTAACTACTGAATGAGTGGTGTGAATCAGATGTGTTCTTCACAGTAATGAAGCTAACTACTGAATGAGTAGTGTGAATCAGATGTGTGCTTCACAGTAATGAAGCTAACTACTGAATGAGTGGTGTGAATCAGATGTGTGTTTCACAGTAATGAAGCTAACTACTGAATGAGTGGTGTGAATCAGATGTGTGTTTCACAGTAATGAAGCTAACTACTGAATGAGTGGTGTGAATCAGATGTGTGTTTCACAGTAATGAAGCTAACTACTGAATGAGTGGTGTGAATCAGATGTGTGTTTCACCGTAATGAAGCTAACTACTGAATGAGTGGTGTGAATCAGATGTGTGTTTCACCGTAATGAAGCTAACTACTGAATGAGTGGTGTGAATCAGATGTGTGCTTCACAGTAATGAAGCTAACTACTGAATGAGTGGTGTGAATCAGATGTGTGTTTCACAATAATGAAGCTAACTACTGAATGAGTGGTGTGAATCAGATGTGTGTTTCACAGTAATGAAGCTAACTACTGAATGAGTGGTGTGAATCAGATATGTGTTTCACAGTAATGAAGCTAACTACTGAATGAGTGGTGTGAATCAGATGTGTGTTTCACAGTAATGAATCTAACTACTGAATGAGTGGCGTGAATCAGATGTGTGTTTCACAGTAATGAAGCTAACTACTGAATGAGTGGTGTGAATCAGATATGTGTTTCACAGTAATGAAGCTAACTACTGAATGAGTGGCGTGAATCAGATGTGTGTTTCACAGTAATGAAGCTAACTACTGAATGAGTGGCGTGAATCAGATGTGTGTTTCACAGTAATGAAGCTAACTACTGAATGAGTGGCGTGAATCAGATGTGTGTTTCACAGTAATGAAGCTAACTACTGAATGAGTGGCGTGAATCAGATGTGTGTTTCACAGTAATGAAGCTAACTACTGAATGAGTGGCGTGAATCAGATGTGTGTTTCACAGTAATGAAGCTAACTACTGAATGAGTGGCGTGAATCAGATGTGTGTTTCACAGTAATGAAGCTAACTACTGAATGAGTGGCGTGAATCAGATGTGTGTTTCACAGTAATGAAGCTAACTACTGAATGAGTGGCGTGAATCAGATGTGTGTTTCACAGTAATGAAGCTAACTACTGAATGAGTGGCGTGAATCAGATGTGTGTTTCACAGTAATGAAGCTAACTACTGAATGAGTGGTGTGAATCAGATATATGTTTCACAGTAATGAAGCTAACTACTGAATGAGTGGCGTGAATCAGATGTGGATTTCGAAGGTTTATTTGTTTGATTCTTATTGTTGTTTGTTTTGCTTTTTGGTACTTTTTCTTTTAATCATTGCATTGTCTATCTTTATTTGATCTACGGATTCTGCTGGTATTTTCAAGCGCTTCTTATTATTTGGTTTGTTTGATGGTGTTTAACTTTCAACAATATTTCAGTTATATCGTGACGGTCAGTTTTATTAATGGAAGAAACCGGAGAACCCGGAGAAAACCACCGACCTGTCGCAAGTCACTGACAAACTTTATTACATAATGTTGTACTCCTCGCCCTGATTGAAATTCGAACTCACAACATCAGTGATGATAGGCAGCTTTGTGGATTTCACGTCTATCATCTGTAGGTATTGCGGACTGATAATATTCGTAGAGATTAGCCTTCGTCCTTTTCCTTCTACCTTTTCTTCTATGACGCATCTGACGTTTATGAGTTAGCGTTGATGGTTGGTTGAAAAGGTAGGTCTGTATCTGTTTAGTAAGCTGGGTAGCGATCCACTAGTGTATGGTCATCTGGGTGAAAGCCTCTGTGTATGAATTAGTCCTGTGTCGATGAACGGTTTTGCAGCACATCAATTCTAGTATGAATGGACTACATGCTGTAATAACTGTCCTCTGGAGCTCACTACGATACTTGGTATGCCTTAACGGTCTGTCTTTAATATGCGATCTGCTGTGTGTGGCCCACACAATCTATTGTACTACTTCACTGAGAGGTGTGCTCTGGCTCTGATTTGCTGATCAGTCTGTTTTGTGTCGTATTTCTGGTTGTAGTGATTGTCTGTCTGTGCATGCGCTTCTGCTTTTAAACTAACAACGGCTCAATTCCTTTTTGCCTTTCACTTGTTTAAACGCTGAGCATTTCTTTTTTATTTGGAGACCCATGATTTGGCATGGCTAGCTACCTTATCAATTGTGGCCATGAAGTTCTCAGCCTTGATCCACAGCAGTTTGACTGCGACTGCTCTGGTGTTAACCAAGAGATTCCTAGTCAGTTTCTTGCCCTCTACATCTGTGTGTTTCAGCAATTCGAACAATTCAATAGGAAAGCCCATTGTTGTTTATTAGTTGAGCAGTGTTCAGTGATTATTTGCTAATCAAGTCAAGTCATGAATGACGAACATCATTAGTGTGGTTGATTTTACATTTTTCGTATATGATGAAGTTATAAAAAAAAATATGAACCGTATACGCTTTTACAACCCTATACCTAAAACTTAAACATTGCATTCAATACTTAAAATTATATTAATAAATACGATTAAAATTATTATTATTTGTTTTAATACCCCGTATTTTCAACTGTTTGTATTGTGCGTAGTAATTTGTTTTTTTATGACGTTCGAAAATAGTTTCCAGAAGTGAGTGTGGTTGAATTGTTGTGTACTTCTTTTAAGGAATATTTGAAATTGTTGAACAGGTTATACGATATAATCTGGTTTAGGTCTGTTTACGCTTATTAAACCGCGAAGCAGTTTATGAAAAGCGTAAAGTGACCTTAACCAGGTTATGCAAGTATAACCTGTTCAACAATTTCAAATATTGCTTATGATTTAATTTTAACAACAAAATTTAAAGATTCCTCGATTTTAATTACGATTATTTCATGTGACTATTTGAATTTGTCGTTGGCGGATGAACACGTTGGTGACGTCACAATACCAACCCAGTTATCGAGTATAACCAAAATGTTCTCCAGGCGGATTAGCCAATCAGATTGAAATATTCAAATCAAATTAAATTATTGGCTGATGAAGTTTCAATCCTGTAGTCACGTGTCAGGCAATTGACAAGTTAACTGAGGTTTTTTTTAATTGAAATGAACATACAATATAAAACGTTATTTCTATTTTACTTAATAATGTAATGTGATCTTTAGTATATTTTATGTGTCCTGTCCAAAGGAGGATATTTGATTCGTACCACACAACTATCAGACGCCACTTTCGAAAGTGGAGAAACTAGGTTCAATTTCGGTACCCAATAGTTTCATTTCGGGATTAAATAAATATTAAGAAAGTAGGTATATGTACTTTTTGGTTAGATGAGTTGTTGTCTTCATCCTTTTGTCTGGATTTCTTTCCCAGAGAAACCAAATCTCTGTAGGGGTATTCATTCAAACTTGAATTTTTGTGGACATTGTCTACCACGTATTTTCAACGTTGAAATACATTGTCCGGTTTCGGATGGGTATGTTGGTTAAGGTGCTTAACGCCACTTTCAACAATACTTCAGTTATATCGTGGTGATTAGTTTTATTGGTGGAGGCAACAGGAGTACCTGCAGAAATCCACCGACCTACTGCAAGTCACTGACAAGCTTTATCAGATAATATTGTATCGAGTACACCTCGCCATGAGCGGGACTCGTACTCACAACTTTAATGGTGATAGGCACCGATTTCATATGTAGTTGTAAATCAAACTACCCTACGATCACGACCACCACGGCCCCTGTCCTCTTTCGGAACAACACTACATTGGAAATTGAACCATAAGGAAAGTCATTGTATAAAACAGCTTAAATGACCAACATCAAGGTCAGTTGAAAAGAAAATATATCTCTTCATTTAATAGCTGTGTCGATTTAAACGTTTTACAGAATGATTCTAATTATATTATTATACAGAAAATATATTCTTGTTAAAGTTTGAACTTCTTTCAAAACCATTAATCAAGAGCTTGATAAAGTGATGATCTTAACCTGATAGTACCTAAATATTTTGTTTACTGGTATAAGTGGTGTGACAGGCTTTAATTCGGTAGCACTGAGTAAGAATTAATGTACTTAGATTCAGAGGTTATCCTTGAAGTTTCCCGTATTTAACAACTGGTCATCATGAATATCGGATAAACAAATATGGTAAACACGATTTTCAACAAATACCAACATCTTAAGTTGAAGGGGGTCACTTCCTGCTTGCTTTAATGCTCTGATACCCACTCGCAATGGATAATTATGATTACATTTCAAGTATAAGACGTGATAATATTTCTAAATAAATAGTAAAATTCTGTTTATATTTAAAAACTACGGAAGCCCTGCACTGCCACATCTAGTTACTTACGGGAGTAAATGGGATATATCTTGAAATATGAAATTCATCTTCTACTTCATCGTTTCTCATGTCAGTAGCACCAACCCCACATCTAAATTTAGGGGGAAAACCCTATTATGATAGATATTTCTATTAATTCTTATCCGATTTTAAGTGTTATGACTTCCAATATTAAAAGGGTCCATCAGGGATTTGACATCATAAGATAAATTGTACTGATTAATATAAAAAGTGTGTCATTGGAAGAAAATAACGAAAATGATAATCTGATTAAGATATTATATATTTTGTTTTATTTGGGAAAATCCGAAATAGGAATTCCTATTTTATATTTCGATTTTTCTGCGAAAAAAATATTTTACTTAAATAAATGAATTCCTTAGCTTAAACAAAAAATACAATCCTTCCATACATAAATACATTATTTGCCAGAAACACATTAAAAACTGTAATATCACAAATTCTGAAGAGGTTGCATATGATTCTGATTAAAATTAAAATCTGATCCCACTAGTACCACATAACATTTATTTTTAAAAGTTTTAAGATTTACCTGAGTGGCTATATTTGGACAAGCAGCTTATAATTTGTCTTCTTATTTAATATCAACACTTGAAGTATGATGATAATGAATACACTCTTATGATGACCATTTCCTTTATAATTATTTAAATTTCAGAACCAACATGACCACGTGACTGTTTCCATCATTCAAGTGTCAGTTGATAACTGATTTCCCTCATACAAATTTAATTGACTACAGACGTTAACAACATCTAGAGAAATAAATGAAAATGAGAAGTGGATTAATATTATGTTTGTTTTCAACATCATTTATGTGGATATGTAAGTATATAATTAAGATATATTATTATAAGTACCAGTTTTTTTTATTCCTACAGTGATGTTTTGATTTAATTGTTGTAGTATATAATTGTAATGGTAATATATTGCAGGTTGTACAATGTATATACAGATACTCTTATATACAGCGCACTTCATAAACGTGTCTCTGATTAGGTACTGGCATATAAATTAAAAAACTACAAACTATTGAATTTGTTCATTAAATTAAAGGGTATTCAAATATTTTTTTTAAAACTTTTACTAAATTTTGCTAATTAATCAGTGGTACCGTTTGTAGTACTCCCGAGGGATACTGAACTACTTCTTCGGGGTTACTGAATTACTCCCTAGGTGATACTGAATTGATATATAGCATACCGTTATACCGATGGCGTGTAGAATATATTTGTTTGTATTTATATTATATTGTCACTATATTGTCACAATCTTTTTGTCAGTCATTATTCACTTTCTCTTCATAGAAAGACAAACTATGTAGCCGTATGTTACTGTGTAAAGATTAAAATTTTCGTAAAAGAAAATCAAAATGTCAGGTTAAGGTTTTTGTTATTTCACAAACTTGACTTGCATGACCGAGATGAAATAATTGCTTACCAAATTTATCAGTCGCATTTTTTGCACAATCCTTTTCTGTCATTTGATATAACATGCAACGAAATTGACATTTATTTACTTTGATATGATAAGAATCTTACTTGAAAAATAATATTTCTTAAATGACAAACTGGTCTAATTTCTCCTATTTATTGTTGAACTTCACCCTCGGCCACAGCAAAAACTAACAAAAAGACAAACAAACAGACTAATTTGTCATAGATTTGATATACATACACATTAAGAGTGTGGACGAATCACTGTTTGCTGTAATGAGATTTAGAATAAATATTTATACACTGTCGACTGCATGTTTATCAAAGATGGTATGTAAGCCATCTCTGATGTAATGAATACTGACCTTCACTAATATAAGACAAATAAATATTACTGGTTTCCCTTAATTATCTTTATGTTGACGCCAGACTTACTCAAATGTAGTGAATCAAGTAGAGAGCTACAGGAAAACGCACCCTTTAAATCGTACTTACAAGATATTCTTAGAAAAATAATAACCAAGGAAGTCACGATAGGAAAGCATTCTTGTTTTAACACTTAGGGTCCCTTTATAAAAATCGAACAATTATTTTGTTTGATTAAAATGAAGACTCGACGAACAACAGAATAAAATGGGGAAAAAAATATATACCACATTGTAAGAACAGCAAACAGTAGTTCATACACACGCATACTGCGTATATATCAAATATATTATAAATTAGTCTGTTTGTTTGACTTTATTTATAGTTATTGTTGTGAAAGTTCAACAATATATATAAAGAGGTAGACCAGCTTGTCATTTAAGAAATGTTAGTTTTATTGACATCTTAATCTCGATAATTATTCAGTTTTACTACAACACTAATTAGAATATACTTCAGATATTAATATAAAACAAACAAAACAGCACCACTGTCATTGTTTCGTAGGCCACAGGTGTTGTATCCAAACTCGAAAGATATATAACACACGGAATATATTCGGATAAAACCAAACTTTCAAAAATGTCAATATGTCGACCCTTTCCATCCATGTTCATTTTTCAAAGCTACATTAAATTATGTAAAAGACACCCGTCAGTTTTGATCTAAGTTCGAAGACAGCTATTGGCATATCAAGAGTGATCATGATCCAAAGTATAGCAAGATAATATTTTACTTGAAATTCTGTAACATTACACAACCAGAGACTACTTTCGTTCACAATATTGCCATTTTATTGTATGTTTATATTTGATGTTATTTCATAATTAATATT
Source organism: Bathymodiolus septemdierum (assembly GCA_963383655.1). Classification (NCBI taxonomy): domain Eukaryota; kingdom Metazoa; phylum Mollusca; class Bivalvia; order Mytilida; family Modiolidae; genus Bathymodiolus; species Bathymodiolus septemdierum. The sequence continues at coordinate 118,748,569 of OY726518.1, read as the reverse complement.
TTATAAAGTTTGTCCGTGACTTGCGGGTGGTCGGTGGTTTTCTCCGGGTACTCCGGTTTCCCCCACCAATAAAACTGACCGCCACGATATAACTGAAATATTGTTGAAAGTGGCGTTAAACACAATAGCCCTAACGCTATGTTATTTTACCTGACGATCATACTACTTGTTTTTATTATGATGAAGGAGTAAATTATGTTGAATTAATTGCTATGTATCGTTTTTGCCTTCGTTTTCACGAATCTCTGATTAGATTTTGGAACTGTTTTGTTACCTAGACCAGATATATATGAATTAATTATCTACCATATTCCATGAATACATCTCCATGTAGCTAGCTTGTGCTTTCACCTGGTTAAGGTTATTGTGTTTAATGCCACTTTCAACATTAATTTAGTTATATCATGGCGGTCAGTTTTATTGGTGGAGGAAACTGGAGTACCCGGAGAAAACCACCGACCTGTCACAAGTCATTGACAAACTTTATCACTTAATGTTGTATCGGGTACACCTCGTAATGAACGGCGTTCGAACTCACAACTTTAGTGGTTATATAGCAAAAACTGCGTTCACATGAATTTTACTGATGGTCATCTATGTTGAACATGACAATGACTTGTTCGAATTGTGATACTTAGATAGAAGTTACACATAAAAGTTACACATAGAAGTTACACATAGAAGTTACACATTACAAATCTGTATATTCAATGTATAGTTAATTAGTTAATTAGTTAATTAGTTAGGCATTTATCTAGCTATCTCTTATATTGAACTTGTACATACAATTAAAGGAAACCTGTTGAATGTAAATTATTTGTAACATATTTTTATAAAAAAAAACGCCATAGATTTGAACCTGTTAGTTGTTATTGTTTTTCTTCACATTTTAATACACGTGCCATTGAACCTATAATGTACAATGTATTTATAAAGCTGAAAACGAAACGTGGACTTCAAAAGAAATTTAAATTTGATTTGAAATGGTAATAAAGCTGATAGTCTTTCAATGTTAAATTATAAGTATTTAAAGGGTCATTATCTGCCAAAATCGTAAATATTTGTTACCCATAAAAAATATCAGATATGATTGATGCCTTAATAAAACGTGTTTCTGTAACTTATACATGCTATGAAATGTACGCGCATCGGGGGAAAAAGGTGCAACTGCTCGTGTTTTGAGATCATCAAGAAATGGACGCCATCTTATTAATTATCGGCATTGTTTACGGAGTTTGCCGAATCGTCATTAAATTAGTACAACAATGCACTCATTTCTTATTTTCTGTGAATCTGCTTTTAGTCGGCGTTAATTACGGACAAAGAACCATGCAAGTTTGCAGTTAATAAGCTACAAAATACAAATTATTCGTTTTTACCTGTCACTAGTAAGGTCAGTTGCATACGGAAAAAGCGAGGTCAAATTATTTGCTTGCAAGAAAATAATAAATCGATGGTAATTTTCGTTCTCAATTTTAAAGGCGAAAAGTGGTACGATAAGCTGTTTAATGTGAAATATTTACCTTTATTTCATCATTTTAAAGCTATTTACCAATTTCCAAAACATAATTGTTTTGGTCAAAGTCGTAGCTAATGCCCCTTTAAATATTATAATAGAATATATAATATTGAAAAGTTTAATATGAAATAAAAGAGAAATTTCACGTGCATTAGTCAATGAAACGTAATTATCTATTTTTCCTACAGTTTAATGATTGGATGGTTAACGCCCGATGTTGCTATTTAATATTTGTTCATAAAACATTTATTGTCGAAACGTAAAGTTGCTTCACCCAAAACATAGACAGAGAACAAACGAATGCTTCAATTGTTTGAATAATTCATAAAAGTTACATAAATATATATGAATTGTCTACAAAATCCATGGTTACGCTGTATAATATTTCAAAACACATGGTTGTTCATGTACAAGTATAAACCATGGTTCTTACGAGTCCGAAAGACGAGTTTGTTTAGCACGTGGTGTATATGTTTTGTACCATAACAATTTTATTGACATTTGGCACGGAGTTTTAGCTATGACACCACAGTCGCATACTGTACCATGGTATACGCCCCACCCATTTACATTTGGATTTGAGTATGGTACAATACCTATTCCAGATAATAGACCATGTTTATCTATAAACACATTTTTAAAGTTGAATAATTCATAAACACACCAAAAGAAAAAAGATCATTTATGGTACAACAAGTCAAAATCCACAGTGATACATGTATAACAAGTCGACGTAAAGTAACACACAATGAGCCCGTCCCTCTCCAAAACACTACATCCTCTATGGTCCACGATAGGGCGTTCCGTTTTTTTTAACATATCCACCATATAGGATCATGGTGAGAAACTCTATTGGTTGAGCCATGGGAGCCGCCACAAGTCAAAATGAGGTAGATATATTTCGAACATGTTCGTTTTGTCATAAAACTGAGATTGTACAAAAGTATAGAATTGTAAAATTATATATTAAAAACAAATTGTAATTCATCATAGGAAATTATAGCAATAGGAGTCATTACTTATTGGAAAAGTGTCAAACAATAGCATATACTTATATCATAGGACTTACATATAGGATATCAAAGTAAATGACAGACTTAAAATGACCATAAATTATTATAAAATAAGACTGGTTATATATATATAATATTAAGTATATGAGTACCATCTACACACGCTTAGACACATGTCTTATGTCTATCTCTAGATTTTCCTTACGAGACAAGGTAACATTTCGATTATTGAAGCTCCATTTTTATGGAGCGGATGTGGTCTAGTGGTCTAGGGCGCTGGACATAAGGCTAAGCGATGGATGCTGCAGTGTATCAATGATGTGAGTTCAAATCCCGTCGAGGGAAGAACAAACATTTGACAGCTCAAAAATCTAATTTTAACACTGTTTGGTTTAATTTTCAGACGTATATAAACGTCTGAAAAAGTAGCCAACGTATGAACCTACGGGTTGTGCCGCATTTTAGATGTATATATATATATATATATATACATACAGACGTTGATGAAGCTTGTCGGTCAAGCGAAATGTACAGACGCTGATGAAGCTTGTCAGTCAAGCGAAATATCTGTCGATTTAATTATAATTATAGGCTTTTTGTAGACTTATTGTTATTTTTGTTACATTTTAACATCTTTTTTTGATATCGTTGTGCTAACATTTTAGACGTTTATATAGGGAGAGGATGTGGTCGAGTGGTCTAGGGCGCTGGACGTAAGGCACCATTGATACACTGCAACACCAATCGCTTAGCCTTATGTCCAGCGCCCTAGACCACTCGGCCACATCTGCTCCATGTATATTAACCGTAGGACTTGCATTAAAATATTACAGTGAATAGTAATACTTTTTAAGTTCACAGTCCTAATGTGGGAAGAGTACATGTGTGAAAATGCCAAATTTCAATTTTCCCATTGTGAACTTTCCATTTATATGTAGTAACTTTCCAGCAGTTTTCTGTTTAGTGTTTTGTATATTGTTGTTTTTCATGGTGTTATTTCATTTTTGGCCATCGTATTGCCTTTCCTTATTAGATTTATGGCTTATGATTACATCATTTGTATCTTCAAGCTTTCTTGCAAATCGCTATATTTGAGTAACAAACACATTATTATATCCACAATCACTTAACTAAGGTATATCCTGTTTCTTGGCCCTGTATTATTGCTAACTGATATTGATAGACTTGATTCAGATGTTGATTGATATTTATAATGGAATATGGTTCTATTTTTATCTATTCTCATCTATCAACGAAGAAAAGTCCAGTGACGCCCATATTACTTGTAATATATTACTTCTGTAATATACTACAAGAGGAATGTTCGTGTCAATAGTGCCACGCGTATTTATTAAGTTAACCAGACAAGCATCAATACTAATTGTACAAAGATGGTGGAATGTTCTTTTCTTTTTATTTCAAAACTTTTGAAATTTATGGATGTTATTTCTGTAAAATTACATCAATAGCAAACTATATAATGATTAAAATAGGTAATAGTATACAGTTATTTAATGGGAGTGTAGGCAATAGATCAAAATATTTTCCCCGGGGTATTGGGAAAGACCAAAGTGTTCTATTTGCCCGAGGTCAACAACAGAGGGTGATATAACACTTTGGTCTTTCCCAATACCGTCGGAAAATTGTTGATCTATTGCCTGCATTCCCATTAAATAACTGTTGTATTACCTAATTATAATTTTTTTAGACAGATTAAAAAAACTACTGTTTTCAATATCTAGATATTGTTTAACAATGTTAACAAATAACACAAATTATCTTTTTTATAATAAACATGAAGATTCTTAAATTTTTTAATCTGCGCTTGTTTTTAGACTGCGCGAGGGACATATGTCCCTGGTTGATAGACTGCGCTAGGCCTTGGGAAAGAAATGTACGTTTATTTCTTTAATAATAAGTTACGCAAATACGTTATAATACGGTTGTTTCGAATCATTTCCATTCCGTCAAAATTTTATTATTTTCGTCCGCCAGATCACGTGATTTCGATGGCATGTTCGGCACTGGACTTCCGGTGTCAATGTACACAACAAAACCTCCAATCGATATGTGCCGTTTTAACGTTCGATCCTCAACATAAAAAAAAAATCTTAATATTTTCTGTAAAAGACAGATATCAATTAAATTATTTTATTTATATTAAAGACTTCAATGCAGAGACAATTACTTCTTTAAAATTAAATTTGTTTTCTTTCTTTATTTGCTGCTGTCATCATCATAAAAGAAAAACGATCTGCCTTTAATATATTTCTGATATCAGACAGATAACACCAGTATTTATTCAGCCGTTTCCTTGGCGTCTCCATATTATAATTACTTATAATCTACCGCATCTACGACTATCATATGCTGACGTTGTCACAGTAATAGCGCAAACACCGGAAGTCGTCTGCCGTGCATTTCAGACGTAAAGACACGAAAAAGATGGAACGTAGTCGGAATAGACATGATTCGAAACAACCGTATTAGATTGCACAATTTGAAGTTAGATACAGATATTGTAATAATAGAACCTCTTTAAAGTTAAAAAGAAACGGTAAGTAACGTCACATTGCTGTTAAAATGGCGTCATGAAATAAATGACGTCACTCTGTTGAAAGAGCCATAACGTATTTTACAGCACACGAAGTAAGGATTATGCATGAAACGTCGCAGTCAAAGGATTAAATTGTGTTAGATTACGACACTTTCATACGCTGTAATCCGGTTTGGACTATGCAAAATTTCGTATTAGTAATACATATTCATGAGATTGTTTTGACCAATCACAGTAAAGGTCAAAGGTAGCCAGGCAATAGAACGTCAGGCAATAGAACACAAGGCAATAGAACAGCAGGCAATAGAACAATAGAAAGTCAAAACCCCTAATTTAGTTGAAAATAAAAAATACTTTATAAAACATGTAAAACTTGACAATTAGGTAATAATATTACATACAACACAAAAGACAATCAGTCAAATATGCCCAATGCGGTTACTTATATTAAGCAGTCACCTGTATTAAACATCATCTTTTTCTTGTCTTGTCATCAAAACAATCCATATGAATTGAACCTCTTTTAAAAGGTCATCTGTCTTGTATGACCACTTTTTCTTTGTCTCAAAGGTGACCTCTTAATACAGGTTTGACTGTATATAATATATGCATGTTTTATGTGTTGTATGTATGAAATTCTCACATATACATATTTCTTTATATAGATATGTAGTTTTGTTCCTAAAGTAAAATACACTTAAATGAAATAGAAAATATCTAACAATTTTGTGATGAGGATGTGCACTCGTTATATGACAAGTATTTTTGGATACAGTTGTAGATAACAACGGATATGTCATTCATATTCATGGTCTTGCTAGGAGTGTATATCTATTGTTAAGTTTGAGTGATTAGCTTTCACTAAAACAATGTCATCATCACATTTCTTACAGTATGATATCAATGTCAGATCACAGAAGCTTGTCTTCAGAACACTCATTAGATCTGTACTCCGGATTCCTCCACCAATACAACTGAAATATTGTTGAAAGTGGCGTTAAACACCATAAACCAAACACAACCCAAATCGATCGCAAAATCACAGAAATCGAGATACAAAATCGATACCTCTAACACACATATATATGACTGTTCATTTTCCTAGCTTGGAACAGATACCTCCAACACACATATATATGACTGTTCACTTTCCTAGCTTGGTACAGATACCTCTAACATACATATATATGACTGTTCACTTTCCTAGCTTGGTACTGATACCTCTAACACACATATATATGACTGTTCACTTTCCTAGCTTGGCACAGATACCCTAACACACATATATATGACTGTTCACTTTCCTAGCTTGGCACAGATACCCCTAACACACATATATATGACTGTTCACTTTCCTAGTTTGGTACAGATACCCCTAACACACATATATACGACTGTTCACTTTCCTACCTTGGTACAGATACCCCTAACACATATATATGACTGTTCACTTTCCTAGCTTGGTACAGATACCTCTAACACACATATATATGACTGTTCACTTTTCTAGCTTGGTACAGATACCCCTAACACACATAATATATATGACTGTTCACTTTCCTAGCTTGGTACAGATACCCCTAACACACATATATATGACTGTTCACTTTCCTAGCTTGGTACAGATACCCCTAACACACATATATATGACTGTTCACTTTGCTAGTTTGGTACAGATACCTCTAACACACATATATGACTGTTCACTTTCCTAGCTTGGCACAGATACCCCTAACACACATATATATGACTGTTCACTTTCCTAGCATGGTACAGATACCACTAACACACATATATATGACTGTTCACTTTCCTAGCTTGGTACAGATACCTCTAGCACACATATATATGACTGTTCACTTTCCTAGCTTGGCACAGATACCCCTAACCCACATATATGACTGTTCACTTTCCTAGCTTGGTACAGATACCTCTAACACACATATATGACTATTCACTTTCCTAGCTTAGCACAGATACCCCTAACCCACATACATATGACTGTTCACTTTGCTAGCTTGGTACAGATACCTCTAACACACATACATATGACTGTTCACTTTTCTAGCTTAGTACAGATACCCCTAACACACATATATATGACTGTTCACTTTCCTAGCTTGGTACAGATACCCGTCACACACATATATATGACTGTTCACTTTCCTGGCTTGGTACAGATACCCCTAACACACATATATATGACTGTTCACTTTCCTAGCTTGGAACAGATACCCGTCACACACATATATATGACTGTTCACTTTCTTGGCTTGGTACAGATACCCCTAACACACATATATATGACTGTTGACTTTCCTAGCTTGGTACAGATACCTCTAACACACATATATGACTTCACTTTCCTAGCTTGGCACAGATATCCCTAGCACACATATATATGACTTCACTTTCCTGGATTGGTACATATACCCCTAACACACATATGCATGGCTGTTCACTTTCCTAGCTTGGCACAGATACCCCTAACACACACATATATATATGACTGTTCACTTTCCTGACTTGGTACAGATACCACTAACACACATATATATGACTGTTCACTTTCCTAGCTTGGTACAGATACCTCTAACACACATATATATGACTGTTGACTTTCCTAGCTTGGTACAGATACCTCTAACACACATATATGACTTCACTTTCCTAGCTTGGCACAGATATCCCTAGCACACATATATATGACTTCACTTTCCTGGATTGGTACATATACCCCTAACACACATATGCATGGCTGTTCACTTTCCTAGCTTGGCACAGATACCCCTAACACACACATATATATATGACTGTTCACTTTCCTGACTTGGTACAGATACCACTAACATACATATATATGACTGTTCACTTTTCTAGCTTAGCACAGATACCCCTAACACACATATATATGATTGTTCACTTTCCTAGCTTGGTACAGATACCTCTAACACATATATATGACTGTTCACTTTCCTAGCTTGGAACAGATACCCGTAATACATATATATGACTGTTCACTTTCCTGGTTTGGTACAGATACCCCTAACACACATATATATGACTGTCGACTTTCCTAGCTTGGTACAGATACCTCTAACACACATATATGACTGTTCACTTCCTAGCTTGGCACAGATATCCCTAGCACACATATATATGACTTCACTTTCCTGGATTGGTACATATACCCCTAACACACATATATATGACTCTTCACTTTCCTAGCTTGGTACAGATACCCCTAACACACATATATATATGACTGTTCACTTTCCTAGCTTGGTACAGATACCTCTAACATACATATATATGACTGTTCACTTTCCTAGCTTGGTACAGATACCTCTAACACACATATATATGACTGTTCACTTTCCTGGCTTGGCACAGATACCCCTAACACACATATATATGACTGTTCACTTTCCTAGCTTGGAACAGATACCCGTAACACACATATATATGACTGTTCACTTTCCTGGCTTGGTACAGATACCCCTAACACACATATATATGACTGTTGACTTTCCTAGCTTGGTACAGATACCTCTAACACACATATATGACTGTTCACTTTCCTAGCTTGGCACAGATATCCCTAGCACACATATATATGACTTCACTTTCCTGGATTGGTACATATACCCCTAACACACATATGCATGACTGTTCACTTTCCTAGCTTGGTACAGATACCTCTAACACACATATATATATGACTGTTCACTTTCCTAGCTTGGTACAGATACCTCTAACACACATATATATGACTGTTCACTTTCCTGGCTTGGCACAGATACCCCTAACACACATATATATGACTGTTCACTTTCCTAGCTTGGAACAGATACCCGTAACACACATATATATGACTGTTCACTTTCCTGGCTTGGTACAGATACCCCCAACACACATATATATGACTGTTGACTTTCCTAGCTTGGTACAGATACTTCTAACACACATATATGACTGTTCACTTTCCTAACTTGGCACAGATATCCCTAGCACACATATATATGACTTCACTTTCCTGGATTGGTACATATACCCCTAACACACATATGCATGACTGTTCACTTTCCTAGCTTGGTACAGATACCTCTAACACACATATATATATATGACTGTTCACTTTCCTAGCTTGGTACAGATACCTCTAACACACATATATATGACTGTTCACTTTCCTAGCTTGGTACAGATACCTCTAACACACAAATATATGACTGTTCATTTTCCTGACTTGGCACAGATACCCCTAACACACATATATATGACTGTTCACTTTCCTAGCTTGGAACAGATACCTGTAACACACATATACATGACTGTTCACTTTCCTGGCTTGGTACAGATACCCCTAACACACATATATATGACTGTTCACTTTCCTGGCTTGGCACAGATACCCCTAACACACATATACATGACTGTTCACTTTCCTAGCTTGGAACAGATACCCGTAACACACATATACATGACTGTTCAATTTCCTGGCTTGGTACAGATACCCCTAACATACATATATATGACTGTTCACTTACTTAGCTTGGTACAGATACCTTTAACATATATATATATATAAAAGAAATTATTAAAAAAAGAACAAAACGGATTTTTCACAACATTCTTGTACTAACGTTTTCACTGCTGTTGCAGATCTTCAGGTACAATGTTTATAAGTGTATATATATACACTTATAAACATATATACACTTATAAATATATATACACTTATAAACATTGTACCTGAAGATCTCCAACAGCAGTGAAAACGTTAGTACAAGAATGTTGTGAAAAATCCGTTTTGTTCTTTTTTTAATAATTTCTTTTATATGTACCAGCATACGGATTTCATTTGACTTTTTAATATATATATATTATATATAATATATATATGACTGTTCACTTTCCTAGCTTGGTAGAGATACCTCTAACACACATATATATGACGGTTCACTTTCCTTGCTTGGTACCGACGCTTAAATACAATGGGACGGTGTTAAATTAGTTTTATGGATCGAAACCTCCATTAATTTTGCACTTATAAAACAACGAATTAAGCAAAGAAAAATAAATAAATACTGAAACAATCAGATTTACACTACATGAGAAAATAAATTTATGTCAGTGTTTTCCATGATATATTGTCATAGGACGATTTTGTACCAGAAACAATTGTTACCGTAAAGAGTCTTCTATATATGGGTAAGGGACGTGTATAAGCAATGGAGTTGTGTTTTTAGACACTGGAGTAGATGTAATGTTATGTCTACGGACAGAGTGAATTACAAAGTATTTCGATGGGCTTTTAGAAATGCTGGTAATAAAAAGAAAAATTGGTGTTTCAGAATAATGACAAATTTTAGAGAATGCAATTTAGAACTTTATACTGATTTAGAGAATATTTTGCATAAAATGCTATAACACAGTTGGAAGATTTTTTATTTGATAAATATAAAGTAAACTGGCAAAATAGAATGTTTTCACAAAAAGTTGGAAATAAATTACGAACTTATAAATTGTTTAAAGAGGTTTTTGAAACATAGATGTATTTAAGTAAGAACATTCCATGTCGATACAGAAGTGCCTTTGCTAAATTTAGGTGTGGTGTGGCTCCTCTGCGAATAGAAACAGGTCGTTATGAAAACAAGAATGTAAATGAACGAGTATGCATTATATGTCATGATTAGATAGAAGATGATAAACATGTTTTATTAGACTGCCCTTTATATGCAGATTTACGTGAAAGATTATTTATTGACGTTAAAAGGAGTGATGTACATTTTATTATTTTATCTGATGATGATAAGTTTATATATCTATTTAAAGAGTACTGAGTGTTATGATACGGTTGCCAAGACCTGCTTTAATATTTTAAGTAGAAGAAATATTTTTTATATTCTTGATGGATGGTTAACTTTTTACTGAACTGAAATGTTTTAGACATGATTTAAAGTTTCAATTTATTGAAATTTATATAGTCTCTCGTAATTCTTTATAGAATGGCACTTGTATTTTATCTATAAAACTTTTGTTTTATACAATGTATATATTGTGATGATTGTGTATTATATGTATTACATGTGGTGAGACTTTAATAAAATATTGAATCTGAATCTGAATCTGTATATGTAAATTTGTCATACAGCTATAACCACTGGCTTCTATTGGATCGCTACTGTATCACATGTCCGGGAACAATGGCCGTGAAACAAGTTTAAAATCGAATTAATTACACTGGTATAACTGTTGAGTGTTTTCCGCTGCTTTTAAACGGTCAAGTGGTCCTTTCGAAACACTTTATCTTATCAACTTCTGTTTATTGATGAAGATAAAAACTAGGTGTCGACATAATTAGTCTATAGTCATACACGTGTCAAAAAGTGAATAATGTGTATCAAAACGGTACATTACATTAAAAACATATAACATTTACATTGCTTTACACCAATGAGATGGGACGGGTGCAGGAAGAAGAATTTCGAGCAGGATAAGTCCATTTATTATGCACAATTAAAACAAACGTTAGACGTAAAATGATGACAGTTAAAATGTTCAACTGTTAAAACAAGCTCTGGAAAGGACAAAGAAGTAATCACTATCTGACTTATGTGTACTGTATGATGACAGCTACCATTGAGAATGATTGTAGAGTACTCAGTGGCGTTAATCCTTCCATTGTAGATATGTACACCAATATGTTATATCACCAAACTTCAAGGTTCTATTCATGGATTTCTCAATTTAAATTGCGCCCAAATGTAATTAAATTGTGCTTGCAATTTTGTTTAATTCCTAAATGCGCGGAAATTTAATGATTCCATATTAAATGCTCGACACTTTAGTGATCTAAATAGTAATCTATCAAGTGGAGCAACAATTCATCACCGTAACCCGTTCATGGCGCACATCACCGTAACCCGTTCATGGCGCACTATTTTGATTTAAGACATCTATGCATCGTTCCAATCCGTGCAATTCTTGGACCTAGCCCGTTTTCTTTCTGTACATAGTATGAAAATAAAATTCAAATAATCATTTTATTGACTATTCTTGATATCTCAATTGAGCCCTCCCCAATAAATAAAAAATAAAAATGGGTAATTAGTACTAAGGTAATCAGGGCAGCGACATTGGATTGTCATTTGTACTGTATGGACAGTTGTGTAAAGACGAAACAGTTCTTTTGTAACGGCTACAATGTACCTGCTCTTTTTCTTTTGTAACGGCTACAATGTGCCTGCTCTTTTTCTTTTGTAACGGCTACAATGTGCCTGCTCTTTTTCTTTTGTAACGGCTACATTGTACCTGCTCTTTTTCTTTTGTAACGGCTACAATGTACCTGTTCTTTTTAGAAATCTACAAAAGTGGTGTTTACGTGCAGAGAAACTAGTTCTCTCTAAATACGTCACATATACTTAGATATAAATACGAGAGTACAAACAAACGTGAATTAGTAATAAATACGAGAGTACAAACAAACGTGAATTAGTAATAAATACGAGAGTACAAACAAACGTGAATTAGTAATAAATACGAGAGTACAAACTAACGTGAATTAGTAATAAATACGAGAGTACAAACTAACGTGAATTAGTAATAAATACGAGAGTACAAACAAACGTGAATTAGTAATAAATACGAGAGTACAAACAAACGTGAATTAGTAATAAATACGAGAGTACAAACAAACGTGAATTAGTAATAAATACGAGAGTACAAACAAACGTGAATTAGTAATAAATACGAGAGTACAAACTAACGTGAATTAGTAATAAATACGAGAGTACAAACAAACGTGAATTAGTAATAAATACGAGAGTACAAACAAACGTGAATTAGTAATAAATACGAGAGTACAAACAAACGTGAATTAGTAATAAATACGAGAGTACAAACAAACGTGAATTAGTAATAAATACGAGAGTACAAACTAACGTGAATTAGTAATAAATACGAGAGTACAAACTAACGTGAATTAGTAATAAATACGAGAGTACAAACAAACGTGAATTAGTAATAAATACGAGAGTACAAACAAACGTGAATTAGTAATAAATACGAGAGTACAAACAAACGTGAATTAGTAATAAATACGAGAGTACAAACAAACGTGAATTAGTAATAAATACGAGAGTACAAACTAACGTGAATTAGTAATAAATACGAGAGTACAAACTAACGTGAATTAGTAATAAATACGAGAGTACAAACAAACGTGAATTAGTAATAAATACGAGAGTACAAACAAACGTGAATTAGTAATAAATACGAGAGTACAAACTAACGTGAATTAGTAATAAATACGAGAGTACAAACTAACGTGAATTAGTAATAAATACAGTTCGTTGATAACAAAAGACGGCAGTCTATACAACATATATGTTTTGCTGATTCGTTCCTAAGCGAAGGAGACCTCGGTGCAAGCGACTCGGATTCTTTCGGTTGGGTACTCATCCGGAAATAAATAACAATCCTGTAATGTTCCATACCGACTAGTTATTTTGTTATTAAAGTACTGTATCTATTACTAATTGACGTCTGTCTCTACTCAAGTATCTAGGAGAAAGCTCCAATTATTATATAATATCCAAAACGGTAGCACACCCTCTTATTTACTCGATCTTATTCCCCCAACAATCCAACGTACGACTATTTATCCCCTTCGAAATGGCAACGATATTATTGTTCCATTCTGTAGACTATCTTTAACTAGAGATTCTTTCGTCTCAGCTACAGTAAGGGAATGGAATAACCTTAATCTTTCATTGTGTAATCTTAGCACACTATCTAAATGTAAAAAAGCAATCCGCAGTTCAATCTCAATGCCAATTCCGAGACACTATTATTATGGTCCTAGAAAACTAAATATAATTCTAACACAGCTTCGCTGCAATGCATCCTTCTTGAATTACGATTTATGTAAAGTAAAAATTTTATCAAATGCTTCCTGTAACTGTGGCGCACCATGTGAAAATTCTCACCATTTCTTTTTTGATTGTGATAAATATACAGATAATAGGGAAATAATATTTAATAGTCTTAACTGGCTACCTTCTAACATTAATATTGATGTAAATTTACTGACAAAAGGAAGTGATCTCCTAACATATGAAGAAAATATAACCATTTTTAAACATGCTTTTAAATATATTAAAGACTCCAAAAGATTTACAATTGTCTAAATGATCTAAAGAACCAACACACATCTCCAAAAGTATTTATTCTCTTTTCTTTTTTCTTTATTTTTTTTTTTCGTATATTGTCTAAACTTATGTTTTTGTATATAGTCATTCTTTGTATATTTAACTCTATGCTATTATATACATATTATATCATTTCATTGCGCATGCTAATCCATATTGTAAATTATTGTATTTGGGAGAAGACTTCATAAGTTGGAAAAACTTGTGTCCGATCCCTATTTGTTATATTTAGCAAATAAAAATATGTTTAAACTAAACTAAAAAACTCAAGTATCTGTATCAGAGTATTTATAATGTTATTATTTTCTATTGGTAATTAATCATGGCTAATATTTTAAACTGAAGAAAAATGTGAAAAAATCTGTCATGGCTGTATGTTGTTGTATGGTGGCACGCTTAATTAACGATTTCACCACATGTTGACACAATGATATAGAAATAAGAAAACAATCTGTCCCGAATCCGTCTCTGGAAAGATTACTGTTGTTTACATTTATTTTAAAGATGTTGAACTCCCTTTCAAATCTTTGATGCTTACCAATGCTTACTTATTTCAACCTAATAATATTTATTACATACAAAGCGTTATTTAACCTTTTCTACTTAAGAAAAGAAATTGGTACTTAATAAGTCAATTTAGATTCTTTTATCCTTTCATATGTAATGTACACTTCATGCCTCCTACGTGCAATCCTATTACAGCAGAACAAAATGTAAATTACATTTCTATATTCCTTTGAGTAAAGTAAAACGAACGATGTATACGACTCGAATTAATTAATACACAATAAACCCCGAATTACTAATGGCAATCGTTCCTGTTCCATGTGTTAAGTACATTGTACGTTAAGATGATTACTTACTAATTATACAGGACTGTGTTGGCAGTCGTTCCTGTCTCGTGTTTTTAGAACATTGTACTATAAGATGACTTTGTTGACTATTATCAGTGTCAGAAACAATGAGATTGTTTTGTATTTCTTGCTACTTTGAAATGCTGGGAAATGTAGACTTTTATCCGTTTTAGTCCCTTGATATTGGGGCATAGAAATAGGGTATATTTTCCTCGCAGCAGGCACAACCTATCTGGAAGTGGCGAATGCTCATTGTACCTTGGGCCAAATCAAATACTCAATTCGCCCGTAAATAAGTACCTTATGTATTGAAAATACCACGTCTTGTACTTGAATTGTACTTGAGTGAGTGAGTAATTGTTGTTTAACGCCAATTCAGAAATTTTCAGCTATATCATGGCGAGAACAAGTTAATTTTCAATGAGATGATGATGAGGTCCGCTGTGTTCTAGACCAACACGCTGAGTTAAATTTGCATAGTGCTGGCTCACTGAAACAACAGTCGTCCGCAGGTAGACATATCACTCCACATTATTCTGATTCCGAGCCAACATTACGTCTTTGCTCTTTCACCTTAATGCTGCGTGCTTATCGGAGAAGCAACAAATACCAATTTTATAGTTTTTGGTTTGACCCGATCGGGGCTCGAACCCACGATCTACCGCACTCGAGGCGAGCACACTAACCATTACGCCACCGATGCGGTCCGAATTGTATTTGAGGCACCTCCTAGTACACATCTCCTTGTACACACCTCCTAGTACACATCTCCTTGTACACACCTCCTAGTACACATCTCCTTGTACGCAAATGGTAAATTGAAACACCTCCTAGTGTAGAAGGGATTGTAAGTAGTGGCCGTTGGTGGCGCATTGTAGGGCAATGTGTTCAATACCTGTTCACAATTTTCCCTCTTCCTAATGGCTATCCGAACTTCCGTTCATTATGGACTTTTGTCCGAGATTCTAAGCTTGTCCTAAAATAAACTGCGCACTTGACGCTAAAAAACAATCAATCAATTATTTTACTGTACTAATATAAAGTATATAAACTTTGTAAGGAAGTACGCTGTTCATAATTCATACGAAACCCAGATAATACTTGTTGTAGCCTATGTGTTATAAACATTTTTCTATCACAATTTTGTTAAGCACAATTACTACTACCTATAATACAGTATTGAATTGAGAAACTGTTGAAAAAGGGGGCAACAACCTAAATTGCAGACACTTTCATTAATTTAGCACTATTTGTCTTAAGTATCTAGAGTGGCAGTCCAGACAAAAATAGTTACACATACAAAATAATAGACAAGACAAGTGAAAATACATTTTGTATATCAAAAATACAAAACGTCCATGTACTATTATAAACCTAGACATCGATGGTTCAGTAATCCTTGGTTCAGCACCATTACTACATTATACAGGACTCGAGTCGATCTTTCAGCATGAAAACAAAGTTTTATAAACAGTGATGGTCAACAATTCCACCAATATCAACAAAACGAACAATCCCTTCTCAGTATGCACATTGATGTAATGTCAATATTTATGTCTGGTGCATTTAGAAGTGCATGTGTTAACTGCATTTTCTCACATAAATCATATTTCAGCAGATGGTAATATAGGATATATGGCAAATAGTAATTTTGTCGATTTGGATTTAGATAATAGATAAAAAAACAATTTTCCCATGATAAAATTACGTAAAATATTTCAACCTCATCAGTGCGACGTCAATGTATGTTTTTTTCACCATTTGCATAGGGTTCCATTATACAAACAATCACATTGAAATTGCTATTACCTCCCATTAGTTAAAATGTATGAGTAGTTGATGTCTTTTGATATTCTAGTACTTGTATATAGTTTTCATATTAAATAAGAATTCAATATGAATCTTATCAAAGTATTTTTTTTTTATTAAAAATGGTAATTTTCATATTCTTCAATAGTTATTGCATGAATATGTGTACATAATATGGTTTACATTAGAGAGCGGCTGACACTGGCATGTTATGCCTACTTGACTTTGATTCCTTTATATTACAACAGCGAAATTTTATCACTCTCTTATGATGGTTTGTAAGACATTCTTGAAATGCACCTTTGAAAATTTCAATAAAAGCTTCATTGTCCTGTATAGGAACGGTATGTTTCAGCCTCTGAAGTTTCTATCTTGATAAAATAAGCAATATCAGCATTTCTGATTACTACTATACTTTTCAATCGTTATTCGCAACTCTATATATACATATATATATACAACGTCTGAAAAACCAGTCAACGATCAATCTTACGAGGTGTTGGATCGTTACGGTATAACGATACTATACAAGTAAAACAATTATAAACGTCTAAAATGGTTTGTAAAACAACACCAAGTACACAAAACAAAGTGATAAAGAATTAAACACTTCGTAGAATGACAAAATTTTCGTCCCACCGAGGGACTTTATCAATGTCTAATTAAATAAAATCTCGAAACAATATGGCGACTTTTCAAATTTAAAAAAAAAGTCCATGTACTGCACAAAAGAACCAGCAGATGCATATATGAAACTACATGCATAAAAGAATGGAAATCCTACATATAAATTAATAAAAGTACAATAACAATAATATAAATATACAATAGGGCTACACATTTAAATAAATGTTAAATTAGAAATAAAAATAAATATAAAAATGAGACATTATTGGTAAATGTATCAAATAGCACTGTCAAAATATTGTTGAAAACGGTATGATACCCAAACTCATTCAAAAATTTCAAAATTTCAAAAATAACAAAAAAATTCAAAACTTTCATAAGTTTTCAAAAATTTCAAAATTTTAAGACATGTATTTAAATAATAATATTGCAAAATGATAAAACAATTATAGCCTACCTTGAACATTATATATGCAATAGTCAGAATATAGAAGCAAACATGTGATAATATTTATCAAAATATACAATTAACATTTTACATTAATTGTTACCCCTAAACATTATGTTATTATCGTGTTAAATTTGTTGCTATTTGATGTTTTGTTGTTGTTAATGTTAATGTAAGTAAACTATCTTAATTTATGACTTTTTATATTTTTAGCAATTGTCCTTCTAATAACATAATGCACACTTGAATCATTAGGCATTCAGTATAATAAAAAACATACTGCCCTTGGATGAAGGTGTTAGGGTGATTAACACATTCTTCCTGTCCGTGCGTCCACAATCCCCAAACGTCGTCCACAAATCGCCAGTAATGCAATGGTTGGTATTTTGTACGTTTAAACAATTCTGCTTCCCATTCTCCCATATACGTACAAGCATAACGCATGCCAAGTCTAGATCCAATAGCTGTACCTTCTGTTTGGCGGTACACTAGGATATAAGGCCTTAACATCAAGACAAAACATGATAGTTTCAGGTGGTAATGGTTGTTCTATACTTTGTAATTTATTTAAAAAATCCGTAGTATACTTAATATAAATCGGTAGCTGCTTTATGTTTTAGCTTAATTCGCTCTCTATAAATTCCACAATATTTTCCGTAGTTGTATGTTGTCCATTGATAATAACTCTTAACGGATGATTGTTTTGATGAATCTTGGGATTTCCTTGTACGCGGCCCGGTCGGGCGTCTTTTGGTAATAAGTATGCTTTCATTTTTTTACTTATTGAATTTCTTTTATACATTTCCTCGATCAACTTTTTTATTTTATTTTCTGTCTTTAAAATAACTCTGTCGTCTATTTGTTTATATGTTGTATTATCATTTAAATCCGATTCTATCTCGTCCTTATATTTATCGGCGTCCATTTATAGCTATCCCTGAACCTTTGTCGCTTGACCTTAATATAATTGTGTCATCATTGAGCAGGTCATTCATAGCCTTAGCCTCTTGTTTTGTCATGTTGTTTTTAAAATCACGTTTTAGGTTTTTCATAATGTCGTCCTTAACCTCTATAATGTACTGGTCTAACCACCTATTTCTTCCCTCGTCTGGCGTAAACTTTTTACCCGTATTTGTTCTCTTCTTTTGTCTTTTGGTTTTACCGGAGTTTTCTGAATTTCCAGACTTTCCTTTGTCAAATGACTCATTTTGTTGGTAAAAAAATTCGAGTAGTCTCATGCGACGTTTCCATAGTTTCAAATCTGCTATAAGTTTACCTATGTCTACATTCCTCTTTGTTGGTACGAATTGTCATCCTTTAGAAAGCAATCGGCATTGGGCGCTATTTAATTTCTTCTAAGCAGGTGACAACCTTACCATATATCTGTCCCACTGGATCTCAAAGTTAATTGTGATACTAGGTTAATACTAAATATTATATACGTCTGAAAATTAAACCAAACAGTGTTAGAATTAGATTTTTGAGCTGTCAAATTTTTGTTCTTCCCTCGACGGGATTTGAACTCACATCATTGATACACTGCAGCATCAATCGCTTAGCCTTATGTCCAGCGCCCTAGACCATTCGACCACATCCGCTCCAACTGGTTCCCGAAATGATACTGGATTTGCGGTTTGCATATATTCATAACATACAGTCAGAATATGAAGAAAAAAAAATATCTGGAGCAAGTGACAACCACACAATATAATCTCCGCAACTGCATGGATCCTAAATGGGATACTTAGTTGTATTTCATATTTTTTTTAAATTGTTTTAAAATTTTCTTCGTCTTTACTTTATAAATAATTTTAATAGCAACATTTTAATAAGGAAACGCACACACACACAACTGACCCCTTTTCATATACATTGCCTTTAAAGATAGTTTAACAATCGAAATGTGTAATTGCCTGTTTGGTTTAAATTATATCGTATTTCATGATAGTGCTACCAGTACTATTTTGTAGAAGCATGACCAATACCCTCAAAAAGGTTTGGATTTATTATGTTTAACGCCACTTTCAACAATATTACAGTTATATCGAGGTGGTCAAGAAAAGAAAAAAAAAACCAACTACAATATTTCAAGTGGATATTGAGTAGGCTCCCCTTAAACTCCTCATATACCATACAATGGAAGGACTTTCAATAAATAAGTAGCTTCATGAAGTCCTTTTTTTTGCCGAAAGGTGAACAACGTAAAAGCAACAACGCCACGATATAGCTGCAATACTGCTAACGTTGGTGTTACACACCAATCAATCAATTAATTAATTAATGAATCAATAAATGTTCAATTAACAAAGTGCTCTAACTTCTACATTAGATGCGTGTCCTTAAAACATTTTTAACACTCAGTTTCTTGGACTTCAACATTTTATTGTTGTCACATGGTGTGGGCTGGTTTGGAATTTCCCCATATTTCTGGTTGGTTCGTTTTGGAAAATCTCTGACACGGTTATATGATAGTCATTTCCCTTCAACCTTGACTGAAATTGGCATATCAGGTGACTTTTATGGTTTAGTGAGAAAATTTTCTTTGAAAATACGAATGTAGATAGAGTTACGGAGAAATATGAGTTTTTGGTAAGGTTGGGACTTCATTAATAAGCTGTCAATGTTCCCAAGAAGGGCGTTCGGCGTCGACATGTCTACGTACTAGTGATCATTTACGAGTAAAATATGCCTATAGTTTGTTTATTTCCTAACTTAAGTGTTCATTACAATTCAATACTTTAAGCGTAGTGTATTGCCTTTGAAATTAATGATATCCAATTAAATCAACGTCGAAATTGTTTTGACACCAACATATATTAAAGCACTTGCTTAACCGGACTTTAAATCAACATTATCGTTTAACCAGACAGAAATTTAGTTATTTATTGAGCAATGCTTTGATCAACCTAAGTATGGTATATCTCCCAACCCCTTCTGGAGGAAATATATGTTTTGTCCTAGCTCTCCACACAGGCAACGTATCTTTATCTGTTGATAGTAAAGAGACAAGTGCCTTTGCTTGTCCGCCATATATCTATCTTCCACAAATAAAAGTCTGTGCTTGCAACTTCACCTACCTATTAAATATCTTATTATCATATATTTGATTCAACCGTGATTATGGAAGGAATTGTTGCCAGTGACTATTTTAACGAGAATAGTTTTAAACATTTTGTCACTTCCATTTTTTGCTAATTACCGTATGAAAACGTGCATGTTATATATTAACTCATTACAATGTCTTGTTTAATGTACCTATGTTTATAATACAAGTTATATATTAACTCATTACAATGTCTTGTTTAATACACCTATGTTTATAATACAAGTTATATATTAACTCATTACAATGTCTTGTTTAATACACCTATGTTTATAATACAAGTTATATATTAACTCATTACAATGTCTTGTTTAATACACCTATGTTTATAATACAAGTTATATACTAACTCATTACAATGTCTTGTTTAATACACCTATGTTTATAATACAAGTTATATATTAACTCATTACAATGTCTTGTTTAATACACCTATGTTTATAATACAAGTTATATATTAACTCATTACAATATCTTGTTTAATACACCTATGTTTATAATACAAGTTATATATTAACTCATTACAATGTCTTGTTTAATGTACCTATGTTTATAATACAAGTTATATATTAACTCATTACAATGTCTTGTTTAATACACCTATGTTTATAATACAAGTTATATATTAACTCATTACAATGTCTTGTTTAATGTACCTATGTTTATAATACAAGTTATATATTAACTCATTACAATATCTTGTTTAATACACCTATGTTTATAATACAAGTTATATATTAACTCATTACAATGTCTTGTTTAATACACCTATGTTTATAATACAAGTTATATATTAACTCATTACAATGTCTTGTTTAATACACCTATGTTTATAATACAAGTTATATATTAACTCATTACAATGTCTTGTTTAATACACCTATGTTTATAATACAAGTTATATACTAACTCATTACAATGTCTTGTTTAATACACCTATGTTTATAATACAAGTTATATATTAACTCATTACAATGTCTTGTTTAATGTACCTATGTTTATAATACAAGTTATATATTAACTCATTACAATATCTTGTTTAATACACCTATCTTTATAATACAAGTTATATATTAACTCATTACAATGTCTTGTTTAATGTACCTATGTTTATAATACAAGTTATATATTAACTCATTACAATATCTTGTTTAATGTACCTATGTTTATAATACAAGTTATATATTAACTCATTACAATATCTTGTTTAATACACCTATGTTTATAATACAAGTTATATATTAACTCATTACAATGTCTTGTTTAATACACCTATGTTTATAATACAAGTTATATATTAACTCATTACAATGTCTTGTTTAATGTACCTATGTTTATAATACAAGTTATATATTAACTCATTACAATATCTTGTTTAATACACCTATGTTTATAATACAAGTTATATATTAACTCATTACAATATCTTGTTTAATACACCTATGTTTATAATACAAGTTATATATTAACTCATTACAATGTCTTGTTTAATACACCTATGTTTATAATACAAGTTATATATTAACTCATTACAATGTCTTGTTTAATGTACCTATGTTTATAATACAAGTTATATATTAACTCATTACAATATCTTGTTTAATACACCTATGTTTATAATACAAGTTATATATTAACTCATTACAATGTCTTGTTTAATGTACCTATGTTTATAATACAAGTTATATATTAACTCATTACAATGTCTTGTTTAATACACCTATCTTTATAATACAAGTTATATATTAACTCATTACAATGTCTTGTTTAATGTACCTATGTTTATAATACAAGTTATATATTAACTCATTACAATGTCTTGTTTAATACACCTATGTTTATAATACAAGTTATATATTAACTCATTACAATGTCTTGTTTAATACACCTATCTTTATAATACAAGTTATATATTAACTCATTACAATGTCTTGTTTAATACACCTATGTTTATAATTCAAGTTATATATTAACTCATTAAAATATATTGTTTAATGTACCTATCTTTATAATACAAGTTATATATTAACTCATTACAATATCTTGTTTAATACACCTATCTTTATAATACAAGTTATATATTAACTCATTACAATGTCTTGTTTAATGTACCTATGTTTATAATACAAGTTATATATTAACTCATTACAATATCTTGTTTAATACACCTATCTTTATAATACAAGTTATATATTAACTCATTACAATGTCTTGTTTAATGTACCTATGTTTATAATACAAGTTATATATTAACTCATTACAATGTCTTGTTTAATACACCTATCTTTATAATACAAGTTATATATTAACTCATTACAATGTCTTGTTTAATGTACCTATGTTTATAATACAAGTTATATATTAACTCATTACAATATCTTGTTTAATACACCTATGTTTATAATACAAGTTATATATTAACTCATTCCAATGTCTTGTTTAATACACCTATCTTTATAATACAAGTTATATATTAACTCATTACAATGTCTTGTTTAATACACCTATCTTTATAATACAAGTTATATATTAACTCATTACAATGTCTTGTTTAATACACCTATGTTTATAATACAAGTTATATATTAACTCATTACAATGTCTTGTTTAATACACCTATGTTTATAATACAAGTTATATATTAACTCATTAAAATATCTTGTTTAATACACCTATGTTTATAATACAAGTTATATATTAACTCATTACAATGTCTTGTTTAATACACCTATGTTTATAATACAAGTTATATATTAACTCATTACAATGTCTTGTTTAATACACCTATGTTTATAATACAAGTTATATATTAACTCATTACAATGTCTTGTTTAATGTACCTATCTTTATAATACAAGTTATATATTAACTCATTACAATGTCTTGTTTAATGTACCTATGTTTATAATACAAGTTATATATTAACTCATTACAATGTCTTGTTTAATGTACCTATGTTTATAATACAAGTTATATATTAACTCATTAAAATATCTTGTTTAATACACCTATGTTTATAATACAAGTTATATATTAACTCATTACAATGTCTTGTTTAATACACCTATGTTTATAATACAAGTTATATATTAACTCATTACAATATCTTGTTTAATACACCTATGTTTATAATACAAGTTATATATTAACTCATTACAATGTCTTGTTTAATGTACCTATCTTTATAATACAAGTTATATACTAACTCATTACAATGTCTTGTTTAATGTACCTATGTTTATAATACAAGTTATATATTAACTCATTACAATGTCTTGTTTAATACACCTATGTTTATAATACAAGTTTTATATTAACTCATTACAATGTCTTGTTTAATACACCTATGTTTATAATTCAAGTTATATATTAACTCATTAAAATATCTTGTTTAATACACCTATCTTTATAATACAAGTTATATATTAACTCATTACAATGTCTTGTTTAATGTACCTATGTTTATAATACAAGTTATATACTAACTCATTACAATGTCTTGTTTAATACACCTATGTTTATAATACAAGTTATATATTAACTCATTACAATGTCTTGTTTAATACACCTATGTTTATAATACAAGTTATATATTAACTCATTACAATGTCTTGTTTAATACACCTATGTTTATAATACAAGTTATATACTAACTCATTACAATGTCTTGTTTAATACACCTATGTTTATAATACAAGTTATATATTAACTCATTACAATGTCTTGTTTAATACACCTATGTTTATAATACAAGTTATATATTAACTCATTACAATATCTTGTTTAATACACCTATCTTTATAATACAAGTTATATATTAACTCATTAAAATATCTTGTTTAATGTACCTATCTTTATAATACAAGTTATATATTAACTCATTACAATGTCTTGTTTAATGTACCTATGTTTATAATACAAGTTATATATTAACTCATTACAATATCTTGTTTAATACACCTATCTTTATAATACAAGTTATATATTAACTCATTACAATGTCTTGTTTAATGTACCTATGTTTATAATACAAGTTATATATTAACTCATTACAATGTCTTGTTTAATACACCTATCTTTATAATACAAGTTATATATTAACTCATTACAATGTCTTGTTTAATGTACCTATGTTTATAATACAAGTTATATATTAACTCATTCCAATGTCTTGTTTAATACACCTATCTTTATAATACAAGTTATATATTAACTCATTACAATGTCTTGTTTAATACACCTATGTTTATAATACAAGTTATATATTAACTCATTACAATGTCTTGTTTAATACACCTATGTTTATAATACAAGTTATATATTAACTCATTAAAATATCTTGTTTAATACACCTATGTTTATAATACAAGTTATATATTAACTCATTACAATGTCTTGTTTAATACACCTATGTTTATAATACAAGTTATATATTAACTCATTACAATGTCTTGTTTAATACACCTATGTTTATAATACAAGTTATATATTAACTCATTACAATGTCTTGTTTAATGTACCTATCTTTATAATACAAGTTATATATTAACTCATTACAATGTCTTGTTTAATGTACCTATGTTTATAATACAAGTTATATATTAACTCATTACAATGTCTTGTTTAATGTACCTATGTTTATAATACAAGTTATATATTAACTCATTAAAATATCTTGTTTAATACACCTATGTTTATAATACAAGTTATATATTAACTCATTACAATGTCTTGTTTAATACACCTATGTTTATAATACAAGTTATATATTAACTCATTACAATATCTTGTTTAATACACCTATGTTTATAATACAAGTTATATATTAACTCATTACAATGTCTTGTTTAATGTACCTATCTTTATAATACAAGTTATATATTAACTCATTACAATGTCTTGTTTAATGTACCTATGTTTATAATACAAGTTATATATTAACTCATTACAATGTCTTGTTTAATAC
The DNA here is from genome assembly GCA_963383655.1 of Bathymodiolus septemdierum. Taxonomy (NCBI): domain Eukaryota; kingdom Metazoa; phylum Mollusca; class Bivalvia; order Mytilida; family Modiolidae; genus Bathymodiolus; species Bathymodiolus septemdierum. Next base: position 118,722,458 of record OY726518.1, on the reverse strand, counting down.
ACCTATGTTTATAATACAAGTTTTATATTAACTCATTACAATGTCTTGTTTAATACACCTATGTTTATAATTCAAGTTATATATTAACTCATTAAAATATCTTGTTTAATACACCTATCTTTATAATACAAGTTATATATTAACTCATTACAATGTCTTGTTTAATGTACCTATGTTTATAATACAAGTTATATACTAACTCATTACAATGTCTTGTTTAATACACCTATGTTTATAATACAAGTTATATATTAACTCATTACAATGTCTTGTTTAATACACCTATGTTTATAATACAAGTTATATATTAACTCATTACAATGTCTTGTTTAATACACCTATGTTTATAATACAAGTTATATACTAACTCATTACAATGTCTTGTTTAATACACCTATGTTTATAATACAAGTTATATATTAACTCATTACAATGTCTTGTTTAATACACCTATGTTTATAATACAAGTTATATATTAACTCATTACAATGTCTTGTTTAATACACCTATGTTTATAATACAAGTTATATACTAACTCATTACAATGTCTTGTTTAATACACCTATGTTTATAATACAAGTTATATACTAACTCATTACAATGTCTTGTTTAATACACCTATCTTTATAATACAAGTTATATATTAACTCATTACAATGTCTTGTTTAATGTACCTATGTTTATAATACAAGTTATATACTAACTCATTACAATGTCTTGTTTAATACACCTATGTTTATAATACAAGTTATATATTAACTCATTACAATGTCTTGTTTAATACACCTATGTTTATAATACAAGTTATATATTAACTCATTACAATGTCTTGTTTAATGTACCTATGTTTATAATACAAGTTATATATTAACTCATTACAATGTCTTGTTTAATACACCTATGTTTATAATACAAGTTATATATTAACTCATTACAATGTCTTGTTTAATACACCTATGTTTATAATACAAGTTATATATTAACTCATTACAATGTCTTGTTTAATGTACCTATGTTTATAATACAAGTTATATACTAACTCATTACAATGTCTTGTTTAATACACCTATGTTTATAATACAAGTTATATACTAACTCATTACAATGTCTTGTTTAATACACCTATGTTTATAATACAAGTTATATATTAACTCATTACAATGTCTTGTTTAATGTACCTATGTTTATAATACAAGTTATATACTAACTCATTACAATGTCTTGTTTAATACACCTATGTTTATAATACAAGTTATATATTAACTCATTACAATATCTTGTTTAATACACCTATGTTTATAATACAAGTTATATATTAACTCATTACAATGTCTTGTTTAATACACCTATGTTTATAATACAAGTTATATATTAACTCATTAAAATGTCTTGTTTAATACACCTATCTTTATAATACAAGTTATATATTAACTCATTACAATGTCTTGTTTAATGTACCTATGTTTATAATACAAGTTATATATTAACTCATTACAATGTCTTGTTTAATACACCTATGTTTATAATACAAGTTATATATTAACTCATTACAATGTCTTGTTTAATACACCTATGTTTATAATACAAGTTATATATTAACTCATTACAATGTCTTGTTTAATGTACCTCTGTTTATAATACAAGTTATATATTAACTCATTACAATATCTTGTTTAATGTACCTATGTTTATAATACAAGTTATATATTAACTCATTACACTGTCTTGTTTAATACACCTATGTTTATAATACAAGTTATATATTAACTCATTACAATGTCTTGTTTAATACACCTATGTTTATAATACAAGTTATATATTAACTCATTACAATGTCTTGTTTAATACACCTATGTTTATAATACAAGTTATATATTAACTCATTACAATGTCTTGTTTAATACACCTATGTTTATAATACAAGTTATATATTAACTCATTACAATGTCTTGTTTAATGTACCTCTGTTTATAATACAAGTTATATATTAACTCATTACAATATCTTGTTTAATGTACCTATGTTTATAATACAAGTTATATATTAACTCATTACAATGTCTTGTTTAATACACCTATGTTTATAATACAAGTTATATATTAACTCATTACAATGTCTTGTTTAATGTACCTCTGTTTATAATACAAGTTATATATTAACTCATTACAATGTCTTGTTTAATGTACCTATGTTTATAATACAAGTTATATATTAACTCATTACAATGTCTTGTTTAATACACCTATGTTTATAATACAAGTTATATATTAACTCATTACAATGTCTTGTTTAATACACTTATCTTTATAATACAAGTTATATATTAACTCATTACAATGTCTTGTTTAATACACCTATGTTTATAATTCAAGTTATATATTAACTCATTAAAATGTCTTGTTTAATACACCTATCTTTATAATACAAGTTATATATTAACTCATTACAATGTCTTGTTTAATGTACCTATGTTTATAATACAAGTTATATATTAACTCATTAAAATATCTTGTTTAATACACCTATCTTTATAATACAAGTTATATATTAACTCATTACAATGTCTTGTTTAATGTACCTATGTTTATAATACAAGTTATATATTAACTCATTACAATGTCTTGTTTAATACACCTATGTTTATAATACAAGTTATATATTAACTCATTACAATGTCTTGTTTAATACACCTATGTTTATAATACAAGTTATATATTAACTCATTAAAATATCTTGTTTAATACACCTATCTTTATAATACAAGTTATATATTAACTCATTACAATGTCTTGTTTAATGTACCTATGTTTATAATACAAGTTATATATTAACTCATTACAATATCTTGTTTAATGTACCTATGTTTATAATACAAGTTATATATTAACTCATTACAATGTCTTGTTTAATACACCTATGTTTATAATACAAGTTATATATTAACTCATTACAATGTCTTGTTTAATGTACCTATGTTTATAATACAAGTTATATATTAACTCATTACAATGTCTTGTTTAATACACCTATGTTTATAATACAAGTTATATATTAACTCATTACAATGTCTTGTTTAATACACCTATGTTTATAATACAAGTTATATATTAACTCATTACAATGTCTTGTTTAATACACCTATGTTTATAATACAAGTTATATATTAACTCATTACAATGTCTTGTTTAATACACCTATGTTTATAATACAAGTTATATACTAACTCATTACAATGTCTTGTTTAATACACCTATGTTTATAATACAAGTTATATATTAACTCATTACAATGTCTTGTTTAATACATTTATGTCTATAATACAAGTTATATACTAACTCATTACAATGTCTTGTTTAATACACTTATCTTTATAATACAAGTTATATATTAACTCATTACAATGTCTTGTTTAATACACCTATGTTTATAATACAAGTTATATACTAACTCATTACAATGTCTTGTTTAATACACTTATCTTTATAATACAAGTTATATATTAACTCATTACAATGTCTTGTTTAATGTACCTATGTTTATAATACAAGTTATATATTAACTCATTACAATGTCTTGTTTAATACACCTATGTTTATAATACAAGTTATATATTAACTCATTACAATGTCTTGTTTAATACACCTATGTTTATAATACAAGTTATATATTAACTCATTACAATGTCTTGTTTAATACACCTATGTTTATAATACAAGTTATATATTAACTCATTACAATGTCTTGTTTAATGTACCTATGTTTATAATACAAGTTATATATTAACTCATTACAATGTCTTGTTTAATACACCTATGTTTATAATACAAGTTATATATTAACTCATTACAATGTCTTGCTTAATACACCTATGTTTATAATACAAGTTATATATTAACTCATTACAATGTCTTGCTTAATACACCTATGTTTATAATACAAGTTATATATTAACTCATTACAATGTCTTGCTTAATACACCTATGTTTATAATATAAGTTATATATTAACTCATTCCAATGTCTTGTTTAATACACCTATGTTTATAATACAAGTTATATATTAACTCATTCCAATGTCTTGTTTAATACACCTATGTTTATAATACAAGTTATATATTAACTCATTACAATGTCTTGTTTAATACACCTATGTTTATAATACAAGTTATATATTAACTCATTACAATGTCTTGTTTAATACACCTATGTTTATAATATAAGTTATATATTAACTCATTACAAACCGAAGTGTTCATCGAAAATGCATACCTTTTGAATGAGATATTTCTAAAAATTCTGAGTTTACAATTTTCTCCATATCGAGGGTTTGATTCTACGTAACGCATATCGGGGTTAGTCTCTCACTCATGGTGAGGTAAATGCAAACATTACAAACATCCATGCTATAGCGAAATGTGAAACGGCTATATAAAAAGGCGTTGTTTCTTTACTATTAACATACATTTATGCAAGTTTCCTCCTGTATGAGGGCCCGGGTGGCTCAATGAGTTAGGTAGTTGGATTACCTAACAACTCATACAAGCCTATCACCAATACGGCGTGGGTTCGCGCCCGGCTTTGTAAATTAAAAAAAGGGTGCACTCGACTCGCCACCGCAAGTGAAAAAGTATACCAGTTGCTTGCCCATGGTTGGTGGTTCTCTACAGGTACTTGGCTTCTTCCACCACTAAAACTGGTCGTCATGATGTAGCTGAAATATTGCTAAAAGTGGCGTTAAGCACCAAAAATCAATCAAATCTTTCTGTATGAAATGTAACGTGCATAAAAAATATGGGAATACATTGTACATTATTTGTCCTAACAGAATTTACTCTGTCGTTTGGTAAAATATGTAAGGGAGTCTAACGTAAAACTGATACAAATTAAGGAAATATTTCTTGTATGAGTAAACGATATTTACAGGTTACAAGTAGTACTCCTAAACACAGAGGTTTCACATTTGTTGGCACATGATTCAAATTAAAGAAAGACACCATGACAACATTAAACAGCAGACATGCATTAAAATGCTTTTGGTGTTTGTCTAGATTACTGATTTATATGTTATGTAACCTTCTCGTCTGAAAGTAATCCTATTGGAATGAAAGTGATGTCATTACATAAATAATATGGTATCACAAGTAACGACTCCACATGGTGTTTTTATAGAGATTGCAACAATATTGATGCAGTGATCATCAAATTATTAACATTTTTTCGTAACATTTGAAATTTATATTTGACTGATGTATTTCAAGATTATTCTCACATAATTAGTTTTCAAATCGAACAGCAGTGGGAATATAATTTGTTTAATGGAACTGATTTAAGCAAATTACAGGCACACAAATTGATATAAAAAAAAAAATTTAATACATTTTTTTGCAGGGCGTGTAATTTGAGTAGTCGATATAAAATTATGCTTTTGCGTGTGTTATTTTGATCTTATGATTTAAGTAATATTTTCTTATGAATAACACCTTGCATAGAGTGAGGATTGTGGGTGTTTAATACCACTTTTAAAAATATTTCAGTTATTTCCTTCGGTGATGGAAACTGGACTACCCGAAGAAAACAACAGACGTTAAAGTCAGCGATAAACCATATCATATGAAAGTCCACTTTGCAAAAAATCCGTCCCCTTCCTACATATGTTATATTAACGTCTACTTTTTATGCCACTTGTTTGTAGGTGAGGCTCTAGATGTAATATTATAACTGTATTTTATGCCACTTGTGAGGCTCTAGATGTAATATTATAACTGTATTTTATGCCACTTGTGAGGCTCTAGATGTAATATTATAACTGTATTTTATGCCACTTGTTTGTAGGTGAGGCTCTAGATGTAATATTATAACTGTATTTTATGCCACTTGTTTGTAGGTGAGGCTTTACATGTAATATTATAACTGTATTTTATGCCACTTGTTTGTAGGTGAGGCTCTAGATGTATTATTATAACTGTATTTTATGCCACTTGTTTGTAGGTGAGGCTCTAGATGTAATATTATAACTGTATTTTATGCCACCTGTTTGTAGGTGAGGCTCTAGATGTTATATTACAACTGTATTTTATGCCACTTGTTTGTAGGTGAGGCTCTAGATTGTGAGAGGCCATGGAAATCATTTCATCGCAACTGTATTCTGTTTGAGAAAGGACAAATGTTAAACTGGTACCAAGCACAAAAGAAATGTGAGGAGAGCGGTGCCAGTCTTATCTCGGTCAATTCATATATAGAAAAGGTTGGTTGAAAAGTTTTAATGCTTAAATAGTTTGGAATAAAATAAAAGACGAAAAGTACCACACTGTCGGAACAATTCTAAAATCCAATAGAAAAATAGTCGAAAGTGGCAACATCGATATATGACCGCTCACTTACCTGTCTTGGTACAGGAACTTTAATGGGGTTGATTCAGTTTTATGGATTCAAAATAATACTGAAGAATAGGTGTCTAGAAATACATGTAAATTAGGCCTGTCTTAAATTTTCAAAATGTCATAGGTAAAAATGTAGAACATGCACTGATTACGAACGATTCGCACATTTCTTCATTTTAATGTCAAGATATACAGATGTACACGAACATGAGAGAAAATTCCACTTTAAAAATGTAAAAACATGAAAGTAAAGGGACAGTACTGAACACATTGGAACAAAAAGGTAAAGGGACAATACTGAACACATTGGAACAAGAAGGTAAAGGAACAATGCTGTGCACATTGGAACAAGAAGGTAAAGGGCAATGCTGGGCACATTGGAACAAAAAGGTAAAGGGACAATACTGAACACATTGGAACAAAAAGGTAAAGGGACAATACTGAACACATTGGAACAAGAAGGTAAAGGGGCAATGCTGTACACATTGGAACAAAAAGGTAAAGGAACAATGCTGTACACATTGGAACAAGAAGGTAAAGGGGCAATGCTGTACACATTGGAACAAAAAGGTAAAGGAACAATGCTGTACACATTGGAACAAGAAGGTATAGAGGGACAATGATGTACACATTGGAACAAAAAGGTAAGGAACAGTACTGAACACACTGGAATAAGAAGGTAAAGAGGGACAATGATGTACACATTGGAACAAAAAGGTAAGGAACAGTACTGAACACACTGGAACAAGAAGGTAAAGGAACAATGCTGTGCACATTGGAACAAAAAGGTAAAGGGACAATACTGAACACATTGGAACAAGAAGGTAAAGGGGCAATGCTGTACACATTGGAACAAAAAGGTAAAGGAACAATGCTGTGCACATTGGAACATGAAAGTAAAGGAACAATGCTGTTCACATTGAAACAAAAACGTAAAGGAACAATGCTGTGCACATTGGAACATGAAAGTAAAGGGACAATGCTGTACACATTGGAACAAAAAGGTAAAGGGACAGTACTGAACACATTGGAACAAGAGGGTAAAGGGGCAATGCTGTACACATTGGAACAAAAAGGTAAAGGAACAATGCTGTACACATTGGAACAAAAACGTAAAGGAACAATACTGTACACATTGAAACAAAAAAGTAAAGGGACAGTACTGAACACATTGGAACAAGAAGGTATAGAGGGACAATGATGTACACATTGGAACAAAAAGGTAAGGAACAGTACTGAACACACTGGAACAAGAAGGTAAAGAGGGACAATGATGTACACATTGGAGCAAAAAGGTAAGGAACAGTACTGAACACACTAGAACAAGAAGGTAAAGGAACAATGCTGTGCACATTGGAACAAAAAGGTAAAGGGACAATACTGAACACATTGGAACAAGAAGGTAAAGGGGCAATGCTGTACACATTGGAACAAAAAGGTAAAGGAACAATGCTGTACACATTGGAACATGAAAGTAAAGGAACAATGCTGTTCACATTGAAACAAAAACGTAAAGGAACAATGCTGTGCACATTGGAACATGAAAGTAAAGGGACAATGCTGTACACATTGGAACAAAAAGGTAAAGGAACAATGCTGTACACATTGGAACAAGAAGGTAAAGGGGCAATGCTGTACACATTGGAACAAAAAGGTAAAGGAACAATGCTGTACACATTGGAACAAGAAGGTATAGAGGGACAATGATGTACACATTGGAACAAAAAGGTAAGGAACAGTACTGAACACACTGGAATAAGAAGGTAAAGAGGGACAATGATGTACACATTGGAACAAAAAGGTAAGGAACAGTACTGAACACACTGGAACAAGAAGGTAAAGGAACAATGCTGTGCACATTGGAACAAAAAGGTAAAGGGACAATACTGAACACATTGGAACAAGAAGGTAAAGGGGCAATGCTGTACACATTGGAACAAAAAGGTAAAGGAACAATGCTGTGCACATTGGAACATGAAAGTAAAGGAACAATGCTGTTCACATTGAAACAAAAACGTAAAGGAACAATGCTGTGCACATTGGAACATGAAAGTAAAGGGACAATGCTGTACACATTGGAACAAAAAGGTAAAGGGACAGTACTGAACACATTGGAACAAGAGGGTAAAGGGGCAATGCTGTACACATTGGAACAAAAAGGTAAAGGAACAATGCTGTACACATTGGAACAAAAACGTAAAGGAACAATACTGTACACATTGAAACAAAAAAGTAAAGGGACAGTACTGAACACATTGGAACAAGAAGGTATAGAGGGACAATGATGTACACATTGGAACAAAAAGGTAAGGAACAGTACTGAACACACTGGAACAAGAAGGTAAAGAGGGACAATGATGTACACATTGGAGCAAAAAGGTAAGGAACAGTACTGAACACACTAGAACAAGAAGGTAAAGGAACAATGCTGTGCACATTGGAACAAAAAGGTAAAGGGACAATACTGAACACATTGGAACAAGAAGGTAAAGGGGCAATGCTGTACACATTGGAACAAAAAGGTAAAGGAACAATGCTGTACACATTGGAACATGAAAGTAAAGGAACAATGCTGTTCACATTGAAACAAAAACGTAAAGGAACAATGCTGTGCACATTGGAACATGAAAGTAAAGGGACAATGCTGTACACATTGGAACAAAAAGGTAAAGGGACAGTACTGAACACATTGGAACAAGAGGGTAAAGGGGCAATGCTGTACACATTGGAACAAAAAGGTAAAGGAACAATGCTGTACACATTGGAACAAAAACGTAAAGGAACAATACTGTACATATTGAAACAAAAACGTAAAGGAACAGTAATGAACACATTGGAACATGAAAGTAAAGGAACAATGCTGTACACATTGGCACAAAAAGGTAAAGGAACAATAATGTACACATTGAAACAAAAACGTAAAGGAACAGTAATGAACACATTGAAACAAAAACGTAAAGGAACAATGCTGTACACATTGGAACAAAAATGTAAAGGAACAATGCTGTACACATTGAAACAAAAACGTAAAGGAACAGTAATGAACACATTGGAACATGAAAGTAAAGGAACAATGCTGTACACATTGGCACAAAAAGATAAAGGAGCAATGCTGTGCACATTGAAACAAAAAGGTAAAGGAACAATGCTGTACACATTGGAACATGACAGTAAAGGAACAATGCTGTACATATTGGAATTAAAAGGTAAAGGAACAGTAATGAATACATAGGAACATGAAAGTAAAGAAACAATGCTGTACACATTGGAACAAAAAGGTAAAGGAACAATGCTGTGCACATTGAAACAAAAAAGTAAAGGAACAATGCTGTACAAAATGGAACATGGCAGTAAAGGAACAATGCTGTGCACATTGGAATTAAAAGGTAAAGGAACAGTAATGAACACATTGGAACATGAAAGTAAAGGAACAATGCTGTACACATTGCAACACAAAGGTAAAGGAACAATGCTGTGCACATTGAAACATGAAAATAAAGGAACAATTCTGTACACATTAGAATTAAAAGGTAAAGGAACAGTAATGAACACACTGGAACAAGAAGGTAAAGGGGCAATGCTGTACACATTGGAACAAAAAGGTAAAGGAACAATGCTGTATACATTGAAACAAAAAAGTAAAGGAACAATGCTGTACACATTGGAACATGTAAGTAAAGGAACAATGCTGTACACATTGAAACAAAAACGTAAAGGAACAATGCTGTACACATTGGAACATGTAAGTAAAGGAACAATGCTCTACACATTGGAATAAAAAGGTGAAGGAACAGTAATGAACACATAGGAACATGAAAGTAAAGAAACAATGCTGTACACATTGGAATAAAAACGTAAAGGAACAATGCTGTACACATTGGAATAGAAAGGTAAAGGAACAATGCTGTGCACATTTGAACATGCAAGTAAAGGAACAATGCTGTACACATTGAAACAAAGACGTAAAGGAACAATGCTGTGCACATTGGAACATGTAAGTAAAGGAACAATGCTGTACACATTGGAATAGAAAGGTAAAGGAACAATGCTGTGCACATTGGAACATGAAAGTAAAGAAACAATGCTGTACACATTGGATCAAAAAGGTAAAGGAACAATGCTGTGCACATTGAAACAAAAAAGTAAAGGAACAATGCTGTACACAATGGAACATGACAGTAAAGGAACAATGCTGTACACATTGGAATTAAAAGGTAAAGGAATAGTAATGAACACATTGGAACATGAAAGTAAAGAAACAATGCTGTACACATTGGAACAAAAAGGTAAAGGAACAATGCTGTACACATTGGAACATGAAAGTAAAGAAACAATGCTGTACGCATTGGAACAAAAAGGTAAAGGAACAATGCTGTACACATTGAAACAAAAAAGTAAAGGAACAATGCTGTACACATTGGAATTAAAAGGTAAAGGAATAGTAATGAACACATTGGAACATGAAAGTAAAGAAACAATGCTGTACACATTGGAACAAAAAGGTAAAGGAACAATGCTGTACACATTGGAACATGAAAGTAAAGAAACAATGCTGTACGCATTGGAACAAAAAGGTAAAGGAACAATGCTGTACACATTGAAACAAAAAAGTAAAGGAACAATGCTGTACACATTGGAACATGTAAGTAAAGGAACAATGCTCTACACATTGGAATAAAAAGGTAAAGGAACAGTAATGAATACATAGGAACATGAAAGTAAAGAAACAATGCTGTACACATTGAAAAAAACCGTAAAGGAACAATGCTGTACACATTGGAACATGTAAGTAAAGGAACAATGATGTACACATTGAAACAAAAACGTAAAGGAACAATGCTGTGCACATTGCAACATGTAAGTAAAGGAACAATGCTGTGCACATTTGAACATGCAAGTAAAGGAACAATGCTGTACACATTGAAACAAAAACGTATAGGAACAATGCTGTGCACATTGGAACATGTAAGTAAAGGAACAATGCTGTACATATTGGAATAAAAAGGTAAAGAAACAATGCTGTACACATTGGAACATGTAAGTAAAGGAACAATGCTGTACACATTGGAACAAAAAGGTAAAGGAACAATGCTGTGCACATTGAAACAAAAAAGTAAAGGAACAATGCTGTACACAATGGAACATGACAGTAAAGGAACAATGCTGTGCACATTGGAATTAAAAGGTAAAGGAACAGTAATGAACACATTGGAACATGAAAGTAAAGGAACAATGCTGTACACAATGGAACAAAAAGGTAAATGAACAATGCTGTACACATCGGAATAAAAAGGTAATGGAACAATGCTGTACACATTGGAACAAAAAAGGTAAAGGAACAATGCTGTACACATTGGAACAAAAAAGGTAAAGGAACAATGTTGTTCACATTGGAACAAAAAGGTAAAAGAACAAAGTTGTACACATCGGAAAAAAGGTAAAGGAACAGTACTGTTCACATTGAAACAAAAAGATAAAGGAACAGTACTGAGCACATTGGAACAAAAAGGTAAAGGGGCAATGCTGTGCACATTGGGACAAATAGGTAAAGGAACAATGCTGTACACATTGGGACAAAAAGGTAAAGGAACAATGCTGTACACATTGAATCTTAAAGGTAAAGGAACAATACTGTAGACATTGAAACATGAAAGCAAGGAACATTGATGATGTATATGTTCGAATAAAAAAGTAAAGGAACAGTGCAGTGCGCATAGCAAAACTTTACGTAAAACAGTAATATATGTAAATCCATTTGTGTGCATACAGTGTTTTCCAATTCCCGTGGTTCCCAACGTGATATAAAACATTAGAAAGATGTAAACCAATTAGTGTACATAAAGTGTCCCATCCCATCCGGGTTATCAACATGATTCGAATTAGTGATATACTTTTTCTAATTCGATTTAGTCATAAATTACTATGGCGAGGTATAAATATTAATGTTTGACACTGATACCATTCGATATATTATTGTCCCCAATATCAGAACTCATTGTTATTTATCTTTCATATAGAGAAAACTTGTAGTTGGTCTGTCCAGAAAGGGTAGAATAACTAGAAATAGTGAATTATATTGGTGGGTTGGACTACATCTGAATAGGACAGCGGCAAGATGGGTTTGGACAGATGGAGATTATCTTTCTAGAGCGGCAACGTAAGCACATAAACTAGTACATGTATGACAGTTGTCCATGTATGCAGGGAAGCAGCTTACCTCTCCTTCATACATTTAATATTATTTACTTCTCTTTCCTAATTTTCATATACAAGTATAACAGAAATAGTTGAGGTTGCTTGGAATCATACTGAAGACTATCGGTGATGAAAATGATAAAGTTACAAAAAACACTTCTTTAATTACAATAATCTACTAGGAAATATTGAAAAGTGTTATTAACTCTCTTCTGAAGGTCAGTTCAGTCTTTAAATATATATGCACTTAAGTCAATCATGCACTTAATTAAATGATTGATAGTATGAGTGATAAATGTTTTATTCTTCTTGGCAGTTTTCCCTTCTCAATAGTACAAACATTCCTCTAATAACCCCTGCCAATTTCCATATCAACATTTGAAGGAACAATGAGATTTGTACATCTTTAATTCATCAGAATATTGTTCTAAAAATTAAAACAATAAGACAAAAGATATAGGTAACAGTTATGCCAATAATACTTTGCTACATATTTCGTCTTTTTTCTCTCAAGTGTACTAATACTTGAAAACAATCTGTAATTATTGATGAATATATTTTGGTCTTTTCATTTCTGCACAAATCAATAAAATCGTAAATCCAGTTATTTTGGTTTTACCTAAAATAATGGACACGACACTGGTCAGCTGTAATATTCATCATGTCAAATTCAAAAGTGGTTAGGAGCAACAAAACAAGAGGGTTTTTATAGAACAGACAACATCGAATAAAAGTACATTGTCCTGATTGGGGGAGAACCTTTGTTTTATAGAACAGCCAACATCGAATAAAAGTACATTGTCCTGATTGGGGAGAACCTTTGTTTTATAGAACAGCCAACATCGAATAAAAGTACATTGTCCTGATTGGGGGAGAACCTTTGTTTTATAGAACAGCCAACATAGAATAAAAATACATTGGTCTGATTGGGGGAGAACCTTTGTTTTATAGAACAGCCAACATCGAATAAAGGTACATTGTCCTGATTTGGGGAGAACCTTTGTTTTATAGAACAGCCAACATAGAATACAAGTACATTGGTCTGATTGGAGGAGAACATTGGTTGTATAGAACAGCCAACATATAATAAAAGTACATTGTCCTGATTGGGGGAGAACCTTTGTTGTATAGAACAGCCAAAATAGAATAAAGGTATATTGGCCTGATTGGGGGAGAACCTTTGTTTTATAGAACAGCCAACATAGAATAAAAGTACATTGGCCTGATTGGGGAAAACCTTTGTTTTATAGAACAGCCAAAATCGAATAAAGGTACATTGTCCTGATTGGGGAGAACCTTTGTTTTATAGAACAGCCAACATCGAATAAAGGTACATTGTCCTGATTGGGGGAGAACCTTTGTTTCATAGAACAGCCAACATCGAATAAAAGTACATTGGCCTGATTGGGGGAGAACCTGTGTTGCATAGAACAGCCAACATAGAATAAAAGTACATTGGCCTGATTGGGGGAGAACCTTTGCTGTATAGAAAAACCAACATAGAATAAAAGTACATTGTCCTGATTGGGGGAGAACCTTTGTTTTATAGAACAGCCAACATAGAATAAAGGTACATTGGCCTGATTGGGGAGAACCTTTGTTTTATAGAACAGCCAACATAGAATAAAAGTACATTGGCCTGATTGGGGGAGAACCTTTGATTTATAGAACAGCCATAATAGAATAAAGGTAGATTGGCCTGATTGGGGGAGAACCTTTGTTTTATAGAACAGCCAACATCGAATAAAAGTACATTTGCCTGATTGGGGAGAACCTTTGTTTTATAGAACAGCCAACATAGAATAAAAGTACATTGTCCTGATTGGTGGAGAACCTTTGTTTTATAGAACAGCCAAAATAGAGAATAAAGGTACATTGGCCTGATTGGGGGAGAACCTTTGTTTTATAGAACAGCCAACATAGAATAAAAGTACATTGGCCTGATTGGGGGAGAACCTTTGTTTTATAGAACAGCCAAAATAGAATAAAGGTACATTGACCTGAATGGGGGAGAACCTTTGTTTTATAGAACAGCCAACATAGAATAAAAGTACATTGATCTGATCGAGGGAGAACCTTTGTTTTATAGAACAGTCAACATAGAATAAAAGTACATTTGCCTGATTGGGGGAGAACCTTTGTTTTATAGAACAGCCGACATAGAATAAAAGTACATTGGTCTGATTGGGGAGAACCTTGGTTTATAGAACAGCCAACATGGAATAAAAGTACATTGGTATCATTGGGGAGAACCTTTGTTTTATAGAACATACAACATAGAATAAAAGTACATTGTCCTGATTGGGGAGAACCTTTGTTTTATAGAACAGCCAACATCGAATAAAAGTACATTGGCCTGATTGGAGGAGAACCTTTGTTTTATAGAACAGCCAACATCGAATAAAAGTACATTGACCTGATTGGGGGAGAACCTTTGTTTTATAGATCAGCCAACATAGAATAAAAGTACATTGTCCTGATTGGGGGAGAAACTTTGTTTTATAGAACAGCGAACATCGAATAAAAATACATTGGTCTGATTGGGGGAGAACCTTTGTTGTATAGAACAGCCAACATCGAATAAAAGTACATTGTCCTGATTGGGGGAGAAATTTTGTTTTATAGAACAGCGAACATCGAAAAAAAATACATTGTCCTGATTGGGGGAGAACCTTTGTTTTATAGAACAGCCAGCATATAATAAAAGTACATTGGCCTGACTGGGGGAGAACCTTTGTTTTATAGAACAGCCAAAATAGAATAAAAGTACATAGACCTGATTGAGGGAGAACCTTTGTTTTATAGAACAGCCAACATTGAATAAAAGTACATTGGCCTGATTGGGGGAGAACCTTTGTTTAATAGAACAGCCAACATCAAATAAAAGTACATTGGCCTGATTGAGGGAGAACCTTTGTTGCATAGAACAGCCAACATCGAATAAAAGTACATTGGCCTGATTGGGGAGAACCTTTGTTTTATAGAACAGCCAACATAGAATAAAAGTATATTGACCTGATTGGGGGAGAACCTTTGTTGTATAGAACAGCCAACATAGAATAAAAGTACATTGTCCTGATTTGGGGAGAACCTTTGTTTTATAGAACAGCCAACATAGAATACAAGTACATTGGTCTGATTGGAGGAGAACATTGGTTGTATAGAACAGCCAACATATAATAAAAGTACATTGTCCTGATTGGGGGAGAACCTTTGTTGTATAGAACAGCCAAAATAGAATAAAGGTATATTGGCCTGATTGGGGGAGAACCTTTGTTTTATAGAACAGCCAACATAGAATAAAAGTACATTGGCCTGATTGGGGAGAACCTTTGTTTTATAGAACAGCCAAAATCGAATAAAGGTACATTGTCCTGATTGGGGAGAACCTTTGTTTTATAGAACAGCCAACATCGAATAAAGGTACATTGTCCTGATTGGGGGAGAACCTTTGTTTCATAGAACAGCCAACATCGAATAAAAGTACATTGGCCTGATTGGGGGAGAACCTGTGTTGCATAGAACAGCCAACATAGAATAAAAGTACATTGGCCTGATTGGGGGAGAACCTTTGCTGTATAGAAAAACCAACATAGAATAAAAGTACATTGTCCTGATTGGGGGAGAACCTTTGTTTTATAGAACAGCCAACATAGAATAAAAATACATTGGTTTGATTTGGGGAGAACCTTTGTTGTATAGAACAGCCAACATAGACAAAAAGTACATTCTCCTGATTGGGGAGAACCTTTGTTTTATAGAACAGCTAACATAGAATAAAATTACATTGGTCTGATTGAAGGAGAACATTGGTTGTATAGAACAGCCAACATAAAATAAATGTACATTGTCCTGATTGGGGGAGAACGTTTGTTTTATAGAACAGCCAAAATAGAATAAAGGTACATTGGCCTGATTGGGGAGAACCTTTGTTTTATAGAACAGCCAACATAGAATAAAAGTACATTGGCCTGATTGGGGGAGAACCTTTGATTTATAGAACAGCCATAATAGAATAAAGGTACATTGGCCTGATTGGGGAGATCCTTTGTTTTATAGAACAGCCAACATCGAATAAAAGTACATTTGCCTGATTGGGGAGAACCTTTGTTTTATAGAACAGCCAACATAAAATAAAAGTACATTGTCCTGATTGGTGGAGAACCTTTGTTTTATAGAACAGCCAAAATAGAGAATAAAGGTACATTGGCCTGATTGGGGGAGAACCTTTGTTTTATAGAACAGCCAAAATAGAATAAAGGTACATTGACCTGAATGGGGGAGAACCTTTGTTTTATAGAACAGCCAACATAGAATAAAAGTACATTGATCTGATCGAGGGAGAACCTTTGTTTTATAGAACAGTCAACATAGAATAAAAGTACATTGGCCTGATTGGGGGAGAACCTTTGTTTTATAGAACAGCCAACATAGAATAAAAGTACATTGGTCTGATTGGGGAGAACCTTGGTTTATAGAACAGCCAACATGGAATAAAAGTACATTGGTATCATTGGGGAGAACCTTTGTTTTATAGAACATACAACATAGAATAAAAGTACATTGTCCTGATTGGGGAGAACCTTTGTTTTATAGAACAGCCAACATCGAATAAAAGTACATTGGCCTGATTGGAGGAGAACCTTTGTTTTATAGAACAGCCAACATCGAATAAAAGTACATTGACCTGATTGGGGGAGAACCTTTGTTTTATAGATCAGCCAACATAGAATAAAAGTACATTGTCCTGATTGGGGGAGAAACTTTGTTTTATAGAACAGCGAACATCGAATAAAAATACATTGGTCTGATTGGGGGAGAACCTTTGTTGTATAGAACAGCCAACATCGAATAAAAGTACATTGTCCTGATTGGGGGAGAAATTTTGTTTTATAGAACAGCGAACATCGAAAAAAAATACATTGTCCTGATTGGGGGAGAACCTTTGTTTTATAGAACAGTCAGCATATAATAAAAGTACATTGGCCTGACTGGGGGAGAACCTTTGTTTTATAGAACAGCCAAAATAGAATAAAAGTACATAGACCTGATTGAGGGAGAACCTTTGTTTTATAGAACAGCCAACATTGAATAAAAGTACATTGGCCTGATTGGGGGAGAACCTTTGTTTAATAGAACAGCCAACATCAAATAAAAGTACATTGGCCTGATTGAGGGAGAACCTTTGTTGCATAGAACAGCCAACATCGAATAAAAGTACATTGGCCTGATTGGGGGAGAACCTTTGTTTTATAGAACAGCCAACATAGAATAAAAGTATATTGACCTGATTGGGGGAGAACCTTTGTTTTATAGAACAGCCAACATCGAATAAAAGTACATTGGCCTGATTGAGGGAGAACCTTTGTTTTATAGAACAGCCAAAATAGAATAAAGGTACATTTGCCTGATTGGGGGAGAACCTTTGTTTTATAGAACACCCAAAATAGAATTAAAGTGCATTGGCCTGATTGGGAGAGAACCTTTGTTTTATAGAACAGCCAAAATAGAATAAAAGTACATTGGCCTGATTGGGGAGAACCTTTGTTTTATAGAACAGCCAACATCGAATAAAGGTACATTGTCCTGATTGGGGGAGAACCTTTGTTTCATAGAACAGCCAACATCGAATAAAAGTACATTGGCCTGATTGGGGGAGAACCTGTGTTGCATAGAACAGCCAACATAGAATAAAGGTACATTGGCCTGATTGGGGGAGAACCTTTGTTGTATAGAACAGCCAAAATAGAATAAAAGTACATTGGCTTGAGTGGGGGAAAAGTTTTGTTGTATAGAACAGCCAAAATAGAATAAAAGTACATTGATCTGATTGGGGGAGAACCTTTGTTTTATAGAACAGCTAACATAGAATAAAAGTGCATTGTCCTGATTGGGGGAGAACCTGTGTTGTATAGAACAGCCAAAATAGAATAAAAGTGCATTAGCCTGATTGGGGGAGAACCTTTGTTGCATAGAACAGCCAAAATAGAATAAAAGTACATTGACCTGATTGGGGGAGAACCTTTGTTGCATAGAACAGCCAAAATAGAATAAAAGTGCATTGACCTGATTGGGGGAGAACCTTAGTTGTATAGAACAGCCAAAATAGAATAAAAGTACATTGGCCTGATTGGAGGAGAACCTTTGTTGCATAGAACAGCAAAAATAGAATAAAAGTACATTGGCCTGATTGGGGGAGAACCTTTGTTGTATAGAACAGCCAAAATGGAATAAAATTACATTGTCCTGATTGGAGGAGAACCTTTGTTGGATAGAACAGCCAAAATAGAATACAAGTGCATTGGCCTGATTGGAGGAGAACCTTTGTTGTATAGAACAGCCAAAATCGAACAAAAGTACATTGGCCTGATTGGGGGAGAACCTTTGTTGCATAGAACAGCCAAAGTCGAACAAAAGTACATTGGCTTGATTGGGAGAGAACCTTTGTTGTATAGAACGGCCAAAATCGAATAAAAGTGCATTAGCCTGATTGGGGGAGAACCTTTGTTGTATAGAACAGTCAAAATCGAATAAAAGTGCATTGGTCTGATTGGGGTGAGAACCTTTGTTGCATAGAACAGCCAAAATCGAATAAAAGTACATTGGCCTGATTGGATAGAACCTTTGTTGTATAGAACAGCCAAAATGGAATACAAGTACATTGGTCTGATTGGGGAGAAGCTTTGTTGTATAGAACAGCCAAAATCGAATAAAAGTACATTGGCCTGATTGGGTAGAACCTTTGTTGTATAGAACAGCCAACATCGAATAAAAGTGCATTGGCCTGATTGGGGGAGAATCTGTGTAGTATAGAACAGCCAACACAGAATAAAGGTACATTGGCCTGATTGGGGGAGAACCTTTGGTGTATAGAACAGCCAAAATAGAATAAAAGTACATTGGCTTGAGTGGGGGAGAACCTTTGTTTTAAAGAACAGCCAAAATAGAATAAAAGTACATTGATCTGATTGGGGGAGAACCTTTGTTTTATAGAACAGCCAACATAGAATAAAAGTGCATTGTCCTGATTGGGGGAGAACCTTTGTTGTATAGAACAGCCAAAATAGAATAAAAGTACATTGGCCTGATTGGAGGAGAACCTTTGTTGCATAGAACAGCATAAATAGAATAAAAGTACATTGGCCTGATTGGGGGAGAACCTTTGTTGTATAGAACAGCCAAAATAGAATAAAAGTACATTGGCCTGATTGAGGGAGAACCTTTGTTGCATAGAACAGCCAAAATAGAATACAAGTGCATTGGCCTGATTGGGGGAGAACCTTTGTTGTATAAAACAGCCAAAGTCGAACAAAAGTACATTGGCTTGATTGGGAGAGAACCTTTGTTGCATAGAACAGCCAAAATAGAATAAAAATACATTGGTCTGATTGGGGGAGAACCTTTGTTGTATAGAACGGCCAAAATCGAATAAAAGTGCATTAGCCTGATTGGGGGAGAACCTTTGTTGCATAGAACAGTCAAAATCGAATAAAAGTGCATTGGCCTGATTGAGGTGAGAACCTTTGTTGCATAGAACAGCCAAAATCGAATAAAAGTACATTGGCCTGATTGGGTAGAACCTTTGTTGTATAGAACAGCCAAAATGGAATACAAGTACATTGGCCTGATTGGGGAGAAGCTTTGTTGTATAGAACAGCCAAAATCGAATAAAAGTACATTGGCCTGATTGGGTAGAACCTTTGTTGTATAGAACAGCCAAAATGGAATACAAGTACATTGGCCTGATTGGGGAGAACCTTTGTGTAATGTGTACATTATTTAGAAACTGGTAATTTCAATAATAAAGATATCTGTTGTGAACTATGGAAGTACCGAAACACCTACCACTGTGCGGATGATCCATGCGAGGAAAAATAGACCACAAGCAGAAATGTCGACACACATAGGTTGAGTCTATCCCACCAGAGTGATTTATTCTTCAAGATAATCTTTGTTTTTCTTTCTTCATAAATTCAATCTGTAAGACTTAAGATATTGTCTAATAGACTACTTTCTCTCGTAGTTCCCTTGTATTACACGTATCTAAAATATACATTTTAATAATCACGAATTTGTCAGCTTGTCGAAAAACATTTTTTCTAGGCCATGGAAAACAGGTGAACCAGACAATAGAAGTGGACAAGAAAACTGTGCCGACTTCCACTTTACTGGTAAATTATCTGACAAAGACTGCAGTGAAGCTAAACCTTATATATGCGAGAGAATTAAAAGTACGTTAATAA
This sequence comes from Bathymodiolus septemdierum, assembly GCA_963383655.1. Classification (NCBI taxonomy): domain Eukaryota; kingdom Metazoa; phylum Mollusca; class Bivalvia; order Mytilida; family Modiolidae; genus Bathymodiolus; species Bathymodiolus septemdierum. The sequence goes on along the minus strand of OY726518.1, from coordinate 118,701,641 downwards.
TATATCTTTAAAGTAAATACTATCTTAATAACAAACATAATACACACTGAAACACTGTCATGTTTTGTATTACATACATTAAATCTGTCGTGACATCCGAATGGAAACAAAATTAAATTTTGATGATAATAATTGATATGCTTATTTGAATTGTGAAAAGAAAAATAAGACAGTTATTGATTGTTGATTAGTTAGCGTCACATGGCAAATCTTCCATGCTATTCCAGGCGAAAACAAGTTCAACAAAATTTAAATAAAATATACAGAAGCTAGGAAGTATAGGAACAACCGGGAAGACGTCCTTCCACTATCACACGAACAGTATTAAGAATGACGAGCAAAATATATCCTTTTATAGCAACTACAATACACACACTCTCTTACGAAGTCTACAATATTGGTATTTGTCGTACAAGAAGCGTGGCTAATTGGGATAATTACAAATAACAAAGTTAAACATCAAATATCATCGGACAAGCAGAAATAAATATAAATAATAAAAAAAAACCTGCACCGATTCGTCAATTCAAAATGCCCCGTGAATGTGAGAGAAATGAGAACAACATACACATGGTAGTACCAAAACGTATGATTTGTATATATTCCAAGCCTTTTTAAATATAAGCTAGTATCAATGGAAAGTCAATATGTATGCTTAGTCCAGACTAATGTTACATGTTATTAGCATATTACGGTTGGGAATACATAGCAATAATGGTTTCTGGGCTTGAATAATCATCAACTTATTTTGTTACCAGTTACACCAGCACCAACAGGAACAACAATACCATCGACCAAGACTACTTTAATGAAAACATCAACAACGGCGGCGACGAGGACGACAACCATAATAACGAAACCGCCAACAAAACAACCAAGTGTAGCTTCAACTACAACGAAAACACACACCATGTCAAATAGTAGAACGACACATCATAACCAGACAGAGAGTCAAATGCACAATACATATACAACAAAGACGTCCGTATCATCAGATAGAGGAAACCATATAGACAAAGATCTGAAGACAACATCATCATCATCATCAATGGACAAACTGACATCGAGGAATGGTAATGAGGGATGCCAACAGATGACGGTATATGGAATAACATGGCCATATACCAGAACTTCAACTACTGTAGAACAGCCATGCATCGATACTTCAGGTAGGACATTTTATAGAGAAGGGATTTTGAATGCCACTGATCTTGGCACATATCAGGACCTTTTGAATAAAATACACATTAAGGTAGTCATCTCAAAATATTAAAAAGTAAATTCATGATTAATTTTGTGGTAGATGTTTCATTCTTCAGTTTTAAATGAAAAACGCTTTTACAAATCAGTACGGATCAAAGCGAAAAATAATAAACGAGAGGTCCGATATAGATATTGTAAGGTAAATTTGATCAAACATGATTTTATTGCCAGTATTTCAGTAGGAAGAAGTACATTTCTTCCCGTCCTATACTGAATTGCAGAAGTTTTTTTTTGTATAATATAAGTAATTGCAATCTTTTAAGGCTATGCAAGATGGACGTGTGCGCCATTGAGTGGATGGGTTGAACAACCAGACATGTCACAGTGTGCTTCACCTAACATACAGAGAGTCAATAGAATGGTAAGAGTATTTGTTAGATTATGCACACATTTGATAGCCAGAAGTCAGAAGAGATTGTCGAGTGCAAAGTCATGACCCGGATGCAAAACAGTAGAAACACAAATGAACAAATAAGCTTTATCTATTGGCCAAATATTTTGAAATTTGTACCCAAGTTTTTTTTCCAACATATACAGGCCAAATGTGAATTTTGTTAATATTCCTGATATGATTTTAGAGTTATACACTTGTTTAATTGAGACGGACACAGACTTCCATTTTTTACCTGTAATGTCTAGTTAAAAAATACTATATCATGAACATAGATTGGTTCAATGGTGGTGAATATTTACCGGTTTATGCTTAGTGTAAAATCAAGAGTACTTACTCTACATGTAGTTTTTCCAACTACATGTACAGGTATCTGTACTATTATATTTCCTTCGTGATGTTTGTATATGTGGATTGCTATGTGCATGTAGTGTATTGTTCCTAACATGTTTTTTTCAGTCTTATTATCGCCTACATTGTTGTTTGTCCTTTGATCCTTTTTCGTTTGTGTTGTCTGTCCGTCTTCGATTTACGGACTTCGGTTACCCTTTTGGTATCATCAAACTCTTCTAATCAGAGAAAAGCATCAATACCTGTTGGATTGTCTATACTTTATTATTATTATTTTTATTTATAGCTAATTTCCATAGAGACTAGTAAGGATAACCCTACAGTAGAAGATATGATTTCTATTGCTGCTAATTTGACTGAGAGCGTTGTGTCATCAAGTGATATGTCCGCAGCAGACATTTCTACTTCAACATCAATACTCCATCAAGTCATCAGAGGAAACCCAGAAACTGTTTGGGAAACAGAAACTTTAATCAAGGTTTGAACCATTTAAATGCATCACCTTTGTCATCTTTTACACTTTTCGCATATCAAATTGCCTTCTTGATCAGACCTCTATAAATCACAACGTCATGCTTATCTCCATGATGATTGGACCAAACCTTTCCTTGACATAATTCCTTATTTCTGTACGACAACGTTTCCTTTCATGAAAATATTCCATCAAGTTTTCTACATGTAAGACGTATCAATATTATTGAACGTATATTTTTGTAACATTAGCGAGACAATCGGTTATATTGATGGAATGTTCGTTATGGTTCATTTTTTATAGCTATCCTGGAGTCCATTACGAGTTTTGCGTAGCAACGATGTTCTGTTCGCTAATCATATTAGTGTTGTGTAAATATATTTTAGTATGTTATATGTTAAGAGTTCTTTCTAACTACATTTCCAGTGTGTTTACTTGGATTGTATTACTGTTTATTGTGGTTTCCACGTACAAAGGATGTCAGTATCTAAAGTACAGGAAAAGTGTCATTAATGGAACATAAGAAACTACTCCATTTGAAGTAAAAGGTCTTATTCCTGGTATTTGTGTTGACCGTCCTTTTCTTTTTTCTTTTACCTTTATGTTTTTCTTTTTGGTGTCAGTATCGTACATTTACTCCCAAATTTTACCGATCTATGAATGCCTTGAATTCGTTTCGACTGACGGATATTATGATAATTATATCATGTTAGTTCAACATGCAGTTCCATTGCATATATTTCACTTGGAATTTATCAACGTCACCGAAAATAATATTCTTGAAAATAATATTCTTGTAAATGTTTGAAAAACAGCCATACCTATCAAATTTATTGGAGTTCCAACCAACCAGACTTAAAATGTTAGCCCGCACGAATACGCTGTCTATAATCTCTGTTCTACACAGAATGAAACTTCACACAACGTCGGTTTGTGAAATGTGTTGCAGTGGTTCCGACGAAGATTTATTCCATTTCATGTTAGACTGCCCGGAATACACGCCAATACGTAACGATTACCTCAATTTAATTACCGAACGATTTCCTGGTCTTGCTTTCTTAGAGTTGTCGCCCTTTCACAACATGCATTTTTTAATAGGAGATGTTAGTTTTAGCTTAGATACAAATACTGGTCTATTGTTTGACAAAATAGGCAAAATCATGTTACAACAAATGTTTTTACGCAGGAAGTCCTTTTTAGAAAACAACACAACTATCTGTGATAATTCTATCCCTGTATCAAGGTTTTAAGCTTTTCTATATGTGTTTTAGAATGTATAATGTATTGTCTTTTTATGCACTGAATATGTTTTATTAAGCTATGTGTTAAAATGAAAATTTTAAAGATGCTTCGTTGAAACATATTTTATGAACTTTATCATATATCATTTATATTGCATGTCATATGTATTTTTTTACTTAAAATGTTTGTATATAGTACATATTTGTTTGTATGATAAATGTTAGACGCACCTGCAGGTACCCCCGTTGTAAAAGGGTAGTTCTGAATATATATATATATATATATATATATCCGCTATGCAATACACTTTTCTTTTAGGAGGTGGTGAAAGCTGGGACATATATCTTCAGAAAAACAGAAGCAAGTGCCAGTATGAAGACAGAGAACAAAGAGCGTGCTGCATCAGAATTACTACATGTTGTGGAACACACCACACAGTCATTAGTAGATGGCATTAAAACACCAGCCACTATTACTACAAAAACAGAAAAACTATGTAGGTTTTTAGTTGAATATTGTCTCTAATATAATACCTTTCATATTTTTTCCATATATAAGAAGTGTACGTCGTCTTTCAAGAAGTTGGCGTAGACCAGCAAGTGTTTAATATGAATAACAGATACTGTCAAGACAATTCAATGATAGTAATAAGTGGAAAACAAAATATAAATATCCAGCTAACTAGAATTAAACATTTTAATCTCATTAATCTCATGATTTTCTTTGAAAAAGGAAGATGACTGCCAATATTATACATATAATTAAGATTGCCATTGTGCAATTCATATTGAGATTACAGATATCAAACAGTAAAAAGAAGTAAGAAAGTACCTTTGATATATCGGCTATGTCCGTTTCATACTTATGTTACCGTACGAGTGATACTCATTGTTTAAGACCCGTTCTGACTGTGAAATGTACAAGAACAATACATGCGTTGTTCCTTTACTCTTATATGTGTTCAAGTGTAAAGTTGGATAGTTCATCACATTTATGTATATTTCTATCCTACATTACTAATTAAAAGAATAAATTTGGAGTAGTATCAGTTCGGTAATTTTATTATTACCCTTATCCCTTATAGAAGTTGGGAAAGAGTAAACAATCAAATAGTTGCTCCTGAAAATGTCTGTTAATCTCGTGAATACTTGATATAGTCTGCTTTCATATAGAACAAGAAAGGAAGAGAATTAGGTGATTAAATTATGATAAAATGTATCAATTTTGAAAGTGAGTTATTATGTATATATGTGATGGGAATATCAACTTTGCCTCTTTTTCTTCGATTTTTCTATTAGTTTTAATAACTGTTCCTTCAGCGTGGTATTTTTTGTTTTGTTGTGCATTTAATTTTGTATTAATAATAGTGTGTGATCTACTATAATTGCAGATCTGTCAGTGAAAGTTTTTAATATTACTGCATTTCCACAAGATCTGGAATATAACACAGCAGAAGATGGAACCAGGTTTATTATTCCTAATGCTGCATTGCTAAAGCACACGAAAGGTAAGACACAATACCCATGTCAATATGATTATACTTACAAAGAAGCTCGGATGCTACAAACTATACAATTACAGGGATGACGATTAGAAACTGATCTTCGAGTCATTATCAGTACATCATTAATTCAGGAAGAACAAGATGACTGGTAACTAATTTTGGAATAATATCACCAATTGTCAATGTTCAAGGGGAGATAATCATTAAGCTTATTTAAATTACGGATGCCCGTGAATTTGAACGTGATCAAGGAAAACAAACAATATCTAAAAAATTACCCAAGTATTTTAGAAATAATGCTTCACCATTTTTGTATTTATTTTTAGATGGATTTATTAAGGCAGTATTTATGACTCATTATAACCTTGGCGATATGCTGTCAGTACATGAACATAATGATGATATCACCGTCGGTAGTAACATCATAACAGCCTCTTTAGGAACAGACAAATTGGTTTACTTGTCAAGTCCTGTTATCTTTACTATTCAGTTATCAGAGGTAAATAATTAAATATAATAGTTGTGTTATGATTCTGAAGTTATTTGGACAGGAAATGTTATGCAATTTCAGAAACATTTAATTTCACTAAATCAAATTTTACATATCCTTAATGCATGTGATCTTTTTTATGTTCAGTGGGTTAAGATGAGAGATGATTGTTCGTTATAAAATTAATAAAATTTATTGTTTGGTGATTCAGTACTTTTATCCTTACTTCAGGCATATGGAAAAGGTGCTGAGCCATTGTGTTCTTTCTGGAACTTCTCTAAAGGGTAGGTGCTCAGAATTGTTAAGCAACCACATGTTGATGTAAATCTAAGCAAATTAAACAAAGATCTTACATGTATACATTTGCAAGACCACTTTCATGGTAATCGTCTGAGTTATATATAAGAATTAAATAATCATAAACATCAATTCAAGTACTCATGTATTAAACATATTTGGAAACATCAATTATTTTATTGATCGTGTCTTTTCTATTTATGATTTATTTATTATTGTAGTTATTGTAACAAGTTGGAAGCATTTCTGTAAACATAACAAATCATATTGATATACACCATTAATGTTAATGTTGTCTCTTTCTATGCAGAGAGTATGGTAAATGGTCACAAGAAGGGTGTAACTTTATTGGAGGGAATTCAACCCATGTGACCTGCGAATGTAACCATCTTACAAATTTTGCAATTCTAATGGACGTCTCCGGAGTAGAGGTATATATTTAATTTAACACATTGAAACGTAATTATATATCTATAAGAGGAAAATAATATAAATTGTATATAATCTCTGTAAGATTGATATTAACAACAACATTACGTTTTTATCACAATATATTATATTCAACCATCAAATAAAATTGTAGGAATTAATACATTTGTGTGAGAAATGATTGATGATACCAAATGGTGTAATCAGAAGGAGTAAATCAAAGAAACACATAACAATGCAATGGCTAAGCGAAATGGACAAAATGAAACATAATGATCCACAAAACACTGCACAGATATCTAAATATTTAGAAACGTGACCAACCCCAATAAAACCAGGGTAGGGCAAGCAGTTCCTGTGCCACTAATGACACCCGTCATGTTTCTGTTAAATGACATCAACATTATCTGATATGGAAATCCTGTTGGACATTTATGACAATATATTATGTAAGTGTTTGATGGTTCCGGTTATTGTTGATGGCAGCTGTTGTTACTGCAAATTAATATATATTGTTATGGCTCTTTTATATTAGATTAACATTTAATATTTAAATGATCATGAATATTGCTCCTGATTTTGATAGGAGGAATATTTGTAGCGGGATTGGGAGTATGGGTGTTGTGTTCTACATTCAACAATATTTCAGTTATACAGTGGAAGTCGGTTTTATTGGTGGTATTAGCATACACCCACAGCACTTATGTCTCTGTATTGGTAAACGTGTATAAAATGACATATCTGAAAAATAAATGATTCCAAGCAATAATTAAAGTCTCATTGGTGCTACAGGAAGAATAAAGTAATAAAATATATAAATGACAAGACAATGCGCATATATATTGAACTGAAGACAGCTACTGTTATCCTGTTTCTTTCTTAGGAATGCTAGTAATGTCATAATGACAAATTCCTGACTCAGCCCCTTTTAACGTATAACATCGACCATCGTTAGTTAACCGATGATGGGATAAATGAGTTGCTGTCATTGCTTGGAAACACATTGTTTTCATTTTGGTTGTTATTTGATACCAATATGTATTGTGTTGTTCTTTCAAATTATTTGTAAAACTATATGTTTATATATAAATATTTACAATACAAAATAAATTATCATTTTTAGTTTACCAATGAACACGCACAGTTTTTGAGATACATTACCTATATTGGCTGTATAATTTCAATCACGTGTCTGGCCTTGAGTTGGATTACCTTCCAGTGTCTAAGGTAAACATGATACAGAGATTATCGTTAATCTTAGATAAGGTCATGATTAAGTTCTTAGTAATTTGAAAATATATTTACCGTGAAATGTTCAATAAGTTAACAATTAATAAGTAATTAAGAAAAAAACATTTCTATATGAACACCTGCTAATATGAATGCACACACTTTCTGCACGTTTGTAAGATTATTTAAGATTACACTTTTCATTCATAATTACATAGCAAAATGGTGAAACATCACTATGTTCTATCTTCAAATCAGGACCATGACAAAATACATGCTAGATTAAAGCTATGAATAAAATTAAAAACAAACAATGCCACTACCGTGGGGAACAACTCTAAAATACAATTGCAAACTGGTGGAAACAGAGATAAAATCGATACTCCTAGTATACACTCTGGGCCTGGTACAGGCACTTCAATAATTGACGGGGATAAATTAGTTTTATGAGAACTAAACACCCTATTAGTGAATGGGTATGTGTATTTTACATGGGAGTTGTAATGCCAACACTCACATATAACTGGGTTAGCAGCGTGGTTGTAATGAACACTGAGCCCTAATCTTGAACCTTATACATTATATATTTATTCTTCTTGACTTAACAATTGTCTTATGTATCCATATGTTATTGATGTTACTACATAAATAGACGTTGTCACAGTATGTTTGTATTCTTTCTTCTGCGGGATACATCATTTGTGTCATAGTTATAATCACTTCTTTTGTTGTACAAGTAGAAGAACCTGTAACATATCGTTTTCTTTATGGATTCTTGTGAAGTTTTGGTATCCAATATGAAGAAGGTAAACAGTCAGTTTCTTCATTAATTGACATATTCCGCGATAATTAAATGAGTTGTGATTTGCTGAAATTTCAAAAGTAGTATGTTTGTAAATTATTGTATTAAATATTTGTAGGACGCTTGACTGTGAAAGAAACTCTATACATAAAAATCTAGTGTTCTCTCTTTTTGTTGCTGAGCTGATATTTGTTGTTGGGATTGATAGAACAAATGACAGAGTAAGTTTTAAACAAACTCTGTTTGATTAGAAAAGTGAACAACAAACTAATAATATCCAAAATGAAATATATTTCTTGGAGAATAGTGACAATGCAGATACCAAACAACAAGGGTCAGGGGCGTAGCTAGGAATAAAATGAAATGTAGGCACAACTTGCGGCGAGGGGTCTGGGGGCTTAAGGCCCCCAGCAGGTCCAGGGCAGAGCCCTGGTGGGGGTGCGTCCTCCAACAGAAAACGATTTTAAGCGTAAATAGATGTACAAAATATCTGAACAATAAAAGACATGAAATATATTCTTATTTTTATCATGGAAACAATACAAAAATCGAAGTTGTTAATATATTTTTGCTGAATATGAGAACTTTTGACTGAATGTTTCTACACCGCTTTTCATAATAATTTAACAGTTACAAAAATTCAGCATCACAAAGCATTGAATCTGTATTTGTAATTCTCGCTTGTATTTAAAATAAATTATCTAAAATGGTTCTAATAAACGTGTTCGATGCCGGAATTATAAAATGTAACAATTTGTTTTCGAAGTGAGCCATGAATGTTTCAGTTTGCATAGAAAACTAGCAACCGAGGGCTGAAATTTTAACCTGAATAATGTTTCTGTAAAATACAATGTGTGGAATCCGAATTTCTGACACATACTCTTAGTGGAGTAGCTACACGTAAGCTACTAGTAAGTCCAAAGTATTTCATTAATACTTCAAAATCAGCAAAGAAAATTATATCTGCAACTTGTCATTCATTATACGCCTGTAGCCAAATATCAAAGCAGCTCAAAATCTCGAGGTTGTAGAAAAAAGTCCCGATATATGATTACAGATGATGAACATTGATGAAGTTATATGCATCGGCTACTTTGTGGCAGGGTATAAAAAGAATAACGATGTTTTCTTACACTGGCAACACAGAGAGAAAGTCCGGAAGTAATAGTCATTCCACTTTGAAGACAAAAGTTTTCGTTTTACTGTGTCATCCATTACCGTTAATTTGGCAATGTCAGGGTATGGAGGTTCAATATTCTGTTGAGTATCGGTGGTTGAAATGGAAGGCTCTAAGTCCGATTTGGTTGTTCCTGTCTGACTTGATTCAGATTCAACTGGTCCGCTATCAGTCTCGGTTATAAGCTAAGTACTGGACTGTTTTCACTTGTATTTGCTAACTGTTCAGGATCATTTTCTGAAGATTCGCTTATCCTTTTAAACATTTCATCCAAAGTTCTAACTTTAAGTTTAGGTTTAGAGCCAGACATGTTTACACTGCAAGCCAATAGCCCGACAACAGTTTTTTTGACGGTCAATGACAAACTAGTAAATGTATCAATTCATTTCTAGATTCAGATGTTAAAAAACGTGTGAAAAACAAATTGTGTTTTATTTTATGTCAAGAAAAAGCCTTTGAAGATAACATGAACTGTCAATTTCAAAGAATTAGTTAAGGTCACAGTACTCATTGCAAATGTTTATCTTTCAACTTGTGGAAGCTTGTAATTAGTACAATAAACATAAAAGAGACATCATTAAAATATGTAATGCGTTGTTTGTCATTTTTCATCAATTGAAAAAAATGGGGGAAAACATTATGTGTAGGCACATGCCTAAAGTGCCTTACGGTAGCTACGCCCCTGATGGTACAATACAGAGGAAACGAAACGAAACATTAGTTAATACAAACCGCATTCTAACAAAAGACATGAAATAAAATAAAATGTAATGTCGTAATTGTCACAGACATTGGTGAAAGAGAAGGTTTATTAGAATATATCAGAAAGGTTTCTGAAGTCAGTGATTAACAACATGTCGACAGTATCCCTGTTTGTCAATTCCAGCTAGGACCAATGAGCTCTGATAAGATGCATCATTGGGTATGTTCAATGATATGTTTTCTTCACATTGAATATAATTTGGAGAATAGAAATGTATTAATGAGTTGTTGCTTTGTAGAATAATTATTCTTGAACATTTATTACTCAATCGAAATATTTCAATTTACTCTTACAGCTTACCAACATGTTATTGTTTTATGTTTACTATTTTAGTTGACGTGTGCTGCTATAGCATTATTACTCCATTTCTTCTTCTTGACATCATTTGTTTGGATGTTCTTAGAAGCTGTTCATATTGTCATACTGTTAAGACAAGTCTTTGATACAGCCAAGCCAAATATGAAGTATTATTACCTTATTGGATATGGTAAGCATATGTTGCCCTCTGGATAATATGGATGTGTCGGGTTTATATGGGGTGTGATATAAAAATTGACATATAATAACTACATGTATATTAAATTACTATTTTATTAACATTTATGAATTAAAACACAGTCATTACTGAATAATGAAGTGTGCAAATGTGTTTAAAGTTGATTTTTACATATGTATTATCATATCACAAACAAACAACAAACACACCTGGTTGATAAACATGATGTAGATATACATTATAATGGTTGTTAGTTTGAAACAATAAATAAATATTAAATATAAAATAAAAAAAGAACAATTTATATCTTTAAGATTTGTATTTATATGTTTACAGATTTAAGATTGTTTTTTTTATGATTTAAGATTTTTATTTATATGCTTACAAATATTTATTAATATCATGCTACTTACTGGGAATCAAACACATTAAAAATAATATTTATGAATTAAGTATAATTTAATCCTAATTAACAGCTTAGCCACAACAAGGCATTAAGTCGCCGTCTTTTAATGCTACTATGACTATTCTATATGTTGACTGTTCCAGTTTTAAGACAATCTCGAATCTTCTAAATCAGTTGAGGGGTCATGTACCGGAACAGTCCGAATACGAAACACTAAATGTTGCTGCCATGAATAAATTTGTCTTCAAATAAATCAGAACAGAACCATAATATACATTCATTTGTATTTACTGTCAAATCTCATTGAAAATTATAAATATGAATATAGTATATAATTCAACAAATATGTATTTTATACATGTAGGGATACCGATAATAGTTGTTGGTACGACAGCGGGAATCGACTTTACTGCTTATGGAACTGAGGAATAGTAAGTGAAAATATAATTAAAACTGTCGGTGGCGGGGGAAAACTGTTATCCATGCTGCCTTTATAGCATGCTACGGAAAACAATCTTAATGACATTAACCATTTGGAATGTTAATCGTAATACTTACACTACTTCACAAAGTACATACATTTAGTAAATACAATTTCCTGCTGTGATTGTCATTAATTTAATTATTAAGGAAATATTTATGACCTATTTGTTTCTGTTTTATGAGATATGTAAAACATTATTACACTAAATTTGATAAAAAAAAATCATATTTTCCCTCATGCCAATGACAGCCATCTTGCAAACAAAATCAGCAGAGGTCATCTATGCCTGAGAGAGTTGAACTTTACCTTTAATAATAATTATATTAGTTAGAAAGTGCAAATTTCAGTGATAAATACATTGCATATGCAATAAACTATGCATATTTACTGAGCTAATAAAGCGCAGGTTTACTATGACTACATTCTTTTCAATACATCAAACGCATATTTTACTGTAAACGGACATACAGACATATTAACCAACATTGCATGTTCTACTTTATGTAATATCTGTATTATTATGAATATAAACGGTATAAAATTGACATTCCATTATAGGTAAACATTTGTTCTTCACTTTTCAAAACTTAATTTACATGTACACAGAATGTGAGCAATGCTATTTATAGGACCAATGTTACATGACAAAAACGTAGATATCAAATATTTCTAAATTGCTACATTGTATTGTATTTCAGTTGTTGGTTAGCCACCACAGGATGGTTCATCTGGAGTTTCACAGGACCTGTTGCTGTTATCTTAATTGTAAGTACAACTGTATGTCATATTCTATAAACATTGTGTGGTCTTCATTTGGCATGTACCACGTCCACTGGCAGTACTCAATAATGGTATAGTATATCAGTACTGTTGGGCTAGTAATGTGTCTGAATGGAGCGTCATTTCTACCTACATGCTGTTGTTTCAGTCAACTAGCACTATCGAAATACAGCTAAGCATGTTGGTCAATGTACAAAATGGACATCATCATCATCTCATCGAAATGTGATTTGCTGCTGCCAAGATATAATTGAACAGTTGCTTACTTGGCGTAAAACGACAATAACTGACTAACTCAAGAGAACTTAAAGTCACACCATCAGTTTTATAGTATCTCCTTCGCAGTCACAATACAGTTTGCAATGATGAGGAGATGTAGTGTCTCAACCCAGCTAAATAATTCAAGAGTTTTCAAATATATTGATGTTGTTTTTTTTTCAGATAAATACCTCTGTTCTTATGTATGCATTGTCGATGGTTTGTCGGCATTCAGCATATATCTTCTCAAGAGATAACAGTCAGGAAGGAAAGTTTAGGTAAGATATTAAGATTTGAATCTCTTTTAACATCTGCAAGAATAATTGGTGCTATAGCATACTTCTGATAAACCATGTAATTACAATGTCAAGGTTATATGATAATAGAACAATATATTGATAACTCATGTTTACAAGATGGCTGTCATTGACATGGGGGAAAATATGATATTTTTTAATCAAATATAGTGTAATAGCAACACAAAGCAAATGTTGATAATTAACCCTTGCTGAAATAAACTGTAGATATCCAATGTATTGCACACGATGCGTTTTGGAGTACACTCGCCAATTCTGTTTGATGTAAAAAAAAAATAGAAAGCAAAAACAAAAACAAAAATGAAAGACTTTTACATGCCAGAAACTCTCGGCTGTGGTTTCCTATTCCCGAGGGACATCAACCTTAGATTTATTATAAATTAAGATTGTTTAGCAAGTGTGATTTTCAGTAATGAAAATAATTTATAAATCATGTCAGTGCCTAAATACCTTCTACTGTTCGGTTGCTAGAAAGAAAAGTTTGAAGATACCAAAGTCATAATCAGACCGTAAATCAAACAAAAGACAATACAATAGTTCTTTGGTCTCACCGTAAATCAAACAACAGACAATACAATGGCTCTTTGGTCTCACCGTAAATCAAACAACAGACAATACAATGGCTCTTTGGTCTCATCGTAAGTCAAACAACAGACAATACAATGGCTCTTTGGTCTCACCGTAAATTAAACAACAGACAATATAATGGTTCTTTCGTCTCTCCGTAAATCAAACAACAGACAATACAATGGCTCTTTGGTCTCACCATAAGTCAAACAACAGACAATACAATGGCTCTTTGGTCTCACCGTAAGTCAAACTACAGACAATACAATAGCTCTTTGGTCTCACCGTAAATCAAACAACAGACAATACAATGGCTCTTTGGTCTCACCATAAGTCAAACAACAGACAATACAATGGCTTTTTGGTCTCACCGTAAATCAAACAACAGACAATACAATGGCTATTTGGTCTCGAATATTTAATAAAGACAACAGTAAATCAAACAACAGACAATACAATGGCTCTTTGGTCTCATCGTAAATCAAACAACAGACAATACAATGGCTATTTGGTCTCGAATATTTAATAAAGACAACCGTATATCGAACAACAGACAATACAATGGCTCTTTGGTCTCACCGTAAATCAAACAACAAACAATACAATGGCTCTTTGGTCTTGGATTTTTAATAAAGACAACCGTTAATCGAATAACAGACAATACAATGGCTCTTTGGATATTTAATAAAGACAATAGTGGCAAAATTCAGCAGAAGATATCAGGAAAAGGTTTCTGCACACAATGCAAACTTCAACTTATTTTGAAATACTCTGATTTAGATTGATTTATTGTGGGTTGTTTTAAGTCAAGTGGCAAACCATGTCTAGTATAATTATATATTTATGTAAGTGGTAAATCGACGTATCCAAAGATCTGAGTTGCTTGAAAGACGACGACTTTTATTTTGATTTTACTATGAATTTCAGGGCATGGATTCAGGGTGCATTTGCCATCGAAGTACTTCTTGGATCAACGTGGGTTTTTGGCTACTTCTTCGTCAATGAGGCTACAGTAATAATGGCATATATCTTTACTGTTCTTAATAGCCTTCAAGGACTTTTCATCTTTATATTTCACTGTTTGCTAAATAAAAAGGTAAACTATGATTTTCATAATATGCTCAGTACATTTTGACAAATTAACACTTGCATTGCATTTAGTTACATACTTTGTGCATAAATACACAACCATTCGCAATGTATTTTTAGAAATATTCTGTTCCTTTTAATGGACATGTTGTAACTCCTGTATTTGTTAATGGGCGTATGTAATATTATTATTTTAATTTAATGTTTCATAAATGTTGTGTTTATCGCCTTGACAGTTCCCTTTAATTTGTTTTATTTTTTAAATGAATTTAGTACCCAATGTCTGATTTTAATTTACGAATTCTAAGTATGTAGCGGTACAATTGAAACAGGTATTGTGTCAAAGAGGTGACAGTTCTGGTGTATTATATTGCATTATAGAATATTCTGAATAGTATATTAACAATAATTTGTTTATATGTGCTTAACAGAGGACAATACAAGATAAATATTGAGAGTAGATTTTATCTACACTGAACTAGATTGAGTTCAAAGAAGTGCAATGTACTAATGTAAGAACGGTTAACATTAATCTTTTTATTTGTTTCAGATTCGTTTTGAATACAAAAAATTAGCCCATGTCAGACACAATTCGCAAAGTTCAACCAAATCTGCTTCTTTTAAGAAAAAGGAAGGTTCATATGAGGTTTATGTGTCAAACTGAGGAATGATTAGAAACAGATACCCCAAATGTGTTCTTATGCACTGAAATGGCTAGTGAATTTGTGCATAATGTGACGAGATTTTAATGGATTGTGCAATATTCTGTCAGTCAAATGTAAGCATTTTGATGTCAACCTAGAATGTGCTGTTCCGTGTGAGCTGATTTGTCAGAGCGATTGGTGATAGTAACAGTTGTACAGAAGTTGTATATAAACATTTTTTTTTTATATTTTAAAATGATATATCTACAGAGTTATAATAAAATACATTAACTACAATGTATTAAATTTACGGTGATGTACATAATTGTCCATTTATACAGGGTTTTTAAAATAAGATAATACAGTTGTGATATTACTAACACACAGTTTTATAGACTTTAATGATGTATTCCTAACTCTAATAATTGTGTAAGGTCAGTCGGTTGTTTCCAAGTAACCCAAATAATATACATTAAAGCAATGTTTTGCAATCAATTTTGATATTATAAAAAAGAGAAAATAAACTATGAATAAATCAGTTGGATTTGTTTATTATTTTATTATTTATTCATTATTTTAAGAACTTGGACAAGCTACTGCGGGTTAAGATTTGGTAATGGGAACAATTTATATTTTATTTTACGTCAAATCTCGTCAGCGGTATCTTTGGTATTTCCCCAGGGAACACGTGTGTCGCTTAGTTGTGTAGTTACACATGTTGTCGTATTGCATCCAACCGCGAGTATTTAGCAAACATGTGCATTGTATATTATATCTCATAATTTTCTCCAATTTACCAACCATATGCAACACTGGAATTGTTCTAGACTACAGATAGGTGAACTATTTCTTAGGTAGTCCCCTTTCAGAACTGTGCCCCCTCCAAAGAAGACTTCGCCGTTACTAAGATTAGAAATGTCTTTAAATGTCCACAACAACTTAGTTTTACTTCATAATGAACTCAGTTTGCAGCCTAATTACAATGAGTAATGTTAGATATTCCAAGGGCAAAAGAAGAGTTTGAAGATATCAAAGGGGTAATCAGAATTTGTAAATCGACAGTCAGCACAATGGCCAAGAGAAAAAGGACAAAAGGACAAACAACGATCTACAAAACATACACGTAATTACAAATTATGCTCCACTACTCGCTGATTTGTTAATACACGCTTATGAACCATACTTCCTTCAAGGGCTTCTAATGAATAAATATAGACAATTAGCATCCACCCTTAATCCTAGCTGCCTTCTGAACTATTCTCCTGTATTTATCTGTATCTCATCTATCTAAATCTTAATCCTATCTGCCTTCTGAACTATTCTCGTGTGTTTATCTGTATCTCATCTATCTAAATCTTAATCCTAGCTGCCTTCTGAACTGTTCTCGTGTGTTTATCTGTATCTCATCTATCTAAATCTTAATCCTAGCTGCCTTCTGAACTATTCTCGTGTGTTTATCTGTATCTCATCTATCTAAATCTTAATCCTAGCTGCCTTCTGAACTATTCTCGTGTGTTTATCTGTACCTCATCTATCTAAATCTTAATCCTAGCTGCCTTCTGAACTGTTCTCGTGTGTTTATCTGTATCTCATCTATCTAAATCTTAATCCTAGCTGCCTTCTGAACTGTTCTCGTGTGTTTATCTGTATCTCATCTATCTAAATCTTAATCATAACTGCCTTCTGAACTAGTCTCGTGTGTTTATCTGTATCTCATCTATCTAAATTTTAATCATAACTGCCTTCTGAACTATTCTCGTGTGTTTATCTGTATCTCATCTATCTAAATCTTAATCCTAGCTGCCTTCTGAACTGTTCTCGTGTGTTTATCTGTATCTCATCTATCTAAATCTTAATCCTAGCTGCCTTCTGAACTGTTCTCGTGTGTTTATCTGTATCTCATCTATCTAAATCTTAATCCTAGCTGCCTTCTGAACTAGTCTCATGTGTTTATCTGTATCTCATGTATCTAAATCTTAATCCTAGCTGCCTTCTGAACTATTCTCGTGTGTTTATCTGTATCTCATCTATCTAAATCTTAATCCTAGCTGCCTTCTGAACTAGTCTCATGTGTTTATCTGTATCTCATGTATCTAAATCTTAATCCTAGCTGCCTTCTGTACTAGTCTCATGTGTTTATCTGTATCTCATGTATCTAAATCTTAATCCTAGCTGCCTTCTGAACTATTCTCGTGTGTTTATCTGTATCTCATCTATCTAAATCTTAATCCTAGCTGCCTTCTGAACTAGTCTCATGTGTTTATCTGTATCTCATGTATCTAAATCTTAATCCTAGCTGCCTTCTGTACTAGTCTCATGTGTTTATCTGTATCTCATGTATCTAAATCTTAATCCTAGCTGCCTTCTGAACTATTCTCGTGTGTTTATCTGTATCTCATCTATCTAAATCTTAATCCTAGCTGCCTTCTGAACTAGTCTCATGTGTTTATCTGTATCTCATGTATCTAAATCTTAATCCTAGCTGCCTTCTGTACTAGTCTCATGTGTTTATCTGTATCTCATCTATCTAAATCTTAATCATAACTGCCTTCTGAACTATTCTCGTGTGTTTATCTGTATCTCATCTATCTAAATCTTAATCCTAGCTGCCTTCTGAACTATTCTCATGTGTTTATCTGTATCTCATCTATCTAAATCTTATTCATAGCTGCCTTCTGAACTATTCTCGTGTGTTTATCTGTATCTCATCTATCTAAATCTTAATCCTAGCTGCCTTCTGAACTGTTCTCGTGTGTTTATCTGTATCTCATCTATCTAAATCTTAATCCTAGCTGCCTTCTGAACTGTTCACGTGTGTTTATCTGTATTTCATCTATCTAAATCTTAATCCTAGCTGCCTTCTGAACTATTCTCGTGTGTTTATCTGTATCTCATCTATCTAAATCTTATTCATAGCTGCCTTCTGAACTATTCTCGTGTGTTTATCTGTATATCATCTATCTAAATCTTAATCCTAGCTGCCTTCTGAACTATTCTCGTGTGTTTATCTGTATCTCATCTATCTAAATCTTATTCATAGCTGCCTTCTGAACTATTCTCATGTGTTTATCTGTATCTCATCTATCTAAATCTTAATCCTAGCTGCCTTCTGAACTATTCTCGTGTGTTTATCTGTATCTCATCTATCTAAATCTTATTCATAGCTGCCTTCTGAACTATTCTCGTGTGTTTATCTGTATATCATCTATCTAAATCTTAATCCTAGCTGCCTTCTGAACTATTCTTGTGTGTTTATCTGTATCTCATCTATCTAAATCTTATTCATAGCTGCCTTCTGAACTATTCTCATGTGTTTATCTGTATCTCATCTATCTAAATCTTAATCCTAGCTGCCTTCTGAACTATTCTCATGTGTTTATCTGTATCTCATCTATCTAAATCTTAATCATAACTGCCTTCTGAACTATTCTCGTGTGTTTATCTGTATCTCATCTATCTAAATCTTAATCCTAGCTGCCTTCTGAACTATTCTCGTGTGTTTATCTGTATCTCATGTATCTAAATCTTATTCATAGCTGCCTTCTGAACTATTCTCATGTGTTTATCTGTATCTCATCTATCTAAATCTTATTCATAGCTGCCTTCTGAACTATTCTCGTGTGTTTATCTGTATCTCATCTATCTAAATCTTAATCCTAGCTGCCTTCTGAACTATTCTCATGTGTTTATCTGTATCTCATCTATCTAAATCTTAATCCTAGCTGCCTTCTGAACTGTTCACGTGTGTTTATCTGTATTTCATCTATCTAAATCTTAATCCTAGCTGCCTTCTGAACTATTCTCGTGTGTTTATCTGTATCTCATCTATCTAAATCTTATTCATAGCTGCCTTCTGAACTATTCTCGTGTGTTTATCTGTATATCATCTATCTAAATCTTAATCCTAGCTGCCTTCTGAACTATTCTCGTGTGTTTATCTGTATCTCATCTATCTAAATCTTATTCATAGCTGCCTTCTGAACTAGTCTCATGTGTTTATCTGTATCTCATCTATCTAAATCTTAATCCTAACTGCCTTCTGAACTATTCTCATGTGTTTATCTGTATCTCATCTATCTAAATCTTAATCCTAGCTGCCTTCTGAACTATTCTCGTGTGTTTATCTGTATCTCATCTATCTAAATCTTAATCCTAGCTGCCTTCTGAACTGTTCTCGTGTGTTTATCTGTATATCATCTATCTAAATCTTAATCCTAGCTGCCTTCTGAACTGTTCTCGTGTGTTTATCTGTATCTCATCTATCTAAATCTTAATCCTAGCTGCCTTCTGAACTAATCTCATGTGTTTATCTGTATCTCATCTATCTAAATCTTAATCCTAGCTGCCTTCTGAACTGTTCTCATGTGTTTATCTGTATCTCATCTATCTAAATCTTAATCCTAGCTGCCTTCTGAACTAATCTCATGTGTTTATCTGTATCTCATCTATCTAAATCTTAATCCTAGCTGCCTTCTGAACTATTCTCATGTGTTTATCTGTATCTCATCTATCTAAATCTTAATCCTAGCTGCCTTCTGAACTATTCTCGTGTGTTTATCTGTATCTCATCTATCTAAATCTTAATCCTAGCTGCCTTCTGAACTGTTCTCATGTGTTTATCTCTGTATCTCATCTATCTAAATCTTAATCCTAGCTGCCTTCTGAACTATTCTCATGTGTTTATCTGTATCTCATCTATCTAAATCTTAATCCTAGCTGCCTTCTGAACTATTCTCGTGTGTTTATCTGTATCTCATGTATCTAAATCTTAATCCTAGCTGCCTTCTGAACTATTCTCATGTGTTTATCTGTATCTCATCTATCTAAATCTTAATCCTATCTGCCTTCTGAACTAGTCTCATGTGTTTATCTGTACCTCATCTATCTAAATCTTAATCCTAGCTGCCTTCTGAACTATTCTCATGTGTTTATCTGTATCTCATCTATCTAAATCTTAATCCTAGCTGCCTTCTGAACTATTCTCATGTGTTTATCTGTATCTCATGTATCTAAATCTTAATCCTAGCTGCCTTCTGAACTATTCTCGTGTGTTTATCTGTATCTCATGTATCTAAATCTTAATCCTAGCTGCCTTCTGAACTGTTCACGTGTGTTTATCTGTATCTCATCTATCTAAATCTTATTCATAGCTGCCTTCTGAACTAGTCTCATGTGTTTATCTGTATCTCATCTATCTAAATCTTATTCATAACTGCCTTCTGAACTATTCTCGTGTGTTTATCTGTATCTCATCTATCTAAATCTTATTCATATCTGCCTTCTGAACTATTCTCGTGTGTTTATCTGTATCTCATCTATCTAAATCTTATTCATAGCTGCCTTCTGAACTGTTCTCGTGTGTTTATCTGTATCTCATCTATCTAAATCTTAATCCTATCTGCCTTATGAACTATTCTCGTGTGTTTATCTGTATCTCATCTATCTAAATCTTAATCCTAGCTGCCTTCTGAACTATTCTCATGTGTTTATCTGTATCTCATGTATCTAAATCTTAATCCTAGCTGCCTTCTGAACTATTCTCATGTGTTTATCTGTATCTCATGTATCTAAATCTTAATCCTAGCTGCCTTCTGAACTATTCTCGTGTGTTTATCTGTATCTCATGTATCTAAATCTTAATCCTAGCTGCCTTCTGAACTATTCTCATGTGTTTATCTGTATCTCATGTATCTAAATCTTATTCATAGCTGCCTTCTGAACTATTCTCGTGTGTTTATCTGTATCTCATCTATCTAAATCTTAATCCTAGCTGCCTTCTGAACTAGTCTCATGTGTTTATCTGTATCTCATCTATCTAAATCTTAATCCTAGCTGCCTTCTGAACTAGTCTCATGTGTTTATCTGTATCTCATCTATCTAAATCTTAATCCTAGCTGCCTTCTGAACTAGTCTCATGTGTTTATCTGTATCTCATGTATCTAAATCTTAATCTTAGCTGCCTTCTGAACTATTCTCGTGTGTTTATCTGTATCTCATGTATCTAAATCTTAATCCTAGCTGCCTTCTGAACTATTCTCATGTGTTTATCTGTATCTCATGTATCTAAATCTTATTCATAGCTGCCTTCTGAACTATTCTCGTGTGTTTATCTGTATCTCATGTATCTAAATCTTAATACTAGCTGCCTTCTGAACTATTCTCATGTGTTTATCTGTATCTCATCTATCTAAATCTTAATCCTAGCTGCCTTCTGAACTATTCTCGTGTGTTTATCTGTACCTCATCTATCTAAATCTTATTCATAGCTGCCTTCTGAACTATTCTCATGTGTTTATCTGTATCTCATCTATCTAAATCTTAATCCTAGCTGCCTTCTGAACTGTTCACGTGTGTCTATCTGTACCTCATCTATCTAAATCTTAATCCTAGCTGCCTTCTGAACTATTCTCGTGTGTTTATCTGTATCTCATCTATCTAAATCTTAATCCTAGCTGCCTTCTGAACTGTTCACGTGTGTTTATCTGTATCTCATCTATCTAAATCTTATTCATAGCTGCCTTCTGAACTAGTCTCATGTGTTTATCTGTATCTCATCTATCTAAATCTTAATCCTAGCTGCCTTCTGAACTATTCTCATGTGTTTATCTGTATCTCATGTATCTAAATCTTAATCCTAGCTGCCTTCTGAACTATTCTCATGTGTTTATCTGAATCTCATGTATCTAAATCTTAATCCTAGCTGCCTTCTGAACTATTCTCGTGTGTTTATCTGTATCTCATCTATCTAAATCTTAATCCTAGCTGCCTTCTGAACTATTCTCATGTGTTTATCTCTGTATCTCATGTATCTAAATCTTAATCCTAGCTGCCTTCTGAAATATTCTCGTGTGTTTATCTGTATCTCATCTATCTAAATCTTAATCCTAGCTGCCTTCTGAACTAGTCTCATGTGTTTATCTGTATCTCATCTATCTAAATCTTATTCATAACTGCCTTCTGAACTATTCTCGTGTGTTTATCTGTATCTCATCTATCTAAATCTTATTCATATCTGCCTTCTGAACTATTCTCGTGTGTTTATCTGTATCTCATCTATCTAAATCTTATTCATAGCTGCCTTCTGAACTATTCTCGTGTGTTTATCTGTATCTCATGTATCTAAATCTTATTCATAGCTGCCTTCTGAGCTATTCTCATGTGTTTATCTGTATCTCATGTATCTAAATCTTAATCCTAGTTGCCTTCTGAACTGTTCACGTGTGTTTATCTGTATCTCATCTATCTAAATCTTAATCCTAGCTGCCTTCTGAACTGTTCTCATGTGTTTATCTGTATCTCATCTATCTAAATCTTAATCCTAGCTGCCTTCTGAACTATTCTCGTGTGTTTATCTGTACCTCATCTATCTAAATCTTAATCCTAGCTGCCTTCTGAAATATTCTCATGTGTTTATCTGTATCTCATCTATCTAAATCTTAATCCTAGCTGCCTTCTGAACTATTCTCATGTGTTTATCTGTATCTCATCTATCTAAATCTTAATCCTATCTGCCTTCTGAACTGTTCTCGTGTGTTTATCTGTATCTCATCTATCTAAATCTTATTCTTAGCTGCCTTCTGAACTGTTCTCGTGTGTTTATCTGTATCTCATCTATCTAAATCTTAATCCTAGCTGCCTTCTGAACTATTCTCGTGTGTTTATCTGTACCTCATCTATCTAAATCTTAATCCTAGCTGCCTTCTGAACTATTCTCATGTGTTTATCTGTATCTCATGTATCTAAATCTTAATCCTAGCTGCCTTCTGAACTATTCTCATGTGTTTATCTGTATCTCATCTATCTAAATCTTAATCCTAGCTGCCTTCTGTACTAGTCTCATGTGTTTATCTGTATCTCATCTATCTAAATCTTAATCCTAGCTGCCTTCTGAACTATTCTCATGTGTTTATCTGTATCTCATCTATCTAAATCTTAATCCTAGCTGCCTTCTGAACTATTCTCGTGTGTTTATCTGTATCTCATCTATCTAAATCTTAATCCTAGCTGCCTTCTGAACTGTTCTCATGTGTTTATCTCTGTATCTCATCTATCTAAATCTTAATCCTAGCTGCCTTCTGAACTATTCTCATGTGTTTATCTGTATCTCATCTATCTAAATCTTAATCCTAGCTGCCTTCTGAACTATTCTCGTGTGTTTATCTGTATCTCATGTATCTAAATCTTAATCCTAGCTGCCTTCTGAACTATTCTCATGTGTTTATCTGTATCTCATCTATCTAAATCTTAATCCTAGCTGCCTTCTGAACTAGTCTCATGTGTTTATCTGTACCTCATCTATCTAAATCTTAATCCTAGCTGCCTTCTGAACTATTCTCATGTGTTTATCTGTATCTCATCTATCTAAATCTTAATCCTAGCTGCCTTCTGAACTATTCTCATGTGTTTATCTGTATCTCATGTATCTAAATCTTAATCCTAGCTGCCTTCTGAACTATTCTCGTGTGTTTATCTGTATCTCATGTATCTAAATCTTAATCCTAGCTGCCTTCTGAACTGTTCACGTGTGTTTATCTGTATCTCATCTATCTAAATCTTATTCATAGCTGCCTTCTGAACTAGTCTCATGTGTTTATCTGTATCTCATCTATCTAAATCTTATTCATAACTGCCTTCTGAACTATTCTCGTGTGTTTATCTGTATCTCATCTATCTAAATCTTATTCATATCTGCCTTCTGAACTATTCTCGTGTGTTTATCTGTATCTCATCTATCTAAATCTTATTCATAGCTGCCTTCTGAACTGTTCTCGTGTGTTTATCTGTATCTCATCTATCTAAATCTTAATCCTATCTGCCTTATGAACTATTCTCGTGTGTTTATCTGTATCTCATCTATCTAAATCTTAATCCTAGCTGCCTTCTGAACTATTCTCATGTGTTTATCTGTATCTCATGTATCTAAATCTTAATCCTAGCTGCCTTCTGAACTATTCTCATGTGTTTATCTGTATCTCATGTATCTAAATCTTAATCCTAGCTGCCTTCTGAACTATTCTCGTGTGTTTATCTGTATCTCATGTATCTAAATCTTAATCCTAGCTGCCTTCTGAACTATTCTCATGTGTTTATCTGTATCTCATGTATCTAAATCTTATTCATAGCTGCCTTCTGAACTATTCTCGTGTGTTTATCTGTATCTCATCTATCTAAATCTTAATCCTAGCTGCCTTCTGAACTAGTCTCATGTGTTTATCTGTATCTCATCTATCTAAATCTTAATCCTAGCTGCCTTCTGAACTAGTCTCATGTGTTTATCTGTATCTCATCTATCTAAATCTTAATCCTAGCTGCCTTCTGAACTATTCTCATGTGTTTATCTGTATCTCATGTATCTAAATCTTAATCCTAGCTGCCTTCTGAACTATTCTCGTGTGTTTATCTGTATCTCATGTATCTAAATCTTAATCCTAGCTGCCTTCTGAACTATTCTCATGTGTTTATCTGTATCTCATGTATCTAAATCTTATTCATAGCTGCCTTCTGAACTATTCTCGTGTGTTTATCTGTATCTCATGTATCTAAATCTTAATACTAGCTGCCTTCTGAACTATTCTCATGTGTTTATCTGTATCTCATCTATCTAAATCTTAATCCTAGCTGCCTTCTGAACTATTCTCGTGTGTTTATCTGTACCTCATCTATCTAAATCTTATTCATAGCTGCCTTCTGAACTATTCTCATGTGTTTATCTGTATCTCATCTATCTAAATCTTAATCCTAGCTGCCTTCTGAACTGTTCACGTGTGTCTATCTGTACCTCATCTATCTAAATCTTAATCCTAGCTGCCTTCTGAACTATTCTCGTGTGTTTATCTGTATCTCATCTATCTAAATCTTAATCCTAGCTGCCTTCTGAACTGTTCACGTGTGTTTATCTGTATCTCATCTATCTAAATCTTATTCATAGCTGCCTTCTGAACTAGTCTCATGTGTTTATCTGTATCTCATCTATCTAAATCTTAATCCTAGCTGCCTTCTGAACTATTCTCATGTGTTTATCTGTATCTCATGTATCTAAATCTTAATCCTAGCTGCCTTCTGAACTATTCTCATGTGTTTATCTGAATCTCATGTATCTAAATCTTAATCCTAGCTGCCTTCTGAACTATTCTCGTGTGTTTATCTGTATCTCATCTATCTAAATCTTAATCCTAGCTGCCTTCTGAACTATTCTCATGTGTTTATCTGTATCTCATGTATCTAAATCTTAATCCTAGCTGCCTTCTGAAATATTCTCGTGTGTTTATCTGTATCTCATCTATCTAAATCTTAATCCTAGCTGCCTTCTGAACTAGTCTCATGTGTTTATCTGTATCTCATCTATCTAAATCTTATTCATAACTGCCTTCTGAACTATTCTCGTGTGTTTATCTGTATCTCATCTATCTAAATCTTATTCATATCTGCCTTCTGAACTATTCTCGTGTGTTTATCTGTATCTCATCTATCTAAATCTTATTCATAGCTGCCTTCTGAACTATTCTCGTGTGTTTATCTGTATCTCATGTATCTAAATCTTATTCATAGCTGCCTTCTGAGCTATTCTCATGTGTTTATCTGTATCTCATGTATCTAAATCTTAATCCTAGTTGCCTTCTGAACTGTTCACGTGTGTTTATCTGTATCTCATCTATCTAAATCTTAATCCTAGCTGCCTTCTGAACTGTTCTCATGTGTTTATCTGTATCTCATCTATCTAAATCTTAATCCTAGCTGCCTTCTGAACTATTCTCGTGTGTTTATCTGTACCTCATCTATCTAAATCTTAATCCTAGCTGCCTTCTCAAATATTCTCATGTGTTTATCTGTATCTCATCTATCTAAATCTTAATCCTAGCAGCCTTCTGAACTATTCTCATGTGTTTATCTGTATCTCATCTATCTAAATCTTAATCCTATCTGCCTTCTGAACTGTTCTCGTGTGTTTATCTGTATCTCATCTATTTAAATCTTATTCTTAGCTGCCTTCTGAACTGTTCTCGTGTGTTTATCTGTATCTCATCTATCTAAATCTTAATCCTAGCTGCCTTCTGAACTATTCTCGTGTGTTTATCTGTACCTCATCTATCTAAATCTTAATCCTAGCTGCCTTCTGAACTATTCTCATGTGTTTATCTGTATCTCATGTATCTAAATCTTAATCCTAGCTGCCTTCTGAACTATTCTCATGTGTTTATCTGTATCTCATCTATCTAAATCTTAATCCTAGCTGCCTTCTGTACTAGTCTCATGTGTTTATCTGTATCTCATCTATCTAAATCTTATTCATAGCTGCCTTCTGAACTATTCTCGTGTGTTTATCTGTATCTCATCTATCTAAATCTTAATCCTAGCTGCCTTCTGAACTATTCTCGTGTGTGTATCTGTATCTCATCTATCTAAATCTTATTCATTGCTGCCTTTTGAACTATTCTCGTGTGTTTATATGTATCTCATCTATCTAAATCTTAATCCTAGCTGCCTTCTGAACTATTCTCATGTGTTTATCTGTATCTCATCTATCTAAATCTTAATCCTAGCTGCCTTCTGAACTATTCTCGTGTGTTTATCTGTATCTCATGTATCTAAATCTTAATCCTAGCTGCCTTCTGAACTATTCTCATGTGTTTATCTGTATCTCATCTATCTAAATCTTAATCCTAGCTGCCTTCTGAACTAGTCTCATGTGTTTATCTGTACCTCATCTATCTAAATCTTAATCCTAGCTGCCTTCTGAACTATTCTCATGTGTTTATCTGTATCTCATCTATCTAAATCTTAATCCTAGCTGCCTTCTGAACTATTCTCATGTGTTTATCTGTATCTCATGTATCTAAATCTTAATCCTAGCTGCCTTCTGAACTATTCTCGTGTGTTTATCTGTATCTCATGTATCTAAATCTTAATCCTAGCTGCCTTCTGAACTGTTCACGTGTGTTTATCTGTATCTCATCTATCTAAATCTTATTCATAGCTGCCTTCTGAACTAGTCTCATGTGTTTATCTGTATCTCATCTATCTAAATCTTATTCATAACTGCCTTCTGAACTATTCTCGTGTGTTTATCTGTATCTCATCTATCTAAATCTTATTCATATCTGCCTTCTGAACTATTCTCGTGTGTTTATCTGTATCTCATCTATCTAAATCTTATTCATAGCTGCCTTCTGAACTGTTCTCGTGTGTTTATCTGTATCTCATCTATCTAAATCTTAATCCTATCTGCCTTATGAACTATTCTCGTGTGTTTATCTGTATCTCATCTATCTAAATCTTAATCCTAGCTGCCTTCTGAACTATTCTCATGTGTTTATCTGTATCTCATGTATCTAAATCTTAATCCTAGCTGCCTTCTGAACTATTCTCATGTGTTTATCTGTATCTCATGTATCTAAATCTTAATCCTAGCTGCCTTCTGAACTATTCTCGTGTGTTTATCTGTATCTCATGTATCTAAATCTTAATCCTAGCTGCCTTCTGAACTATTCTCATGTGTTTATCTGTATCTCATGTATCTAAATCTTATTCATAGCTGCCTTCTGAACTATTCTCGTGTGTTTATCTGTATCTCATCTATCTAAATCTTAATCCTAGCTGCCTTCTGAACTAGTCTCATGTGTTTATCTGTATCTCATCTATCTAAATCTTAATCCTAGCTGCCTTCTGAACTAGTCTCATGTGTTTATCTGTATCTCATCTATCTAAATCTTAATCCTAGCTGCCTTCTGAACTATTCTCATGTGTTTATCTGTATCTCATGTATCTAAATCTTAATCCTAGCTGCCTTCTGAACTATTCTCGTGTGTTTATCTGTATCTCATGTATCTAAATCTTAATCCTAGCTGCCTTCTGAACTATTCTCATGTGTTTATCTGTATCTCATGTATCTAAATCTTATTCATAGCTGCCTTCTGAACTATTCTCGTGTGTTTATCTGTATCTCATGTATCTAAATCTTAATACTAGCTGCCTTCTGAACTATTCTCATGTGTTTATCTGTATCTCATCTATCTAAATCTTAATCCTAGCTGCCTTCTGAACTATTCTCGTGTGTTTATCTGTACCTCATCTATCTAAATCTTATTCATAGCTGCCTTCTGAACTATTCTCATGTGTTTATCTGTATCTCATCTATCTAAATCTTAATCCTAGCTGCCTTCTGAACTGTTCACGTGTGTCTATCTGTACCTCATCTATCTAAATCTTAATCCTAGCTGCCTTCTGAACTATTCTCGTGTGTTTATCTGTATCTCATCTATCTAAATCTTAATCCTAGCTGCCTTCTGAACTGTTCACGTGTGTTTATCTGTATCTCATCTATCTAAATCTTATTCATAGCTGCCTTCTGAACTAGTCTCATGTGTTTATCTGTATCTCATCTATCTAAATCTTAATCCTAGCTGCCTTCTGAACTATTCTCATGTGTTTATCTGTATCTCATGTATCTAAATCTTAATCCTAGCTGCCTTCTGAACTATTCTCATGTGTTTATCTGAATCTCATGTATCTAAATCTTAATCCTAGCTGCCTTCTGAACTATTCTCGTGTGTTTATCTGTATCTCATCTATCTAAATCTTAATCCTAGCTGCCTTCTGAACTATTCTCATGTGTTTATCTGTATCTCATGTATCTAAATCTTAATCCTAGCTGCCTTCTGAAATATTCTCGTGTGTTTATCTGTATCTCATCTATCTAAATCTTAATCCTAGCTGCCTTCTGAACTAGTCTCATGTGTTTATCTGTATCTCATCTATCTAAATCTTATTCATAACTGCCTTCTGAACTATTCTCGTGTGTTTATCTGTATCTCATCTATCTAAATCTTATTCATATCTGCCTTCTGAACTATTCTCGTGTGTTTATCTGTATCTCATCTATCTAAATCTTATTCATAGCTGCCTTCTGAACTATTCTCGTGTGTTTATCTGTATCTCATGTATCTAAATCTTATTCATAGCTGCCTTCTGAGCTATTCTCATGTGTTTATCTGTATCTCATGTATCTAAATCTTAATCCTAGTTGCCTTCTGAACTGTTCACGTGTGTTTATCTGTATCTCATCTATCTAAATCTTAATCCTAGCTGCCTTCTGAACTGTTCTCATGTGTTTATCTGTATCTCATCTATCTAAATCTTAATCCTAGCTGCCTTCTGAACTATTCTCGTGTGTTTATCTGTACCTCATCTATCTAAATCTTAATCCTAGCTGCCTTCTCAAATATTCTCATGTGTTTATCTGTATCTCATCTATCTAAATCTTAATCCTAGCAGCCTTCTGAACTATTCTCATGTGTTTATCTGTATCTCATCTATCTAAATCTTAATCCTATCTGCCTTCTGAACTGTTCTCGTGTGTTTATCTGTATCTCATCTATTTAAATCTTATTCTTAGCTGCCTTCTGAACTGTTCTCGTGTGTTTATCTGTATCTCATCTATCTAAATCTTAATCCTAGCTGCCTTCTGAACTATTCTCGTGTGTTTATCTGTACCTCATCTATCTAAATCTTAATCCTAGCTGCCTTCTGAACTATTCTCATGTGTTTATCTGTATCTCATGTATCTAAATCTTAATCCTAGCTGCCTTCTGAACTATTCTCATGTGTTTATCTGTATCTCATCTATCTAAATCTTAATCCTAGCTGCCTTCTGTACTAGTCTCATGTGTTTATCTGTATCTCATCTATCTAAATCTTATTCATAGCTGCCTTCTGAACTATTCTCGTGTGTTTATCTGTATCTCATCTATCTAAATCTTAATCCTAGCTGCCTTCTGAACTATTCTCGTGTGTGTATCTGTATCTCATCTATCTAAATCTTATTCATTGCTGCCTTTTGAACTATTCTCGTGTGTTTATATGTATCTCATCTATCTAAATCTTAATCCTAGCTGCCTTCTGAACTATTCTCATGTGTTTATCTGTATCTCATCTATCTAAATCTTATTCATAGCTGCCTTCTGAACTATTCTCGTGTGTTTATCTGTATCTCATCTATCTAAATCTTAATCCTAGCTGCCTTCTGAACTATTCTCATGTGTTTATCTGTATCTCATCTATCTAAATCTTATTCATAGCTGCCTTCTGAACTATTCTCGAGTGTTTATCTGTACCTCATCTATCTAAATCTTAATCCTAGCTGCCTTCTGAAATATTCTCATGTGTTTATCTGTATCTCATCTATCTAAATCTTAATCCTAGCTGCCTTCTGAACTATTCTCATGTGTTTATCTGTATCTCATCTATCTAAATCTTAATCCTATCTGCCTTCTAAACTGTTCTCGTGTGTTTATCTGTATCTCATCTATCTAAATCTTATTCTTAGCTGCCTTCTGAACTGTTCTCGTGTGTTTATCTGTATCTCATCTATCTAAATCTTAATCCTAGCTGCCTTCTGAACTGTTCTCATGTGTTTATCTGTATCTCATCTATCTAAATCTTAATCCTAGCTGCCTTCTGAACTAGTCTCATGTGTTTATCTGTATCTCATCTATCTAAATCTTAATCCTAGCTGCCTTCTGAAATATTCTCGTGTGTTTATCTGTACCTCATCTATCTAAATCTTAATCCTAGCTGCCTTCTGAACTATTCTCATGTGTTTATCTGTATCTCATGTATCTAAATCTTAATCCTAGCTGCCTTCTGAACTATTCTCATGTGTTTATCTGTATCTCATCTATCTAAATCTTAATCCTAGCTGCCTTCTGTACTAGTCTCATGTGTTTATCTGTATCTCATGTATCTAAATCTTATTCATAGCTGCCTTCTGAGCTATTCTCATGTGTTTATCTGTATCTCATGTATCTAAATCTTAATCCTAGTTGCCTTCTGAACTGTTCACGTGTGTTTATCTGTATCTCATCTATCTAAATCTTAATCCTAGCTGCCTTCTGAACTGTTCTCATGTGTTTATCTGTATCTCATCTATCTAAATCTTAATCCTAGCTGCCTTCTGAACTATTCTCGTGTGTTTATCTGTACCTCATCTATCTAAATCTTAATCCTAGCTGCCTTCTGAAATATTCTCATGTGTTTATCTGTATCTCATCTATCTAAATCTTAATCCTAGCTGCCTTCTGAACTATTCTCATGTGTTTATCTGTATCTCATCTATCTAAATCTTAATCCTATCTGCCTTCTGAACTGTTCTCGTGTGTTTATCTGTATCTCATCTATCTAAATCTTATTCTTAGCTGCCTTCTGAACTGTTCTCGTGTGTTTATCTGTATCTCATCTATCTAAATCTTAATCCTAGCTGCCTTCTGAACTATTCTCGTGTGTTTATCTGTACCTCATCTATCTAAATCTTAATCCTAGCTGCCTTCTGAACTATTCTCATGTGTTTATCTGTATCTCATGTATCTAAATCTTAATCCTAGCTGCCTTCTGAACTATTCTCATGTGTTTATCTGTATCTCATCTATCTAAATCTTAATCCTAGCTGCCTTCTGTACTAGTCTCATGTGTTTATCTGTATCTCATCTATCTAAATCTTATTCATAGCTGCCTTCTGAACTATTCTCGTGTGTTTATCTGTATCTCATCTATCTAAATCTTAATCCTAGCTGCCTTCTGAACTATTCTCGTGTGTGTATCTGTATCTCATCTATCTAAATCTTATTCATTGCTGCCTTTTGAACTATTCTCGTGTGTTTAT
The DNA here is from genome assembly GCA_963383655.1 of Bathymodiolus septemdierum. Taxonomy (NCBI): domain Eukaryota; kingdom Metazoa; phylum Mollusca; class Bivalvia; order Mytilida; family Modiolidae; genus Bathymodiolus; species Bathymodiolus septemdierum. Next base: position 118,669,535 of record OY726518.1, on the reverse strand, counting down.
ATGTATCTCATCTATCTAAATCTTAATCCTAGCTGCCTTCTGAACTATTCTCATGTGTTTATCTGTATCTCATCTATCTAAATCTTATTCATAGCTGCCTTCTGAACTATTCTCGTGTGTTTATCTGTATCTCATCTATCTAAATCTTAATCCTAGCTGCCTTCTGAACTATTCTCATGTGTTTATCTGTATCTCATCTATCTAAATCTTATTCATAGCTGCCTTCTGAACTATTCTCGTGTGTTTATCTGTACCTCATCTATCTAAATCTTAATCCTAGCTGCCTTCTGAAATATTCTCATGTGTTTATCTGTATCTCATCTATCTAAATCTTAATCCTAGCTGCCTTCTGAACTATTCTCATGTGTTTATCTGTATCTCATCTATCTAAATCTTAATCCTATCTGCCTTCTGAACTGTTCTCGTGTGTTTATCTGTATCTCATCTATCTAAATCTTATTCTTAGCTGCCTTCTGAACTGTTCTCGTGTGTTTATCTGTATCTCATCTATCTAAATCTTAATCCTAGCTGCCTTCTGAACTGTTCTCATGTGTTTATCTGTATCTCATCTATCTAAATCTTAATCCTAGCTGCCTTCTGAACTAGTCTCATGTGTTTATCTGTATCTCATCTATCTAAATCTTAATCCTAGCTGCCTTCTGAACTATTCTCGTGTGTTTATCTGTACCTCATCTATCTAAATCTTAATCCTAGCTGCCTTCTGAACTATTCTCATGTGTTTATCTGTATCTCATGTATCTAAATCTTAATCCTAGCTGCCTTCTGAACTATTCTCATGTGTTTATCTGTATCTCATCTATCTAAATCTTAATCCTAGCTGCCTTCTGTACTAGTCTCATGTGTTTATCTGTATCTCATCTATCTAAATCTTATTCATAGCTGCCTTCTGAACTATTCTCGTGTGTTTATCTGTATCTCATCTATCTAAATCTTAATCCTAGCTGCCTTCTGAACTATTCTCGTGTGTGTATCTGTATCTCATCTATCTAAATCTTATTCATTGCTGCCTTTTGAACTATTCTCGTGTGTTTATATGTATCTCATCTATCTAAATCTTAATCCTAGCTGCCTTCTGAACTATCCTCATGTGTTTATCTGTATCTCATCTATCTAAATCTTAATCCTAGCTGCCTTCTGAACTGTTCTCGTGTGTTTATCTGTATCTCATCTATCTAAATCTTAATCCTAGCTGCCTTCTGAACTATTCTCATGTGTTTATCTGTATCTCATCTATCTAAATCTTAATCCTAGCTGCCTTCTGAACTATTCTCATGTGTTTATCTGTATCTCATCTATCTAAATCTTATTCATAGCTGCCTTCTGAACTATTCTCGTGTGTTTATCTGTATCTCATCTATCTAAATCTTAATCCTAGCTGCCTTCTGAACTATTCTCGTGTGTTTATCTGTATCTCATCTATCTAAATTTTAATCCTAACTGCCTTCTGAACTATTCTCATGTGTTTATCTGTATCTCATCTATCTAAATCTTATTCATAGCTGCCTTCTGAACTATTCTCGTGTGTTTATCTGTATCTCATCTATCTAAATCTTAATCCTAGCTGCCTTCTGAACTATTCTCATGTGTTTATCTGTATCTCATCTATCTAAATCTTATTCATAGCTGCCTTCTGAACTATTCTCGTGTGTTTATCTGTATCTCATCTATCTAAATCTTAATCCTAGCTGCCTTCTGAACTATTCTCGTGTGTTTATCTGTATCTCATCTATCTAAATCTTAATCCTAGCTGCCTTCTGAACTAGTCTCATGTGTTTATCTGTATCTCATGTATCTAAATCTTAATCCTAGCTGCCTTCTGAACTATTCTCATGTGTTTAACTGTATCTCATCTATCTAAATCTTAATCCTAGCTGCCTTCTGAACTAGTCTCATGTGTTTATCTGTATCTCATCTATCTAAATCTTATTCATAGCTGCCTTCTGAACTAGTCTCATGTGTTTATCTGTATCTCATCTATCTAAATCTTATTCATAGCTGCCTTCTGAACTATTCTCGTGTGTTTATCTGTATCTCATGTATCTAAATCTTAATCCTAGCTGCCTTCTGAACTATTCTCGTGTGTTTATCTGTATCTCATCTATCTAAATCTTATTCATAGCTGCCTTCTGAACTATTCTCGTGTGTTTATCTGTATCTCATCTATCTAAATGAGCTTGAAGTAAAGGATGATGCTGACACTCAAAGGCCTGATTCTTACATTGACCTTCACCTTGATATCGAGTGCGGTAGATCGTTGGTTCGAGCCCCGATCGGGTCAGACCAAAGACTATGAAATTGGTATTTGTTGCTTCTCCGCTAAGCACGCAGCATTAAGGAGAAACTGAAAGATCAAAGACTGATTGGTTCGGAATCAGGATAACGTGTCCGAGTGGGGCGACATGTCTATCCGAGGACTGTTGTTTCAGTGAGCTAGCACTATACAAATCAACTAAGCGTGTTGGTCTAGAACAAAGCGGACCTCGTCATCATTTCATTGAAAATTAACTTGTTCTCGCCATGATATAGCTGAAAAATTGCTGAGTTGGTGTTAGCAAATAATCACTCACTCACTCACTCTAATTATATTTTCAAACTTGTAACCTATTGAAAATGTCTGAATAGTTTTGAGAATGGTGATCTACCAATACATATTACATGTATTATGCTTTCTGTAAAGGAGTGGGTATGATAAGGGTCAATTTTGGCTCAATCTCAGAAACTGTTTACATAGATAAAATATTAAACACAATCATTAAAAGGTAAGAAAAATAATTTGTTGAATGATTTCACTTTGTCCTTTGTTGCTTATCAATCTAAAAGGAGGAGGGGTCAATTAATCATTGGAAATTCAAATATGGTGGTTTTATTTTAAATATCTTGCATAGTCTTTTCGATAAAATGTTATATTCTGTGTATGTACACTCTACAAATGATATTCCAATGCTCTATGGTAGCATATAGTATTTTGTGTAGTTTTGTCACCCTAGCAACGGTTTTGTAAACATTAAATTAGCCTATATTATTGCAATTATTGGTTGAATTTTGACATCTACGATCTTTTGACTTGATATTTGACAAAGCGGTACATTTTTGTCAAGCTATACACACTACAAATGTCATTTCAAATTTCAAAAATACATTTTGATATTTTTATTCATAGTTATGCCTCGTCCATAGCAACAGGTTTCCCTATGCACAGTATTTTCCTGTAGATCTCATGGACCTTTTATTTAATCAAGAACAAAAATTCTACAACAGCACCTTAGCAGAGACATCTTATCATTTACTAACTAGTATATACTATAAGAATTCCTTAAACCTCACAATATCCCTAGTAACCAAATATTATCCCTAGCAACCGCAGAAACTCGTCAATGCTGAGCTGTGTAAATTGCTTTTTTTTTTATCTTTTTATAACCGAATGTTGATATTTTTATTTTTTAAATCATGAGAGGAAATTATTCCCAGTAATTAGAATGTCAAAGGAACCAAGTCAACTGCATAACATGGTAAAGCAGCGCTGCAGCGGCAGGAGAGGATATAATCCATGTTGAATAATATACAATTGTAAATGTGTCCATGAACTCGGATGCCCTTCTAACTGAAAAATGCTTCACCCAATTTACCCCAAAATCCAGTTGATCTGTCATTTGTTGTTATAAACAACATATCCATATATCAAATCAATTGGTTGAGGCTTCAAACGTTATGGCAGGAAACATCGTTTGGAAGATGCTTTACCATGTTATATGCGTAAGTTCGTACGAACGAGCTAACACGTAAACATCGAACAGAAAAGAACAAAATGACAAATTAATGTAGACCTTGAGATGTCAAATCTTCTTCATTTTATTTTACCTGCATACCTTAAAAAAAACTAGAATACTATAATAATAAAATGAATCATGAAAACCTATGAAATCACTGTATGGCTAGAGGTTCAGATATTATTTTTTCTTTAAATTAATAATACCCGAGATACAACATCTTATAGTGGGGGGAAACAGACAACACAATGGCCAAAAGAAATGTAATATCGGGGAATCATATAATGCCCGTATATGATTGCTAAGCTATATCTAGTAGCTGATGTCTAGTCTTAAAAGCACAACATTGTATTCGAACTCTCAGTTAACAGTGACCTAACCATTAGTAAATACTGTTGTGCCTTTTATCAAAATCCATTGCTTAATCATACCTATCTAGTAAATGAAAATTGAACCTATTCCTACATAATTAGCAACGGTGCTTAAGGGTAACACGGAGGCAACAATGACATATCAAGGACAAAATCAGGCATTATCCAATACAAAATATCATTAATGTACTATCGTGACTATACCATTTACTATATTCAAGATCTTGACGTATATCCATAAGTTAACCAAAACCTAGGGTGCATGGTCGTATGGACGTGCAGATCGATGGACAAGGGTACATACTTGTACCTCTTTGTGATAATGGTAATCAAAATATCATTAATGATTGATAATCTAACTATGAACACAGCATATAATTGTGGCAAGCAAATGATTGTATACTACACATAGCAAAATATTGTCTTATATGTGTTTTGTAATTTATTTGCTTCCACACCAATTTCATAGAAAGGAAATTAACTTTTTGTAAGTCATTTTCTGCTTACTTATATTTATATTTATCATGTTTTCTGTAAATTTCTTCTGTAGTATAAGTTCATACGATATTTTGGCATATATCACAAATAATTATATAGTGTTGATATACTATGCGAAAATACTATACCAGTTTCACGCAGGGACGGTTGGGTTTTCAGCTGTCTGTCAAGCTATATATAGCTAGTCCACGTGCAAGTGGGTGGATCCAATCTGTCAATCTATCATAGTCGTCTATTATCCATGTTACTGTTTTTTAATACTTGTTATTGTTGTTAATTAAATTTCAAACTTCAAAAATCTTTATATTTTTAAAGCCTTAAATGAAACAAAAAATATTCTCACACTTTCAAGACTATCTGATCCAATATATTAGTCACCAATATCAGGACCTCCTTTATTGTAATAGTTCTTAATGTATTTTGTCTACATATATATATATGTCAGCATAATAATAATAATAATGTTGTGTTAGCAATGACTATGCCTTCGGGTCGTGCACTATGTCTTCAACCCTGACCACTATATTGGCATAGTCATTGCTAACACAACATTATTATATAAATAGCTACCATTTATTCCATTAAAATAGACATTTTAAAACAATCCTCTTTTTGTAAAATTAACTTGACACGAATGGTTTAATATGATATTCGCAAATAGATTAAAATAACCTAGTAATAAAAAGAATTGCACGATTATTAAAACTGCAACGGAATGTACCGGTAATTAAAACTGCAACGGAATGTACCGGTAATTAAAACTGCAACGGAATATACCGGTAATTAAAACTGCAACGGAATGTACCAGTAATTAAAACTGCAACATAATGTACCGGTAATTAAAACTGCAACGGAATGTACCGGTAATTAAAACTACAACGGAATATACCGGTAATTAAAACTGCAACGGAATGTACCAGTAATTAAAACTGCAACATAATGTACCGGTAATTAAAACTGCAACGGAATGTACCGGTAATTAAAACTGCAACGGAATGTACCGGTAATTAAAACTACAACGGAATGTGCCGGTAATTAAAGCTGCAACGGAATGTACCGGTAATTAAACGGAATGTACCGATAATTAAAACTGTAACGGAATGTACCGGTAATTAAACGGAATGTACCGGTAATTAAAACTACAACGAAATGTACCGGTAATTAAAACTACTACGAATGTACTGGTAATTAAAACTGTAACGGAATGTACCGGTAATTAAAATTGTAACGGAATGTACCGGTAAATAAAACTACAACGGAATGTACCGGTAATTAAATTTAATGGGGTTGTATTGTTTATATTTTTTAATGCAAGTACATTTTAACTAAAGTAATATGAACAAAAATGTTACCAAACTCTGTATTTGGTTAATTAAATTCATCTTCCGGTTAATTAAACATAAATTCTGTAAACTCGTATGTACGGTATTGGGTTTCTATATATCTCGTGTATCATCAGAACTATTTGGTAGGGTTACCTAATTATTGTATAACATTCAGCTTAATTTGCCAAAAACGAAATTGATACTAAACTTCACAAAACCTGCAATTAAAGTGTTGAGTCATACAAACTTTTATATACAAGTTGTAATTTTCCCCAATATATTTCATATGTTACTACTATTTTTTAATAAAAAAAAATATTCCGAAGTCAATTCATGTTCAGTTTTATTATTTTGTGATCAACAAAAGTATGTTTTAGTAACACTATTCACATAATTTGTAGGAGCCTGTTTTTAAAATCTTCCTGATTTAAATACAGATTTAACTTATTTGTTTACAAGAGTACTATAGTTGTATAGTGTTTTGTGCGATATTATTTCATTTTTATATTCTCAAAATTCTTAGCTTAAAAATTGCAGTTGGATTATACATTTAATTCTGCTTTTGTTGATAAAAAATATCTAATTCGGATATGTGACTTCAGGATAATATTTTGAAAAATTGTATAGTTTTATATGAAAATATAGAGAAAATTGGATGTTTCCGAATACTTTTGAGCAGTGACTGTGTATGTGACATTATTTAATTTACTAATCATGTTAAACATTGATGATCAGCAGTATACAATAAAACTGGTCATCAATATATATATATATATACATGTATATTGACGACATCTCATTTGTGTAGCCTTCGTACATGGAAGATGAAAGTAGTGTACTCAAATCAGACGCAACCCCAAGCATAGATAACAACAGTACTAAAACAATGTCAGGAAAACAACAACAAGAAATCTAGGGCAACATAAAACTATAACCTAGGGGAAGCCAGATGTTCCTGAGGTGTCCCCATCTCATGTGACAAACATGACAACTGTTGTTAAGTCATAATACCAAAGATCTGCTCAGAAAAGATCGAACCACCAGTCTATATATTTTAGACTTGTCTACTATCAGGTTAAACATTGGTAACCGTAGGGGCTACTGATAAATGATGGTCACCAGATAACTTGTTAATAAATGACTTATTGTGATGGTTTCTCTTAAATTTAGATATTTGAAGGAATAAACACAATTCCAACATTTCTGAAATGATGACTGGGATACATATATCACATACGAGGTGGATGCAGAATTTTCATTTTCAATTGTTGCATAACCATGCCACAGGTATTATTGTAAGATATTTCTAGGGGAAGACTTTATCAGAATGACTTTACTTGTGTCTAAACACTATTAGTTTTCCATTCTTGATTTCCCCATCGGATTTCTCTAAAGTTTATTAAGCAACTTGCTTATTGTTAAGCTAATGCAGAATGTTGTTGTGATAAAGTTGGTCAGTGACTTGCGACAGGTTGGTTGTTTTCTTCGGGTACTCCGATTTCCTCCACAATAAAACTGACAGCCACGATATAACTGAAATATTGTTGGCGTTTGACACCATAAACCCAGAATGTTGTCGGAATACAAATATCTCATACGCAATGAATTTAGGCATGTTTCTACTCGAGAAAGAACAACTAAGAGAGTTATTGAATTCGGCGACATTTATCATATATCGTAGAACACAAGTGTCACTTTTGTTAATATGTAGGTAAAAGTGTATAAATGAATGCGTACCCATCGATATCAGTGGTACATTTGTGTTTATATATTTATTTTTGATAAATTTGAGGTCAATGGTCACTAAACTTGGATTAACAAAACCTAGATATCTAACTGAGTGCGCAAGCGACGTTTCTGGAATAACCTTCATCAGGTACGCTCAAATTCAAAATATTGAAAGGTAAATAATTTATGTATCGGAGCGTAAAATCAGAGGTAAATTGTCATTAAAACGTGGATTAAGAGATTATTAAATAGAATGTACGTATTGAAACAAAAAAAAACAAAGCTATGGACTTAATGTTTCTTCTTCTAGAGAAACCACTGAATAAAAGCTGATATGTGAGGCTGTATATTTTGTTTCTATTTGGATATGTAATTATCAAAACCGGAGTACCCGGAGAAAACCACCAACCTGCCTCAATTCACTTATAAACTTTATCACATAAACTTGTATCGAGTATCTCTCGTCATGAACAGGATTCTAACTCACAACTTTGTGCAGGTAGTTGTAAATCCAAATATCATATGCATACGACCACGACGGCCCCTTAAGCCTGCTAGGAAGTATTAGGATTAAAGCTTCGTTCGTTTTGAATGGCACATTTAATTTACTGTAATGAAACACTTACTATTATTTTATAGTTTAATGCGGAATGAGATCATAAAGATGACAATTATTGCACATTCAGATCTACATATATATTGTCTGGTGTATCAGCACAAGGCGTACACCTTAGATTTGTTTGTTGATTGTTTACCGTCTTTACCTTGTTCGGCGATACAGCCAACCCATAAAAGACCCGACCGATCCACACATATACTTAATGGTGGACTTATCCCTATTTTAGTGGAGGCAAGATATTGTATGAGATTTCCAGTTTGATCAAGAATATGAATAGAGTAGTCATTTGGGTCCGTCACAATAATACAGCCATTATTATCACATGCTATCCCCATAGGTATAAAATCAGTACAAGGCAAATTAGGATTACCATCATATGTAAACTTCAAATTTCCTTCTAGGTCTAGGACCACAATTTGTCCAAGGAATTTCCCTGTCCTGTTTACAACACAAATGTCACCATTTACATTTTCGGTCACTCTGTATGGCAAGATAAATAGCTTTAATCTGTGGTGTCCATATTCTATGTCTTGTATTACCTTTCCAGTATTGGTCATTCTTATAAGCTTTCTTTTTGTGGACTTACTCACAAGAAAACTAGTTTCGTCAACTACAGTTACAAGTATGTCTCCAGACTTTGTGGCGTGAATTCCTTCAGGATAGAGTGGCATACAGCCTCTGAATGTAGTAATATTGCCATCTTTTCTGGACAGTTGTTTAATTGCACAGTCTCCAAACCTTGTAAACAAAACATCCCCTGATGGCAAAATAGTCATATCGGAGCACGGGGTATCATAATGTTCCTTGGTTTCTATGCGGTCGTTACACGTTAGACGACTGATCGGGGTTCTGTTCCAGCATCCTATCCACACGCTATCTTTCTCAGAAGAACACATGGCATTTACAGATGGGATGTCAGCATCAAATTCTCTTTTCACTTTTACAATGCCCTGTAAAATATTAGCATTCAATTTTGTATCTGTCAAAATTTCTTTTGTAGTCACTAATTTAATCTTAGAGCGTTCAACATTTATAACTGCTGGTTTAATCTTAGAGCGTTCAACATTTATAACTGCTGGTTTAATCTTAGACCGGTCAATGTTTGTCGCTGTTATCTTCGGTGTACGGTGCATTACTTTCGTAACATCAGTTACAGTATTGAACCTATTTTGTCCCTGTTTAACTAGTTTAGGATCTTCCGAATGATAAATTTTGTTTTTCTGTATTTTGCCGACATTTGTAATTTTTTGCAGCAACTTTTTCCCGTTCCAATAAGAATGTTTCTTGTCTTCTGAATTTATCGATTTAGAATCAAATTTAGCTCTTTCTTGGAGACTCATAATATATAAATTATAATCTTCGGATAAAGTCATACAATAAAGAAGTAAATGTAATACAGTAGTTTATATACCACAAACTCCACTTCCGGTCGACCTTTAAACAAAACACAAAACCTTTAAACAAAAGAATGCGTGATTGAATCGTGATTGGAAGTATATTGTCACTTAATTTTCTTGTCGTTAAACACATTTTAATACGTAAAAGATAATCCGATTGATATGATTTACCGACTTGTAGCACCTAATAACACCTACACCAACAGTTACACAAATAAACACACTAATTGTTTGATTTTAATTGTGATCTTTAAATGACGTCATAAAACGGTCTACTTATTTTGTACTGAATTCTGAACTTATTAAGGACATTCGCAAGTTTAATAATTGTATACTCATTTAAATCATCAGTCTAGAAAATGAAACTAAAAAAATCATGTATAGATGACGTCCATTTGTGTAAGTATCATCTGCCAGAGTGAACAATATACAAATATGTAGAAATGATGATAATGAAGTGTTATAAAGATGAATGGTGTCTGTTTGTCGTATGTTATAAGATGTTACTCCACCTCATTTTAAGGATAGTGTGAATACAGTTAAGGATAAACAATTTTCATTGAAACAAACCTTGCAAAATGTTCTAATTAAATATCAAAAATATAAAATCTTTTCCCCTGTTTTCGTCCTATTTCCCAGGTGAAGGCAGGACCGTAGCTACTTAGAGACTAATGGGGCAAATGCATAATGGCAAGAGATTGAAACTTGAAGTACAAACACACCCATGTATCTTTACTTAATAAAATGCTAGCAAGTGTATTTATAACTTAAATCATTTCGTTCGGGCATTTTCGTGACAAGAGTTTATCCATTCGAACTCGTTAGATATGTATGGGTTTAAAAGGTTTTAGTGCTGAGAAAATAATCAAAGATTTTCACATTAGATTTTGTCCTACAAAACTATTGTAAATGTATTTTTGGTTTTTAAGCTGCATGGAATAAGAAATGTTTGTAGTGCAGTAGGAGGAAATAAATTAACAATAACCTCTATCCTAATATAATTAAGATATTATGAGTAAGCATAGCTTTCACACAGAAGATACAAGGCAAGTACATCTTCATAGAACTGTTCTATAATCAAATATATGATAACTGTCATGACTTCACTTCAGAATATTATATTACCATCTTGTATTTATGTCTTGCGCCAGTAATCATTTTCCTGACGACATCCATATATGTGCCACTGTGGACTCTAATGAATTCCGCTCGCAAATGCAGCAAGCCCCTAGATATGTGATAATGCCTTACAATAACATATAATATGGTTTGGAGGACATTTACTAATGCTGTCTAGCATATGTATGGGTTTAATGCATCTCCGCATGGTGTTTATAACAGACCTCTGTGTGACATATAAATATATTAAAAATCATTGAATTCTCTTTTATCAAGCTTGTTTTGGAATCTAATCATTTATTAATCTTATGATTTTCATTAACCATCGTTTATCTAAATAAACGTTAGAGAAAACCTAAGAGGCAATCAAGAATGGACACTAGAGACAGTGGAAACATGGGGTACACAAGACACAGGACACCAGAGACAGAGGACACATGGGATACGCAAGACACAGGAGACAGTGGAAACATGGGGTATACAGGACACCAGAGACAGTGGAAACATGGGGTACACAAAACACAGGATACCTGCGACAGTGGAAACATGGGGTACACAAGACACAATACACCAGAGAGAGTGGACACATGGGGTACACAAGACAAGAAATGACAAACCAGAGACAGTGGAAACATGGGGTACACAAGACACAGGACACCAGAGACAGTGGAAACATGGGGTCCGCAAGACACAGGACACAAGAGACAGTGGAAACATGGGGTATACAGGACACCAGAGACAGTGGAAACATGGGGTACACAAGACACAGGACACCTGCGATAGTGGAAACATGGGGTACACAAGACACAATACACCAGAGAGAGTGGAAACATGGGGTACACAAGACAAGAAATGACAAACCAGAGACAGTGGAAACATGGGGTATACAAGACACAGGACACCAGAGACAGAGGACACATGGGGTACGCAAGACACAGGTCACAAGAGACAGTGGAAACATGGGGTATACAGGACACCAGAGACAGTGGAAACATGGGGTACACAAGACACAATATACCAGAGAGAGTGGAAACATGGGGTACACAAGACAAGAAATGACAAACCAGAGACAGTGAAAACATGGGGTACACAAGACACAGGACACCAAAGACAGTGGAAACATGGGGTACACAAAACACAGGACACCAGAGACAGTGGAAACATGGGGTACACAGGACAAACCAGAGACAGTGGAAACATTGGGTACACAAGACACAGGACAAACAAGAGACAGTGGAAGCATTGGGTACACAAGACACAGGACAAACCAGAGACAGAGGAATCATTGGGTACACAAGACAAGAAAGGACAAACCAGAGACAGTGGAAACATGGGGTACACTAGACACAGGACACCAGAGACAGTGGAAACATGGGGTACACACGACAAACCAGAGAGTGGAAACATGGGGTACACAGGACACCAGAGACAGTGGAAACATGTGTACACAGGACACAGGACACCAGAGACAGTGGAAGCATGGGGTATACAAGACACAGGACACCAGAGACAGTGGAAACATTGGGTACACAAGACACAGGAAAAACAAGAGACAGTGGAAGCATTGGGTACATAAGACACATGACAAACCAGAGACAGTGGAAACATTGGGTACACAAGACACAGGACAAACCAGAGACAGTGGAAACATGGGGTTCACAAGACAAGAAAGGACAAACCAGAGACAGTGGAAACATGAGGTACACTAGACACAGGACACCAGAGACAGTGGAAACATGGGGTACACAAGACAAGAAAGGAAAAACCAGAAACAGTGGACACATGGGGTACACAAGAAACTTGACACCAGAGACAGTGGAAACATGGGGTACACCAGACAAGAAAGGACAAACCAGAGACAGTGGAAACATGGGGTACACAAGACAAGAAAGAACACCAGAGACAGTGGAAACATGGGGTACACAAGACAAGAAAGAACAAACCAGAGACAGTGGAAACATGGGGTACACAAGACAAGAAAGAACAAACCAGAGAGAGTACAAACATGGGGTACACAAGACAAGAAAGGACAAACCAGTGACAGTGGAAACACGGGGTACACAAGACAAGAAAGAACAAACCAGAGACAGTGGACACATAGGGTACACAAGACACAGGACACCAAAGACAGTGGAAACATGGGGTACACAAGACAAGAAAGGACAAACCAGAGACAGTGGAAACATGGGGTACACAGGACACCAGAGAGAGTGGAAACATGGGGTACACAGGACACAGGACACCAGAGACAGTGGAAGCATGGGGCATACAAGACACAGGACACCAGAGACAGTGGAAACATGGGGTACACAAGACAGGAAAGGACAAACCAGAGACAGTGGACACATGGGGTACACAAGAAACATGACACCAGAGACAGTGGAAACATGGGGTACACCAGACAAGAAAGGACACCAGAGACAGTGGAAACATGGGTTACACAAGACAAGAAAGGACAAATCAGAGACAGTGGAAACATGGGGTACACAAGACAAGAAAGGACAAACCAGAGACAGTGGAAACATTGGGTACACAAGAAAAGAAAGGACAAACCAGAGAGAGTGGAAACATGAGGTACACAAGACAAGAAAGGACAAACCAGAGACAGTGGAAACATGGGGTACACAAGACAAGAAAGGACAAACCAGAGACAATGGAGACATGGGGTACACAAGACAAGAAAGGACACCAGAGACAGTGGAAACATGGGGTATACAAGACACAGAACACCAGAGACAGTGGAAACATGGGTACACAAGACAAGAAAGGACAAACCAGAGAGAGTGGAAACATGGGGTACACAAGACAAGAAAGGACACCAGATACAGTGGAAGCATGGGGTGCACAAGACAAGAAAGGACAAACCAGACAGTGGAAACATGGGGTACACAAGACAAGAAAAGACACCAGAGACAGTGGAAGCATGGGGTACAGAAGACACAGGACACCAGAGACAGTGGAAACATGGAGTACACAAGAGAGGAAAGGACAAATCAGAGACTGTGGAAACATGGGGTACACAAGACAAGAAAGGACAAACCAGAGACAATGGAGACATGGGGCACACAAGACAAGAAAGGATAAACCAAACACAGTGGAAGCATGGGGTACACAAGACAAGAAAGGACACCAGAGACAGTGGAAACATGGGGTACACAAGACAAGAAAGGACAAACCAGAGACAGTGGAAACATGGGGTACACAAGACAAGAAAGGACAAAACCAGAGACAGTGGAAGCATGGGGTACACAAGACAAGAAAGGACAAACCAGAGCCAGTGGAAACATGGGGTGCACAAGACAAGAAAGGACAAACCAGAGACAGTGGAAGCATGGGGTACACACGACAAGAAAGGACACCAGAGACAGTGGAAGCATGGGGTACACAAGACAAGAAAGGACAAACCAGAGACAGTGGAAGCATGGGGTACACAAGACAAAAAAGGACAAACCAGAGAGAGTGGAAGCATGGGGTACACAAGACAAGAAAGGACAAACCAGAGACAGTGGACACATGGGGTACACAAGACACATGACACCATAGACAGTGGAAACATGGGGTACACAAGACAAGAAAGGACACCAGAGACAGTAGAAGCATGGGGTACAGAAGACAAGAAAGGACACCAGAGACAGTGGAAGCATGGGGTACACAAGACAAGAAAGGACAAACCAGAGACAGTGGAAGCATGGGGTACACAAGACAAGAAAGGACACAACAGACAGTGGAAACATGGGGTACACAAGACAAGAAAGAACACCAGAGACAGTGGAAACATGGGGTACACAAGACAAGAAAGAACAAACCAGAGACAGTGGAAACATGGGGTACACAAGACAAGAAAGAACAAACCAGAGAGAGTACAAACATGGGGTACACAAGACAAGAAAGAACAAACCAATGACAGTGGAAACACGGGGTACACAAGACAAGAAAGAACAAACCAGAGACAGTGGACACATGGGGTACACAAGACACAGGACACCAGAGACAGTGGAAACATGGGGTACACAAGACAAGAAAGGACAAACCAGAGACAGTGGAAACATGGGGTACACAGGACACCAGAGAGAGTGGAAACATGGGGCATACAAGACACAGGACACCAGAGACAGTGGAAACATGGGGTACACAAGACAGGAAAGGACAAACCAGAGACAGTGGACACATGGGGTATACAAGAAACATGACACCAGAGACAGTGGAAACATGGGGTACACCAGACAAGAAAGGACACCAGAGACAGTGGAAACATGGGTTACACAAGACAAGAAAGGACAAATCAGAGACAGTGGAAACATGGGGTACACAAGACAAGAAAGGACAAACCAGAGACAGTGGAAACATTGGGTACACAAGAAAAGAAAGGACAAACCAGAGAGAGTGGAAACATGAGGTACACAAGACAAGAAAGGACAAACCAGAGACAGTGGAAACATGGGGTACACAAGACAAGAAAGGACAAACCAGAGACAGTGGACTCTTGGTGTACACAAGACACAGGACACCAGAGAAATTGGATACACAAGACAAGAAAGGACAAACCAGAGACAATGGAGACATGGGGTACACAAGACAAGAAAGGACACCAGAGACAGTGGAAACATGGGGTATACAAGACAATAAAGGACACCAGAGACAGTGAAAGCATGGGGTACACAAGACACAGAACACCAGAGACAGTGGAAACATGGGTACACAAGACAAGAAAGGACAAACCAGAGAGAGTGGAAACATGGGGTACACAAGACAAGAAAGGACACCAGAGACAGTGGAAGCATGGGGTACACAAGACAAGAAAGGACAAACCAGACAGTGGAAACATGGGGTACACAAGACAAGAAAAGACACCAGAGACAGTGGAAGCATGGGGTACAGAAGACACAGGACACCAGAGACAGTGGAAACATGGAGTACACAAGACAAGAAAGGACAAACCAGAGACAGTAGAAACATGGGGTACACAAGACAAGAAAGGACAAACCAGAGACAGTGGAAGCATGGGGTACACAAGACAAGAAAGGATAAACCAAACACAGTGGAAGCATGGGGTACACAAGACAAGAAAGGACACCAGAGACAGTGGAAACATGGGGTACACAAGAGAGGAAAGGACAAACCAGAGACTGTGGAAACATGGGTACACAAGACAAGAAAGGACAAACCAGAGACAATGGAGACATGGGGCACACAAGACAAGAAAGGACACCTGAGACAGTGGAAACATGGGGCACACAAGAAAAGAAAGGACACCAGAGACAGTGGAAGCATGGGGTACACAAGACAAGAAAGGACAAACCAGAGACAGTAGAAACATGGGGTACACAAGACAAGAAAGGACAAAACCAGAGACAGTGGAAGCATGGGGTCTACAAGACAATAAAGGACACCAGAGACAGTGAAAGCATGGGGTACACAAGACACAGGACACCAGAGACAGTGGAAACATGGGTACACAAGACAAGAAAGGACAAACCAGAGAGAGTGGAAACATGGGGTACACAAGACAAGAAAGGACACCAGAGACAGTGGAAGCATGGGTTACACAAGACAAGAAAGGACAAACCAGACAGTGGAAACATGGGGTACACAAGACAAGAAAAGACATCAGAGACAGTGGAAGCATGGGGTACACAAGACACAGGACACCAGAGACAGTGGAAACATGGAGTACACAAGACAAGAAAGGACAAACCAGAGACAGTAGAAACATGGGGTACACAAGACAAGAAAGGACAAACCAGAGACAGTGGAAGCATGGGGTACACAAGACAAGAAAGGATAAACCAAAGACAGTGGAAGCATGTGGTACACAAGACAAGAAAGGACACCAGAGACAGTGGAAACATGGGGTACACAAGAGAGGAAAGGACAAATCAGAGACTGTGGAAACATGGGGTACACAAGACAAGAAAGGACAAACCAGAGACAATGGAGACATGGGGCACACAAGACAAGAAAGGACATCAGAGACAGTGGAAACATGGGGCACACAAGAAAAGAAAGGACACCAGAGACAGTGGAAGCATGGGGTACACAAGACAAGAAAGGACAGACCAGAGACAGTGGAAACATGGGGTACACAAGACAAGAAAGGACAAAACCAGAGACAGTGGAAGCATGGGGTACACAAGACAAGAAAGGACAAACCAGAGCCAGTGGAAACATGGGGTGCACAAGACAAGAAAGGACAAACCAGAGACAGTGGAAGCATGGGGTACACAAGACAAGAAAGGACACCAGAGACAGTGGAAGCATGGGGTACACAAGACAAGAAAGGACAAACCAGAGACGGTGGAAGCATGGGGTACACAAGACAAGAAAGGACAAACCAGAGAGAGTGGAAGCATGGGGTACACAAGACAAGAAAGGACAAACCAGAGACAGTGGACACATGGGGTACACAAGACACATGACACCATAGACAGTGGAAACATGGGGTACACAAGACAAGAAAGGACACCAGAGACAGTAGAAGCATGGGGTACAGAAGACAAGAAAGGACACCAGAGACAGTGGAAGCATGGGGTACACAAGACAAGAAAGGACAAACCAGAGACAGTGGAAGCATGGGGTACACAAGACAAGAAAGGACACAAGAGACAGTGGAAACATGGGGTACACAAGACAAGAAAGGACATCAGAGACAGTGGAAACATGGGGTACACAAGACAAGAAAGGACAAACCAGAGACAGTGGACACATGGGGTACACAAGACACATGACATCATAGACAGTGGAAACATGGGGTACACAAGACAAGAAAGGACACCAGAGACAGTGGAAGGATGGGGTACACAAGACAAGAAAGGACACCAGAGACAGTGGAAGCATGGGGTACACAAGACAAGAAAGGACAAACCAGAGACAGTGGAAACATGGGGCACACAAGACAAGAAAGGACAAACCAGAGACAGTGGAAGCATGGGGTACACAAGACAAGAAAGGACAAACCAGAGACAGTGGAAACATGGGATACACAAGACAAGAAAGGACAAACCAGAGACAGTGGAAGCATGGGGTACACAAGACAAGAAAGGACACCAGAGACAGTGGAAACATGGGGTACACAAGACAAGAAAGGACAAGCCAGAGACAGTGGAAACATGGGGTACACAAGACAAGAAAGGACAAACCAGAGACAGTGGACACATGAAGTACACAAGACAAGAAAGGAAACCAGAGACAGTGGAAACATGGGGTACACAAGACAAGAAATGACACCAGAGACAGTGGAAGCATGGGGTACACAAGACAAGAAAGGACAAACCAGAGACAGTGGACACATGGAGTACACAAGACAAGAAAGGACACCAGAGACAGTGGAAGCATGGGGTACACAAGACAAGAAAGGACAAACCAGAGACAGTGGACACATGGAGTACACAAGACAAGAAAGGACACCAGAGACAGTGGAAACATGGGGTACACAAGACAAGAAAGGACACCAGAGACAGTGGAAGCATGGGGTACACAAGACAAGGAAAGACAAACCAAACAGTGGACACATGGAGTACCCAAGACAAGAAAGGATACCAGAGACAGTGGAAACATGGGGTACACAAGACACAGGACAAAAAAAAACGATGAGCAACACGATCACCACCAAAAACGGAGGTACTTGCGAAGGCTACACAGTTCCTGTTTCTTAAAAGATACCTGCTATGTTACTCATATAGTCAAGACATGTTTG
The DNA here is from genome assembly GCA_963383655.1 of Bathymodiolus septemdierum. Lineage (NCBI taxonomy): Eukaryota > Metazoa > Mollusca > Bivalvia > Mytilida > Modiolidae > Bathymodiolus > Bathymodiolus septemdierum. The sequence goes on along the minus strand of OY726518.1, from coordinate 118,650,997 downwards.
ACAACACTGTGCGCAAACAAAGACAACTAACATAAATAAGACATGAACTCTCCTACAAACAACTTGGGGTAAGGTACGAACCGAACATAGTTTTTATGCGGAAATCGTAGCGGACATCACACTAAAATCGGGTTTGAATGACATTAAACAGGAAGAATACTATAGTATTGTATTGTGGGATAAGTTGAGTCAACCCGTCTACAGACATTAACAAAAAACATCAGAATACTTGGGAGTGTCAATATGTTGGGTTCTGTTAGAATTGTTAATATAAATTGTAACCATATTATCCCTGCAAATTCTGTCATCGTTTTTTTTCATTCGATACACCACGGCCAAATTTGTAATCATTGTTATACTTAAAAAGTTAATTGACAATAGCTGACACAAGCCCACGACTGAATATGCTCGTAATGGGAGGATAATATCTGAGCGTGTTCAGCAATTAAGCTACATGGCTGAATTCTAAATCTATCTAGTGTAGATGCTATATTTTGCTTACAGTAGATAAATCTGTCATTAACAGAAACACAATTTTCAATATGTATGTTTTCTGGTTGACACGGCGAACCTCAGACTGAAGACAAAGACTCGTCCTTTCGGAGAACTAAGCTTTTTTTTTCTACGAGGTTTAATCACTGGATCAAGACATTATTTATCTATCTATTTCTTGAGTGTTTTGTCATTTTGATTGTATTTTTTTCAAGGAGATAACATTGGAAAAAATGAGGGGAAATATAAGTATAATATCCAGTACAACGAGGGGTAACTCAAACATTCTTACAATGCAAACCCCGTATTATTTGTTATTAAAGCTATATTTGTTAAACCTAGCCATAAATGTATTGTCATGTATATATTTACGTTGTATGTGTGAATTTGTGTCATCAAAGATCTTGTTATTTTTCAATTGTTCTTTCTCTTGTATTTACTTTGCATTGTACTCGGGATGGTTTTTTCCGTAATTGTTTATCTCCGGAACCGTTACACATACGTAATTCGTCTGTTTACATTATGAAATGGTTGGGTTTAAATTTAAATGTATAACTGATATAAATCATTTAGTTATTGTTCTATTATATTCAAAAGTACCATTGTATTAACAAAGGTTTATAAAAATAAAATGTTACTGTAACTAAGTGTACCATTTTGTCAACAAAGGCGTGTCACAATAATGTACATTGCTTTATATGTTGTTATGTGTTACTGTATGTCAGGGTACCATTGAATAGCCAAAGGTTCCTCACAATAATCTACATTGCTTTATATGTTGTTGTATGTTACTGTAAGTCAGGGTACCATTGTATCAACAAAGGTTTCTCACAATAATGTGTATTGTTTTATATGTTGTTGTATGTTTCTGTAAGTCAGGGTACCACTGTATCAACAAAGGTTTATCACAATAATGTGTATTGTTTTATATGTTGTTGTATGTTACTGTAAGTCAGGGAACCATTGTATCAACAAAGGTTTATCACAATAATGTGTATTGTTTTATATGTTGTTGTATGTTTCTGTAAGTCAGGGTACCACTGTTTACAGAAGAGTGTAAAATACTATACAATAGCTATAAACGTGCACTATCAATTTTTAATGATATCCATTCTGACGAAAATAGAATGAAACTGAACTTAGAAAAACAAAAGTATAAACGTTTGGAAAATAAATTGAAAAGACTTTATAAGAACAAGCAAGGAAATATGCTTAATTCGATGAGAACTTCAAACCCAAAACGTTTTTATGGAAAATTCAGAAAACGGAAAAAAAAATGTAAAAAATAAAATCTCAATGGAACAATTTGTAGATCATTTAAAAAATTTGATTTCAAATGATAACGTTGAAAATGGACCAGACACAACAGATACCATGGAATGTGTGTTTGAAGAATTAGACAAACCTTTTACAGAAAATGAAATAGAAACTTGTATTAAAGGCTTGAATCGAAATAAGTCGCCTGGTGTGGACAATATTTTAAATGAATATATTTTAGAAGGAAAGACAATCCTAATACCAATATTGTGTAAACTGTTTAACGTGATATTATGCACTAGTCGCTTCCCGGAATTATGGGTGAAAAGTGTTATTGTACCGTTATTTAAGAAGGGACCAGTTGATGATCCTGGAAACTACAGAGGTATATCGTTAGTCTCGCATATCGGAAAGCTATTCACATCAACGATTAATACAAGACTTATGAAATGGAGCGAAGATAACAGTGTCCTGACTGATGCGCAGTTTGGATTTAGACCGGGTTATGGCACTCAGGACGCAATCTTTGCTCTTCATTCCATAATTTCAAAATCATTAAGGCAGGGTAAAAGATTATATTGTTGCTTTATTGATTATGTTAAGGCTTTTGACAGTGTGTCTCACTTTAAGTTATGGTTAAAATTAGCCAAATGTGGTGTAACTGGAAAGCTTTTAAATCTAATTAAATCTATGTACTCCAAATTAAAATTCGAGTGTAAAGCATAATGGTAATTTTTCAGATTTTTTTAGCTGTAATATTGGACTCGTGCAGGGTGAATCGTTATCACCATTTTTATATGCCATGTATGTCAATGATATTGAAATAGAATTGATTAAACAAGGATGTCAATCATACGAATTAAAAATGCTCAATCTGTACTTACTAATGTATGCTGATGATACTGTTTTGTTCAGTGAAAATGTTCATGAACTTCAAAATATGATTAATGTTGTAAATGTATGTTCAAATGAATACAATCTGCATGTAAATTTGTTCAAAACAAAGGTTGTCATTTTTAGAAATCGAGGTAATATTAAATCAGAAGAAAAATGGTATCTTAATGGGGAATCCATTGAAATATGTAATGAATTTATGTACCTTGGAATTTTGTTAAATTATAATGGTGTCTTTACTAATACTCAGAAAATGTTGTCGAATCAAGGGGAAAAGCTGTATTTAGTTTATTTAGTAAAATTCAGGATGATTATTTTAATACAGAGACTTTGCTATCACTTTTTGACACATATGTAAACAGTATTGTAAATTATGGATGTGAAGTGTGGGGCTTCCATAAAGGTGTGGATATTGAGACATTACATTTATCCTTTTTGAAAAGAGTATTGAAAGTGAGAAAGAGTACTTCAAATTATATGGTCTATTTTGAACTTGGGAGATTCCCATTGTATATAAACAGGTACTGTAGAATGTTAAAATATTGATTTAAAATTTTAAAAACAGAAAATTGTATACTTAAAAATTGTTATGAAGATATGTTTGAGTCTAGTGCTTTTAAGCCAAATGATAAACTAAACTGGGGATGTAAAATACGAGATATATTGTGTAAATATGGTTTTATTCATGTATGGCTGTCACAAAATGTTGTTAATGAAGATATATTTATGTTACAATTTAAGCAGCGAGTTATAGATACATTTTTAAATGAGGCAATTTCTTTTTTTGAAGAATCGCCAAAATGTCATTTTTATAAGTATATATATGATGACCATAACCTGCAATTTTATTTAAGTCGACCAGTTAATTATATGTTTAAGCCACTTATTAGTAGATATCGCTTACATGCACATAGTTTAAATATTGAAACTGGTAGATACTATAATATAGATAGACATGCTAGAATTTGTAACATGTGTAACAATAATGATATAGAAGATGAGTATCACTTTATTTTAGAGTGTAGTAAATATGTGGAAATTCGTAGAAAATATATAAAACCCTATTATTGTATCAATCTATCTGCTTTTAAACTAACACAGTTATTATCTGTTCAAAATATTAAAGAACTTAACAATCTTGGAAAGTATTTATATGTTCCTGAAAAAAATCGTAATTCCTAAATTTATATCATGCTTCGCTATAATTATAATTATATAATTATGTATTGTGTATAATGTATCATGTATTGTTTGTAATTTGTATTTATATACCTATAAGCTGTATTGTTTTTGGAATAAAGTATTATTATTATTACAATAAGAAGTCTATTTGAGATATTTGTTAGCAAACGCAATGTTAATTATGGTATGAGAAAACCAATTAGTGATACTCGTGTATCCTTCTCGATGTTAATAAATAAACGTTAGATAATATGCGCAAACAAGCACAAATAACGTTAATAAGACATAAGCCCTATGGAACATACTTTCAAGAGTATTTGTCCATGAATACATCAGGAAGTTGTTGAAACATATTTCTACCAGGAATGTTATACTTTTATTGTTCATTATCTTTCCACCAAATAATATAGGTATTTTTTTTTTTTAAAGTTAACCTTATTTGATTGCAAGATTTTTCACGAATCAGTGGGAAATTAGCGATGTGTTACCATTCTTAATCAAAATCTTGAAGTAGAGATTAATGATATGCATGAATTTGTATCTGAGAGATAGTGCATTGGTACTAACCTGTTTAAGAAACTCCATCGATATGACAGCTTTTCTCAAAGAATACTTAGCAACAAAAACACATAGACGTTACCTTAAGAACACTTTTTAATAAAAACTTTAATATTAGCTTACAAAAGAACACAAATTTGCTGAAGTCTAGAAATAAATAAAGAAGAATAATCCGGACGAACAAAGACAAAATCTAAACTAATCCATGAGAATTAAATATCTTAATTACAAAAGTTACATGTATATATGGTGTTGCTATAAATATATTCCACTTCAGTGGTACTTGAGGTATCAAATGGTCTTTAAGACATGTCAAAGAAATTAATTGTGAATCTAAATATACATTGTACAACACCTGCACAAAAATCTGCGTAATTAAGTAAGTAATGATTTTAAGCTTATAATCAATGATAAATCGGCATTATGATCAAGACAAGGGTCAATAAAACATCGCTATTACTCAATGGATTTATGTCTAAGAGGGTAAACATGGGTCAAGATTCTGAATAAGACATTTTTTCTTAAGAACTTTAATCTAAAAGAATGTTCGTTTTTTCTAACCACCGTTAACGTATTTCTAACTTATATAACCAGAGAAGTTCGCAGTTTAATAGCAATAGAATAACGTGTGTAATTCTTATTGCAGCACCACATACTATAATACTGAATTATATAGTTTTTAAATACATCACGTACAGTCTTTAAGCTTTTAACCAATGATAAATCGGCATTATGATCAAGTCAGGTTAAGGACCAATAAAACACCGCTATTACTCAATGTATTTATATTTAAGACGGTAAACACAGGTCAAGATTCTGAATAAGACATTTGTTTTTATTATCCACAGAACTTTAATCTAAAAGAATGTTTACTTTTTTCTAGCCATCCACGGCGTATGCTTAGTCAATATAACCATCGGATTTCTGACCAATATAATTTTCATTTTAAACATATTTTATTCATAAATAAATGAAATGGATTGGATAGCAGGCAATAGCCTATATAAATCCTCTCCATACACAAGGCAACAGCAACAATCAACAATGCATGCAGTTATTATTTACAATACACACTATAGAATTTTATACTCAAAGGGAAATAACTCGAGTATACAATAGCAGTCAGAAATCTCATTTATCCTGCAATGACAGCATTTACCGACCAATATAGCCTGCCCAATATTTTTTTGATATTGGTCAGTTATAAATAGAACATTTTTTGATATTGATCAGTTATAAATAGAACATACAAATGTAAAACGGGACACATCGGGGAATATTGTTTTCAAATACATACACTAAATTATTTCAAATACTTTTATCATCGTACAGTAAACGTTTATTTACGATTTAAAATTGCAGGATAAATACAATACATGTGCACTGTCGAAGCATAGAGGTAAATATGTGTATTCGGCGGGAAAAGGTTCGGCAAAGCCTCGCCTTTTCCCCCGTTTCTAAGCCTCGTACACATATTACCTATACTGGATGATGCTTCGACAGTGCACAAGTATTGTATATATATTCAATTATTGATAAGTAATTAACATTGATTAGATTTTATCGACAATTTGGCTGATATGAGATCTACTAAATTTTTTTAATACACTTAGTTGCTATCTAAAAGTGTTACCAGTCTACGATGTTGCTAGATTTATTACCTCTCAATTTGATTTGAATACTTAATTCATTTCAGAATTTTTTTATTAGCATACAGTGGGTAATCATAGTGTAAATATGAGATTTATGACATTATATATACATGTATATATTTATAAAACAAAATAAATTATCAATAGAATATCAATAAGTTAATTTAATTTGGTCATGTGAGAGGTATAGTACCGATATTTACAATCATGGTCCATCATATGTGAGAATACTGTTATAGTTTAAAATGTTTAAAACAATGAAGTTTATATTACTATATTATTATCAAATCGTTTGCTCCGCTTAATAAAGGAATGTACTGCATCATATTTCTAGCTAATGTAACCATCGTATTTTTAACCAATATAACCATCGATTTTCTATTGCCAATGTTACCATCGTATTTGTATCCAATATAACCATCGGATTTCTGACCAATATACTCATCGTATTTTTAGCTCATGTAACCATCGTATTTTTAACAAAAATAACCATCGTGTTTCTATAGCCAATGCAACCATCGGATTTCTGACTAATGTAACCATCGTCTTTTTAGCCAGTGCAACTATCGTGTTTCTAGCCAATGTAGCCATCGTGTTACTAGCCAATGTAACCATCGTGTTACTAGCCAATGTAACCATCGTGTTTCTAGCCAATGTAACCATCGTGTTTCTAGCCAATCTATCCATTCTGTTTCTAGCCAATATAATCTAACCATAATGTGTCTATAACAAATTTGACCATTGTCTTCGTGGTCCATGTAAATATGCTTGCACCACTGGCTAATTATAACTTTGTCACATATGACGAGTGGCAGGGCGGGGTTAGGAGTATATCTGTCAACAGCATGGACAAAGTGACAAGCTCGCAGCTTAACAGAAATGCTAGAATAACTTTTGTAGCCCATTTTGCAGCATCACATTCTATAATAGTGAATGAAACAGTTTCATCAATAAATTATATGATGCACCACCTAAAGTCCTGTCTGTAGTTATTACTAAGCCTAAAACCCTGTTAGAAAACTTAACAACAGTTTTGACATTAAATTAAAGTCAAGAAATTCATTTAATATTAAGCCTAATTTAGTCATTTCTTAATTCAATATTCATATCACCACACTTAAAGATACATTTTGGGGTTCCGTTGAGGTCAGTCTAAGACAACATCACTTTTACCTGCTCTCTGGTGATATTATTATTATTATTATTATTACACCATGAACACAACCCATCTAGCAACTTTTACCGTCTACTTTCGGTATAAGCTAACAATACAATGTCTGCTGGATATAACAATATACACACATTCTATCTGCATATATCTATACATACGTCAAATGATTTCAAATAAACTGCGCTAATTCATTAATAACGAGTGATTGTTGTTCAACGCCAAATAAGCAATAATCTAGCCATGGGGAGAATACATTACATTTCAATGAAATCAGGATGATGTCCGCTTTGCACTATGTATGAACACGCTTAGGTGGAACAGTCCGCTGGTAGACATGTCATTCTCCTCATTCCGAGCTCTTACTCTTTTATGTTATGTACTTATCGGAGAAGCATCACATACCAATTGCATAGTCTTTGTTTGACCCAATCAGAACTCGAACCCACCATCTAGCACACTAAAGGCAAGCACGCTAACAATTACACTGGGAGTACGGTTCCTATGCATTAATAAAACTGACAGTGAAGCGGTCAGTATTAAATGTATTAAATCTTACTGACATTATATAAAAATTTAATAGCAAGACACATTTTCATCTCAATACCAAGTGAGGAAAGTTTTCACCATAACAACGTTCTATCAATTTACATATGCCATTTTTTTTAAATCTCTATCAAAATAAACGCAAAAAATGTAGATATACGTAGAATGTTTGTTTCGTGCATCTATTATATGAGTGATCTACAGTACTTCATTCCTTACGTATGCCATTTGGTCCATCCAGTAGCTCATTAATATCATATATCCACTATATAATATCATATATGTAACTTCATCACTTGGAAGCCTGGGTCAAGGTGATATTTGTTAACAGGCAGAATAACACAATAAAGAAATAAAAAATAAAAAAAATATATCATATATCCACTGATTCAACCTTACAATAACATTATGATATGCCAAATAAAATTGCCCAATAACCGTATCATATGTGGTCAATTACTTAAGATTGTATAATATAAATACGTCTAATTAAACATTTAAATACAATTAATTACAACAACTATTTGAAATATGCCACTTGTTTCAATTTCAAACTGGATTCATATTCTGATTTAACGGTGATTTTGAACACGGGAACTGATTGTATGTTGATTATTTACAACACAATTACATTTATCTGCGGGTCGTGCACTATGTCTTCAACCCTGACCACTATATTGTCATAGTCATTGCTAACACAACATTATTATTAGTATTATGCTGACTGTTATATGTAGACAAACTATATTGAGAACTATTACAATAAAGGAGATCCTGATATTGGTGACTAATATATTGGATCAGATAGTCTTGAAAGTGTGAGAATATTCTTTGTTTCATTTAAAGCTTTAAAAATATAAAGATTTTTGAAGTTTGAAATTTAATTAACAACAATAACAAGTATTAAAAAACGTTTAGACGACTATGATAGATTGACAGATTGGATCCGCCCTCTTGCACGTGGACTAGCTATATATAGCTTGACAAACAGCTGAAAACCCAGCCTTCCCCGCGTGAAACTGGCATAGTAGATGTACTATTTTCGCATAGTATATCAAAGCTATATAATTCTTTGTGATATATGCCAAAATATCGTATGAACTTTTGTTACAGAAGAAATTTACAGAAAGCATAATAATAAATAATATAAATGCAAAACAAAATTAAAAAATATAATAAAACTTGACGTGTCTTACATGTATATGTAACGAAATATATAGTGTAATGAGTAATGTGGTTTCGTTTTAGTTTTTGATTACAAAAAATGGAAGATAGCAAAAGTTTAATCAGAAACTGGAAAAATGCAATGACAAAAAGAAAAGACAACACAACCATTGATACACAAAACACTACAGCTACAGCTAAAGATTGAGTAACACGAACTGCACTAGTAAAGACAACACAAACATTGATACACAAAACACTACACAGACAGCTAAAGATTGAGTAACACGAACCGCACTAGTAAAGACAACACAGACATTGATACACAAAACACTACACAAACAGCTAAAGATTGAGTAACACGAACCGCACTCGTAACGACAACACAAACATTGATACACAAAACACTACACAGACAGCTAAAGATTGAGTAACACGAACCGCACTAGTAAAGACAACACAAACATTGATACACAAAACAATACACAAACAGCTAAAGATTGAGTAACGCGAACCGCACTAGTAAAGAAAACACAAACGTTGATACACAAAACACTACACAAACAGCTAAAGATTGAGTAACACGAACCGCACTAGTAAAGAAAACACAACCATTGATATACAAAACACTACACAGACAGCTAAAGATTGAGTAACACGAACCGCACTAGTAAAGAAAACACAACCATTGATGCACAAAACACTACACAGACTGCTAAAAATTGAGTAACACGAACCGTACTAGAAAAGAAAACACAACCATTGATACACAAAACACTACACAGACAGCTAAATATTGAGTAACACGAACCGTACTAGTAAAGACAACGCAAACGTTGATACACAAAACATTACAGGTAAAGATTGAGTAACACGAACTGCACTAGTAAAGACAACACAAACATTGATACACAAAACACTACACAGACAACTAAAGATTGAGTAACACGAACCGCACTAGTAAAGACAACACAAACGTTGATACACAAAAGACTACACAGACAGCTAAAGATTGAGTAACACGAACTGCACTAGTAAAGACAACGCAAACGTTGATACACAAAACACTACACAGACAGCTAAAGATTGAGTAACACGAACCGCACTAGTAAAGACAACACAGACATTGATACACAAAACACTACACAAACAGCTAAAGATTGAGTAACACGAACCGCACTCGTAAAGACAACGCAAACGTTGATACACAAAACATTACAGGTAAAGATTGAGTAACACGAACTGCACTAGTAAAGACAACACAAACATTGATACACAAAACACTACACAGACAACTAAAGATTGAGTAACACGAACCGCACTAGTAAAGACAACACAAGCGTTGATATACAAAAGACTACACAGACAGCTAAAGATTGAGTAACACGAACTGCACTAGTAAAGACAACGCAAACGTTGATACACAAAACACTACACAGACAGCTAAAGATTGAGTAACACGAACCGCACTAGTAAAGACAACACAGACATTGATACACAAAACACTACACAAACAGCTAAAGATTGAGTAACACGAACCGCACTCGTAAAGACAACGCAAACGTTGATACACAAAACATTACAGGTAAAGATTGAGTAACACGAACTGCACTAGTAAAGACAACACAAACATTGATACACAAAACACTACACAGACAACTAAAGATTGAGTAACACGAACTGCACTAGTAAAGACAACACAAACATTGATACACAAAAGACTACACAGACAGCTAAAGATTGAGTAACACGAACTGCACTAGTAAAGACAACGCAAACGTTGATACACAAAACACTACAGCTAAAGATTGAGTAACACGAACTGCACTAGTAAAGACAACACAAATGTTGATACACAAAACACTACAGCTAAAGATTGAGTAACACGAACTGCACTAGTAAAGACAACACAAACGTTGATACACAAAACACTACAGCTAAAGATTGAGTAACACGAACCGCACTAGTAAAGACAACACAAACATTGATACACAAAACACTACACAGACAGCTAAAGATTGAGTAACACGAACTGCACTAGTAAAGACAACACAAACATTGATACACAAAACACTACACAGACAGCTGAAGATTGAGTAACACGAACCGCACTAATAAAGGTATAACAGAGGAGAGCACCCTTCTAAATTGTTATAATTTGTGTCCAATCCAATTGTTAGAATATTTAGCAATAAAATATGATTAATCTAAAGGTATAACGAGCTGAAAATGTGAGCACTTTGGTACTTTTGTTACAAACCCAGTGATAAGATACGAATGAGGCAAGGACGGGATTGTAACTACGACAAACGCAACACGTCCATGTTCATTTGTGACACAGATATTCCGTAGCGGTTAACGAAGTCATGGTGGCGAACGTAAATCATTAATAGAGTCATTTTCATGTTTTCCTTAAGATGTTTTTTGGTATAAAACTAGACTCAATTTAACGCTGAAGTTTTTATATTTAATTTATCAAAGCGATGTATTATCGACAAAGTAAACAGTATAAATATTTGACATATTCCCAGATCTACTTATTAAAGTGTGTTTTGTTTTATTTTCAATATTTAACCGGTGAATACATCAACGAGATGCTTCTACGTTGTAAGATTTGTTCTTCAATTTACAAAATGTAGATTCAATTTGAAGATTTTTTTTACTTAGTTTATGAAGACGGTTCGCTAATAGCCACAAATGACAAACTCAATACTCATTATGCCATACACATATTCGGATGGGTTATACATCTTTGATAATAGTTTTGTTCACTATGTATATGCCATCATATCAATTAATCACGCTATACGTTACCAATCTAGAAAGGTAAGATATGGCGCTTTGATGGACAACTGGACCTATTAAATGTTCAAAAATGAAACCAAATCTTTGAATTCCGAGAAATTTATATCCAGCATTGCATTGCGCATGTCGTTTGACATCATCATCAGGAGGATAGAGACACAGCGAGTCTGATAGAACGCCAGAGAGCCATTATTGGTCTTTTGAAACCTTCTTTCTCACAGAAGCAATAGTTCCTAAATCACGGTGATTATGTCAAGCAACATCCGTAATGCAATTCATTTTCTTCAGTGTAAAACAGTTGCTGGATTCTTGGGTCATTAGTGTGTCTGCGGGAAATGAATAGCAGTAAGTAGTGTGTCTTAATATATCCTGCACTGTGTCAATCACTGCTGTCACCTTTACAAAAACTACAATTTTTAATTGGGGAGTGGACACATGTTATGTATGTGTCTCGAGCTATTAAGTTCAGATCAGAACTGTAACATCTCATGTTCCTTACTTATTACTCTTGTACTTACAATTATAGTTCTCATGTTCATTTACTCGCATCCCCCATCACCACCACTCATGTTCAATTACATTCCATATGGGATATTCTCTCAATTTGTTGAATGTCCCCCTATCCGTGCAGCAAGCTCAGTTTGCCTCTAATAGATAAAATACACAACTACTAAATTGGAAGAATTTTGGGCCACCTAGTGTGGCCAGTTTTAATTCTTACTACATAAAAAAATGTGTAGATACATTTAAATAAAGGCCAATAAGGCCATGAAAGATACAACAGTTCTTTGTTATTGCACCGCAGACAATAAATAGTCCGAGATTCCTCTGTCGTTTAACGGCTTTTATAAAGTTGCTGTAGCCGTTCAACGTCAGAGGGTAATATACACAAATTACAGCGGATTTGCCTCTCCAGCTCTAGGGTCGGCACATTTCCACGTTTCGTGGCTATCGGATTTTATTTTCTAACAGAAACCCTTATATAAATCGCTTCACCAATCATTTTTCTATTCATTCATAACCATCTTACCCTCAGAAAGTGGTGTTACACTCCATTACAGCACGATTTTGCCTTAGATCCTATTATTCTATACATGTATTTATATTTTAAGATAACCTTTTAACGTTTTCTTTAAACAACATTAATAAGAAAAAACTGCTGGAACGAGCTATTCTGGGTCACGGGTCACTGTAATCGGGCGGCTGTATCGAGAAACAGATACGGTGTTGAAAAAACTGTTGATACTCATAAAATATTGATAAATGCAATACAATTTTATGTTTGCCTTCAAAAAATATGATAGACAAAACCATGTTTGAAGTTTTATGACGAAATATCTCCGATTTTTGTGTGATTAGATATGAAAAATAAAAACAATGCTGCAGTAATCCAAAATCGTGTTACAAACTGTGGATGGATAGCTGTGTACCAAAAGAAGAAGAACTGAAACCAACACATGCCAAAATATAGTCCGAGATTCCTCTGGCGTCCGACGGCTTTTTGTCCCACGGCTCCAGCAAGTCGAACAAAAAGCCGTCGGACGGCAGAGGAATCTTGGACTAACCAAAATATAACCAGATATATTTTTTTAAATTCTTACTTAATTTACATTTAACTTTAAGTGAAAACTAACTTGGGTACTGTACAGTATGCGGCCAAAAGTATTGCCACATGTAAAAAAAATCCCAATATAATCAATCAAAACCATATTTTTTCAAAATATTATTGTGAAGTCATTTCTGGATAGATTTTAACAAATTTTACACCAAAACATTCAGAATTGTCTATATTTTGACTGTTTATTTGCTCATTATGTTTTTATGAGTGGTTTTTATTTGTACATAATTTAAACATAACAAATAAAAATTGACTTTGATTTTCCTATATATTTCAACTAAAAATAAATCCTAGAAATTAACAATCCTGTTTTAAAAAATATGGTTTTGGTTGATTATATAGGGATTTAAAAAAAAGAGTAAATGATTGGAAAGGTCATCCTTCTTTCGTTTTATTAGTTAAAATTAAGAGATTGCATCAACTAAAAAATTTTTTTTGTAATTCAGAACTTGTATGTACTGACAGAACTTGCAGGAGCAACATAAACAAATGGAGGACCAACAATTTGTACAACAGCTCGAGAAAATCCCTGTGGTATCAAGCCTATAATCTATACCAGAAGACTAAAGAGTCTAACGAGTTACTGAAATCTTCTCTGAACATAGCCGAGGCTGGTGTCAAGACTGTAGTAGATACTTCAGTAGTATTTGGCAAACCATTGGTAGACAGATACCAACCACAGAGTAAGTTATCTACCTTTAATAGGGATGTTGTGCAAATTATTCAAATGTATTATAACTGAGCAGAGGCAGCTGATTTGATGTAAAAATCATCATGTACAATGATATATTATATGCATATTTATTGGCAAATTGGACATTCTCCCTATGATGTGTGTCGCTGATCACTGAACTGATCTTAATCCACACACAAAAATATTAGGTCAGTGTGTATCTCGCGTGCGCAAGAAATGACTGATATTGAAAATTATTTATCATCAAACACATTTTGACATCACTGATAAAAGCAATAACACACTAGGAAATAGAAAATGCAAATATGCCCGGTAAAATGCAAATAATTACAGATTACCAGTTATATTAGCGTTTACCAGTTAAATTAGCGAATTGTCTTGTTATATTTGCGTTTTACCTTTTAAATTTGCATTGTCGTGGCATTTTAGCGTTTTTCCTTTTAAATTTGCATTGTCGTGGCATTTTAGCGTTTTTCCTTTTAAATTTGCATTGTCATGGCATTTTAGCGTTTTTCCTTTTATATTTGCATTGTCGTGGCATTTTAGCGTTTTTCCTTTTAAATTTGCATTGTCGTGGCATTTTAGCGTTTTTCCTTTTAAATTTGCATTGTCGTGGCATTTTAGCGTTTTTCCTTTTATATTTGCGTTTTTCCTTTTAAATTTGCATTGTCGTGGGATTTTAGCGTTTTTCCTTTTAAATTTGCATTGTCGTGGCATTTTAGCGTTTTTCCTTTTATATTTGCGTTTTTCCTTTTAAATTTGCATTGTCGTGGGATTTTAGCGTTTTTCCTTTTAAATTTGCATTGTCGTGGCATTTTAGCGTTTTTCCTTTTATATTTGCGTTTTTCCTTTTAAATTTGCATTGTCGTGGGATTTTAGCATTTTTCCTTTTAAATTTGCATTGTCGTGGCATCTTAGCGTTTTTCCTTTTAAATTTGCATTGTCGTGGCATTTTAGCGTTTTTCCTTTTATATTTGCGTTTTTCCTTTTAAATTTGCATTGTCGTGGGATTTTAGCGTTTTTCCTTTTATATTTGCGTTTTTCCTTTTAAATTTGCATTGTCGTGGGATTTTAGCGTTTTTCCTTTTAAATTTGCATTTTACCAGTTAAATCGCACGGTCATCTAAATCACCCGCTGAGTAGAGAGATTACGTAATACTGTAGTCGTCACTAGCTCATTGAATATGACGATCTATAGTATTATATTATCGTGTATCTATACGTATTTATTTATTTATTATTATTATTATTATGTCATACTAGTCTGGCCCTTAATAAATTTAGTGTATTGAACACAATAATCCATCAATTGTTGCGTATTTGATTTTCATGTCGTATTTTAACTTAATGCGATGTTTATTAAGAAATGTGACTTTAAATGTATTAAAATATTAGCAAAGTGTGATACACGTACAGAATACGTATACTGTTGTCACTTCACTATTACTTGTTTTTGATTATCATGCGAGAAACACATTAACCTTGTATTACCATTGCTGAGACTATTTACTAAAAAATGAATTAAGTATATATTAAACTATCGGTCTCTATTAAGCTATTTATGTCTTGTTTTATAGCACAGGATTGCGTATGTACAGCCTCAAAGTTATTGTGCTTTAAAAGTTCTGATTATTGTAATGAGGCACCTTAATGAACAATAAATATTTTTGTTTATGATATAAAACAAATAATCATATCCCTATGTAAACGCCGTAAAGCGAGAGACCATATTTTAAATTGAAATATTTTATTCTTCAATAAATTAAGGCAAATAATTCCTGAAATAAGAAGTGAAAGGCGGGTTTACTTATTTTTATTTTCATTCTGAAAACGACAGGTACATTCACACCGGTTCACTCAGCAGGGTACCTAATATTGCCAGGCAGAATATGCAAGTGTCATCTTACATCCGGTCGACGGGACTCTGACCGAATACATGAATACATGTGTCACAATCTTTGGCAATAATCAGAAACGCAATACACATTTTGTGACCATTTAACGGTACCCGTGACTAGAATAGGAGATGCAATACACATTTTAAAGGTTCTAATAGGTGATCAAGTATACATGAGGAATGGGTGCATATTAATGCACACTGGCGGATCAAGGGGGTGTTCGACAATTTAGTAAAATTCGTGTATAAATTGGGTAAAAATTGGCAAACAAGAGCCTGGGTCCCCGTTTTCAAAACTACTGGATCTGCGCCTGATGCAGCAATGATTCTGGGGCTATTTTCACAAAAAAATCTTAAGATTAACATTGATCGCAAGTTATATTGGATTGTTCATTTTTATCTTGATTTTTATTGTGCATCATCAGAATGATATAGCAACAACTAAAATTATGAAGTAAAGCAGGGTGAACAGAGCAGGGTAGAACATTCTTCTTGCAAACCTCAAAAAGCAAAATAGACAAAAAATATTCATATGCAATTTTTCCTTATAAAAACAACAATAATATTTTTTATGACTATTCTGAGATTAATCAGAAGGGTCCGCCAGTTCGAAAGACGTTATTAAAATAAACAAAAAATGTTTTCTTTACGCAGGCATATTATATGTTACGCTTTGTTCAAATCAGAAATAACCGTTATGAAAACAGACTAATCTTTTTACTGTTGGCAAGTAAGAATATTGTATTTCCATAAACAATTTTTTATATTACGTAAGAGATGTACCCGGAAGTTTTGTATAATATACTTTAAAAGTATATATAATACGCATCGTCTGTAATTGTCAAATGAAAACTATTACAAATTATATGTTTACATAATCCACTCACCAATTTTGAAGATCTCGATATACATTATCACTGTTGTTATTGTTAGAAAAATGATGGCCCAAGTACTTTTGTACTTTTGAGGAGAATACATTTGTATAAGGAAACAAGGAAAGTTTTCTAACACATATAGCAGTAGATTTTATATACATGTACATTTGTATTGCCACGGGGTATACATGACATGTTATTGAGGGTGTGGGGTCGCTTAACTAATACAGACACATGTCAACACAAGCAAAGATAAAACAAAAGAAAAAAACAATCAGATTCATTTTGAATTAGTATTCTTTCTTAGAAACTTATTTGGATTACCAGTGATTATTAATAATTTGTTTTGTAAATGAACATAAAATATTAAAAAAAAAGAAGAATTTCAGGGATAAAAAGGATTATTTATTCACAATACTGTACAGGTGTAGGTCATAAACACAATATTTATTTGATATTGTTAATACTTGATTTAAAAGTACAATCAAACGTACCCATGCGTTCACCTCTATTAAACAGTCACTTGTATTAAAAGGTCACCTTTTGCTTGTCATGTCATAGAAAATTTAATATGAATTGAACCTCTTTTAAGATATCACCTGTCTTAAAAGATCACTTTTTCTGTGTTTCAATGGCGACCTCTTAATACAAGTTTGACTAGTTTATTAAATCGGTCATTATGTTTTCCTTTGACTATTTCCAGGGCCGGATTATCCCATAGGCTAGAATAGACTCCAGCCAAGGGCTCCTCAAGCTTGAGGAGGATCCTCATTCAAGTTTAGTTAAAGAATTTGCAATAAGTTTACTTCAAGCTATGTAAATGTCACAAAAATATAATACTAGTAAAAAATATTCAAGATGGTTGCTGGCGAATTAGAGGGTAGCTCAGTCTGAGGGGTTCCTCATAATTTCATTAGTCTAGGGGCCACAAGATGTCATAATCCGGACCTGACTATTTCATATTTAAAAAAATGACTGATGTATATGTGAATAGACTTGACACATGGCTAATAAAATGTTATATGTTTTTCAGTTGTAGAGAAGGCTAACAGTTATGATTGTCAAAAGTTAAATCAACATGAAGAGAAATACCCAGCAATCAACAAACCTACTGAGGAGGTACATAGATTAATTGTTTAAAGAAAAATAAAAAAAAAACGTTTTAAAGAAACATGGTATACCATATACCATCAGCCATTTTGGAATGTTTCCTTTGATCTTACAGATGGACATTTTCAGCGTCAATGGACTGACGGTGTACTAAAAATTATTCGGTGTGACGTCAGATACTTTATCATGTTACTGATAGATGCAATGCAGTCAGTTTTGAAGGTCTTGACATATATTATCAGTAGTACATTTATCAAAATCGCTGTGATACTACAGATAATGTCTGTCTCGGCCATCATATAAACTGACATTATTCTATATATGAAATGCAGAATCTGATTGAAACGATGTTATAGTATTATTATTACTGGTAATTTTGACCTCAACCACAACTACAGACAATTGCTTTTGGAAATATAAAATCGCTATTGAAATTATTTTAAATTGTTTTAATGTGTTCTCTTTAAATATTTACTGAAAATTTCATGAAAATTGGCTAAGGAATGACTTCATGAGAATGTTATGAAAATAGGTGGTTTCATATGAAATATATAGGGAAGATGGCGGAAACGGAATCACTTTTGTCCACATGCTGTATGTCTGTGGTCAAATGTACTTCATTTAAGATAGAATAATGAGGAAGTATTCATGTAATTATTAAACTAATTAATCATTTCAGTTGTATGCACGATAAAGCTGAAAGACTGCTAAAGTTGGTGTTAAACACCAATTAATCAATCAACCATTTAATGCAGAAAGTGGGAATTTTTGTTTTCATTATTTGTTCTTTTTCTTTTGGCAACTCATTCTTACTGTATTGTCTGTTCTTAAATGTATGGCTCCTTACCTCTTTGGTATATATATTTCTTCAATTTTATTTACACACCAATTATTTATTTACTTGAATCCATACATTTATATACAACACAATGAAATATTATTACCATTGGCATTACAATAGGACGAAAGTTTATTGATAAAACTAAGGTTCTCCCCCTCAGACATAGGTGACCATAGCCGATTTGGCTATCCTGTTTAGGCCCTTTGGTTTTATTGCTCCCAAAGGTCGAAATTATTTGGCTTTCCAATCATTCGATTTTGACCGTACCTGATGATGATTATTCCAGAAATATGTTGTGCGCACTAATTTTAATATCTACGATTTTATTTAAATTTCTAGAATTTGACACTAGAACTCTTTTTATTTCAATAGCTAATGGAAGACGGTAAAGAGATGTATGTTAAATATGTAAAACCAACAGTAGATTGTGTTGTTGCCGTTAAAGACTTCACATCTAGTTCTTACAATAAAGGCAAAGAACAGGTTTGTTTTTCTTGAACAAATATACATTTTGTTAGGAAAGAAATACATAGTTGTGTTATAGAGTTAAGTTGTACGTTGCATTACATTTACTCAAAACTGCATCGATGGAGTAATGTTTAGCGTGCTTGTCTCGAGTACGGTAGATCGCGGGTTCGAGCCCAGATCGGGTCAAACCAAAGACTATAAGACTGGTATTTGCAGCTTCTCCGCTAAGCACACAACATTAAGGAGAAAGAGCAAAGACTGGTTTGCTCGGAATCAAGATAATGTGTCCGAGTGGGGCGATATGTCTACCCACGGACTATTGTTTCAGTGAGCTAGCACTATTAAAATCCAACTAAGCGTGTTGGTCTATTACAAAGCGGACCTCATCATCATCTCATTGAAAATAAACTTGCTTAGTATACAAGAGAATGTTTCACGAATAAAGAGACTTTTTAAGTTTTAGATAGTGAACTGTGATTGTATTATAATTAAGGAGATATATATTGTGATATGTACATAATTATATTTTAGACCCACTGAAGGTACCCGCCTGTATGTGCCCCTGATGCAAAGGGATATTTTTCTGCATAAAAAAATACATATTATTCCAAATGCTGGTAAATTCCGAGTGTTATCCACTTTTGCCAATCCGTTTGAAGGGGGGACATGTAAACAGACAAGGACAGTATTACGGAATGACCTGGTTCTATAAACCGTCGCAGTCAAGGATCAAATGTGAAAGTATCCGTGTAATATGCTATTCCGTAAAAATGTCTTTAAAACATTGCTACAACATAATCCCAGAAACTTGTTAAATAAGGAATATTAATATCTGTTATATGTATTTAGCAATGTGATCGACAATCTGTTCGAATAGGGTTTGAGATCCTTATAGCAGTATTACAATTAAATGTAATGTATCGTTAGACTAAGAGCGAAAGTACTAGGATTTATAATGTGCCTAAAAATAATAAAGATTTGCATAGTATAAGGGAAATGTAAAAATAACCAACAAAAACTTAAAACGGTATACATTACATGACAGTGACATCTATAAATAGTCGATCTACGGTTGTGTGAATATCAATTGAATACACACGGAAGCTTTAAATGAAAATATAAATGAATAGTTATGTCAGTGAACATTAAGTTGTTGGTATTATGGTGCTTTATTTTCATGAATTCCTTGTTTATCTATGATAGGATAGCAGTAGGTAAGTTTGTAAAAACGTAGATATCTAATTTAGTCAAGTCATCAATTGTTTTCTTTGTATCCAATCGTTTGTTATAAACTATGTCATGGATTAACGTATCAAACCCTAGTCAGCATGTCAGTAGAGATAATCGTGTATATGACGAGATAGTGGATAAATACAAAGTATAACGAACAAAAAAGCAAAAGAAAAACATATAAAAAAGATCAAAATCATCGCACAATAACGATATCAACAGTCATAAAGATCCGGTGTTTTAGTACTCCGGAATGGTTGAAATTCAATCCATTACATAAACAAAAAGTGAAGAAATTTGTACACAACATGCAATGTTTACTAGAGATATTCGTATACATACCCTCTTCTACTTTACCTACGGTTGACTTGTACACATAAGACATGTTCCTTTGTTTTCATTCTTTATTGTTCGTTCTTGTCTCTCTCCTATATTTGTCGCCACTTGTTTGTCTTGCTAAATATTTATTTACATTATTTTATCACGTCGTTGTATCTTCTGCCATTTTTTTTTATCAAGTCCATGTATATTCTGACTTTTTCGATTGCTCAATATATCTTTCTGATTAGCACAGTGTCTAAAGGAATGCTTTTAATAATATTTGGCTTCGTGTTTTTTTGGAATTTTGGTCGTACCTTATGAATGTTATTCTGGAATTGTGTCGTGTGCACTTAATTACGGTTTCTTATAGTTGTCAATATTTACAAATCCCTTCACTTCATACCACCGGAAATCACGTTATCTTTCCAATTAGTGGATTAAAATGAGACAAAGAACATGTCCAATTCACATGAACTACAGAATCAAATTATATGTCATCATTTAAAATCTTAAATGACCATGTTTGTTTTCAAAGCGATTCTAATGATATGCATGTATCAATCTATTATGTATTGCAAATTATAGCATTATCAATGTTATGTAAATTAAGTAAACAAAACGTTTAAAGGAAAATTGTACAAATATGAAACTATATACAGTCAAACTTGTATATCAAAGTCACTCCAGGAAACCTAGAAATATGGCCTTTATGAACAGTTGCCATTTATGCATATACAATATTCATTAATGGGAAAATGAGACTGCCATTTATAGACAGTGATTTGTTATATAGAGGTACCCTTTAAGGCAGGTTTAACAGTATTATGATAATATAAAACTGTCTCTAATTACTTCATAAATTGCAATATATATCTATTCATGTATTTATCTGTTAACAACCATGCACGCACCTCTTTACATTTTTGTCATTCTATTTCTAGAAGCACAAGACCTGACATGTAGTTTTGAGGAAGATACTTGCGAGTGGCAAAATATATCGTCAACTTGGAAAAGAAGCAAATACAAGTATACAAACATACAGACTGGTCCTCAAACAATCAATGGAAAAGATGGACGTAAGTAAAATCATATAATGAAGAAAAATTGTCTCATGTGGAATTTATTATTATTATTATTTATTATTTAGTCGACATCACGTGATTTAATTCTAGAATAAACGTGTGATTCCTCTACTACTATATCTACCGTTAAGAAAAAAATAGAAATTACATTTATACAGTACCCCTCTCCTATTTCACGAAAGGAAATCATCCATCTATAGTCAATATTCTGCAATGTCTTCTATATTATACGTGTAAAAGTGGCCTAAAAACTACCATCTTTCTTATTTTGCAGAGTTTTATATATATGTACCTCCAATGCCTACAGAAGACAGCGTTATGAAAGACCAGTTAGAGAGTCCAATAGTTACATTTTCCAACACAATTACTTGTTTTAGATTTTGGTACTATATGTTTGGGGACCATGTCCAAAACCTTACAGTTGCTTTAAACAGTACAATTCATTTTCATCAGTTTGGGAATAAAGCAGAAATGTGGCACTGTGGCATAGTTGACGTCACGGGATTTTCAGGAAAGGTATGATAATTTGATATTACTTAACGATTAATGTAGTAATTTCCGAAACTCATATTGATTAAAATAATTCGACTGTCAATGACATAAATAAGCTTGATCATAGAGACGTTCGTCTTTTTGTAAACTGTTGCAGTTAAGCATCATTTCACAAACAGAGGGGGTAAGTCCATAAACATATTTTAACCCCGCCACCTTTTATTGCAGTGCCTGTACGATTTTCTTGTTGGATTTTGAAATTGTTTCGATAGTGTGGTATTTTTTTTGTTTTTCAATTTATTATTTTGATGAGAATTGTTTTTGTCACTAACAAAATATTTTATATAAATGTTTTATAATAATTTAAGTGAATAATACACTACGTGTTTACAACGTCACACAGAAAGATTTACAATCTTCATAGGGTCTAATCACTTGACCATGTGTTTTTCAGTTTAGTAACAACATGTATACTATTTTTATTTTAAGATCACTGTCGAGGTATACAGAAGCACAGCTCCGTACTCAGTGATAGCTGTTGCCAATTTCGAAATTATACCCAGCAGTACATGTAGTCAAGAAAGTAAGCATATACAAAATAATTAATTCAATTTATATACATACTCCATTCCTCATTCCATTTAATACATATTCATGTTTCTACACAGGCCTTCCCCCGTCAACTTGGACTATGTTTTGTTTAAATTTATTAAATGTCTGACCAAAATATGTCTGTTGCTACACACATCGATAGCTATCAGTAGAAATACACATTATGTCGTCTTAGCTTGTAAACAGTATTATAACCAACTGACACCTTAGCTTGTGAACAGTATTATAACCAACTGACACCTTAGCTTGTGAACAGTATTATAACCAACTGACACCTTAGCTTGTAAACAGTATTATAACCAACTGACACCTTAGCTTGTGAACAGTATTATAACCAACTGACACCTTAGCTTGTAAACAGTATTATAACCAACTGACACCTTAGCTTGCAAACAGTATTATAACCAACTGACACCTTAGCTTGCAAACAGTATTATAACCAACTGACACCTTACCTTGCAAACAGTATTATAACCAACTGACACCTTAGCTTGCAAACAGTATTATAACCAACTGACACCTTAGCGTGTACACAGTATGATAACCAACTGACATATTAGCTTGTAAACAGTATTATAACCAACTGACACCTTAGCGTGTAAACAGTATTATAACCAACTGACACCTTAGCTTGTAAACAGTATTATAACCAACTGACACCTTAGCTTGTAAACAGTATTATAACCAACTGACACCTTAGCTTGTGAACAGTATTATAACCAACTGACGTTTTTGCTTGTAAACAGTATTATAACCAACTGACACCTTAGCTTGCAAACAGTATTATAACCAACTGACACCTTAGCTTGCAAACAGTATTATAACCAACTGACACCTTAGCTTGCAAACAGTATTATAACCAACTGACACCTTAGCGTGTACACAGTATGATAACCAACTGACATATTAGCTTGTAAACAGTATTATAACCAACTGACACCTTAGCGTGTAAACAGTATTATAACCAACTGACACCTTAGCTTGTAAACAGTATTATAACCAACTGACGCCTTAGCTTGTAAACAGTATTATCATCAACTGACGTCTTAGCTTGTAAAAAGTATTATAACCAACTGACATATTAGCTTGTAAACAGTATGAAAACTAACTGACACCTTAGCTTGTAAACAGTATTATAACCAACTGACGCCTTAGCTTGTAAACAGTAATATAACCAACTGACGCCTTAACTTGTAAACAGTATTATAGCCAACTGACGTCTTAGCTTGTAAACATTATTATAACCAACTGATGTCTTAGCTTGTAAACAATATTATAACCAACTGACATCTTAGCTTGTAAACAGTATTATAGCCAACTGACACCTTAGCCTGTAAACAGTATTATAACCAACTGACGCCTTAGCTTGTAAATGGTATTATAACCAACTGACACCTTAGCTTATAAACAGTATTATAACCAACTGACATATTAGCTTATAAACAGTATTATAACCAACTGATGTCTTAGCTTGTAAACAGTATTATAACCAACTGACATCTTAGCTTGTAAACAGTATTATAACCAACTGACGTCTTAGATTGTAAACAGTATTATAACCAACTGACGTCTTAGCTTGTAAACAGTATTATAACCAAGTGACATCTTAGCCTTTAAACAGTATTATAACCAACTGACGCCTTAGCTTGTAAACAGTATTATAACCAACTGACATATTAGCTTGTAAACAGTATGATAACCAACTGACGCCTTAACTTGTAAACAGTATTATAACCCACTGACGTCTTAGCTTGTAAACATTATTATAACCAACTGATGTCTTAGCTTGTAAACAGTATTATAACCAACTGACATCTTAGCTTGTAAACAGCATTATAGCCAACTGACACCTTAGCCTGTAAACAGTTTTATAACCAAATGACACCTTAGCTTGTAAATGGTATAATAACCAACTGACACCTTAGCTTGTAAACAGTATTATAACCAACTGATATATTAGCTTGTAAACAGTATGATAACCAACTGACACCTTAGCTTATAAACAGTATTATAACCAACTGATGTCTTAGCTTGTAAACAGTATTATAACCAACTGACATCTTAGCTTGTAAGCAGTATTATAACCAACTGAGGTCTTAGATTGTAAACGGTATTATAACCAACTGACGTCTTAGCTTGTAAACAGTATTATA
Source organism: Bathymodiolus septemdierum (assembly GCA_963383655.1). Taxonomy (NCBI): domain Eukaryota; kingdom Metazoa; phylum Mollusca; class Bivalvia; order Mytilida; family Modiolidae; genus Bathymodiolus; species Bathymodiolus septemdierum. Next base: position 118,625,886 of record OY726518.1, on the reverse strand, counting down.
ACCAAGTGACGTCTTACACTTTAAACAGTATTATAACCAACTGACGTCTTATCTTGTAAACAGTAGTATAACCAACGGACATCTTAGCTTGTAAACAGTATTATAACCAACTGACGTCTTAGCTTATAACAGTATTATAACCAACTGACGTTTTAGCTTGTAAACAGTATTATAACCAACTGACACCTTAGCGTGTAAACAGTATGATAACCAACTGACACCTTAGCTTGTAAACAATATTATAACCAACTGACATCTTAGCTTGTAAACAGTATTATAACCAACTGACAACTTAGCGTGTAAACAGTATTATAACCAACTGACACCTTAGCTTGTAAACAGTATTATCATCAACTGACGTCTTAGCTTGTAAACAGTACTATAACCAACTGACGCCTTAGCTTGTAAACGGTAATATAACCAACTGACGCCTTAGCTTGTAAACAATAATATACCCAACTGACGTCTTAGCTTGTAAACATTATTATAGCCAACTGATGTCTTAGTTTGTAAACAGTATTATAACCAACTGACATCTTAGTTTGTAAACAGTATTATAACCAACTGACACCTTAGCCTGTAAATAGTATTATAACCATCTGACACCTTAGCTTGTAAACAATATTATAACCAACTGACGTCTTAGATTGTAAACAGTATTATAACCAACTGACGTCTTAGCTTGTAAACAGTGTTATAACCAACTGACGTCTTAGCTTCTAAACAGTATTATAACCAACTGATGTCTTAGCTTATAAACAGTATTATAACCAACTGATGTCTTAGCTTGTAAACAGTATTATAACCAAGTGACGTCTTAGCTTGTAAACAGTATTATAACCAACTGACATCTTAGCCTTTAAACAGTATTATAACCAACTGACGTCTTATCTTGTAAACAGTAGTATAACCAACTGACATCTTAGCTTGTAAACAGTATTATAACCAACTGACGTCTTAGCTTGTAAACAGTATTATAACCAACTGACATCTTAGCTTATAAACAGTATTATAACCAACTGACGTCTTAGCTTGTAAACAGTATTATAACCAACTGACATCTTAGCTTGTAAACAGTATTATAACCAACTGACACCTTAGCTTATAAACAATATTATAACCAACTGACGTCATAGCTTGTAAACAGTATTATAACCAACTGACATCTTATCTTGTAAACAGTATTATAACCAACTGACATCTTAGCTTTTAAACAGTATTATAACCAACTGACGTCTTATCTTGTAAACAGTATTATAACCAACTGACAACTTAGCTTGTAAACAGTAATATAACCAACTGACGTCTTAGCTTGTAAACAGTATTATAACTGACACCTTAGCTTGTAAACAGTATTATAACCAACTGATGCCTTAGCTTGTAAACAGTATTATAACCAACTGACATCTTAGCTTGTAAGCAGTATAATAACCAACTGATGTCTTAGCTTGTAAACAGTATTATAACCAACTGACGTCTTAGCTTGTAAACAGTATTATAGCCAACTGACGTCTTAGCTTGTAAACAGTATTATAACCAACTGACGTCTTAGCTTGTAAACAGTATTATAACCAACTGACGTCTTAGCTTGCAAACAGTATTATAACCAACTGACGTCTTAGCTTGTAAACAGTATTATAGCCAACTGACGTCTTAGCTTGTAAATACATTTTTTGTAGTATTATAGCCAACTGACATCTTAGAGGAGCCGTTATCGTATGGTTGTTTGATTTACAGCTACCTGTGCAATCAGTGCCTATCACCACTAAACTTCGAACCCCGTTCATGGCGAGGTGTAAACGATATAATATTATGTGACAAAGTTCATCAGTGACTTGTGACAGATCGGTGATTTTCTTCTGTTACTCCGGTTTCCTCCACCAATAAAACTGACCGCCTCGATATAACTGAAATGTTGTTTAAAGTGGCGTTATACACCATGAACCTTGTAAAGCCTGTCAATATTTTATTATTTAAAGTTGTGTGTTCTACTTGTTTCAGCATAAATCTGACGGCTGAATGATTTCAATGATTTTTCGGTTGTATTTTAGAAATGTTCCGACGAAGTGGTATTTTTTTATTTCTCATTTTATTATCTCTGTTTATGTTTTTCATCGTGTACTAAGTTTTTGTTGTCATTTGTTACCTTGTCAAAAATATGGCGGAAAAACTGCTCACATGAAGTTAAGCAACAATCAATCAATCAAACAATCATTATTTAAAAGCCATATGAAACTTGAGTGTGAATGATTTCTGTTTCTATTTTATAGCTTGTAACAATACAGTACCAACAGAGACGACCGGATCAAGTACATCTAGTCAAACATCGACAATTTCAGCAACACAAACAGACACTTCAACAGATAGTCTAAGTGGGGGCGGAGTTATAGGTATGTACCAGATAGAATGTAACAGAACAGGTTTGTAATGTTTTCGTTCTTTTATTCTGACTGGAGACTTAATAACTTGTTTTGCTGATTAAAACGATGACTGTGCTTGATTTGATGTCACAAATATAAATCAACCTAGTTTTACCATTACCACAATATTATTTATTGATCTTTTTATGATTTTATTTTAGCAAAATATTGCTTCTCTCAATTGGGTGAGAACATCTTTATGGAAGATCAAGGTCATAATCTTACTACACATGTTAATATCCCATGTAAACAGAAACTGGTAGTATATGGTGTCCAAATAAAACTTGTAGATGTCTTAAACGACTATAATTGGTATGACTGTAGTCATCCACTAGAGGATCTGTTACGAATAGGGTGTAAATGCCATTCTTACTTATGTCATGACGTCACGAGTACTTCCCCTCTTTACCGACTTGTACTTTTATTCGTATAAAGCAGACTTCGTGCAGGAACTTCTGAAGAAAAAACGAAAATAAGTTAGTCCCCGGTCCTTTTAATTTGACGTTCCGCTTTATAGATCATGTCATTCGTATTCTTTCCCTGTAATGTTTTGTCGACCGTTGTTTATCATTGCCTTTTTTCTTTGTCATTGTATCGTCATTCTTCTTCGATATACGGTTTTTGATTATCCCGTTGGTATCTTCAAAATATAAAATAAATAACACAATGATTTTATATATAGATGTGTTACCAGTGGTGATTGCCGTACCTTCTAGTGTGTTGGTTATTGGATCTATCATTGCCGGTATTTGCATTTACAGGAGGTTCGTCTTGGTATAGTATATTTTAAAATGTAATACACTGACGAATCCACATACACTACATACTCCAATGTCTATTGTTGTGATATTAAATACGGTTTTATATGGAAGAAAACATTAAAGATTCAGAAATGTTACAATTAACATTACTTAAAAGACAAATACAACACGTACAATATTTGTGTTTATTATAGACTAGGTAACATTTTAGTTTTGCTTTATTAGACGTATATGTATCAGTATATGTTCAATTGTATTAAAACTAAATCGTTAGAAGGTAGGTTTACATTAACAGTGTAGCTTAATGCAGGAGAAAGTTTTGGATATTATCAGGCAATTTGATTGGTACAAGTGCATTCTTCAATATGTGGTTTTAGTTTGAAATGATTAGACATAGTCCTTATGACACTCTATCTAGACAATTTGCGTCATATAGAAAATAATGCTTATCAGCTATAGCTAAAGAAATAACACCATCTATGTAAAAGTTATATCGTCTTAAGACCTTATTTATTTTTGAAGGTGTACTACCATGCAACTATTCATAAGAGGGGTACATTTTTCAAACTAAACTAAACATTTTTCATTAGACAATGACAATTATGGCAGACATCAGTAACTACTAAATGTATTTACGTTTGTTCCTTTCTAAGTAAATGTATTATTTGCAATAAGTAGGTGTACCGAAATTAACAACTGGATAGTTATGTGAGTTTTATAATCAGAAACATAAATTATGTTTTATATATCTGGTCATTCCTTTACTGGCTGTTCATATTCTAATTCATTGGATTCAAGGCCTCAACATAAACGTTACTAAATATATATTATGATAGCAAAATCGGTAACCAACGAAGACCTCTTGTTGATTCTATGTTTGATTCAACAACGTTTATAAAGGGTATATCAATAACAAATTGAATGACTATATTTTCAGAAGACATTCAAAGAAGTTTGAAGATAGACAAACACATACTGACCCTAATCCGTATTCAAGTAGCCCAAGACAGTCTGGAGTGAATGGTCTTTATGATGATGATGTGGAGGTATATAATGAGGTTGATGAGATTAAGATGGTAGGAGAGTACAATACAGATTATTTAGACCCAGTATCGTATGATGAAATAGACAATGTTACTATTAGAAGCAATGGTACGGCAGACTATATTAATCCGACAGCAGAAAGACCGGACAGTGAAGACTACTTAAATCCGATATCTGTGATAGATGATGGATTAATCCGACACAAGAATCATGACTATATCAATTCTCAGCATGTTGTCACCAATGGTCGACCTCAGAGTGACGATTACTTAGATCTGATATAGTTTTAGTGTAGATGATCTTAACACAGGAATGTTCATCTATTTAAATATTTATGTGTGCTAATTTTGTTTGATAGAAAGCAAAACTTGTTTCCACAAAATAATTGTTTTTAAAATTTCATAAAGATTTTGCTAATAAGGTTCTATGCCAAATCTATTTATACTCCATGACCAATAATTAAATATGTATTGTATATTTGTGGTTCTACATCAAAGATTCAGCTTTTTTTCAGGCCGGAGTTTTCATTCAACATCATGGACAACATTTATTTCCAAAACGTGACCTACAGTTGTTAAATATTAATTACATTTAATCATTCGTGTCCAATTTCATTAGGGTGTTGTTGGTGTTTTTTATATAAAGTTTACCTACACCTTGTCAGATTTTAATTGTTCTTCTCACATTATACTATAAGACTACAATATAATGATATTTAAATGACATGAACTGTGTCCTGATATTGGGCTTACATGACATAAAACAACAATCAATCAATCAATTATATAGAGCATAAGTCTTTTTGTATAAAAACAAAAAATAATTAGTCATTACTATTGTCATTTCTCCTTTCGATATACCGTATGAGGCTTCTTACACCAAGTCTAATATATTTTTCTATTCTTGATTTGAAGAACAGCAATATCAGGATGTCTCCCATGTTCACTAACATTATTATCTTATTTCTGTAGTTAAAAGTTATAATTCTATAATTTTGGAATAAGGAAGATTAATTCATTGTCAGTCAAGAAATGAGGCCAGTAACCTGAATGTGCATTCATTTAATGAGTTTTTATCTGATAATACTGACTGTCCAAATTGTAGTGGTGCAAAAAATAACATTGACATTAATAAAGATTTATTATTAAATAGAAATATATCGTTTTAATATGATTTAAATACTAAAGTATTTAAAGCTGTACACGAATACACAAGTGACACTCATCGTTTTATTTAAGATACTTCTTTTTTCAATCAGACTCCTCCCATTGTACAGTCCTTTCGCTTTGTTTTATTTGGATTAACTTTTCGCATGTTTACTTATTTAAAATGTTTTAAAATCTTCACATTCACTTGTAAAGGAGTAGGTATATGTATGATAAGGGCAGAAATTGGCCTAAAAAATAGACAAATTATAAATGAAACGTATAGCTTTCGTTGTTTCTTGATTTTATAAGACCTTTACCTCAACTACTATTTTGGTAACAATTTTCCATATTTGCACGTGAGATGACGTCACACTAGTCAATGAAAAGTCTATCGTTTCGTGAAAATATACGAAATCTAACAAGAAGTGTGTATTTAATGTCAATTTTCAGTATAACCACAAGCAGGTACCAACGGCAAATTTTAGTATGATGCTTAATATATATAAACACATATCTCATTTAATTTTTGTGTTGGTACCCGAGTGTGGAGAGTATGAAATCTGCAATCAAAAAATAATTTTAAGGTCGAATTCTCGTCAGCGGCCATTTTTTATTGACCGTTTTCATCCGTAATAGACGGAAATAGAAATCGACCTTTTAATCTCATCCAAAATAAAGTTGGTTATCGTAGTTGTCTTGCTACGGGAGTAAAGCTTGAACAATTTTTATGAAACAGTTTTGACGTTAAATAAATTTTGGAGGTGATTTACTGCCGACCTGATTGTGCATTCTTCTTCTTCTTCTTCCTGGTATAGTGCAGGACTCATCTTGAGTGTAATTTTGCACTGACGCATGTCAAAGACGACTAAAAACCCTTCGGCATATGAACAGTTAAAACTATATACAAAAAGACATGGACCTAGTGTGTGAAGTATGCAGCTTGGTTGGAACTCAGCTGCATACGGAAGCTCTCGATGGTATTGGCTGATGTAGTTGTTTCTGGTAGCCTGTTCCAATCAGTGGTGGTTCTTGGAAAGAAAGAGAACTTGTAGATATCCTTGTCGGTTGTTGGTTGACGATATCTATTTGCACCCCTTGTTCTAGCATCACCTGGTAGTAAGTAGGATGGTGCATTGATGTCAATGAGGTCATGTGTGATCTTGTAGAACATGACTAGCCGTGATGTCAACCGGCGATATTCTAGGGGTTCCCATTTGAGTTGGTTTATCATTGCTGTTACACAACCTGGAGTGCGGTCATAAAAGTTACCGCTAACAAATCTGGCGGCTCTTCGCTGGACCCCCTCGAGTGATCTGATGTGGACCTGATGGTGTGGGTCCCATACTGTGCCTGCATATTATAATGTCGGTCTCACCATGGTGGTATAGGCGGTTGACTTAACATTTGATTCGCATCCACGGAGGTTTCTCTGTAAAAAGCCCAAGGTCTTACTGGCTTTGCCTTTGATGTTGGTTATATGTTGGGTCCAGTTCAGTTTGTTGTTGATAGTAACTCCTAGATATTTGCTGTTTTCCATTACTTCCAGTATGTGATCATGTAACTTATAACTGTGTGTGATGGGTTTATGTTTGTTGGTTACATGAATGACATTACATTTTTGCGGATTGAACTGCATCTGCCATGTTTCTTCCCATTGCTGTAGTGATGTTAAGTCCTTCTGTAAAGCTGCCGCATCTTCATCATTTCGGATATGTCTGTACAACAGACAGTCGTCTGCGAAGAGTCGAACATCAGATGTACTGTGCTCTGGCAAGTCATTTATGAAGGTTAAAAACAGCAATGGGCCTATCACAGTACCTTGTGGCACTCCGGATATAACGTCTGCGCAGGAGGATGTAACACCGTCTAATACGACTTACTGCGTTCTCTTACTCAAGAACTCCTGTACCCATTTCCAGGTGTTTTCTCTCACTCCATAATAATCCAGCTTGGGAAGCAGTCGATGATGGGGAACCTTATCGAAGGCTTTAGAGAAATCAAGCAAAATCACATCAACTTGCTCTCCTTTGGCCAAGGACTTGGCTAGCGCATCGATGGTGATGATCAGTTGTGACTCGCAAGATCTCCTCCTTCTAAACCCATGTTGCTTGTCTGTCAGTATGTTCCAACGGTCGAAATGGTCCATTATCTGGCTGTGAAGGACATGTTCCAGTATTTAACAAGATACGGACGTGAGTGAAACTGGCCTATAGTTTGATGTTTGGTGTCTGTCTCCTTTCTTAAATAATGCTACCATGTTTGCCTCTCTCCAATCGTCGGGTATATTACCTGTATCTAATGACAGTTGGAATATGAAAGTCATGATTGGCGCTAGTTCTTCTACGTAGTCATGAAGAAATATTGTAGGTATTGCATCTGGGCCTTTCGCTTTATGTATGTTAAGACCCTTCAGTAGTTTCTTGATAAATAAGGGTAATAACAAAATTACCGAACTCCGAACAATCTTACAAAGGGAAAGTCAAAACTCATGATTATATAAACAGCCATTGCTGTTGACCTGTATGTTAGGCATAGTTGGGTGGGGACTAGGTCCTTTTGATGGTAAGTTGTCAAAATCCTCCTTTGTGTAAACCGAGTGGAATTGGTTGTTCAAAATCTCAGGTTTTGCAGGCGTGTCGCTGTGCAGCAGACCGTCAGTATCTTTCAGTGGTGCTACCCCACTGGAATCTTGTTTCTTATGCTTTATGTATGACCATAGTTTCTTTGAATTATTCTTCATGTCGCCGCTTACGATGTCCTGTAAGTAAGAGTCATGTGACTTCCTTATCTCTCTTTGACATGCTGATTTTAACTTGGTGTATCGGTTCCAGTCTTTTGATTTCTTTGTGGATCTTGCTTTTGTGTGTGCTCGGTTTTTCTTTCTTGTAAGTTTATTGATGTTGTGGTTTATCCATGGGTGTGAATTTCTGGTAGAAATTAATTTAGTTGGTATGTACTTCTTCATAATATCCTCAATTGTTGTCCTGAATTTATCCCATGTTTTGTTGACATCGTTGCTGTTATCGATAATGTCTGTTTGTGATTTGATTAGAGCTGTTTAATGCCGTCTTCGTCTGCTTTTTTCCATAGCAATATATTTCTACGAGGTTTCGTAACTCTGTTAGGTGTGATGAGAGTGTCGCATAGTACAATATCATGATCTCCTTTACCTAATGGTGGTAATGTGTTGGTACTCTCCACTAATGCTGGGTGTGTTGTAAAAAAGAGATCTAGTATGTTTTCTCCTCTAGTGCTACATTCGACAACTTGTTCCATAAACATATCCTCCACAGACTTAATTATTTCCTCGCTGGTTTTATGTGGGTAGTTATTTCCATTTACTAGTCCAGTTTTCCAGTCAATATCGGGCAGGTTGAAGTCTCCACCAACACAAAAAATAGCTTTATCATATCTTGTCTTTGGTTCTAATATTTCCTTGATGTAGTTTTGTATATATACTTCATCAGTCTTGGGTGGTCTATAGACTAATGAAACTATGCGTGTCTTTATTTGGCAGGTCTATGTTTACACTTATAAGCTCTACTGTTTTGCTATTGCGAACTTCTGTTGTTGTGAGATTATTCATTGTTGCTATTGCCACTCCGCCATGATCATCGGTTCCCCTATCACGGCGATAAATGGTATAATTATCTGGGTAAAACTCTGATGCGTGCATAGTATTGTTGGTCCATGTTTCTGTACCAATGATGATATCTGGAGATGTAGATTCTAGTACAATATCTAATTCTGGTACTTTATTTTTAACAGATTGAAAATTTATTATGAGAGTTCTAAGTCCTTTGTTAGCCTTTGACTGTGGTTTGTTGCGCACTCGTCTGGGTGATGATGTGGCTGTAGGACTGCCTATCGAGCTAATTGTCGAATGAAAGGAGTCAGGTTGTAGCGATGAAAAACGGTTGGTAACACTGCTACTAAGGTCGTACTGTAGAGTTGAGTGATTTGGTCAGTTGCAGTTTGTACAGTACCATGACACTGATGTATTCGCCAGGTTGTCATATGTTTGATACTCCCATACATGTTGTATGAAACCATTGATCACAATCATCGCAGGCTAAGGCTTTTTGATTCCACCTACATGCCTTGCTGCACACGCCGCAGGGGTATTTTATCGGCCCTGGTTTGGTTTCTACTCCGCTTGTTATTAGAAGTAATGTGTTGATAAATTTCAGTGATTTGCCTGGTGATTGGTTACTTTTACGGATGTCATTAAGCCGGTATAAAACACAGGTGTTATTGTCATACTCATTTATGGTAAGTAACGACAGTGGATAAGCTGACAGCGGGTATTCTGGTTCTGAGCCTCTGATTATAGGTGCTTGTTGTGTATTTACATTGAGTCCGAGGTGGGGTTTTTTTCTAACCCTCAGTGGAATTTCATGTGTTGCTATACTAAAGTATACTTTAATATAATCCTCACAATTCACAAAAAGTACAGAAAACAAAACAATCAACCAAAAAGAAAATTAGTACGTCAGATTATCTTAGAAATTAATTCATTGGACATGTAAACACATCGGAATTTTCTAATTTTAGTAGTCCTTTTACTTTTTATTATTTTTTTTTTCTTTAACAAATATATTTTATTTAGCTCTTTCGCAAAGTGAATTCCCGATGAATAATTGTAGTAACGTAAATTTGATTTATATATAGCTTAATATTAACGTTGCGGTGGCGTAATGGTTTAGCACACATGACTGCCGATAACAACATCGTGAGATCAATATTTTATTCTTACTTATTACAATATAGAATGGAAAAACAAACAATATATTTGACAATTCATAATTCATCTAATACAGTACATATAGCGATATAACGTGCATGTTTTAACATAGTACACGGATGTCAGGTTTGATTTACATATTCGGTGTTTTGTTTATGATGGTCCTTTTGTTATCCTTTCTAAGAATTTCATTGATATAGTTTATCGTTTATGAATCAGTGCTAAATGTGTAGTATTACTTGGAATTTTAGTGGTATGATTTTACTTTAGTGGACCATGACCGATAATACAGTATTACCAAGCATTCTATTTATATAATCTATCACGTTTTACTTTTCTCAACAAAAAAAGTTTGAAGATACCGTAAATATAAATTACCGTCTTCCAATCAAAGTATACTACCGTATTTGTCCTCTTAGACATATCAGAATCGAAATAAATCATGGAAGCCAGAATGTGTTTTGAGTTTTAACATGGATTGGCGGATATTAGTAAATTTTATCCCTCGCTTCTGGCTCGGGATAAAATACTATTCTCTGATGTTCTCGTGGTAAGTAGCATTTTGATTGGCTAAAAAGGTACTTTTAAAACTTCAGGGAAGCCGTGCTGTGACAGAAAATCAATAATCGCTCTCTGTTATCTTTGTCCAAAGATAGACGTATTTATGTGTTTCCCATGATAAGGACATACTTGTTAATGTTGGAACATTCAGATAAAAATGTTTTCCGTCTCTAGATGTTATATATCCCGTTTTAAAGGGCAGTGGTTTTGCTAAAAGGTGAGGCGATATAACATCTCGAGACTAATAACGTATAATATCCGCCAATCCATGTTAAAACTCCCAACAAATCGTGACGAACTTTACAGACACATAATAGGACAGCACAAAACATGATTATCAACACGAACCCCACCAAAATAATAGTGGGTTGACCCAGATGCTCGCGAAGGGTAAACAGTTCCTGTCTCTTATAAGACACCAACCATGTCATTCCTATAGTCAGGATACACACAAATAACACAAATAACATAAATAAGACATGCACCCTCCTACAAACAACTGGGGGGGGGGGGGGGGGGGGAACGAACCAAATATAGTTTTTATGTGGAAATCGTAGCGGTCACCACAACACTGAACTAAGAACGTAAAGACAAATGATAGGACATATCAGACATGAGCCCTCCTTCAAACAATTGGAGGTAAAGACGAACCGAACGGCGTTTGCATGCGGAAATCGTAACAGACATCACAACACGGAACTAAAAATATTAAAACAAAATATACAAGATGAACCCCACTACTTAAAATGGGTGCGAACTCAAGAGACACGGACAACTTTGGAAGCAGGTCATAAAAATGTTGAGTAACACGGACCCCACCGAAAATCCAGCGGTGAACTCAACAATCTATGCAAAATGTAAAAGATTCACTGTTATTTGAGATATGCATCTTTCGCAACGGTCAATCTGATCGTGTTGACGGATTTCAACTTAGGAGCAACGTACCCTTGTTGAATAGCTTTTGTGTCAGTAGCTGATATATGTCGAGAACATCACTGTACTGGGCACACACTCTAGAATAACGTACGAGTTTTGAAATGTAAACTCCATACGCTGGTGCTGCTGTGAAGGTCAATGTAAAAAGCAGACTTTTGAGTGTCAGTAGTTTCCTTTACTTCAAGCTCATTCGGATAGATGCGATATGGATAATAACCGAACCGAGAATTGTTCCATGACAGAACATCATCTATATAGCGGAAGCTGGAATTAAAGTTCTGGGCTAATTTTCTATCCTTATTCTTGTGAAGCCATTGAAGGAAGTCTGCCTCATAAGCGCATATAAACAAATCGACGAGTAACAGAACATTTCGTACCCATTGGAATGCAAATCTTTTGATGAAACATCCGTGCACAAAACAGGACAAATATGTTGTCGATTAAAAAATTTAACATTTGAATGATCTCCTCCTGTATATATTTATTATTAGATTTTGAATGGCTTTTGATAAAGTAAGATTTGTCTCTACCTATAACAAGATACTGATACCTTTGTTCTCCGTTCTTCTTTGAGAAACAACGCTGAATCAATTCTTTAATTCTAGATTTTAGTAGCTTATGTGGAATAGTGGTATATAAGGTAGAGAAATCAAATGTTTTAATGTAGATATAATTTGTACATACTCAAATACTTATCATAGACCATATGCCCTGTACATGTAAGAAGAAGAGAGTTTGTATAGTCACAGCCTGTTGCTCAGTCCCATTCATATACATTTATAAAATAAAATATGTTTAAAAACATTAGAAGTTATAATATCCCTGTCGTGCATCCCATGATACTGTATTCATGTATAGCAATTTGTGATCTTATCTTACTCTTGGTGTTATATTATATTACTTCCTGGTTGCTAGTTTTAAACTAAACATTTGTTACATTAAAACAAAAGTAAAATATTATTTTAAACTGCATTGCTGCTCGTATTTCAAGGTTTCTGGGCCAACTGATATAAAAACTGAACATATTTGAGAATTACTCAACCATATAGACGCCATTAAAGTTTAATTAAACCATGTATACGAAAGGTTTAAGATACCAAAGAGGTAACGAGAAGTTTTAATTCGATGACGGACAGATAATACAAGGGCAAAGAAGACACATAATGGTCGATATAGCACTACACAGAAAGCTATGCGTATTTTCGTTTTCCTTGAAAAGACTCTGAAAACAATGGAACAAGTCACCAAGAAGGGGAGCACAGTCAATAACCATCGGAATCCCGACTGTCTCTTGGAAAATACGTCCACCAAACAGAGCAAATAAAATATAACGCGACAATTTTGATGATGTCAGTTTCAGAGAACTTTTTGTTAGAATCATAGTGCCCCTTCCTCAAATAAGGTATTTTTATCAATGGAGGTCATTGTTTTGTATGAAACAATGACAAAGTTAAGCTATTTCTTTTAATATGTCTTTTACGTCTATGCGGGGAAAAGCTGTGTAACGGGTAGGTAAGTCAAATGTTTTAATGATATTGCATGAAGAGAGGGACCTTGATTGAATGCACTCTAACAAATCTTCAGAATGTGTCAGAATCCACCTTGGAAGTAACTAGTGTCACATTAACTATGAAGACTCGCTTTGATTGCCGGAGAACATGTGTTAATGATATGGAGGGAGGTTTTGTAGAGCATTTGGTAGACCCAGAAAATTTAAAAGTTGGTTGTGAGGATACATATTCAATCCAATAGAATGACAGTAGATCAAGTTCCTTATCGTTTTTTGACAACACAATCAGATTTATGATTGTCCAAGATTTCCTCTTTCGTAAGTGCCATCAGTGTATATGTAGGGTTGCCAAGTGAATTGTCAATACCTAATTCCTTTACTAAGCAGTCTATTTAATGGGATTTCCGCACACACACAAACTATATTGTTAAGGCCTTGTCTGCAGGAAAAACATACAGTACTTGTCATGTTTCAAACATATGGACTTAGGCTCATGATGTTTCGACCCTTTGGCTAACACATCTCGTAGAGAAGTGTTGTTGATAATGTTGAGGTAGCCAGTTATAACGTGGTCAACCCGCAGAATATATGAATGAGGAACTTTCACAGGTGCAGTCAGGAGGTTTATACATTAGTGTTTGTATGGTTAAATACTTTGGCTGTAATATGTGTAGTATATGTATATGAGATTATAGTCAAATACTTATTTTTAGAATAGGGAGTACATTTGACTAATATGAGATGTAGGATATTCCCTAGGTGAATGACATCAAGACCTTTATTGGCAACGAAAATCTAAGAAAGGAACGTTTATCTGTTCCATCTCTCCTAATGCCAACAGGTGTGAACATTATGTGATGGGTAATATCTAAGACGATTGCGGTAAACTTGTGTCGGGTTTGAATTCAGATATGTAATGCGGTTTACCAAACATGAATTGTACAAGAGATGTAGTTTTGAAAAGATTAGTGCAAATAGTTTCGTCAGAATTTAAATATCAATTAAACCATAATTGTAAATTAATTTCATGCACATTTCAGGTAATTTTAAGTGTCAATTGAGTTTTAACTTACAATTAATTTTAATTAAGATTTATGCAACCCAGTCCTGATTGATTAACAATATTGGTAAACAAGATCATTAACATTGTTAATGATGCCGGATCGATGACCGCATATCCGTTTATGTTCTTTACCTTCCGTTTTACCGACATATACTTACCCGCAAAGATTAAACAGTATTAGCTGATTTACAATTCAGATCTTCAGTAAATGTGTTTACGCTGTTGTAATTTGGGATTTATGGCCAATAACTTACAATATTTATTATTGTATTTGATTTTTTTTATACGTATGGTTATTGGATGGTCTTTTTATATTTCCTGTTTTTTTTAACTGAAAATCGTCAGAGTTTTTTTTTTATCTTTATGTGGAAATAAAGTGGTGAATAACGTCGTTGTAAGATTTTTGTTGTTTAAATCAACATAATTAAATACAATGGACACAATAAAATATGAAAAATGCAAAATAAATAATGTTGTACAAATCTATTATAAACCCACATATCAGGAAGATTTCAATGAAAGATTTTATTGATACGATTGACATGAACCCCGTAAGGTTTAGTATTTCTATTATCATCCTATTTGAAGTTTATTTCAAATTGTTTATTATTTTTACTTCTATGTTTCATGTTCGAGTTGTGATTAGTGATTACACCATGCCAAACTGAGCCAAATGTTATTTTTGATTGCATTTAAGATCACTTAAATTCTCCCTCGCCAACTCGTCCGAATTTAAATTATTTCTTGTCTAACTCATATGGGCACATAAAAAGACAACACATCAATTAGGATTGGTTGCTCGCAGTAACTTCGATCAAACAAAGGACGATAAAACAGTATTGAACTAAATGCCAAGATTCAAAGAGACTGACATTTGTGATCGTAAATTATCTTTAATGTACCCATCTTTAGCCCTATCTGATGACCAACGTCCATGTGCTTTTAACAATCTCTCAGAAACCCCTTTATTAGCTGCAGTTGAGACCCCTCCGTTTCTCAAACTATATAGGCCGAATCTCGACTTATCAAAACCAATATCGTCTAAAGCTTTAAGTTAAATCTCTCGTGCTCTCGTATAAGACAATGGACGATTATTTTTATTCAATGTATACGTTTTTTGTGACTTGAAAAAACACAGAGAACGAAAAATGAAAAACTCAGGATTAGAATTTAAATCTGCCAGCTGTATATACTTCTTTAACCAAGTGACTGGGCACAAATCATTCCCCGTTTTGGCGATAACTACAGTATTAGCCCTTCTATAAATATCAGTTTTACTCTGATCTACAGTTAATTCAACATCACTATCATGAAAAATTATATTTTTCATTTTAATATTGGACAACTCGCTATAACGTAAAAAGCCTGAAAACTCTAAAAGACATATTACACAAACCCTCAATTTACTCAAATCATTTTCATCACCATATTTCGATACAATTAAACGCAACATTTCAGGCGTAAAAGGTTCTTTTTTATTTACAGATTTTCCAAGAATTCTGCGACCAACGAAAAAAATTTGTCCGAGCAAGGGTTGGAAGTAAAATTAAAATCATGGTACCATTTAATTGCATAAAAATGTGATTCTAGAACTGCAACACTAACGCCTTGTTGAATTAGTCCACCAATATAAATTATTACTGTAGTCGACGTCGCAGGTGAAGACTGTAAAGAGCACATAGTACACCATTTTCTAATTTTTTTTAAATAAAACTTGTATTTACTGACTGTAACACTCGACTTTGAAGCCTCGACAATAGACGGTAAAGCGTGAATCACACTGGTAAACCTTGGATCTTTGGCAACATTTTCAAATTGTTTCCACTGGGAATGTAAATATAAAAAAAAATATAATTAATATCATGAAAAAAAATAAATAATAATAATCAACAAAGTTAATTCTTCTGCTTATTATATTATACAAACAGCATATATACAACATTTTAAATAACAATCTCTAGTATAAACTACTCTCTTCACAATATAACTTCATTCACATTTCAGTCCATGCAATATAGCCACACTGCGTGACTTCACTAATCATAAACTAGTCACACTGTGTGACATCTATATTAACAATCTAGTCACACTGCGTGACATCTATATTAACAATCTAGTCACACTGCGTGACCTCTATATTAACAATCTAGTCACACTGCGTGACATCTATATTAACAATCTAGTCACACTGCGTGACCTTTATATTAACAATCTAGTCACATTGCGTGACATCTATATCAACAATCTCGTCACACTGCGTGACACAAATACTAAATCTATCACAGTGACGTTATAAAACAAGTCTCTAATGAAATTCTATCAACAAAACTAATACACTGCTATTAAAAGGCTGCTTAGCAAATATACTGTTTTCTTGCGATCCTGGTTGGAAAAATATTTGGGGATTTTTATACTCTCTTAAATCCTTGATATAACTTTGATAATTATCTGTAAAACGATTTATAATCATGGGCCAAAACACGGCCGACTTCCACTTATGAATTACCAGAATACCTCTGGTCTTACACATCCGCATATGACTTATAGTTCTAGATATCAAATGTACAGGAGGAACAATCCAGTTGTTATATTTTGACCAGTCATAAGCGAATGCATCAACACCGGAAGTGCCTGGTGTAAAAAATCTTGAAAATATTAGAGATACTTTTTTGTTTTTGTTGTCTGAAAAATGTGTCGCAAGTGAACGGACCCCATATTTCGTTGAACAAATTAAAAATGTTTTGAGAAATCCCCCAATCATCATAATCAAACATTTTACTAAGAAAATCTGCCTCGAAATTTTTATCTCTGGGGATCCATTCAACCTCTAACAAAATATTATATGATAAACATAAATGAAAAATATGCAAACTAATATTCTGTAACTCGGGCTTCATACTGCCCTTTTTAACAATTTTAACAACATGTTGATTGTCTGTATAAAGTTTTACCATTTTTCCCTTTAAATCATCATACAACGATTCTAAAACATTACTAACAGTTTTTAACTCTCCAAGTAGAACTCTTTGTTCTGTTTTCCATATCCCACATAAAATGAACAACATTGTTATTTTCCAACGCAAAGCCCGCTCCTGCATATCCACTAGCATCATTTCCTATAAAAAGGTGTAACACATCTAAATTTTATACTATCAGCATGAAAATACCAAAATTTAAATTCTTGAACAATATTGTCATTAAATTCAATCACTGAATCCCAATAATTTCTACAACAAATTACCATATGTAAATGTCTAGTCATAATTTGACATATATTACCCAAAGCGGGCATCGTAGAAATAATTTAACCACATACCTTTGCTAAATTTCTACAAGTTAAAGGCAAATTTCCTTCCACTAAAGCTAATATAATGTTTTTCAACGTCTCAATTTTTTTCTTTGGAATTTCTAATGTTCCACTTGATAAATTCCAAATAAAACCCAGCCATTCAATAGACTGAACTGGTTTCCAAACGCTTTTTTCATTATTCGCAACAAAACCTGATTTTATCAAATCTCCTCTAACTTGAACGGACATTTTTTCACAAAGTTCGTAATTTTGTGCTGTTCCCAAACCATCGTCAAGATAAATTACAATAGGAAATCCTAACGATCTCCAATATTTTACTAAAACCCTTACAACTTTTGTGAAAATATGCCCGCTAGAACAAAGACCAAATAAAAGTACTGAAAAAGTAAAATATCTAGTTTTGTTGCCAAACTGCCATGAAAATCCTAAAAAATGTTGATGATGTTCATGGATATCTATATGATGATACCCTGATTTAAGATCAAATTTATACATGTACTTTGAATTATTTGCAAAAGCCAGCGCCTCATTTACACCCTCTAATTTTACCTTTTGTTTATCTACAAATTTGTTTACATGTCTTAAATCAAGTACAAGGCGTTCTTTACCTGAACTGTTAACAGATAACGTTAGTGGATTTACTACAAAAGGTGGACATGTGACTTCATTGATACAATTATTTATTAGAAGTTCAGATATCGCCCTTTCAACAAAAGTTGAATACTTATAAGAAGATAAATTATTCCGTAACATAACAGAAGTGGGTTCTGAAACAAATGGTAGTATGTACCCTAATGCTATTACATTCAAAATATAATCACTAGCATTTAGAACATTTTTCCAAAACTGACAATGATTTTTTAAGCTTCCTTTTACGCTTACAAGATGTTTGCCAGATTTTACTTCATAATTAATATCAATGTCAAAATTATACTCAACTTCATTTACTGTGGTCTTTGTAGAAATAATAGGATCATCACTGCGTCTTTGGTGTCTGTTCCTTGGGAGCTCCGAGTGCCGCTGTTGCTGTGGTACCTTTAAGGGGGCAGCATCTAGCGTAGTGTCCTTGTTGATTACAGTAGAAACATTTTCCAACAAACTGTTGTTGTTGTCCCCGACTGCCGTCTCCGTTGAACTGGCTAAAGCCACGAAAAAAAATCCTAGCATTGAACTTTGCTCCACCGCGTGATGCGAATTGTCTGATATATTGGCTCTGTCTGCTGGCCTGTCATATGGTTTACTGCGACGCTTTGTTGTTGCTCTGGCGATAGCTGTACGGAGATTAGCAGCATCGTCCTTATCATCAGCGAGAGGTGAGTCCAAATATTCCTGCACGGTGTCCTATCCATGTTTATCAGCAATTTTGAGAATTTTATTCCTCTTCCGCAAAATCTCCCTCTCTTCAGTCAACAACTTAGAAGCAGCAGTTAAATCTTTAATCTTTATTAAACTTTCCAACTTCGCTAGCTTATCTGCGCGTTCAGAGTTGAATGAATGTTGGATACGGTTTCCTTCGTGTTTCAAAACAAAGTCTCCGGCTTCAACTCCTGTCTGTTTTTCGTTTTTAGCAAAACGACTTTCAAAATGTTGTATTATGTTAATCTTCTGTTGTTCTAAAGCGTTGGTCAACACGGTAGAAAATAAAGACACAGCACCATCTGTTGACAATTCAGTACCGTCATTAGTTCTGGAACTAGATTTTCGCTGTGCAGTTTCTGTAACTATTTCCTGATCGGACCCTGACTCTGACATATTACACTGGATAAAAGTCAACTCTGCAGCGAAAAACTTGTAACGTCTGGATCGTAATTACTGTAAGCACCTTCGATAATGAAATTATTCAAACAGGCCTTTATATATCAATTAAAATACCTCGCCCTAATTACCGCCAAAACTTTTCTCGTGCAAAAGATACCTGTTACTACGTGTATTTAAAACCTGGAATATGCATACTATCCAAACAGGTTACCCAACTTTATTTATATCTTACATATATATTTAAAGGGGAAAACCCATCATCAAACGAAAAGAAATACATATATTACAAGGTTCTTACTAATGGAAACTTGATGTTAACCTTTGACCATATTTAAATATCAGTCAATCGCGCAGACGTCTTTAAAACGATAAATAAAATGACAATAAAATGCGTGATAATTCCTTAATTATTGAGTAATCCAAACGTGCGATAGAACCAACAAGGTATCGAAATAGAACAGTTAGTTTTTCATTAAAAGGTGTATCCCTTGGTTGTGCGGTCCGAATTGAATATACCACAGAATGTAAACAAGTGCCTGATGAACGTAGAATGTCATGCTCTCTGAACGTAACGGAAAACTTGTAGCAGCTCGTAATGGAAATCAAGATGGCGACAAGTTGAACTCACCGTTTTGGGGCTAGTGAAAATTTGCCTAAATAACTGTTTTATCTATAATGTCATTCCGAAAAATTCGACATGTATGATTTGTGTGATAAATTATATCATTATTACAACTTCTAGAATGAGGAATTTAATCAGAACTATATAATTGCAAAGGTTTTTCAATTAGATGTATTGTGAATGCGAGTACTGCTCACTGGATATTATTCACATAAACAAACTGTATGTATCGTAATTGTTTACATAAACTTTTATTCTTGTAAAGTAATCAATATGGGTAATCAAAGACATGGTCGTAAATCCAGAGCTGCATCACCCAAGCGTAAGCGGGAAGAAAGTACTGATCAACGTGAATTAAGCGACCTTAATGACATATTAGAAAATAACTAAAAAAATTCCAATAAAGTTGAATCAGCGGTAAATGTTATTCTTAAACATGAGGCTATGCGCCACTTGATAACCAAAGCCATCAAATCAGAACTATCATCTGAACTTACTCCACTTCAAAATCAGATAGATTATCTCAAGATTAAACTAGACGACCAAGAACAATACTCACGAAGAACCAATCCCAAAATCTCTGGGATAAAAGAGCAAGGTCGTGAGGAAAATACAGACGATCTAGTTTTATATGTCATCAACAATCTAATATTAAAACATTAAGGAATATCACTAATCTACTCTCACACAGGGCGCACACATAGAGTAGAGACCACCACCAACTACCTCGTGACATCATCATAAGATCTATAAGTTACCGTGATAGAGACCTTGTTTTCATGAATAAGAAAAACCTTAAATCTTTTAATGAACGCCAATCACCCGACTGTAGACTTTACGTAAATGAAGCTCTGACACAACGATGGGCATCTTTGTATAAGAAAACCAGAGATCTCTTCAGGAATAAGAAAACCAAAGACTGTTGGACACATGACGACAAAATCCTAGTGAAATCCTTAGCTGAAAAGACTGTCCAGATAACAGATGAAAAAGATCTGGAACAATTCCTAAAGATCACAGTGGTACAGAACCCGACTACGTCCTACGTCAAACCGTCGTGCAAAGATGCGCTTTCAAACAATTATGTACTCAATGCGACGGCTTCTACATTTGTTTCACACGACACTCGTGATCAATTTATTACCTCGACACCAATGTCGACTACAAACCAGAGCAAGAACATCCATTCTTAACTTTATAAATATTATTATTATTATTTAATGTTGTCAACTGTATTATACTTACTCAAATTTATTTTACTGATAACATATTTATAATTCTCAAGTAAATTCCTTTCCGGATATTACCCATAACCGGCTGGGTGATTACCACCTTGTTTATTAGTTTTGATCAGAGTTAGTTACACGTTTTTCATCATATATCAGTAACTACTAATCGTATGGTTGCTATTTTACCTTGAGTAAAAATGTTCCATATGATTTTCTGTGTTGACATCCTTTAGAGTTTGTGAAATCCCCTGTGTTTATCAAGTCAAGTCAAGTCCAGTGTTCATTTAACAGATTAAAGTTCACTAGCTCCATCATCAATTATGTAATTTTACTAACACTGATGATGTTTCTAACATCTCTGTATCATATCTAGCTTCGGAACCGCAGCCCTTTATGGTCTTTTTATTTTTATTTTTTTCTTGGCAGACCATAGGGCTACGGATTTCACCTTATCAAAACTTTGCGGAACTGTGCCAAGAATTCGTCGCACCTTTCAACAGTAATTTTCACAACAAAACGCGTTGTGAGAGCGGAGTCATGTGAATAACTCGTTTCGTTACATATTTATCTATCGCTTTTCATATTTACTTACTTATTATTATTCATTTCTAGCTCATTATAATGAAAAATGTTTCGATATTAACTGATTTCACCTACTTAGTCCCGTCATCTTGTCTTTGTGGTAATCTCGCTTTGAGGTTACATGACTTTTGAGAGATGACTCTAACAGCAAAACACGTGTTCGGTTTGTTTACATGAAAAACGTGAAAATGTTGAATGAGAGTCCACCTTAGTTGGAATAATCATAGAAGAAAATAACATTTCTGGTTAATATATGTAAAATATTTCTCTCTAGGTTGAATAAATATTTTATTTCAGATAAAAAAATCGCCATGCAAAACCTCCGGTAAAACGTAAACATACCGAACACATGTTTTGCTGTTAGAGTCATCTCTCAAAAGTTGCGACGAATTCTTGGCGCAGTTCCACAAATTTTTGATAGGGTGAAATCCGTAGTCCTATGGTCTGCCAAGAAAAATAAATAAATAAATAAAAAGACCATAAAGGGCTACGGTTCCGCAGATATATAATAGCATGTGTTCCGACATGAGACTTCCCATAGGCACCGACCATTTAACTTGCAGGGGGGGGGGGGGGGGGGGTATGGTTTTTTGTTTCGTTCAGAAATTTTATTTCGGACAACACGAGAGTTAGAATATTTATTTTTTTCCAGAATTCAACATTAGGTTATATGACAAAAACTCTGAATCAGATTACTTTTTTTTCCTCCACCAAAATCAGAATTTTTTTTTCAGCAACATTGGGAATCAGCATATTTTTTTTAGAAAAAAAACATACCCCCCCCCCCCCTTCAAGTTAAATGGTTGTTCCCTTATATATGTACTTAGTACTAGTCATGCATATTTACGTGCATATGTTTCATATTGTTTTCCTTATATTTAACTTTATTTTTTATTTTTGTGTATATTTCTTCTTGGAGCTAAATGTTGTATTCTCTTGCATATTGTCATGTACCATACTTCACCGGAGTCATGTGTGTATTTTCTCATTCCATGTTTTCATGGGGACACTTAAAAAATGTTAAATGTGTCATTGTTTATACATTTTGATAATGGATAAAAAAATATAACTATTTTAATTTGTCCCCATGTAGTCAATCAAACTATATTATCCTTAGCATATTTTTATTTATCAGTTATCTCATTGTTATTACTATTGTGTAATGATATTCACCCTAACCCAGGGCCACTGTCAAATAATTCCAGATGCGAACTACGCAATATTCCCATAGTTAATATGAATGTCAATTTTCTTCGTAGCAAAACAGAGTTGATAAGTACTGAGCTTGGTGATCACGATATTATCTGTATAACTGAATCTAGGTTAAACAATACTGTAAGTTCCTCTGATATTACCATTGATAATTTTATAAATCCAGAGGCATTCCGTAAGGAATGTTGACTGACAGTGGTGGTGGTATACTTATTTATATTCGTAATACGTTACTAGGCAGGCGTAGACTTGATCTAGAAGTACCCGAAGTTGAATCTGTTTGTTTAGAAATTTTTGCAGATAATATAATTTTTTAAGTGTGCTTATATAGACCGCCAAATGCAAGAGTGTCATCATGGGATTATATTGATAATTTATTTGACAAATGTGTTGATTCAGGTATAAGTAATTGTATTTTTCTTGGTGATATCAATGTTGATCTTATTACAATTGGCAATAACCACAAGTTTACACGTTCTTGTCAAAGGTTAGGCCTAGAAAATGTGATACATGAACCTACTAGAATTACTAGTTCATCCTCCACTCTAATTGATCCTATACTGGTCAATAATTATGATATAGTTAGAGATAGCTATGTACTTCCAAACTTTTGTAGTGACCATTGTCCTTCCATTATTGAGATTAATTTTGCTGTTACTAGAAAAAGGTCTTATTTAAAGACAATATGGGATCATGATAATGCAAATTATATTGCCATTAACCAGCACTTGCAAAATACTGATTGGGATATGAAATTTGGAGATTCAGATAATGTTAATATCATAAATGAAGTTATTAACTTAAGAGCTTAACTCTGCTATGAATACTTATATTAAAAAAAAAAAGATTATACGTGTTCGACCACGGGATAAACCTTGGATAAATAGTGAAATAAAGTGTAAAATTAGAAAAAGGAACGAGTGCATAAAAAGGCAAAATTTCGAAATCTAGTAAGTGACTGGGAAAGTTTTCGTTGAATACGCAATGAGATAATTGATATGATTAGAGAAGCCAAAAAACAATATATTATAAAATTACAAAATTCACTGATTGACAAGTCTATTCCACCTGGTAAGTGGTGGCGAATTGTAAAGAGTGTCTCAAAATTCAAAAGTAATAATACTACAAATACTCATATTAAGGTAAATGGTGATATTTTTTTCCATCCTGTAGACAAAGCCAATTCTATTAATAACTATTTTACATCAGTATTTAACATAGATTCTGAACCTGATCTTCCTGGTGTACCCCCACTTGCACCTTGTGAGCTGTCTGGCATTGTCATTAATGAACAAGAGGTATGTGATCAGTTTCAAATTTTAAATATTTCTAAGCCGGCCGGTCCCGATAACCTTCCGCCTAAATGTTTGAAAACTGTTTTCCAGTCATTAGTTAAACCACTGGCTATTTTATTTCAAAAAAGCTTAAATTTTGGTGTGGTGCCTGGTGACTGGAAACTAGCCAATGTTTTCGCTATTTACAAAGGTAAAGGTGGTAGCGATAGTGTAGCAAATTATAGACCAATATCTGTTACTAATTGTTTTATTAAGATATTGGAAAAAATTATATTCATACACTATTGGTAATTTATGATGTCATTACGAAAAATTTTGATATTGGCAAAGATGTTAGATTTATTTTTTGTGACATATCAAAAGCATTTGATCGTGTCTGGCATCGTGGTCTATTGTACAAACTTAGAAAATATGGAATTAAGGGTAACTTATTGACTTGGTTTGGTAGTTATCTTTCTGATCGTAAGCAGCGAGTCTGCATGAATGGATACTACTCTACTTGGAATTCCATTAATGCTGGAGTTCCGCAATCTCCATACTGGGGCCTCTTTTATTTTTATTATTTATTAATGATATTGTTGATGTCGTTTCCAATAGCATGAAACTATTTGCTGACGATACATCCCTTTATTGTATTGTTGATGATCAGAATGAAACCGCTGAATCCCTGAATTCTGATTTGAATAGCCTTAGTACTTGGGCATCTGATTGGTGTGTTAATTTCAATGCCTCAAAAACTAAGCCTAAGCTGTTTACTAGAAAACATGATGTTAATATTCCCCCTTTATATATGAATGATGATGTCTTAGAAGATGTACTTAAACATAACATCTTGGTATACATTTTTGTCCTAATAGTACCTGGAAAGATCATATAAATGAAGTTTATAAAAAAAAACTTGCTCTCGTCTTAATATTTTGCGCATGATGAAACATAATCTTGGGACCTCACTAGAAAAGCTTTATTTTGGTTTTATAACCCCTATGCTAGAATACGGAAGTGTAGTTTGGGATAATTGCACAAGAGAACAGTCTGATCTTATGGAATCAGTGCAATACGAATCAGCCAGAATTGTTACAGGTCTTCGAAAGGGTACCTCAAGGGTTAAGTTGTATGGTGAGTTAGGGTGAGACTCCTTGCAAAACAGACGTAAGAAGCAAAAACGTACTCTAATGTTCAAAGCTCTGCAAGGAGAGCTACCCAACTATATAACAAATAATATTATTTCTTATATTAGTTTTGAACCTAACTACATGGTTAGAAACCCCAGATTCTTCACCCCTCCCCAATGCCGCACCAAGTCATATACGGATAGCTTTTTTCCAACTGTTCTGGATTTATGGAACAAACTAGATAATGATACTAGGAACATTCAGTCATTATCTTCATTCAAGATTAAACTTAATGAAGACATTGATAAATCTCCTAGCTTCTACTCTATTGGTTCTCGCAGCTTAAATATTTGGCATTGCCAACTTCGTAATGAAACAAGCAGTTTAAATCCCCACTTGTTTCAGTATCATCTGTCCGAAAGCTCCCAGTGTGCCTGTGGAGATGCAATTGAAAATAATTTCCATTATTTTTATGTTTGTTCATTGTTCATGAGACACAGAATACAACTTTTTAATTCTCTAAGAAAGTATCAAGATGTTTTAAATTTGGATATATTATTGAAAGGCTGTTCACCATTTCATTACTGGTAGCAGAAGATTCACATAATTCAATACATTTTCTTTTTCTCTGTATTTGGTTATATAACACTGAAAAGTCTTCCCATATATAGCTCCAAATCTTTAAATTTTTCAGCTTAATTAATAGCTGTAAATCTTTCAATTATTCAGGTCTCCCTTCCCCCTCCCCCTTTACCCAATTTGTACTTGCCTATCTCAATCACTATTTTGTTTAGATATTTCACCCCTTATTTACTTATTTGTCTCTTCTTCCGCCATCTCTCCCAAATTCCCTTTATTCAATTATAAATATATATACGGGTACTGAAAAAGAGTTAATTCATATTGATATGGTGGACCTCATGTAATTAGTGATTTTGATTTCATAATTTCAGTTGACATGTTGTATATATTGTGTGTTAAATGTAAGTTCAGTCTATCCATCATGATATGCCAATTCATCAATATTAATATTATAATTAACAATAGCTTAAATATAAAGTCATAGTTTGGCTATTCCAAGTTGTATCATACCTATTAACAAGGGGAAAAAAAGAAAAGGAAAAGGGAAAGAAAGGGAAACATCTGTTGTTTTTTTTGTATGATTCTGCTATTAATATACATGTGTGTATGCTTGGTAATTAAAATGAATTGCTTGTATACATGATGTGTGGTTTGCTCTATGTCTTATGCAAATTGTTTTCTAATTGTTCCATCTTGTTGCTGGAGAGGATTTGCATAGGCATAGCCTGTTATCCAATCCTATTGATTTATCAATAAAATATTTAAAATGAAATAATGGAAATCAGTTGGAGTTCGTTGGTTGTTCGCTGATGGGTCGTTGTTGGTTGTTTGTCGTTTGTCACACGTTGGTGGTCGTTCTCGTATTACGTTGTAAACTCTCGTCACTCAGGGCCACCTTTTAACAAATCACTGTATATAAAAGCCAGTCTCATTTTTACCATTAATGAATAGTGCATAACATTTTAGCCTGTATATAAAGGACAACTCTTCACAGAGGCCACATTTTCAAGTTCCCATGAGTGGCCTTCATGTACAGGTTCGAACTGTGTATCAATAATTGTTTGTAAGCGTTTTCTAGTCGAGAATGTAGCTTAAATACTGCTCACTTGACATGAAACAAACACAATTCATTAGACAATCAAGCAATCAAGCAGAGTGACCCTTGTCAGACAGTAGACAATCAAGCAGTGGCCATTGTCAGACAGTAGACAATCAAGCAGAGTGACCCTTGTAAGACAGTAGACAACCAAGCAGTGACCTTTGTCAGACAGTAGACAATCAACCAGAGTGACCCTTATCAGACAATAGACAATCAAGCAGAGTGACCCTTATCAGACAGTAGACAATCAAGCAGTGACCCTTGTCAGACAGTAGACAATCAAGCAGTGACCCTTGTCCGACAGTAGACACTCAAGCAGAGTGACCCTTGTCAGACAGTAGACAATCATGCAGTGACCCTTGTCAGACAGTAGACAATCAAGCAGAGTGACCCTTGTCAGACAGTAGACAATCAAGCAGTGACCCTTGTCAAACAGTAGACAATCAACCAGAGTGACCTTTGTCAGACAGTAGACAATCAAGCAGAGTGACCCGTGTCAGAGAGTAGACAATCAAGCAGTGACCCTTGTCAGACAGTAGACAATCAAGCAGTGACCCTTGTCAGACAGTAGAAAATCAAGCAGTGACCCTTGTCATACAGTAGACAATCAAGCAGAGTGACCCTTTTCAGACAGTAGATAATCAACCAGAGTGACCCTTGTCAGACAGTAGACAATCAAGCAGTGACCCTTGTCAGACAGTAGACAATCAAGCAGTGACCCTTGTCAGACAGTAGACAATCAAGCAGTGACCCTTGTCATACAGTAGACAATCAAGCAGAGTGACCCTTGTCAGACAGTAGACAATCAAGCAGAGTGACTCTTGTCAGACAGTAGACAATCAAGCAGTGACCCTTGTCAGACAGTAGACAATCGACCACAGTGACCCTTGTCAGACAGTAGACAATCAAGCAGTGACCCATGTCAGACAGTAGACAATCAACCAGAGTGACCCTTGTCAGACAGTAGACAATAAAGCAGTGACCCTTGTCAGACAGTAGACAATCAAGTAGTGACCCTTGGCAGACAGTAGACAATCAAGCAGAGTGACCCTTGTCAGACAGTAGACAATAAAGCAGTGACCCTTGTCAGACAGTAGACAATCAAGTAGTGACCCTTGGCAGACAGTAGACAATCAAGCAGAGTGACCCTTGTCAGACAGTAGAAAATCAAGCAGAGTGACCTTTGTCAGACAATAGACAATCAAGCAGAATGACCCTTGTCAGACAGTAGACAATCAACCAGAGTGACCCTTGTCAGACAGTAGACAATCAACCAGAGTGACCCTTGTCAGACAGTAGACAATCAAGCAGAGTGACCCTTTTCAGACAGTAGACAATCAAGCAGAGTGAACCTTGTCAGACAGTAGACAATCAAGCAGGGTGATCCTTGTCAGACAGTAGACAAGCAAGCAGAGTGACCCTTGTCAGACAGTAGAAAACCAAGCAGTGACCATTGTCAGACAGTAGACAATCAAGCAGAATGACCCTTGTCAGACTGTAGACAATCAAGCAGAGTGACCATTGTCCGACAGTAGAAAATCAAGCAGAGTGACCCTTGTCAGAGAGTAGACAATCAAGCAGAGTAACCCTTGTCAGACAGTAGACAATCAAGCAGGATGACCCTTGTCAGACAGTAGAAAGTCAAGCAGAGTGACCCTTGTCAGACAGTAGACAATCAAGCAGGATGACCCTTGTCAGACAGTAGACAATCAAGCAGAGTGACCCTTGTCAGACAGTAGACAATCAACCAGGGTGACCCTTGTCAGACAGTAGACAATCAAGCAGGGTGACCCTTGTCAGACAGTAGACAATCAAGCAGAGTGACCATTGTTAGACAGCAAACAATCAAGCAGAGTGACCCTTGTCAAACAGTAGACAATCAAGCAGGGTGACCCTTGTCAGAGAGTAGACAATCAAGCAGAGTGACCCTTGTCAGACAGTAGACAATCAAGCAGGATGACCCTTGTCAGACAGTAGACAATCAAACAGAGTGACCCTTGTCAGACATTAGACAATCAAGCAGAGTGACCCTTGTCAGACAATAGATAATCAAGCAGAGTGACCCTTGTCAGACAGTAGACAATCAAGCAGGGTGACCCTTGTCAGACAGTAGAAAATAAAGCAGAGTGGCCATTGTTAGACAGTACACAATCAAGCAGAGTGACCCTTGTCAGACAGTAGACAATGAAGCAGGGTGGCCTTTGTCAGACAGTAGACAATCAAGTAGAGTGACCCTTGTCAGACAGTAGACAATCAAGCATGCTGACCCTTGTCAGACAGTAGACAATCAAGCAGAGTGACCCTTGTCAGACAGTAGATAAATCAAGCAGAGTGACCCTTTTCAGACAGTAGATAATCAACCAGAGTGACCCTTGTCAGACAGTAGACAATCAAGCAGTGACCCTTGTCAGACAGTAGACAATCAAGCAGTGACCCTTGTCAGACAGTAGACAATCAAGCAGTGACCCTTGTCATACAGTAGACAATCAAGCAGAGTGACCCTTGTCAGACAGTAGACAATCAAGCAGAGTGACTCTTGTCAGACAGTAGACAATCAAGCAGTGACCCTTGTCAGACAGTAGACAATCGACCACAGTGACCCTTGTCAGACAGTAGACAATCAAGCAGTGACCCATGTCAGACAGTAGACAATCAACCAGAGTGACCCTTGTCAGACAGTAGACAATAAAGCAGTGACCCTTGTCAGACAGTAGACAATCAAGTAGTGACCCTTGGCAGACAGTAGACAATCAAGCAGAGTGACCCTTGTCAGACAGTAGACAATAAAGCAGTGACCCTTGTCAGACAGTAGACAATCAAGTAGTGACCCTTGGCAGACAGTAGACAATCAAGCAGAGTGACCCTTGTCAGACAGTAGAAAATCAAGCAGAGTGACCTTTGTCAGACAATAGACAATCAAGCAGGATGACCCTTGTCAGACAGTAGACAATCAACCAGAGTGACCCTTGTCAGACAGTAGACAATCAACCAGAGTGACCCTTGTCAGACAGTAGACAATCAAGCAGAGTGACCCTTTTCAGACAGTAGACAATCAAGCAGAGTGAACCTTGTCAGACAGTAGACAATCAAGCAGGGTGATCCTTGTCAGACAGTAGACAAGCAAGCAGAGTGACCCTTGTCAGACAGTAGAAAACCAAGCAGTGACCATTGTCAGACAGTAGACAATCAAGCAGAGTGACCCTTGTCAGACTGTAGACAATCAAGCAGAGTGACCATTGTCCGACAGTAGAAAATCAAGCAGAGTGACCCTTGTCAGAGAGTAGACAATCAAGCAGAGTAACCCTTGTCAGACAGTAGACAATCAAGCAGGATGACCCTTGTCAGACAGTAGAAAGTCAAGCAGAGTGACCCTTGTCAGACAGTAGACAATCAAGCAGGATGACCCTTGTCAGACAGTAGACAATCAAGCAGAGTGACCCTTGTCAGACAGTAGACAATCAACCAGGGTGACCCTTGTCAGACAGTAGACAATCAAGCAGGGTGACCCTTGTCAGACAGTAGACAATCAAGCAGAGTGACCATTGTCAGACAGCAAACAATCAAGCAGAGTGACCCTTGTCAAACAGTAGACAATCAAGCAGGGTGACCCTTGTCAGAGAGTAGACAATCAAGCAGAGTGACCCTTGTCAGACAGTAGACAATCAAGCAGGATGACCCTTGTCAGACAGTAGACAATCAAACAGAGTGACCCTTGTCAGACATTAGACAATCAAGCAGAGTGACCCTTGTCAGACAATAGATAATCAAGCAGAGTGACCCTTGTCAGACAGTAGACAATCAAGCAGGGTGACCCTTGTCAGACAGTAGAAAATAAAGCAGAGTGGCCATTGTTAGACAGTACACAATCAAGCAGAGTGACCCTTGTCAGACAGTAGACAATGAAGCAGGGTGGCCTTTGTCAGACAGTAGACAATCAAGTAGAGTGACCCTTGTCAGACAGTAGACAATCAAGCATGCTGACCCTTGTCAGACAGTAGACAATCAAGCAGGGTGACCCTTGTCAGACAGTAGACAATCAAGCAGAGTGACCCTTGTCAGACAGTAGATAAATCAAGCAGAGTGACCCTTGTCAGACAGTAGACAATCAAGCAGGGTGACCCTTTTCAGACAGTAGACAATCAAGCAAGAGTGACCCTTGTCAAACAGTAGACAATAAAGCAGGGTGACCTTAGTCAGACAGTAGACAATCAAGCAGAGTGACCCTTGTCACACAGTAGACAAACAAGCAGAGTGACCCTTCTCAGACAGTAGACAATCATGTAGGCTGACCTTTGTCAGACAGTAGACGATCAAGCAGGGTGATTATTGTCAGACAGTAGACAATCAAGCAGAGTGATCCTTGTCAGACAGCAGATAATGAAGCGGGATGATACTTGTCAGAGAGTAGCCAATCAAGCAGAGTGACCCTTGCCAGACAGTAGACAATTAAGCAACAGTGACCCTTGTCATACAGTATACAATCAAGCAGAGTGACCCTTGTCAGACAGTAGACACACAAGCAGAGTGACCCTTGTCAGGCAGTAGACAATCAAGCAGAGTGACCCTTGTCAGACAGTAAACAATCAAGCAGAGTGACCCTTGTCAGACAGTAGACAATCAAGCAGAGTGACCCTTGTCAGACAGTAGACAATCAAGCAGAGTGACCCTTGTCAGACAGTAGACAATCAAGCAGGGTGACCATTGTCAGACAGTA
Source organism: Bathymodiolus septemdierum (assembly GCA_963383655.1). NCBI lineage: Eukaryota > Metazoa > Mollusca > Bivalvia > Mytilida > Modiolidae > Bathymodiolus > Bathymodiolus septemdierum. The sequence goes on along the minus strand of OY726518.1, from coordinate 118,594,184 downwards.
GACAATCAAACAAGAGGACCCTTGTCAGACGGTAGACAATCAAGCAAAGGTGATCCTTGTCATACAGTAGATAATCAAGCAAGAGTGACCCTTGTCAGACAGTAGACAATCAAGCAGAGAGACCCTTGTCAGAGAGTAGACAACCAAGCAGAGTGACCCTTGTCAGAAAGTAGACAATCAAGCAGAGTGACCCTTGTCAGACAGTAGACAATCAAGCAGAGTGACCCGTGGCAGACAGTAGACAATGAAGCAGGGTGACCCTCGTCAGACAGTAGATAATCAAGCAGAGTGACCCTTGTCAGACAGTAGACAATCAAGCAGAGTGACCATTGTCAGACAGTAGACAATCAAACAGTCTGACCCTTGTCAGACAGTAGACAATCAAGCAGAGTGACCCTTTTTATAGTGTAGACAATCAAGCAGACTGACCCTTGTCAGAGAGTAGACTATCAAGCAGTGTGACCCTTGTCAGAGAGTGCAATATCAAGCAGGATGACCCTTGTCAGACAGTAGACAATCAAGTAGAGTGACCCTTGTCAGATAGTAGACAATCAAGCAGAGTGACCTTTGTCAGACAGTAGACAATCAAGCAGGGTGACCATTGTCAGACAGTAGACAATCAAACAAGAGTGACCCTTGTCAGACAGTAGACAATCAAGCAAAAGTGACCCTTGCCAGACAGTAGACAATCAAGCAGAGTGACCCTTGTCAGACAGTAGACAACCAAGCAGAGTGACCCTTGTCAGACAGTAGACAATCAAGCAGAGTGACCCTTGTCAGACAGTAGACAATCAAGCAGGGTGACCCTTGTCAGACAGTAGACAATCAAGCAGTGCGACCTTTGTCAGACAGTAGACAATCAAGCAGAGTGACCCTTGTCAGACAGTAGACAATCAGGTAGGCTGACCCTTGTCAGACATTAGACAATCAAGCAGATTGACCCTTGTCAGACGGTAGACAATCAGGCAGGATGACCCTTGTCAGACAGTAGACAATCAAGCAGATTGACCCTTGTCAGACAGTAGACAATCAAGCAGAGTGACCCTTATCAGACAGCAGACAATCAAGCAAAGTAGCCCTTGTCAGACGGTAGACAATCAAGCAGTCTGACCCTTGTCAGACAGTAGACAATCAAGCAGGGTGAACCTTGTCAGACAGGAGACAATCAAGCAGAATAATCCTTGTCAGACAGTAGTCAATCAAGCAGAGTGAGCCTTTTCAGACAGTAGACAATCAAGCAGAGTGACCCTTGCCAGACAGTAGACAATTGAGCAACAGTGACCCTTGTCATACAGTATACAATCAAGCAGAGTGACCCTTGTCAGACAGTAGACAAACAAGCAGAGTGACCCTTCTCAGACAGTAGACAATCATGTAGGCTGACCTTTGTCAGACAGTAGACGATCAAGCAGGGTGATTATTGTCAGACAGTAGACAATCAAGCAGAGTGACCCTTGTCATACAGTAGACAATCAAGCAGAGTGATCCTTGTCAGACAGTAGACAATCAAGCAGTGTGAACCTTGTCAGATAGTAGACAATCAAGCAGGGTGACCCTTGTCAGACAGTAGACACTCAGGCAGGGTGACCCTTGTCAGACCGTAGACAATCAAGCAGGCTGATACTTGTTAGACAGTAGACAATCAAGCAGGTTGACCCTTGTCAGACAGTAGACAATCAAGCAAAGTGACCGTTGTCAGACAGTAGACAATCAATCAGAGTGACCCTTGTCAGACAGTAGACAATCAAGCAGGATGACCCTTGTCAGACAATAGACAATGAAGCAGAGTGACCCTTGTCAGACAGTAGACAATCAAGCAGAGTGACCTTAGTCAGACAGTAGACACTCAGGCAGGGTGACCCTTGTCAGACAGTAGACAATCAAGCAGGCTGATCCTTGTTAGACAGTAGACAATCAAGCAGGTTGACCCTTGTCAGACAGTAGACAATCAAGCAGAGTGACCCTTGTCAGACAGTAGACAATCAATCAGAGTGACCTTAGTCAGACAGTAGACAATCAAGCAGGATGACCCTTGTCAGACAGTAGACAATCAAGCAGAGTGACCCTTGTCAGACAGTAGACAATCAAGCAAAGTGACCTTAGTCAGACAGTAGACAATCAAGCAGGATGACCCTTGTCAGACAGTAGACAATCAAGCAGAGTGACCCTTGTCAGACAATAGACAACCAAGCAGAGTGACCTTTGTCAGACAGTAGACAATCAAGCAGAGTGACCCTTGTCAGACAATAGACAACCAAGCAGAGTGACCCTTATCAGACAGTAGACAATCAAGCAGAGTGACCCTTGTCAGACAATAGACAATCAAGCAGAGTGACCTTTGTCAGACAGTAGACAATCAAGCAGGCTGACCTTTGTCAGATAGTAGAATATTACTTCACATTTTTAGTATTGTATCTTGTTGCAGTAAATCCCTAATTTATAAGACATAGATTACATTGTATATATAGTATTCATTATCATCAAACGGCTGCAACAATGAGAACTAACTAAAAGGAATCACACAGCTGTGGTATGTGTGCTTTTTGCATACTACGTGCGTAGCTAAGTAAGAGCAACGAAGCGATGAATGTCGTTTTCACGTCTTTAACAATATAAGAAAGGGATAAAATCGGTTAATGTTTCCTTATTTATATTTATATAATAATGTTGTGTTAGCAATGACTATGCCAATATAGTGGTTAGGGTTGAAGACATAGTCATTGCTAACACAACATTATTATTATTATTATGCTGACTGTTATATGTAGACAAACTATATTGAGAACTATTACAATAAAGGAGGTCCTGCTATTGGTGACTAATATATTGGATCAGATAGTCTTGAATGTGTGAGAATATTCTTTGATTCATTTAAGGCTTTAACAATATAAAGATTTTGAAGTTTGAAATTTAATTAACAACAATAACAAGTATTAAAAAAACGCTTAGACGACTATGATAGATTGACAGATTGGATCCGCCCCCTTGCACGTGAACTAGCTATATATAGCTTGACAGAGAGCTGAAAACCCAACCTTCCCCGCGTGAAACTGGCATAGTAGATGTACTATTTTCGCATAGTATATCAAGGCTGTATAATTCTTTGTGATATATGCCAAAATATCGTATGAACTTATATTACAGAAGAAATTTACAGAAAGCATAATAATAATAAATAATGCAACCCATGTTTATTTCACATTAAATTACATACATCCTTATTTCATATATCAATTTAAAACATGGGACAAGATGCAATTGTGCATTTGTTCTCAGGACTGTCAAAAGTGGAAAGTTTTACAACACCCTCATTGCTTTACACGTATTAATTGTCGTTAAATGATAGGTGTGTTGGTAATTTACCTGAAAAAAGATGAAAATCACTTCCTGGTGTTAAATTGTTTATTAAACATTGTCAAATATAAGTTATCACATGATTCAACTGTGATTATCAATGGAATGTCTCATTTTCCTGTCAATTCTATGCTTTTTTATTCGAACATTGCAATGTGACAATACAGGTAAGAATAAAATAGTATATTTGTTATCATATGAAACTGTCCATTTTTTTTTAAATATTTGTATTTCAAATTTTACTCTTATATTTATATCCGATATAATATCAGAACGATGTCAGCCATTACCCATTATCGTGACCTAACTAGTAATAGAGCATACATTAAAATACTTCATGTTGTGTGTTAGATAGCAAGGTAAATACAACATTTTAAAATGGTCAAATTTCGAAACAAAAAGTATAACTACATCCTGAATCAAAAAAGTGATTTACAGCAATAACTGAACTATAATTAAAAGTATGAAGGTAAACGTCTGGTTCTACTTTCCCCACTGCCCTTGTGTTAGTGCGTCCCCATGGCAATATATTCTCAGTCACGTCCCTTATATAATATTGTTTTAATGTATTCCTGTTTCTTCCGTATTATTTCTCTCACTGCAGGGACCATCATGGTAGTGATCATGTGGTAGTTGGATTTACAACTACCTATGCAATCACCACTAACGTTGTGAGTTCGAATCCCGATCCGGGCGAGGTGTACTCGATACAACACTATGTAATAAAGTTTGTAAGTGACTTACATCAGGTCGGTGGTTTTCTCCGGGTACTATGGTTTTCTCCACCAATAAAAATTACCACCACGACATAACTGAAATATTTTGAACATGGCGTTAAATACCATAACCCTATCCCCTCCCGTCTCTCATTGCTACGGACAAATGAATTTTATTTTACATATTGTATTTCAATTCTTACTTGAGGAAGAACAATACATAATGTAATGAAGTAATCAAACACACCTGACCCCAGTACTATATATTGTGTAATGAAGTAATCAAACACACCTGACCCCAGTACTATATATTGTGTAATAAAGTAATCAAACACACCTGACCCCAGTACTATATATTGTGTAATGAAGCAATCAAACACACCTGACCCCAGTACTATATATTGTGCAATGAAGTAATCAAACACACCTGACTCCAGTACTATATATTGTGTAATGAAGTAATCAAACACACCTGACCCCAGTACTATATATTGTGTAATGAAGTAATCAAACACACCTGACCCCAGTACTATATATTGTGTAATGAAGTAATCAAACACACCTGACCCCAGTACTATATATTGTGTAATGAAGTAGTCAAACACATCTGACCCCAGTACTATATATTGTGTAATGAAGTAATCAAACACACCTGACCCCAGTACTATATATTGTGTAATGAAGTAATCAAACACACCTGACCCCAGTACTATATATTGTGTAATGAAGTAATCAAACACACCTGAACCCAGTACTATATATTGTGCAATGAAGTAATCAAACACACCTGACTCCAGTACTATATATTGTGTAATGAAGTAATCAAACACACCTGACCCCAGTACTATATATTGTGTAATGAAGTAATCAAACACACCTGACCCCAGTACTATATATTGTGTAATGAAGTAATCAAACACACCTGACCCCAGTACTATATATTGTGTAATGAAGTAGTCAAACACATCTGACCCCAGTACTATATATTGTGTAATGAAGTAATCAAACACACCTGACCCCAGTACTATATATTGTGTAATGAAGTAATCAAACACACCTGAACCCAGTACTATATATTGTGTAATGAAGTAATCAAATACACCTGACCCCAGTACTATATATTGTGTAATGAAGTAATCAAACACACCTGACCCCAGTACTATATATTGTGTAATGAAGTAATCAAACACACCTGACCCCAGTACTATATATTGTGTAATGAAGTAATCAAACACACCTGACCCCAGTACTATATATTGTGTAATGAAGTAATCAAACACACCTGACCCCCAGTACTATATATTGTGTAATGAAGTAATCAAGCACACCTGACCCCAGTACTATATATTGTGTAATGAAGTAATCAAACACACCTGAACCCAGTACTATATATTGTGTAATGAAGTAATCAAACATACCTGACCCCAGTACTATATATTGTGTAATGAAGTAATCAAACACACCTGACCCCAGTACTATATATTGTGTAATGAAGTAATCAAACACACCTGACCCCAGTACTATATATTGTGTAATGAAGTAATCAAACACACCTGACCCCAGTACTATATATTGTGCCTAATATTGAGTTCTAAATTACAAATGTCATTGTTTTACAGTATGTTTGCAAGTGTCGATCCTCAGACTTTTAATATTATAACAGTCACAATGCAAAATTGTTTCTTCCTGCTCATTACAAAAATAAACAATTGTAATTATTTTAATTTACATTTAAGCAGGATATAATTAGCACTGGGTATTCTATGCACTATTTTGTATTGAAAACAGTCAATTTCTTCTTCTTTTTTGGACAACGGAAACGAATTTTATGAAGTAGATCCCATTTCACAATATTTAGATGTAGTTCCTCTATCTGTCCTTCCTGTATATATTAACTTGATGATGGAGCAGAGGGAATTTGGTCATGATACAAACATGGAATACATATATCTTATTAGAGATACATAGAGGAGGACGTTGTATGTATAGTGTACCAAATCAGGGACATAAGGAGAAGAGGTTACAAATGAGGTGTACAATAGCAGAAATACATTGGGGAAGTGGTTATAAATAAGTTGGACAATATTAGAGGTGGACATTACAAATATGGTGTACTAAGTTAGAGGGATACTGAAGGATGACGTTACAAATGTGTGGTACCAAATCAGAGGAACACTGACGACGGAAGATGCATGTGATGTGTACCAATTCAGAGGGACATTGGGGGGATGTTACACATATCAAAAACAGGGGGATATCGAGTGAGGTTATAAATGTGGTGTACCGAAACAGAGGGATATTGGGTGATACTACATATATGGTGTACCGAAACAGAGGGATATTGGGTGAGGTTGTAAATGTGGTGTACCGAAACAAAGGGATATTGAGTGAGGTTGTAAATGTGGTGTACCGAAACAGAGGGATATAGAGTGAGGTTGTAAATGTGGTGTACCGAAACAGAGGGATATTGGGTGAGGTTATAAATATGGTGTATCGAAACAAAGGGATATTGAGTGAGGTTGTAAATGTGGTGTAACGAAACAGAGGGATATTGGGTGAGGTTATAAATGTGGTGTACCGAAACAGAGGGATATTGAGTGAGGTTATAAATGTGGTGTACCGAAACAGGGGGATATTGGGTGAGGTTATAAATGTGGTGTACCGAAACAGAGGGATATTGAGTGAGGTTATAAATGTGGTGTACCGAAACAGGGGGATATTGGGTGAGTTTATAAATGTGGTGTACCGAAACAGAGGGATATTGAGTGAGGTAGTAAATGTGGTGTACCGAAACAGAGGGATATTGGATGAGGTTGTAACTGTGGTGTACCGAAACAGAGGGATATTGGGTGAGGTTATAAATATGGTGTACCGAAACAAAGGGATATTGAGTGAGGTTATAAATGTGGTGTACCGAAACAGAGGGATATTGGGTGAGGTTATAATTGTGGTGTACCGAAACTGGGGGATATTGGGTGAGGTTATAAATGTGATGTACCGAAACAGAGGGATATTGAGTGAGGTTATAAATTTAGTGTATCGAAACAGAGGGATATTGAGTGAGGTTAGAAATGTGGTGTACCGAAACAGAGGGATATTGGGCGAGGCTATGCATCTGGTGTACCGATACAGAGGGATATTGAGTGAGGCTATACATGTGGTGTACAGAAACAGAGGGATAGTGAGTTGAGGCTATAAATGTGGTGTACCGAAACAGAGGGATATTGAGTGAGGTTGTAAATGTGGTGCACCGAAACGGAGGGATATTGGGTGAGGTTGTATCTTTGGTGTACCGAAACAGAGGGATATTGGGTGAGGTTATAAATATGGTGTACCGAAACAAAGGGATATTGAGTGAGGTTATAAATGTGGTGTACCGAAACAGAGGGATATTGAGTGAGGTTATAAATGTGGTGTACCGAAACTGGGGGATATTGGGTGAGGTTATAAATGTGATGTACCGAAACAGAGGGATATTGAGTGAGGTTATAAATGTGGTGTACCGAAACAGAGGGGATATTGGGTGAGGTTATAAATGTGGTGTATCGAAACAGAGGGATATTGAGTGAGGTTATAAATGTAGTGTATCGAAACAGAGGGATATTGAGTGAGGTTAGAAATGTGGTGTACCGAAACAAAGGGATATTGGGCGAGGCTATGCATGTGGTGTACCGATACAGAGGGATATTGAGTGAGGTTATAAATGTGGTGTACAGAAACAGAGGGATATTGGGTGAGGTTATAAATGTGGTGTACCGAAACAGAGGGATATTGAGTGAGGTTGTAAATGTGGTGTACCGAAACAGAGGGATATTGGGTGAGGTTATAAATGTGGTGTTCCGAAACAGAGGGATATTGAGTGAGGTTATAAATGTGGTGTACCGAAACAGGAGGATATTGGGTGAGGTTATGAATGTGGTGTACTGAAACAGAGGGATATTGAGTGAGGTTATGCTTGTGGTGTACCGAAACAGAGGGATATTGGGTGAGGTTATAAATGTGGTGTACCGAAACAGAGGAATATTGAGTGAGGTTGTAAATGTGGTGTACCGAAACAGAGGGATATTGGGTGAGGCTATAAATGTGGTGTACCGAAACTGGGGGATATTGGGTGAGGTTATAAATGTGGTGTACCGAAACAGAGGGATATTGAGTGAGGTTATAAATGTGGTGTACCGAAACAGAGGGGATATTGGGTGAGCTTATAAATGTGGTGTATCGAAACGGAGGGATATTGAGTGAGGTTATAAATGTAGTGTATCGAAACAGAGGGATATTGAGTGAGGTTAGAAATGTGGTGTACCGAAACAGAGGGATATTGGGCGAGGCTATGCATGTGGTGTACCGATACAGAGGGATATTGAGTGAGGTTATACATGTGGTGTACCGAAGCAGAGGGATAGTGAGTTGAGGCTATAAATGTGGTGTACCGAAACAGAGGGATATTGAGTGATGTTATAAATGTGGTGTATTGAAACAAAGGGATATTGAGTGAGGTTGTAAATGTGGTGTACCGAAACAGAGGGATATTGGGTGAGGTTATAAATCTGGTGTACCGAAACAGAGGGATATTGGGTGAGGTTATAAATGTGGTGTACCGAAACAGGGGGATATTGGGTGAGGTTATAAATGTGGTGTTCCGAAACAGAGGGATATTGAGTGAGGTTATACATGTGGTGTACCGAAACAGGGGGATATTGGGTGAGGTTATAAATGTGGTGTACCGAAACAGAGGGATATTGAGTGAGGTTGTAAATGTGGTGTACCGAAACAGAGGGATATTGGGTGAGGTTGTAAATGTGGTGTACCGAAACAGAGGGATATTGGGTGAGGTTATAAATGTGGTGTACCGAAACTGGGGGATATTGGATGAGGTTATAAATGTGGTGTACCGAAACAGAGGGATATTGAGTGAGGTTATAAATGTGGTGTACCGAAACAGAGGGGATATTGGGTGAGCTTATAAATGTGGTGTATCGAAACGGAGGGATATTGAGTGAGGTTAGAAATGTAGTGTATCGAAACAGAGGGATATTGAGTGAGGTTAGAAATGTGGTGTACCGAAACAGAGGGATATTGGGCGAGGCTATGCATGTGGTGTACCGATACAGAGGGATATTGAGTGAGGTTATACAAGTGGTGTACCGAAGCAGAGGGATAGTGAGTTGAGACTATAAATATGGTGTACCGAAACAGAGGGATATTGGGTGAGGTTAGAAATGTGGTGTACCGAAACAGAGGGATATTGAGTGAGGTTATAAATGTGGTGTATTGAAACAAAGGGATATTGAGTGAGGTTGTAAATGTGGTGTACCGAAACAGAGGGATATTGGGTGAGGTTATAAATGTGGTGTACCGAAACAGAGGGATATTGAGTGAGGTTATAAATGTGGTTTACCGAAACAGGGGGATATTGGGTGAGGTTATAAATGTGGTGTACCGAAACAGAGGGATATTGAGTGAGGTTATACATGTGGTGTACCGAAACAGGGGGATATTGGGTGAGGTTATAAATGTGGTGTACCGAAACAGAGGGATATTGAGTGAGGTTGTAAATGTGGTGTACCGAAACAGAGGGATATTGGGTGAGGTTGTAAATGTGGTGTACCGAAACAGAGGGATATTGGGTGAGGTTATAAATGTGGTGTACCGAAACTGGGGGATATTGGATGAGGTTATAAATGTGGTGTACCGAAACAGAGGGATATTGAGTGAGGTTATAAATGTGGTGTACCGAAACAGAGGGGATATTGGGTGAGCTTATAAATGTGGTGTATCGAAACGGAGGGATATTGAGTGAGGTTAGAAATGTAGTGTATCGAAACAGAGGGATATTGAGTGAGGTTAGAAATGTGGTGTACCGAAACAGAGGGATATTGGGCGAGGCTATGCATGTGGTGTACCGATACAGAGGGATATTGAGTGAGGTTATACAAGTGGTGTACCGAAGCAGAGGGATAGTGAGTTGAGACTATAAATATGGTGTACCGAAACAGAGGGATATTGGGTGAGGTTAGAAATGTGGTGTACCGAAACAGAGGGATATTGAGTGAGGTTATAAATGTGGTGTATTGAAACAAAGGGATATTGAGTGAGGTTGTAAATGTGGTGTACCGAAACAGAGGGATATTGGGTGAGGTTATAAATGTGGTGTACCGAAACAGAGGGATATTGAGTGAGGTTATAAATGTGGTTTACCGAAACAGGGGGATATTGGGTGAGGTTATAAATGTGGTGTACCGAAACAGAGGGATATTGAGTGAGGTTATACATGTGGTGTACCGAAACAGGGGGATATTGGGTGAGGTTATAAATGTGGTGTACCGAAACAGAGGGATATTGAGTGAGGTTGTAAATGTGGTGTACCGAAACAGAGGGATATTGGGTGAGGTTGTAAATGTGGTGTACCGAAACAGAGGGATATTGGGTGAGGTTATAAATGTGGTGTACCGAAACTGGGGGATATTGGATGAGGTTATAAATGTGGTGTACCGAAACAGAGGGGATATTGGGTGAGCTTATAAATGTGGTGTATCGAAACGGAGGGATATTGAGTGAGGTTATAAATGTAGTGTATCGAAACAGAGGGATATTGAGTGAGGTTAGAAATGTGGTGTACCGAAACAGAGGGATATTGGGCGAGACTATGCATGTGGTGTACCGATACAGAAGGATATTGAGTGAGGTTATACATGTGGTGTACCGAAGCAGAGGGATAGTGAGTTGAGGTTATACATGTGGTGTACCAAAACAGAGGGATATTGGGTGAGGTTATAAATGTGGTGTACCGAAACAGAGGGATATTGAGTGAGGTTATAAATGTGGTGTACTGAAACAAAGGGATATTGAGTGAGGTTGTAAATGTGGTGTACCGAAACAGAGGGATATTGGGTGAGGTTATAAATGTGGTGTACCGAAACAGAGGGGATATTGGGTGAGGTTATAAATGTGGTGTATCAAAACAGAGGGATATTGGGTGAGGTTATAAATGTGGTGTACCGAAATAGGGGGATATTGGGTGAGTTTATAAATGTGGTGTACGAAACAGAGGGATATTGAGTGAGGTAGTAAATGTGGTGTACCGAAACTGGGGGATATTGGGTGAGGTTGTATCTTTGGTGTACCGAAACAGAGGGATATTGGGTGAGGTTATGAATATGGTGTACCGAAACAAAGGGATATTGAGTGAGGTTATAAATGTGGTGTACCGAAACAAAGGGATATTGAGTGAGGTTATAAATGTGGTGTACCGAAACTGGGGGATATTGGATGAGGTTATAAATGTGATGTACCGAAACAGAGGGATATTGAGTGAGGTTATAAATGTGGTGTACCGATACAGAGGGGATATTGGGTGAGGTTATAAATGTGGTGTATCGAAACGGAGGGATATTGAGTGAGGTTATGAATGTAGTGTATCGAAACAGAGGGATATTGAGTGAGGTTAGAAATGTGGTGTACCGAAATAGAGGGATATTGGGCGAGGCTATGCATCTGGTGTACCGATACAGAGGGATATTGAGTGAGGCTATACATGTGGTGTACAGAAACAGAGGGATAGTGAGTTGAGGCTATATATGTGGTGTACCGAAACAGAGGGATATTGAGTGAGGTTGTAAATGTGGTGTACCGAAACTGAGGGATATTGGGTGAGGTTGTATCTTTGGTGTACCGAAACAGAGGGATATTGGGTGAGGTTATAAATATGGTGTACCGAAACAAAGGGATATTGAGTGAGGTTATAAATGTGGTGTACCGAAACAGAGGGATATTGAGTGAGGTTATAAATGTGGTGTACCGAAACAGAGGGGATATTGGGTGAGGTTATAAATGTGGTGTATCGAAACGGAGGCATATTGAGTGAGGTTATAAATGTAGTGTATCGAAACAGAGGGATATTGAGTGAGGTTAGAAATGTGGTGTACCGAAACAGAGGGATATTGGGCGACGCTATGCATGTGGTGTACCGATACAGAGGGATATTGAGTGAGGTTATACATGTGGTGTACAGAAACAGAGGGATATTGGGTGAGGTTATAAATGTGTTGTACCGAAACAGAGGGATATTGAGTGAGGTTGTAAATGTGGTGTACCGAAACAGATGGATATAGAGTGAGGTTATAAATGTGGTGTACCGAAACAGAGGGATATTGGGTGAGGTTATAAATGTGGTGTACCGAAACAGAGGGATATTGAGTGAGGTTATAAATGTGGTGTACCGAAACAGGGGGATATTGGGTGAGGTTATAAATGTGGTGTACCGAAACAGAGGGATATTGAGTGAGGTTATACATGTGGTGTACCGAAACAGGGGGATATTGGGTGAGGTTATAAATGTGGTGTACCGAAACAGAGGGATATTGAGTGAGGTTGTAAATGTGGTGTACCGAAACAGAGGGATATTGGGTGAGGTTGTAAATGTGGTGTACCGAAACAGAGGGATATTGGGTGAGGCTATAAATGTGGTGTACCGAAACTGGGGGATATTGGGTGAGTTTATAAATGTGGTGTACCGAAACAGAGGGATATTGAGTGAGGTTATAAATGTGGTGTACCGAAACAGAGGGGATATTGGATGAGCTTATTAATGTGGTGTATCGAAACGGAGGGATATTGAGTGAGGTTATCAATGTAGTGTATCGAAACAGAGGGATATTGAGTGAGGTTAGAAATGTGGTGTACCGAAACAGAGGGATATTGAGTGAGGTTATAAATGTGGTGTACCGAAACAGAGGGGATATTGGATGAGCTTATTAATGTGGTGTATCGAAACGGAGGGATATTGAGTGAGGTTATCAATGTAGTGTATCGAAACAGAGGGATATTGAGTGAGGTTAGAAATGTGGTGTACCGAAACAGAGGGATATTGGGCGAGGCTGTGCATGTGGTGTACCGATACAGAGGGATATTGATTGAGGTTATACATGTGGTGTACCGAAGCAGAGGGATATTGAGTTGAGGCTATAAATGTGGTGTACCGAAACAGAGAGATATTGGGTGAGGTTATAAATGTGGTGTACCGTAACAGAGTGATATTGAGTGAGGTTATAAATGTGATGTACCAAAACAGAGGGATATTGGGTGAGTTTATAAATGTGGTGTACCGAAACAGAGGGATATTGAGTGAGGTTATAAATGTGGTGTATTGAAACAAAGGGATATTGAGTGAGGTTGTAAATGTGGTGTACCGAAACAGAGGGATATTGGGTGAGGTTATAAATGTGGTGTACCGAAACAGAGGGATATTGAGTGAGGTTATAAATGTGGTGTACCGAAACAGGGGGATATTGAGTGAGGTTATAAATGTGGTGTACCGAAACAGAGGGATATTGAGTGAGGTTATACATGTGGTGTACCGAAACAGGGGGATATTGGGTGAGGTTATAAATGTGGTGTACCGAAACAGAGGGATATTGAGTGAGGTTGTAAATGTGGTGTACCGAAACAGAGGGATATTGGGTGAGGTTATAAATGTGGTGTACCGAAACTGGGGGATATTGGATGAGGTTATAAATGTGGTGTACCGAAACAGAGGGATATTGAGTGAGGTTATAAATGTGGTGTACCGAAACAGAGGGGATATTGGGTGAGCTTATAAATGTGGTGTATCGAAACGGAGGGATATTGAGTGAGGTTATAAATGTAGTGTATCGAAACAGAGGGATATTGAGTGAGGTTAGAAATGTGGTGTACCGAAACAGAGGGATATTGGGCGAGGCTATGCATGTGGTGTACCGATAAAGAGGGATATTGAGTGAGGTTATACATGTGGTGTACCGAAGCAGAGGGATAGTGAGTTGAGGCTATAAATGTGGTGTGCCGAAACAGAGGGATATTGGGTGAGGTTATAAATGTGGTGTACCGAAACAGAGGGGATATTGGGTGAGCTTATAAATGTGGTGTATCGAAACGGAGGGATATTGAGTGAGGTTATAAATGTAGTGTATCGAAACAGAGGGATATTGAGTGAGGTTAGAAATGTGGTGTACCGAAACAGAGGGATATTGGGCAAGACTATGCATGTGGTGTACCGATACAGAAGGATATTGAGTGAGGTTATACATGTGGTGTACCGAAGCAGAGGGATAGTGAGTTGAGGTTATAAATGTGATGTACCAAAACAGAGGGATATTGGGTGAGGTTATAAATGTGGTGTACCGAAACAGAGGGATATTGAGTGAGGTTATAAATGTGGTGTACTGAAACAAAGGGATATTGAGTGAGGTTGTAAATGTGGTGTACCGAAACAGAGGGATATTGGGTGAGGTTATAAATGTGGTGTACCGAAACAGAGGGGATATTGGGTGAGGTTATAAATGTGGTGTATCAAAACAGAGGGATATTGGGTGAGGTTATAAATGTGGTGTACCGAAATAGGGGGATATTGGGTGAGTTTATAAATGTGGTGTACGAAACAGAGGGATATTGAGTGAGGTAGTAAATGTGGTGTACCGAAACTGGGGGATATTGGGTGAGGTTGTATCTTTGGTGTACCGAAACAGAGGGATATTGGGTGAGGTTATAAATATGGTGTACCGAAACAAAGGGATATTGAGTGAGGTTATAAATGTGGTGTACCGAAACAGAGGGATATTGAGTGAGGTTATAAATGTGGTGTACCGAAACTGGGGGATATTGGATGAGGTTATAAATGTGATGTACCGAAACAGAGGGATATTGAGTGAGGTTATAAATGTGGTGTACCGATACAGAGGGGATATTGGGTGAGGTTATAAATGTGGTGTATCGAAACGGAGGGATATTGAGTGAGGTTATGAATGTAGTGTATCGAAACAGAGGGATATTGAGTGAGGTTAGAAATGTGGTGTACCGAAATAGAGGGATATTGGGCGAGGCTATGCATCTGGTGTACCGATACAGAGGGATATTGAGTGAGGCTATACATGTGGTGTACAGAAACAGAGGGATAGTGAGTTGAGGCTATATATGTGGTGTACCGAAACAGAGGGATATTGAGTGAGGTTGTAAATGTGGTGTACCGAAACTGAGGGATATTGGGTGAGGTTGTATCTTTGGTGTACCGAAACAGAGGGATATTGGGTGAGGTTATAAATATGGTGTACCGAAACAAAGGGATATTGAGTGAGGTTATAAATGTGGTGTACCGAAACAGAGGGATATTGAGTGAGGTTATAAATGTGGTGTACCGAAACAGAGGGGATATTGGGTGAGGTTATAAATGTGGTGTATCGAAACGGAGGCATATTGAGTGAGGTTATAAATGTAGTGTATCGAAACAGAGGGATATTGAGTGAGGTTAGAAATGTGGTGTACCGAAACAGAGGGATATTGGGCGACGCTATGCATGTGGTGTACCGATACAGAGGGATATTGAGTGAGGTTATACATGTGGTGTACAGAAACAGAGGGATATTGGGTGAGGTTATAAATGTGTTGTACCGAAACAGAGGGATATTGAGTGAGGTTGTAAATGTGGTGTACCGAAACAGATGGATATAGAGTGAGGTTATAAATGTGGTGTACCGAAACAGAGGGATATTGGGTGAGGTTATAAATGTGGTGTACCGAAACAGAGGGATATTGAGTGAGGTTATAAATGTGGTGTACCGAAACAGGGGGATATTGGGTGAGGTTATAAATGTGGTGTACCGAAACAGAGGGATATTGAGTGAGGTTATACATGTGGTGTACCGAAACAGGGGGATATTGGGTGAGGTTATAAATGTGGTGTACCGAAACAGAGGGATATTGAGTGAGGTTGTAAATGTGGTGTACCGAAACAGAGGGATATTGGGTGAGGTTGTAAATGTGGTGTACCGAAACAGAGGGATATTGGGTGAGGCTATAAATGTGGTGTACCGAAACTGGGGGATATTGGGTGAGTTTATAAATGTGGTGTACCGAAACAGAGGGATATTGAGTGAGGTTATAAATGTGGTGTACCGAAACAGAGGGGATATTAGATGAGCTTATTAATGTGGTGTATCGAAACGGAGGGATATTGAGTGAGGTTATCAATGTAGTGTATCGAAACAGAGGGATATTGAGTGAGGTTAGATATGTGGTGTACCGAAACAGAGGGATATTGGGCGAGGCTGTGCATGTGGTGTACCGATACAGAGGGATATTGATTGAGGTTATACATGTGGTGTACCGAAGCAGAGGGATATTGAGTTGAGGCTATAAATGTGGTGTACCGAAACAGAGGAATATTGGGCGAGGCTATGCATCTGGTGTACCGATACAGAGGGATATTGAGTGAGGCTATACATGTGGTGTACCGAAACAGAGGGATAGTGAGTTGAGGCTATAAATGTGGTGTACCGTAACAGAGGGATATTGAGTGAGGTTGTAAATGTGGTGTACCGAAACTGAGGAATATTGGGTGAGGTTGTATCTTTGGTGTACCGAAACAGAGGGATATTTGGTGAGGTTATAAATATGATGTACCGAAACAAAGGGATATTGAGTGAGGTTATAAATGTGGTGTACCGAAACAGAGGGATATTGAGTGAGGTTATAAATGTGGTGTACCGAAACTGGGGGATATTGGGTGAGGTTATAAATGTGATGTACCGAAACAGAGGGATATTGAGTGAGGTTATAAATGTGGTGTACCGAAACAGAGGGGATATTGGGTGAGGTTATAAATGTGGTGTATCGAAACGGAGGCATATTGAGTGAGGTTATAAATGTAGTGTATCGAAACAGAGGGATATTGAGTGAGGTTAGAAATGTGGTGTACCGAAACAGAGGGATATTGGGCGACGCTATGCATGTGGTGTACCGATACAGAGGGATATTGAGTGAGGTTATACATGTGGTGTACAGAAACAGAGGGATATTGGGTGAGGTTATAAATGTGGTGTACCGAAACAGAGGGATATTGAGTGAGGTTGTAAATGTGGTGTACCGAAACAGATGGATATAGAGTGAGGTTGTAAATGTGGTGTACCGAAACAGAGGGATATTGGGTGAGGTTATAAATGTGGTGTACCGAAACAGAAGGATATTGAGTGAGGTTATAAATGTGGTGTACCGAAACAGGGGGATATTGGGTGAGGTTATAAATGTGGTGTACCGAAACAGAGGGATATTGAGTGAGGTTGTAAATGTGGTGTACCGAAACAGAGGGATATTGGGTGAGGTTGTAAATGTGGTGTACCGAAACTGGGGGATATTGGGTGAGGTTATAAATGTGGTGTACCGAAACAGAGGGATATTGAGTGAGGTTATAAATGTGGTGTACCGAAACAGAGGGGATATTGGGTGAGCTTATTAATGTGGTGTATCGAAACGGAGGGATATTGAGTGAGGTTATAAATGTAGTGTATCGAAACAGAGGGATATTGAGTGAGGTTAGAAATGTGGTGTACCGAAACAGAGGGATATTGGGCGAGGCTATGCATGTGGTGTACCGATACAGAGGGATATTGATTGAGGTTATACATGTGGTGTACCGAAGCAGAGGGATATTGAGTTGAGGCTATAAATGTGGTGTACCGATACAGAGAGATATTGGGTGAGGTTATAAATGTGGTGTACCGAAACAGAGGGATATTGAGTGAGGTTATAAATGTGATGTACCAAAACAGAGGGATATTGGGTGAGTTTATAAATGTGGTGTACCGAAACAGAGGGATATTGAGTGAGGTTATAAATGTGGTGTATTGAAACAAAGGGATATTGAGTGAGGTTGTAAATGTGGTGTTCCGAAACAGAGGGATATTGGGTGAGGTTATAAATGTGGTGTACCGAAACAGAGGGATATTGAGTGAGGTTATAAATGTGGTGTACCGAAACAGGGGGATATTGGGTGAGGTTATAAATGTGGTGTACCGAAACAGAGGGATATTGAGTGAGGTTGTAAATGTGGTGTACCGAAACAGAGTGATATTGGGTGAGGTTATAAATGTGGTGTACCGAAACTGGGGGATATTGGATAAGGTTATAAATGTGGTGTACCGAAACTGAGGGATATTGAGTGAGGTTATAAATGTGGTGTACCGAAACAGAGGGGATATTGGGTGAGCTTATAAATGTGGTGTATCGAAACGGAGGGATATTGAGTGAGGTTATAAATGTAGTGTATCGAAACAGAGGGATATTGAGTGAGGTTAGAAATGTGGTGTACCGAAACAGAGGGATATTGGGCGAGGCTATGCATGTGGTGTACCGATAAAGAGGGATATTGAGTGAGGTTATACATGTGGTGTACCGAAGCAGAGGGATAGTGAGTTGAGGCTATAAATGTGGTGTACCGAAACAGAGGGATATTGAGTGAGGTTATAAATGTGATGTACCAAAACAGAGGGATATTGGGTGAGGTTATAAATGTGGTGTACCGAAACAGAGGGATATTGAGTGAGGTTATAAATGTGGTGTACTGAAACAAAGGTATATTGAGTGAGGTTGTAAATGTGGTGTACCGAAACAGAGGGATATTGGGTGAGGTTATAAATGTGGTGTACCGAAACAGAGGGATATTGGGTGAGGTTATAAATGTGGTGTACCGAAACAGAGGGGATATTGGGTGAGGTTATAAATGTGGTGTATCAAAACAGAGGGATATTGGGAGAGGTTATAAATGTGGTGTACCGAAACAGAGGGATATTGAGTGAGGTTATAAATGTGGTGTACCGAAACAGAGGGGATATTGGGTGAGGTCATAGATGTGGTGTATCAAAACGGAGGAATATTGAGTGAGGTTATAAATGTGGTGTACCGAAACAGAGGGATATTGAGTGAGGTTATAAATGTGGTGTACCGAAACAGAGAGGATATTGGGTGAGGTTATAAATGTGGTGTATCAAAACGGAGGGATATTGAGTGAGGTTATAAATGTAGTGTATCAAAACAGAGGGATATTGAGTGAGGTTAGAAATGTGGTGTACCGAAACAGAGGGATATTGGGTGAGGCTATGCATGTGGTGAACCGATACAAAGGCATATTGAGTGAGGTTATAAATGTGTTGTACCGAAACAGAGAGATAGTGAGTTGAGGCTATAAATGTGGTGTACCGAAACAGAGGGATATTGGATGAGGTTATAAATGTGGTGTACCGATACAGAAGGATATTGAGTGAGGTTATACATGTGGTGTACCGAAGCAGAGGGATAGTGAGTTGAGGTTATAAATGTGATGTACCAAAACAGAGGGATATTGGGTGAGGTTATAAATGTGGTGTACCGAAACAGAGGGATATTGAGTGAGGTTATAAATGTGGTGTACTGTAACAAAGGGATATTGAGTGAGGTTGTAAATGTGGTGTACCGAAACAGAGGGATATTGGGTGAGGTTATAAATGTGGTGTACCGAAACAGAGGGGATATTGGGTGAGGTTATAAATGTGGTTTATCAAAACAGAGGGATATTGGGTGAGGTTATAAATGTGGTGTACCGAAATAGGGGGATATTGGGTGAGTTTATAAATGTGATGTACCGAAACAGAGGGATATTGAGTGAGGTAGTAAATGTGGTGTACCGAAACTGAGGGATATTGGGTGAGGTTGTATCTTTGGTGTACCGAAACAGAGGGATATTGGGTGAGGTTATAAATATGGTGTACCGAAACAAAGGGATATTGAGTGAGGTTATAAATGTGGTGTACCGAAACAGAGGGATATTGAGTGAGGTTATAAATGTGGTGTACCGAAACTGGGGGATATTGGATGAGGTTATAAATGTGATGTACCGAAACAGAGGGATATTGAGTGAGGTTATAAATGTGGTGTACCGATACAGAGGGGATATTGGGTGAGGTTATAAATGTGGTGTATCGAAACGGAGGGATATTGAGTGAGGTTATAAATGTAGTGTATCGAAACAGAGGGATATTGAGTGAGGTTAGAAATGTGGTGTACCGAAATAGAGGGATATTGGGCGAGGCTATGCATCTGGTGTACCGATACAGAGGGATATTGAGTGAGGCTATACATGTGGTGTACAGAAACAGAGGGATAGTGAGTTGAGGCTATAAATGTGGTGTACCGAAACAGAGGGATATTGAGTGAGGTTGTAAATGTGGTGTACCGAAACTGAGGGATATTGGGTGAGGTTGTATCTTTGGTGTACCGAAACAGAGGGATATTGGGTGAGGTTATAAATATGGTGTACCGAAACAAAGGGATATTGAGTGAGTTTATAAATGTGGTGTACCGAAACAGAGGGATATTGAGTGAGGTTATAAATGTGGTGTACCGAAACTGGGGGATATTGGGTGAGGTTATAAATGTGATGTACCGAAACAGAGGGATATTGAGTGAGGTTATAAATGTGGTGTACCGAAACAGAGGGGATATTGGGTGAGGTTATAAATGTGGTGTATCGAAACGGAGGCATATTGAGTGAGGTTATAAATGTAGTGTATCGAAACAGAGGGATATTGAGTGAGGTTAGAAATGTGGTGTACCGAAACAGAGGGATATTGGGCGACGCTATGCATGTGGTGTACCGATACAGAGGGATATTGAGTGAGGTTATACATGTGGTGTACAGAAACAGAGGGATATTGGGTGAGGTTATAAATGTGGTGTACCGAAACAGAGGGATATTGAGTGAGGTTGTAAATGTGGTGTACCGAAACAGATGGATATAGAGTGAGGTTATAAATGTGGTGTACCGAAACAGAGGGATATTGGGTGAGGTTATAAATGTGGTGTACCGAAACAGAGGGATATTGAGTGAGGTTATAAATGTGGTGTACCGAAACAGGGGGATATTGGGTGAGGTTATAAATGTGGTGTACCGAAACAGAGGGATATTGAGTGAGGTTATACATGTGGTGTACCGAAACAGGGGGATATTGGGTGAGGTTATAAATGTGGTGTACCGAAACAGAGGGATATTGAGTGAGGCTGTAAATGTGGGGTACTGAAACAGAGGGATATTGGGTGAGGTTGTAAATGTGGTGTACCGAAACAGAGGGATATTGGGTGAGGCTATAAATGTGGTGTACCGAAACTGGGGGATATTGGGTGAGGTTATAAATGTGGTGTACCGAAACAGAGGGGATATTGGATGAGCTTATTAATGTGGTGTATCGAAACGGAGGGATATTGAGTGAGGTTATAAATGTAGTGTATCGAAACAGAGGGATATTGAGTGAGGTTATAAATGTGGTGTACCGAAACAGAGGGATATTGATCGAGGCTGTGCATGTGGTGTACCGATACAGAGGGATATTGATTGAGGTTATACATGTGGTGTACCGAAGTAGAGGGATATTGAGTTGAGGCTATAAATGTGGTGTACCGAAACAGAGAGATATTGGGTGAGGTTATAAATGTGGTGTACCGAAACAGAGGGATATTGGGTGAGTTTATAAATGTGGTGTACCGAAACAGAGGGATATTGAGTGAGGTTATAAATGTGGTGTATTGAAACAAAGGGATATTGAGTGAGGTTGTAAATGTGGTGTACCGAAACAAAGGGATATTGAGTGAGGTTAGAAATGTGGTCTACCGAAACAGATGGGATATTGGGTGAGCTTATAAATGTGGTGTATCGAAACGGAGGGATATTGAGTGAGGTTATAAATGTAGTGTATCGAAACAGAGGGATATTGAGTGAGGTTAGAAATGTGGTGTACCGAAACAGAGGGATATTGGGCGAGGCTATGCATGTGGTGTACCGATAAAGAGGGATATTGAGTGAGGTTATACATGTCGTGTACCGAAGCAGAGGGATAGTGAGTTGAGGCTATAAATGTGGTGTATCGAAACAGAGGGATATTGGGTGAGGTTATAAATGTGGTGTACCGAAACAGAGGGATATTGAGTGAGGTTATAAATGTGATGTACCAAAACAGAGGGATATTGGGTGAAGTTATAAATGTGGTGTACCGAAACAGAGGGATATTGAGTGAGGTTATAAATGTGGTGTACTGAAACAAAGGGATATTGAGTGAGGTTGTAAATGTGGTGTACCGAAACAGAGGGATATTGGGTGAGGTTATAAATGTGGTGTACCGAAACAGAGGGGATATTGGGTGAGGTTATAAATGTGGTGTATCAAAACAGAGGGATATTGGGTGAGGTTATAAATGTGGTGTACCGAAACAGAGGGATATTGAGTGAGGTTATAAATGTGGTGTACCGAAACAGAGGGGATATTGAGTGAGGTTATAAATGTGGTGTACCGAAACAGAGAGGATATTTGATGAGGTTATAAATGTGGTGTATCAAAACGGAGGGATATTGAGTGAGGTTATAAATGTAGTGTATCAAAACAGAGGGATATTGAGTGAAGTTAGAAATGTGGTGTACCGAAACAGAGGGATATTGGGTGAGGCTATGCATGTGGTGAACCGATACAAAGGCATATTGAGTGAGGTTATAAATGTGTTGTACCGAAACAGAGAGATAGTGAGTTGAGGCTATAAATGTGGTGTACCGAAACAGAGGGATATTGGATGAGGTTATAAATGTGGTGTACCGATACAGAAGGATATTGAGTGAGGTTATACATGTGGTGTACCGAAGCAGAGGGATAGTGAGTTGAGGTTATAAATGTGATGTACCAAAACAGAGGGATATTGGGTGAGGTTATAAATGTGGTGTACCGAAACAGAGGGATATTGAGTGAGGTTATAAATGTGGTGTACTGTAACAAAGGGATATTGAGTGAGGTTGTAAATGTGGTGTACCGAAACAGAGGGATATTGGGTGAGGTTATAAATGTGGTGTACCGAAACAGAGGGGATATTGGGTGAGGTTATAAATGTGGTTTATCAAAACAGAGGGATATTGGGTGAGGTTATAAATGTGGTGTACCGAAATAGGGGGATATTGGGTGAGTTTATAAATGTGATGTACCGAAACAGAGGGATATTGAGTGAGGTAGTAAATGTGGTGTACCGAAACTGAGGGATATTGGGTGAGGTTGTATCTTTGGTGTACCGAAACAGAGGGATATTGGGTGAGGTTATAAATATGGTGTACCGAAACAAAGGGATATTGAGTGAGGTTATAAATGTGGTGTACCGAAACAGAGGGATATTGAGTGAGGTTATAAATGTGGTGTACCGAAACTGGGGGATATTGGATGAGGTTATAAATGTAATGTACCGAAACAGAGGGATATTGAGTGAGGTTATAAATGTGGTGTACCGATACAGAGGGGATATTGGGTGAGGTTATAAATGTGGTGTATCGAAACGGAGGGATATTGAGTGAGGTTATAAATGTAGTGTATCGAAACAGAGGGATATTGAGTGAGGTTAGAAATGTGGTGTACCGAAATAGAGGGATATTGGGCGAGGCTATGCATCTGGTGTACCGATACAGAGGGATATTGAGTGAGGCTATACATGTGGTGTACAGAAACAGAGGGATAGTGAGTTGAGGCTATAAATGTGGTGTACCGAAACAGAGGGATATTGAGTGAGGTTGTAAATGTGGTGTACCGAAACTGAGGGATATTGGGTGAGGTTGTATCTTTGGTGTACCGAAACAGAGGGATATTGGGTGAGGTTATAAATATGGTGTACCGAAACAAAGGGATATTGAGTGAGGTTATAAATGTGGTGTACCGAAACAGAGGGATATTGAGTGAGGTTATAAATGTGGTGTACCGAAACTGGGGGATATTGGGTGAGGTTATAAATGTGATGTACCGAAACAGAGGGATATTGAGTGAGGTTATAAATGTGGTGTACCGAAACAGAGGGGATATTGGGTGAGGTTATAAATGTGGTGTATCGAAACGGAGGCATATTGAGTGAGGTTATAAATGTAGTGTATCGAAACAGAGGGATATTGAGTGAGGTTAGAAATGTGGTGTACCGAAACAGAGGGATATTGGGCGACGCTATGCATGTGGTGTACCGATACAGAGGGATATTGAGTGAGGTTATACATGTGGTGTACAGAAACAGAGGGATATTGGGTGAGGTTATAAATGTGGTGTACCGAAACAGAGGGATATTGAGTGAGGTTGTAAATGTGGTGTACCGAAACAGATGGATATAGAGTAAGGTTATAAATGTGGTGTACCGAAACAGAGGGATATTGGGTGAGGTTATAAATGTGGTGTACCGAAACAGAGGGATATTGAGTGAGGTTATAAATGTGGTGTACCGAAACAGGGGGATATTGGGTGAGGTTATAAATGTGGTGTACCGAAACAGAGGGATATTGAGTGAGGTTATACATGTGGTGTACCGAAACAGGGGGATATTGGGTGAGGTTATAAATGTGGTGTACCGAAACAGAGGGATATTGAGTGAGGCTGTAAATGTGGGGTACCGAAACAGAGGGATATTGGGTGAGGTTGTAAATGTGGTGTACCGAAACAGAGGGATATTGGGTGAGGCTATAAATGTGGTGTACCGAAACTGGGGGATATTGGGTGAGGTTATAAATGTGGTGTACCGAAACAGGGATATTGAGTGAGGTTATACATGTGGTGTACCGAAACAGAGGGGATATTGGATGAGCTTATTAATGTGGTGTATCGAAACGGAGGGATATTGAGTGAGGTTATAAATGTAGTGTATCGAAACAGAGGGATATTGAGTGAGGTTATAAATGTGGTGTACCGAAACAGAGGGATATTGATCGAGGCTGTGCATGTGGTGTACCGATACAGAGGGATATTGATTGAGGTTATACATGTGGTGTACCGAAGCAGAGGGATATTGAGTTGAGGCTATAAATGTGGTGTACCGAAACAGAGAGATATTGGGTGAGGTTATAAATGTGGTGTACCGAAACAGAGGGATATTGGGTGAGTTTATAAATGTGGTGTACCGAAACAGAGGGATATTGAGTGAGGTTATAAATGTGGTGTATTGAAACAAAGGGATATTGAGTGAGGTTGTAAATGTGGTGTACCGAAACAAAGGGATATTGAGTGAGGTTAGAAATGTGGTCTACCGAAACAGATGGGATATTGGGTGAGCTTATAAATGTGGTGTATCGAAACGGAGGGATATTGAGTGAGGTTATAAATGTAGTGTATCGAAACAGAGGGATATTGAGTGAGGTTAGAAATGTGGTGTACCGAAACAGAGGGATATTGGGCGAGGCTATGCATGTGGTGTACCGATAAAGAGGGATATTGAGTGAGGTTATACATGTGGTGTACCGAAGCAGAGGGATAGTGAGTTGAGGCTATAAATGTGGTGTATCGAAACAGAGGGATATTGGGTGAGGTTATAAATGTGGTGTACCGAAACAGAGGGATATTGAGTGAGATTATAAATGTGATGTACCAAAACAGAGGGATATTGGGTGAAGTTATAAATGTGGTGTACCGAAACAGAGGGATATTGAGTGAGGTTATAAATGTGGTGTACTGAAACAAAGGGATATTGAGTGAGGTTGTAAATGTGGTGTACCGAAACAGAGGGATATTGGGTGAGGTTATAAATGTGGTGTACCGAAACAGAGGGGATATTGGGTGAGGTTATAAATGTGGTGTATCAAAACAGAGGGATATTGGGTGAGGTTATAAATGTGGTGTACCGAAACAGAGGGATATTGAGTGAGGTTATAAATGTGGTGTACCGAAACAGAGGGGATATTGGGTGAGGTCATAGATGTGGTGTATCAAAACGGAGGAATATTGAGTGAGGTTATAAATGTGGTGTACCGAAACAGAGGGATATTGAGTGAGGTTATAAATGTGGTGTACCGAAACAGAGAGGATATTGGGTGAGGTTATAAATGTGGTGTATCAAAACGGAGGGATATTGAGTGAGGTTATAAATGTAGTGTATCAAAACAGAGGGATATTGAGTGAAGTTAGAAATGTGGTGTACCGAAACAGAGGGATATTGGGTGAGGCTATGCATGTGGTGAACCGATACAAAGGCATATTGAGTGAGGTTATAAATGTGTTGTACCGAAACAGAGAGATAGTGAGTTGAGGCTATAAATGTGGTGTACCGAAACAGAGGGATATTGGATGAGGTTATACATGTGGTGTACCGATACAGAAGGATATTGAGTGAGGTTATACATGTGGTGTACCGAAGCAGAGGGATAGTGAGTTGAGGTTATAAATGTGATGTACCAAAACAGAGGGATATTGGGTGAGGTTATAAATGTGGTGTACCGAAACAGAGGGATATTGAGTGAGGTTATAAATGTGGTGTACTGTAACAAAGGGATATTGAGTGAGGTTGTAAATGTGGTGTACCGAAACAGAGGGAAATTGGGTGAGGTTATAAATGTGGTGTACCGAAACAGAGGGGATATTGGGTGAGGTTATAAATGTGGTGTATCAAAACAGAGGGATATTGGGTGAGGTTATAAATGTGGTGTACCGAAATAGGGGGATATTGGGTGAGTTTATAAATGTGATGTACCGAAACAGAGGGATATTGAGTGAGGTAGTAAATGTGGTGTACCGAAACTGAGGGATATTGGGTGAGGTTGTATCTTTGGTGTACCGAAACAGAGGGATATTGGGTGAGGTTATAAATATGGTGTACCGAAACAAAGGGATATTGAGTGAGGTTATAAATGTGGTTTACCGAAACAGAGGGATATTGAGTGAGGTTATAAATGTGGTGTACCGAAACTGGGGGATATTGGATGAGGTTATAAATGTGATGTACCGAAACAGAGGGATATTGAGTGAGGTTATAAATGTGGTGTACCGATACAGAGGGGATATTGGGTGAGGTTATAAATGTGGTGTATCGAAACGGAGGGATATTGAGTGAGGTTATAAATGTAGTGTATCGAAACAGAGGGATATTGAGTGAGGTTAGAAATGTGGTGTACCGAAATAGAGGGATATTGGGCGAGGCTATGCATCTGGTGTACCGATACAGAGGTATATTGAGTGAGGCTATACATGTGGTGTACAGAAACAGAGGGATAGTGAGTTGAGGCTATAAATGTGGTGTACCGAAACAGAGGGATATTGAGTGAGGTTGTAAATGTGGTGTACCGAAACTGAGGGATATTGGGTGAGGTTGTATCTTTGGTGTACCGAAACAGAGGGATATTGGGTGAGGTTATAAATATGGTGTACCGAAACAAAGGGATATTGAGTGAGGTTATAAATGTGGTGTACCGAAACAGAGGGATATTGAGTGAGGTTATAAATGTGGTGTACCGAAACTGGGGGATATTGGGTGAGGTTATAAATGTGATGTACCGAAACAGAGGGATATTGAGTGAGGTTATAAATGTGGTGTACCGAAACAGAGGGATATTGGGTGAGGTTATAAATGTGGTGTATCGAAACGGAAGCATATTGAGTGAGGTTATAAATGTAGTGTATCGAAACAGAGGGATATTGAGTGAGGTTAGAAATGTGGTGTACCGAAACAGAGGGATATTGGGCGACGCTATGCATGTGGTTTACCGATACAGAGGGATATTGAGTGAGGTTATACATGTGGTGTACAGAAACAGAGGGATATTGGGTGAGGTTATAAATGTGGTGTACCGAAACAGAGGGATATTGAGTGAGGTTGTAAATGTGGTGTACCGAAACAGATGGATATAGAGTGAGGTTATAAATGTGGTGTACCGAAACAGAGGGATATTGGGTGAGGTTATAAATGTGGTGTACCGAAACAGAGGGATATTGAGTGAGGTTATAAATGTGGTGTACCGAAACAGGGGGATATTGGGTGAGGTTATAAATGTGGTGTACCGAAACAGAGGGATATTGAGTGAGGTTATAAATGTGGTGTACCGAAACAGGGGGATATTGGGTGAGGTTATACATGTGGTGTACCGAAACAGAGGGATATTGAGTGAGGTTATACATGTGGTGTACCGAAACAGGGGGATATTGGGTGAGGTTATAAATGTGGTGTACCGAAACAGAGGGATATTGAGTGAGGTTGTAAATGTGGGGTACCGAAACAGAGGGATATTGGGTGAGGTTGTAAATGTGGTGTACCGAAACAGAGGGATATTGGGTGAGGCTATAAATGTGGTGTACCGAAACTGGGGGATATTGGGTGAGGTTATAAATGTGGTGTACCGAAACAGAGGGGATATTGAGTGAGGTTATAAATGTGGTGTACCGAAACAGGGGGATATTGGGTGAGGTTATAAATGTGGTGTACCGAAACAGAGGGATATTGAGTGAGGTTATAAATGTGGTGTACCGAAACAGGGGGATATTGGGTGAGGTTATACATGTGGTGTACCGAAACAGAGGGATATTGAGTGAGGTTATACATGTGGTGTACCGAAACAGGGGGATATTGGGTGAGGTTATAAATGTGGTGTACCGAAACAGAGGGATATTGAGTGAGGTTGTAAATGTGGGGTACCGAAACAGAGGGATATTGGGTGAGGTTGTAAATGTGGTGTACCGAAACAGAGGGATATTGGGTGAGGCTATAAATGTGGTGTACCGAAACTGGGGGATATTGGGTGAGGTTATAAATGTGGTGTACCGAAACAGAGGGATATTGAGTGAGGTTATACATGTGGTGTACCGAAACAGAGGGGATATTGGATGAGCTTATTAATGTGGTGTATCGAAACGGATGGATATTGAGTGAGGTTATAAATGTAGTGTATCGAAACAGAGGGATATTGAGTGAGGTTATAAATGTGGTGTACCGAAACAGAGGGATATTGGGCGAGGCTGTGCATGTGGTGTACCGATACAGAGGGATATTGATTGAGGTTATACATGTGGTGTACCGAAGCAGAGGGATATTGAGTTGAGGCTATAAATGTGGTGTACCGAAACAGAGAGATATTGGGTGAGGTTATAAATGTGGTGTACCGAAACTGGGTGATATTGAGTGAGGTTATAAATGTGATGTACCAAAACAGAGGGATATTGGGTGAGTTTATAAATGTGGTGTACCGAAACAGAGGGATATTGAGTGAGGTTATAATGTGGTGTATTGAAACAAAGGGATATTGAGTGAGGTTGTAAATGTGGTGTACCGAAACAGAGGGATATTGGGTGAGGCTATAAATGTGGTGTACCGAAACTGGGGGATATTGGGTGAGGTTATAAATGTGGTGTACCGAAACAGAGGGATATTGAGTGAGGTTATACATGTGGTGTACCGAAACAGAGGGGATATTGGATGAGCTTATTAATGTGGTGTATCGAAACGGATGGATATTGAGTGAGGTTATAAATGTAGTGTATCGAAACAGAGGGATATTGAGTGAGGTTATAAATGTGGTGTACCGAAACAGAGGGATATTGGGCGAGGCTGTGCATGTGGTGTACCGATACAGAGGGATATTGATTGAGGTTATACATGTGGTGTACCGAAGCAGAGGGATATTGAGTTGAGGCTATAAATGTGGTGTACCGAAACAGAGAGATATTGGGTGAGGTTATAAATGTGGTGTACCGAAACTGGGTGATATTGAGTGAGGTTATAAATGTGATGTACCAAAACAGAGGGATATTGGGTGAGTTTATAAATGTGGTGTACCGAAACAGAGGGATATTGAGTGAGGTTATAATGTGGTGTATTGAAACAAAGGGATATTGAGTGAGGTTGTAAATGTGGTGTACCGAAACAGAGGGATATTGGGTGAGGTTATAAATGTGGTGTATCGAAACGGATGGATATTGAGTGAGGTTATAAATGTAGTGTATCGAAACAGAGGGATATTGAGTGAGGTTATAAATGTGGTGTACCGAAACAGAGGGATATTGGGCGAGGCTGTGCATGTGGTGTACCGATACAGAGGGATATTGATTGAGGTTATACATGTGGTGTACCGAAGCAGAGGGATATTGAGTTGAGGCTATAAATGTGGTGTACCGAAACAGAGAGATATTGGGTGAGGTTATAAATGTGGTGTACCGAAACTGGGTGATATTGAGTGAGGTTATAAATGTGATGTACCAAAACAGAGGGATATTGGGTGAGTTTATAAATGTGGTGTACCGAAACAGAGGGATATTGAGTGAGGTTATAATGTGGTGTATTGAAACAAAGGGATATTGAGTGAGGTTGTAAATGTGGTGTACCGAAACAGAGGGATATTGGGTGAGGTTATAAATGTGGTGTACCGAAACAGAGGGATATTGAGTGAGGTTATAAATGTGGTGTACCGAAACAGGGGATATTGGGTGAGCTTATAAATGTGGTGTACCGAAACAGAGGGATATTGGGTGAGGTTATACATGTGGTGTACCGAAACAGGGGGATATTGGGTGAGGTTATAAATGTGGTGTACCGAAACAGAGGGATATTGAGTGAGGTTGTAAATGTGGTGTACCGAAACAGAGGGATATTGGGTGAGGTTATAAATGTGGTGTACCGAAACTGGGGGATATTTGATGAGGTTATAAATGTGGTGTACCGAAACAGAGGGATATTGAGTGAGGTTAGAAATGTGGTCTACCGAAACAGAGGGGATATTGGGTGAGCTTATAAATGTGGTGTATCGAAACGGAGGGATATTGAGTGAGGTTATAAATGTAGTGTATCGAAACAGAGGGATATTGAGTGAGGTTAGAAATGTGGTGTACCGAAACAGAGGGATATTGGGCGAGGCTATGCATGTGGTGTACCGATAAAGAGGGATATTGAGTGAGGTTATACATGTGGTGTACCGAAGCAGAGGGATAGTGAGTTGAGGCTATAAATGTGGTGTATCGAAACAGAGGGATATTGGGTGAGGTTATAAATGTGGTGTACCGAAACAGAGGGATATTGAGTGAGGTTATAAATGTGATGTACCAAAACAGAGGGATATTGGGTGAAGTTATAAATGTGGTGTACCGAAACAGAGGGATATTGAGTGAGGTTATAAATGTGGTGTACTGAAACAAAGGGATATTGAGTGAGGTTGTAAATGTGGTGTACCGAAACAGAGGGATATTGGGTGAGGTTATAAATGTGGTGTACCGAAACAGAGGGGATATTGGGTGAGGTTATAAATGTGGTGTATCAAAACAGAGGGATATTGGGTGAGGTTATAAATGTGGTGTACCGAAACAGAGGGATATTGAGTGAGGTTATAAATGTGGTGTACCGAAACAGAGGGGATATTGGGTGAGGTCATAGATGTGGTGTATCAAAACGGAGGAATATTGAGTGAGGTTATAAATGTGGTGTACCGAAACAGAGGGATATTGAGTGAGGTTATAAATGTGGTGTACCGAAACAGAGAGGATATTGGGTGAGGTTTTAAATGTGGTGTATCAAAACGGAGGAATATTGAGTGAGGTTATAAATGTAGTGTATCAAAACAGAGGGATATTGAGTGAGGTTAGAAATGTGGTGTACCGAAACAGAGGGATATTGGGTGAGGCTATGCATGTGGTGAACCGATACAAAGGCATATTGAGTGAGGTTATAAATGTGTTGTACCGAAACAGAGAGATAGTGAGTTGAGGCTATAAATGTGGTGTACCGAAACAGAGGGATATTGGATGAGGTTATAAATGTGGTGTACCGAAACAGAGGGATATTGAGTGAGGTTATAAATGTGATGTACCAAAACAGAGGGATATTGAGTGAGGTTATACATGTGGTGTACAGAGTCATAGGGATATTGGGTGAGGCTATTAATGTGGTGTACCGAAACAGAGGGATATTGAGTGAGGCTATTAATGTGATGTACCGAAACAGAGGGATATTGGGTGAGGCTATTAATGTGATGTACCGAAACAGAGGGATATTGGGTGAGGTTATAAATGTGGTGTACGGAAACAGAGGGATATTGAGTGAGGTTATAAATGTGATGTACCGAAACAGAGGGATATTGAGTGAGGTTATAAATGTGGTGTATTGAAACAAAGGGATATTGAGTGAGGTTGTAAATGTGGTGTACCGAAACAGAGGGATATTGGGTGAGGTTATAAATGTGGTGTACCGAAACAGAGGGATATTGAGTGAGGTTATAAATGTGGTGTACCGAAACAGGGGGATATTGGGTGAGGTTATAAATGTGGTGTACCGAAACAGAGGGATATTGAGTGAGGTTATACATGTGGTGTACCGAAACAGGGGGATATTGGGTGAGGCTATAAATGTGGTGTACCGAAACAGAGGGATATTGAGTGAGGTTGTAAATGTGGTGTACCGAAACAGAGGGATATTGGGTGAGGTTATAAATGTGGTGTACCGAAACAGGGGGATATTGGGTGAGGTTATAAATGTGGTGTACCGAAACAGAGGGATATTGAGTGAGGTTATACATGTGGTGTACCGAAACAGGGGGATATTGGGTGAGGTTATAAATGTGGTGTACCGAAACAGAGGGATATTGAGTGAGGTTGTAAATGTGGGGTACCGAAACAGAGGGATATTGGGTGAGGTTGTAAATGTGGTGTACCGAAACAGAGGGATATTGGGTGAGGCTATAAATGTTGTGTACCGAAACTGGGGGATATTGGGTGATGTTATAAATGTGGTGTACCGAAACAGAGGGATATTGAGTGAGGTTATACATGTGGTGTACCGAAACAGAGGGGATATTGGATGAGCTTATTAATGTGGTGTATCGAAACGGAGGGATATTGAGTGAGGTTATAAATGTAGTGTATCGAAACAGAGGGATATTGAGTGAGGTTATAAATGTGGTGTACCGAAACAGAGGGATATTGGGCGAGGCTGTGCATGTGGTGTACCGATACAGAGGGATATTGATTGAGGTTATACATGTGGTGTACCGAAGCAGAGGGATATTGAGTTGAGGCTATAAATGTGGTGTACCGAAACAGAGAGATATTGGGTGAAGTTATAAATTTGGTGTACCGAAACTGGGTGATATTGAGTGAGGTTATAAATGTGATGTACCAAAACAGAGGGATATTGGGTGAGTTTATAAATGTGGTGTACCGAAACAGAGGGATATTGAGTGAGGTTATAATGTGGTGTATTGAAACAAAGGGATATTGAGTGAGGTTGTAAATGTGGTGTACCGAAACAGAGGGATATTGGGTGAGGTCATAGATGTGGTGTATCAAAACGGAGGAATATTGAGTGAGGTTATAAATGTGGTGTACCGAAACAGAGGGATATTGAGTGAGGTTATAAATGTGGTGTACCGAAACAGAGAGGATATTGGGTGAGGTTTTAAATGTGGTGTATCAAAACGGAGGAATATTGAGTGAGGTTATAAATGTAGTGTATCAAAACAGAGGGATATTGAGTGAGGTTAGAAATGTGGTGTACCGAAACAGAGGGATATTGGGTGAGGCTATGCATGTGGTGAACCGATACAAAGGCATATTGAGTGAGGTTATAAATGTGTTGTACCGAAACAGAGAGATAGTGAGTTGAGGCTATAAATGTGGTGTACCGAAACAGAGGGATATTGGATGAGGTTATAAATGTGGTGTACCGAAACAGAGGGATATTGAGTGAGGTTATAAATGTGATGTACCAAAACAGAGGGATATTGAGTGAGGTTATACATGTGGTGTACAGAGTCATAGGGATATTGGGTGAGGCTATTAATGTGGTGTACCGAAACAGAGGGATATTGAGTGAGGCTATTAATGTGATGTACCGAAACAGAGGGATATTGGGTGAGGCTATTAATGTGATGTACCGAAACAGAGGGATATTGGGTGAGGTTATAAATGTGGTGTACGGAAACAGAGGGATATTGAGTGAGGTTATAAATGTGATGTACCGAAACAGAGGGATATTGAGTGAGGTTATAAATGTGGTGTATTGAAACAAAGGGATATTGAGTGAGGTTGTAAATGTGGTGTACCGAAACAGAGGGATATTGGGTGAGGTTATAAATGTGGTGTACCGAAACAGAGGGATATTGAGTGAGGTTATAAATGTGGTGTACCGAAACAGGGGGATATTGGGTGAGGTTATAAATGTGGTGTACCGAAACAGAGGGATATTGAGTGAGGTTATACATGTGGTGTACCGAAACAGGGGGATATTGGGTGAGGCTATAAATGTGGTGTACCGAAACAGAGGGATATTGAGTGAGGTTGTAAATGTGGTGTACCGAAACAGAGGGATATTGGGTGAGGTTATAAATGTGGTGTACCGAAACAGGGGGATATTGGGTGAGGTTATAAATGTGGTGTACCGAAACAGAGGGATATTGAGTGAGGTTATACATGTGGTGTACCGAAACAGGGGGATATTGGGTGAGGTTATAAATGTGGTGTACCGAAACAGAGGGATATTGAGTGAGGTTGTAAATGTGGGGTACCGAAACAGAGGGATATTGGATGAGGTTGTAAATGTGGTGTACCGAAACAGAGGGATATTGGGTGAGGCAATAAATGTGGTGTACCGAAACTGGGGGATATTGGGTGAGGTTATAAATGTGGTGTACCGAAACAGAGGGATATTGAGTGAGGTTATACATGTGGTGTACCGAAACAGAGGGGATATTGGATGAGCTTATTAATGTGGTGTATCGAAACGGAGGGATATTGAGTGAGGTTATAAATGTAGTGTATCGAAACAGAGGGATATTGAGTGAGGTTATAAATGTGGTGTACCGAAACAGAGGGATATTGGGCGAGGCTGTGCATGTGGTGTACCGATACAGAGGGATATTGATTGAGGTTATACATGTGGTGTACCGAAGCAGAGGGATATTGAGTTGAGGCTATAAATGTGGTGTACCGAAACAGAGAGATATTGGGTGAAGTTATAAATGTGGTGTACCGAAACTGGGTGATATTGAGTGAGGTTATAAATGTGATGTACCAAAACAGAGGGATATTGGGTGAGTTTATAAATGTGGTGTACCGAAACAGAGGGATATTGAGTTGAGGTTATACATGTGGTGTACCGAAGCAGAGGGATATTGAGTTGAGGCTATAAATGTGGTGTACCGAAACAGAGAGATATTGGGTGAGGTTATAAATGTGGTGTACCGAAACAGAGGGATATTGGGTGAGTTTATAAATGTGGTGTACCGAAACAGAGGGATATTGAGTGAGGTTATAAATGTGGTGTATTGAAACAAAGGGATATTGAGTGAGGTTGTAAATGTGGTGTACCGAAACAGAGGGATATTGGGTGAGGTTATAAATGTGGTGTACCGAAACAGAGGGATATTGAGTGAGGTTATAAATGTGGTGTACCGAAACAGGGGGATATTGGGTGAGATTATAAATGTGGTGTACCGAAACAGAGGGATATTGAGTGAGGTTAAACATGTGGTGTACCGAAACAGGGGGATATTGGGTGAGGTTATAAATGTGGTGTACCGAAACAGAGGGATATTGAGTGAGGTTGTAAATGTGGTGTACCGAAACAGAGGGATATTGGGTGAGGTTATAAATGTGGTGTACCGAAACTGGGGGATATTTGATGAGGTTATAAATGTGGTGTACCGAAACAGAGGGATATTGAGTGAGGGTAGAAATGTGGTGTATCGAAACAGAGGGATATTGAGTGAGGTTATAAATGTAGTGTATCGAAACAGAGGGATATTGAGTGAGGTTAGAAATGTGGTGTACCGAAACAGAGGGATATTGGGCGAGGCTATGCATGTGGTGTACCGATAAAGAGGGATATTGAGTGAGGTTATACATGTGGTGTACCGAAGCAGAGGGATAGTGAGTTGAGGCTATAAATGTGGTGTATCGAAACAGAGGGATATTGGGTGAGGTTATAAATGTGGTGTACCGAAACAGAGGGATATTGAGTGAGGTTATAAATGTGATGTACCAAAACAGAGGGATATTGGGTGAAGTTATAAATGTGGTGTACCGAAACAGAGGGATATTGAGTGAGGTTATAAATGTGGTGTACTGAAACAAAGGGATATTGAGTGAGGTTGTAAATGTGGTGTACCGAAACAGAGGGATATTGGGTGAGGTTATAAATGTGGTGTACCGAAACAGAGGGGATATTGGGTGAGGTTATAAATGTGGTGTATCAAAACAGAGGGATATTGGGTGAGGTTATAAATGTGGTGTACCGAAACAGAGGGATATTGAGTGAGGTTATAAATGTGGTGTACCGAAACAGAGGGGATATTGGGTGAGGTCATAGATGTGGTGTATCAAAACGGAGGAATATTGAGTGAGGTTATAAATGTGGTGTACCGAAACAGAGGGATATTGAGTGAGGTTATAAATGTGGTGTACCGAAACAGAGAGGATATTGGGTGAGGTTTTAAATGTGGTGTATCAAAACGGAGGAATATTGAGTGAGGTTATAAATGTAGTGTATCAAAACAGAGGGATATTGAGTGAGGTTAGAAATGTGGTGTACCGAAACAGAGGGATATTGGGTGAGGCTATGCATGTGGTGAACCGATACAAAGGCATATTGAGTGAGGTTATAAATGTGTTGTACCGAAACAGAGAGATAGTGAGTTGAGGCTATAAATGTGGTGTACCGAAACAGAGGGATATTGGATGAGGTTATAAATGTGGTGTACCGAAACAGAGGGATATTGAGTGAGGTTATAAATGTGATGTACCAAAACAGAGGGATATTGAGTGAGGTTATACATGTGGTGTACAGAGTCATAGGGATATTGGGTGAGGCTATTAATGTGGTGTACCGAAACAGAGGGATATTGAGTGAGGCTATTAATGTGATGTACCGAAACAGAGGGATATTGGGTGGGGCTATTAATGTGATGTACCGAAACAGAGGGATATTGGGTGAGGTTATAAATGTGGTGTACGGAAACAGAGGGATATTGAGTGAGGTTATAAATGTGATGTACCGAAACAGAGGGATATTGAGTGAGGTTATAAATGTGGTGTATTGAAACAAAGGGATATTGAGTGAGGTTGTAAATGTGGTGTACCGAAACAGAGGGATATTGGGTGAGGTTATAAATGTGGTGTACCGAAACAGAGGGATATTGAGTGAGGTTATAAATGTGGTGTACCGAAACAGGGGGATATTGGGTGAGGTTATAAATGTGGTGTACCGAAACAGAGGGATATTGAGTGAGGTTATACATGTGGTGTACCGAAACAGGGGGATATTGGGTGAGGCTATAAATGTGGTGTACCGAAACAGAGGGATATTGAGTGAGGTTGTAAATGTGGTGTACCGAAACAGAGGGATATTGGGTGAGGTTATAAATGTGGTGTACCGAAACTGGGGGATATTGGATGAGGTTATAAATGTGGTGTACCGAAACAGAGGGATATTGAGTGAGG
The DNA here is from genome assembly GCA_963383655.1 of Bathymodiolus septemdierum. Classification (NCBI taxonomy): domain Eukaryota; kingdom Metazoa; phylum Mollusca; class Bivalvia; order Mytilida; family Modiolidae; genus Bathymodiolus; species Bathymodiolus septemdierum. The sequence goes on along the minus strand of OY726518.1, from coordinate 118,557,104 downwards.
TTATAAATGTGGTCTACCGAAACAGAGGGGATATTGGGTGAGCTTATAAATGTGGTGTATCGAAACGGAGGGATATTGAGTGAGGTTATAAATGTAGTGTATCGAAACAGAGGGATATTGAGTGAGGTTAGAAATGTGGTGTACCGAAACAGAGGGATATTGGGCGAGGCTATGCATGTGGTGTACCGATAAAGAGGGATATTGAGTGAGGTTATACATGTGGTGTACCGAAGCAGAGGGATAGTGAGTTGAGGCTATAAATGTGGTGTACCGAAACAGAGGGATATTGGGTGAGGTTATAAATGTGGTGTACCGAAACAGAATGATATTGAGTGAGGTTATAAATGTGATGTACCAAAACAGAGGGATATTGGGTGAGGTTATAAATGTGGTGTACCGAAACAGAGGGATATTGAGTGAGGTTATAAATGTGGTGTACTGAAACAAAGGGATATTGAGTGAGGTTGTAAATGTGGTGTACCGAAACAGAGGGATATTGGGTGAGGTTATAAATGTGGTGTACCGAAACAGAGGGGATATTGGGTGAGGTTATAAATGTGGTGTATCAAAACAGAGGGATATTGGGTGAGGTTATAAATGTGGTGTACCGAAACAGAGGGATATTGAGTGAGGTTATAAATGTGGTGTACCGAAACAGAGGGGATATTGGGTGAGGTCATAGATGTGGTGTATCAAAACGGAGGAATATTGAGTGAGGTTATAAATGTGGTGTACCGAAACAGAGGGATATTGAGTGAGGTTATAAATGTGGTGTACCGAAACAGAGAGGATATTGTTTGAGGTTATAAATGTGGTGTATCAAAACGGAGGAATATTGAGTGAGGTTATAAATGTAGTGTATCAAAACAGAGGGATATTGAGTGAGGTTAGAAATGTGGTGTACCGAAACAGAGGGATATTGGGTGAGGCTATGCATGTGGTGAACCGATACAAAGGCATGTTGAGTGAGGTTATAAATGTGTTGTACCGAAACAGAGAGATAGTGAGTTGAGGCTATAAATGTGGTGTACCGAAACAGAGGGATATTGGATGAGGTTATAAATGTGGTGTACCGAAACAGAGGGATATTGAGTGAGGTTATAAATGTGATGTACCAAAACAGAGGGATATTGAGTGAGGTTATACATGTGGTGTACCGAGTCATAGGGATATTGGGTGAGGCTATTAATGTGGTGTACCGAAACAGAGGGATATTGAGTGAGGCTATTAATGTGATGTACCGAAACAGAGGGATATTGGGTGAGGTTATAAATGTGGTGTACGGAAACAGAGGGATATTGAGTGAGGTTATAAATGTGATGTACCAAAACAGAGGGTTATTGAGTGAGGTTATACATGTGGTGTACCGAGTCATAGGTATATTGGGTGAGGCTATTAATGTGGTGTACCGAAACAGAGGGATATTGAGTGAGGCTATTAATGTGGTGTACCGAAACAGAGGGATATTGAGTGAGGTTATACATGTGGTGTACCGAAACAGAGGGATATTGGGTGAGGTTATAAATGTGGTGTACCGAAACAGAGGGATATTGAGTGAGGTTATAAATGTGGTGTACCGAAACAGAGGGGATATTGGGTGAGGTTATAAATGTGGTGTACCGAAACAGAAGAATATTGAGGGAGGTTATACATGTGGTGTACCGAATCATAGGGATATTGAGTGAGGTTATGCATGTGGTGTACCGATACAGGGGGATATTGTGTGAGGTTATAAATGTGGTGTAACGAAACACTGGGATATTGGGTGAGGTTATAAATGTGGTGTACCGAAACAGAGGGATATTGAGTGAGGTTAGAAATGTGGTGTACCGAAAGAGAGGGATATTGGGCGAGGCTATGCATCTGGTGTACCGATACAGAGGGATATTGAGTGAGGCTATACATGTGGTGTACAGAAACAGAGGGATAGTGAGTTGAGGCTATAAATGTTGTGTACCGTAACAGAGGGATATTGAGTGAGGTTGTAAATGTGGTGTACCGAAACTGAGGGATATTGGGTGAGGTTGTATCTTTGGTGTACCGAAACAGAGGGATATTGGGTGAGGTTATAAATATGGTGTACCGAAACAAAGGGATATCGAATGAGGTTATAAATGTGGTGTACCGAAACAGAGGGATATTGAGTGAGGTTATAAATGTGGTGTACCGAAACTGGGGGATATTGGGTGAGGTTATAAATGTGATGTACCGAAACAGAGGGATATTGAGTGAGGTTATAAATGTGGTGTACCGAAACAGAGGGGATATTGGGTGAGGTTATAAATGTGGTGTATCGAAACGGAGGCATATTGAGTGAGGTTATAAATGTAGTTTATCGAAACAGAGGGATATTGAGTGAGGTTAGAAATGTGGTGTACCGAAACAGAGGGATATTGGGCGACGCTATGCATGTGGTGTACCGATACAGAGGGATATTGAGTGAGGTTATACATGTGGTGTACAGAAACAGAGGGATATTGGGTGAGGTTATAAATGTTGTGTACCGAAACAGAGGGATATTGGGTGAGGCTATAAATGTGGTGTACCGAAACTGGGGGATATTGGGTGAGGTTATAAATGTGATGTACCGAAACAGAGGGATATTGAGTGAGGTTATAAATGTGGTGTACCGAAACAGAGGGGATATTGGGTGAGCTTATTAATGTGGTGTATCGAAACGGAGGGATATTGAGTGAGGTTATAAATGTAGTGTATCGAAACAGAGGGATATTGAGTGAGGTTAGAAATGTGGTGTACCGAAACAGAGGGATATTGGGCGAGGCTATGCATGTGGTGTAACGATACAGAGGGATATTGATTGAGGTTATACATGTGGTGTACCGAAGCAGAGGGATATTGAGTTGAGGCTATAAATGTGGTGTACCGAAACAGAGAGATATTGGGTGAGGTTATAAATGTGGTGTACCGAAACAGAGGGATATTGGGTGAGTTTATAAATGTGGTGTACCGAAACAGAGGGATATTGAGTGAGGTTATAAATGTGGTGTATTGAAACAAAGGGATATTGAGTGAGGTTGTAAATGTGGTGTACCGAAACAGAGGGATATTGGGTGAGGTTATAAATGTGGTGTACCGAAACAGAGGGATATTGAGTGAGGTTATAAATGTGGTGTACCGAAACAGGGGGATATTGGGTGAGATTATAAATGTGGTGTACCGAAACAGAGGGATATTGAGTGAGGTTATACATGTGGTGTACCGAAACAGGGGGATATTGGGTGAGGTTATAAATGTGGTGTACCGAAACAGAGGGATATTGAGTGAGGTTGTAAATGTGGTGTACCGAAACAGAGGGATATTGGGTGAGGTTATAAATGTGGTGTACCGAAACTGGGGGATATTGGATGAGGTTATAAATGTGGTGTACCGAAACAGAGGGATATTGAGTGAGGTTATAAATGTGGTGTACCGAAACAGAGGGGATATTGGGTGAGCTTATAAATGTGGTGTATCGAAACGGAGGGATATTGAGTGAGGTTATAAATGTAGTGTATCGAATCAGAGGGATATTGAGTGAGGTTAGAAATGTGGTGTACCGAAACAGAGGGATATTGGGCGAGGCTATGCATGTGGTGTACCGATAAAGAGGGATATTGAGTGAGGTTAGACATGTGGTGTACCGAAGCAGAGGGATAGTGAGTTGAGGCTATAAATGTGGTGTACCGAAACAGAGGGATATTGGGTGAGGTTATAAATGTGGTGTACCGAAACAGAGGGATATTGAGTGAGGTTATAAATGTGGTGTACTGAAACAAAGGGATATTGAGTGAGGTTGTAAATGTGGTGTTCCGAAACAGAGGGATATTGGGTGAGGTTATAAATGTGGTGTACCGAAACAGAAGGGATATTGGGTGAGGTTATAAATGTGGTGTATCAAAACAGAGGGATATTGGGTGAGGTTATAAATGTGGTGTCCCGAAACAGAGGGATATTGAGTGAGGTTATAAATGTGGTGTACCGAAACAGAGGGGATATTGGGTGAGGTCATAGATGTGGTGTATCAAAACGGAGGAATATTGAGTGAGGTTATAAATGTGGTGTACCGAAACAGAGGGATATTGAGTGAGGTTATAAATGTGGTGTACCGAAACAGAGAGGATATTGGGTGAGGTTATAAATGTGGTGTATCAAAACGGAGGGATATTGAGTGAGGTTTTAAATGTAGTGTATCAAAACAGAGGGATATTGAGTGAGGTTAGAAATGTGGTGTACCGAAACAGAGGGATATTGGGTGAGGCTATGCATGTGGTGAACCGATACAAAGGCATATTGAGTGAGGTTATAAATGTGTTTTACCGAAACAGAGAGATAGTGAGTTGAGGCTATAAATGTGGTGTACCGAAACAGAGGGATATTGGATGAGGTTATAAATGTGGTGTACCGAAACAGAGGGATATTGAGTGAGGTTATAAATGTGATGTACCAAAACAGAGGGATATTGAGTGAGGTTATACATGTGGTGTACCGAGTCATAGGGATATTGGGTGAGGCTATTAATGTGGTGTACCGAAACAGAGGGATATTGGGTGAGGTTATAAATGTGGTGTACCAAAACAGAGGGATATTGAGTGAGGTTATAAATGTGGTGTACCGAAACAGAGGGAATATTGGGTGAGGTTATAAATGTGGTGTACCGAAACAGAGGGATATTGAGTGAGGTTATACATGTGGTGTACCGAAACAGGGGGATATTGGGTGAGGTTATAAATGTGGTGTACCGAAACAGAGGGATATTGAGTGAGGTTGTAAATGTGGTGTACCGAAACAGAGGGATATTGGGTGAGGCTATAAATGTGGTGTACCGAAACTGGGGGATATTGGGTGAGGTTATAAATGTGATGTACCGAAACAGAGGGATATTGAGTGAGGTTATAAATGTGGTGTACCGAAACAGAGGGGATATTGGGTGAGCTTATTAATGTGGTGTATCGAAACGGAGGGATATTGAGTGAGGTTATAAATGTAGTGTATCGAAACAGAGGGATATTGAGTGAGGTTAGAAATGTGGTGTACCGAAACAGAGGGATATTGGGCGAGGCTATGCATGTGGTGTACCGAAGCAGAGGGATATTGAGTTGAGGCTATAAATGTGGTGTACCGAAACAGAGAGATATTGGGTGAGGTTATAAATGTGGTGTACCGAAACAGAGGGATATTGGGTGAGTTTATAAATGTGGTGTACCGAAACAGAGGGATATTGAGTGAGGTTATAAATGTGGTGTATTGAAACAAAGGGATATTGAGTGAGGTTGTAAATGTGGTGTACCGAAACAGAGGGATATTGGGTGAGGTTATAAATGTGGTGTACCGAAACAGAGGGATATTGAGTGAGGTTATAAATGTGGTGTACCGAAACAGGGGGATATTGGGTGAGATTATAAATGTGGTGTACCGAAACAGAGGGATATTGAGTGAAGTTATACATGTGGTGTACCGAAACAGGGGGATATTGGGTGAGGTTATAAATGTGGTGTACCGAAACAGAGGGATATTGAGTGAGGTTGTAAATGTGGTGTACCGAAACAGAGGGATATTGGGTGAGGTTATAAATGTGGTGTACCGAAACTGGGGGATATTGGATGAGGTTATAAATGTGGTGTACCGAAACAGAGGGATATTGAGTGAGGTTATAAATGTGGTGTACCGAAACAGAGGGGATATTGGGTGAGCTTATAAATGTGGTGTATCGAAACGGAGGGATATTGAGTGAGGTTATAAATGTAGTGTATCGAATCAGAGGGATATTGAGTGAGGTTAGAAATGTGGTGTACCGAAACAGAGGGATATTGGGCGAGGCTATGCATGTGGTGTACCGATAAAGAGGGATATTGAGTGAGGTTAGACATGTGGTGTACCGAAGCAGAGGGATAGTGAGTTGAGGCTATAAATGTGGTGTACCGAAACAGAGGGATATTGGGTGAGGTTATAAATGTGGTGTACCGAAACAGAGGGATATTGAGTGAGGTTATAAATGTGGTGTACTGAAACAAAGGGATATTGAGTGAGGTTGTAAATGTGGTGTTCCGAAACAGAGGGATATTGGGTGAGGTTATAAATGTGGTGTACCGAAACAGAAGGGATATTGGGTGAGGTTATAAATGTGGTGTATCAAAACAGAGGGATATTGGGTGAGGTTATAAATGTGGTGTCCCGAAACAGAGGGATATTGAGTGAGGTTATAAATGTGGTGTACCGAAACAGAGGGGATATTGGGTGAGGTCATAGATGTGGTGTATCAAAACGGAGGAATATTGAGTGAGGTTATAAATGTGGTGTACCGAAACAGAGGGATATTGAGTGAGGTTATAAATGTGGTGTACCGAAACAGAGAGGATATTGGGTGAGGTTATAAATGTGGTGTATCAAAACGGAGGGATATTGAGTGAGGTTATAAATGTAGTGTATCAAAACAGAGGGATATTGAGTGAGGTTAGAAATGTGGTGTACCGAAACAGAGGGATATTGGGTGAGGCTATGCATGTGGTGAACCGATACAAAGGCATATTGAGTGAGGTTATAAATGTGTTGTACCGAAACAGAGAGATAGTGAGTTGAGGCTATAAATGTGGTGTACCGAAACAGAGGGATATTGGATGAGGTTATAAATGTGGTGTACCGAAACAGAGGGATATTGAGTGAGGTTATAAATGTGATGTACCAAAACAGAGGGATATTGAGTGAGGTTATACATGTGGTGTACCGAGTCATAGGGATATTGGGTGAGGCTATTAATGTGGTGTACCGAAACAGAGGGATATTGAGTGAGGCTATTAATGTGATGTACCGAAACAGAGGGATATTGGGTGAGGTTATAAATGTGGTGTACCAAAACAGAGGGATATTGAGTGAGGTTATAAATGTGGTGTACCGAAACAGAGGGGATATTGGGTGAGGTTATAAATGTGGTGTACCGAAACAGAAGAATATTGAGTGAGGTTATACATGTGGTGTACCGAATCATAGGGATATTGAGTGAGGTTATGCATGTGGTGTACCGATACAGGGGGATATTGTGTGAGGTTATAAATGTGGTGTAACGAAACACTGGGATATTGGGTGAGGTTATAAATGTGGTGTACCGAAACAGAGGGATATTGAGTGAGGTTATAAATGTGGTGTACCGAAACAGAGGGATATTGGGTGAGGTTAGAAATGTGGTGTACCGAAACAGAGGGATATTGAGTGAGGTTATAAATGTGGTGTACCGAAACAGAGGGGATATTGGGTGAGGTTATAAATGTGGTGTACCGAAACAGAAGAATATTGAGTGAGGTTATACATGTGGTGTACCGAATCATAGGGATATTGAGTGAGGTTATGCATGTGGTGTACCGATACAGGGGGATATTGTGTGAGGTTATAAATGTGGTGTACCGAAACAGAGGGATATTGAGTGAGGTTATAAATGTGGTGTACCGAAACAGAGGGATATTGGGTGAGGTTAGAAATGTGGTGTACCGAATCATAGGGATATTGAGTGGGGTTATGCATGTGGTGTACCGAAACAGAGGGATTTTGAGTGAGGTTATACATGTGGTGTACTGAAACAGAGGAATATTGGGTGAGGTTATGCATGTGGTGTATCGAAACAATGGGATATCGAGTGAGGTTATAAATGTGGTGTATCGAAACAGAGGGATATTGAGTGAGGCTATGCATGTGGTGTACTGAAACAGAGGGATATTGGGTGAAGTTATAAATGTGTGGTGTACTGAATCATAGGGATACCGCCTTACTGGCGGAGACTACAAATATGGTGTACCAACTCATAGGGATATTGGGTGAGGTTATACATGTGGTGTATCGAATCATAGGGATATTGAATGAGGTTATATATGTGGTGTACCGAATCATAGGGATATTGGATGAGGTAGGTTATAAATGTGGTGTACCGAAATAGAGGGATATTGAGTGAGGTTATACATGTGGTGTACCGAGACAGAGGGGATATTGAGTGAGGTCATAAATGTGGTGTACCGAATCATAGGGATAGTGAGTGAGGTTGTAAATGTGGTGTACCGAAACGGAGGGATAGTGAGTGAGGTTGTAAATGTGGTGTACCAAAACAGAGGGATATTGTGTGAGGCTATAAATGTGGTGTACCGAAACAGAGGGATATTGAGTGAGGTTATACATGTGGTGTACCGAAACGGACGGATATTGATTGAAGTTATAAATATGGTGTACCGAAACAGAGGAATAGTGAGTGAGGTTGTAAATGTGGTGTACCGAAACAGAGGGATATTGAGTGAGGTTATAAATGTGGTGTACCGAAACAGAGGGATATTGCGTGAGGTTATAAATATGGTGTACCGAAACAGAAGGATATTGAGTGAGGTTATAAATGTGGTGTACCGAATCATAGGGATATTGGGTGAGGTTATAAATGTGGTGTACCGAAACAGAGGGATATTGCGTGAGGTTATAAATGTGGTGTACCGAAATAGAGGGATATTGTGTGAGGCTATAAATGTGGTGTACCGAAACAGAGAGATATTGAGTGAGGTTATAAATATGGTGTACCGAAACAGAGGGATATTGATTGAGGCTATAAATATGGTGTATCGAAACAGAGGGATATTGAGTGAGGTTATAAATGTGGTGTTCCGAAACAGAGGGATATTGAGTGAAGCTATACATATGGTGTACCGAAACAGATGGATATTGGGTGAGGTTATACATGTAGTGTACCGAAACAGAGGGGATATTAATAAGATTATAAATGTGGTGTACAGAATCATAGGGATATTGGCTGAGACTACATATATAGTTTACTAAAAAAGAGGGGATATTGGGTGAGGCTATACATGTGGTGTACCGAATCATAGGGATATTGGCTGAGACTACAAATATGAGGTACCAAATCAGACGAATATTAATATAAATATTGGCTTAGGATATTACATAAATATGTGTTCCATATTCGATGTGCACTAAATTTGATATCTACGTTTTAATTACTATCACTGGGTCGATACCTCTGCTTGTGGACTATTAGTCTCCGATGGTATCATCCGCTCAATAGTCAGTGTTACTATCACTGGGTCGATACCTCTGCTGGTGGACTATTAGTCTCCGATGGTATCATCCGCTCAATAGTCAGTGTTACTATCACTGGGTCGATACCTCTGCTTGTGGACTATTAGTCTCCGATGGTATCATCCGCTCAATAGTCAGTGTTACTATCACTGGGTCGATACCTCTGCTTGTGGACTATTAGTCTCCGAGGGTATCATCCGCTCAATAGTCAGTGTTACTATCACTGGGTCGATACCTCTGCTTGTGGACTATTAGTCTCCGAGGGTATCATCCGCTCAATAGTCAGTGTTACTATCACTGGGTCGATACCTCTGCTTGTGGACTATTAGTCCCCGAGGGTATCATCCGCTCAATAGTCAGTGTTACTATCACTGGGTCGATACCTCTGCTTGTGGACTATTAGTCTCCGAGGGTATCATCCGCTCAATAGTCAGTGTTACTATCACTGGGTCGATACCTCTGCTTGTGGACTATTAGTCTCCGAGGGTATCATCCGCTCAATAGTCAGTGTTACTATCACTGGGTCGATACCTCTGCTTGTGGACTATTAGTCTCCGAGGGTATCATCCGCTCAATAGTCAGTGTTACTATCACTGGGTCGATACCTCTGCTTGTGGACTATTAGTCTCCGAGGGTATCATCCGCTCAATAGTCAGTGTTACTATCACTGGGTCGATACCTCTGCTTGTGGACTATTAGTCCCCGAGGGTATCATCCGCTCAATAGTCAGTGTTACTATCACTGGGTCGATACCTCTGCTTGTGGACTATTAGTCTCCGAGGGTATCATCCGCTCAATAGTCAGTGTTACTATCACTGGGTCGATACCTCTGCTTGTGGACTATTAGTCTCCGAGGGTATCATCCGCTCAATAGTCAGTGTTACTATCACTGGGTCGATACCTCTGCTTGTGGACTATTAGTCTCCGAGGGTATCATCCGCTCAATAGTCAGTGTTACTATCACTGGGTCGATACCTCTGCTTGTGGACTATTAGTCTCCGAGGGTATCATCCGCTCAATAGTCAGTGTTACTATCACTGGGTCGATACCTCTGCTTGTGGACTATTAGTCTCCGAGGGTATCATCCGCTCAATAGTCAGTGTTACTATCACTGGGTCGATACCTCTGCTTGTGGACTATTAGTCTCCGAGGGTATCATCCGCTCAATAGTCAGTGTTACTATCACTGGGTCGATACCTCTGCTTGTGGACTATTAGTCCCCGAGGGTATCATCCGCTCAATAGTCAGTGTTACTATCACTGGGTCGATACCTCTGCTTGTGGACTATTAGTCTCCGAGGGTATCATCCGCTCAATAGTCAGTGTTACTATCACTGGGTCGATACCTCTGCTTGTGGACTATTAGTCTCCGAGGGTATCATCCGCTCAATAGTCAGTGTTACTATCACTGGGTCGATACCTCTGCTTGTGGACTATTAGTCTCCGAGGGTATCATCCGCTCAATAGTCAGTGTTACTATCACTGGGTCGATACCTCTGCTTGTGGACTATTAGTCTCCGAGGGTATCATCCGCTCAATAGTCAGTGTTACTATCACTGGGTCGATACCTCTGCTTGTGGACTATTAGTCCCCGAGGGTATCATCCGCTCAATAGTCAGTGTTACTATCACTGGGTCGATACCTCTGCTTGTGGACTATTAGTCTCCGAGGGTATCATCCGCTCAATAGTCAGTGTTACTATCACTGGGTCGATACCTCTGCTTGTGGACTATTAGTCTCCGAGGGTATCATCCGCTCAATAGTCAGTGTTACTATCACTGGGTCGATACCTCTGCTTGTGGACTATTAGTCTCCGAGGGTATCATCCGCTCAATAGTCAGTGTTACTATCACTGGGTCGATACCTCTGCTTGTGGACTATTAGTCCCCGAGGGTATCATCCGCTCAATAGTCAGTGTTACTATCACTGGGTCGATACCTCTGCTTGTGGACTATTAGTCTCCGAGGGTATCATCCGCTCAATAGTCAGTGTTACTATCACTGGGTCGATACCTCTGCTTGTGGACTATTAGTCTCCGAGGGTATCATCCGCTCAATAGTCAGTGTTACTATCACTGGGTCGATACCTCTGCTTGTGGACTATTAGTCTCCGAGGGTATCATCCGCTCAATAGTCAGTGTTACTATCACTGGGTCGATACCTCTGCTTGTGGACTATTAGTCTCCGAGGGTATCATCCGCTCAATAGTCAGTGTTACTATCACTGGGTCGATACCTCTGCTTGTGGACTATTAGTCTCCGAGGGTATCATCCGCTCAATAGTCAGTGTTACTATCACTGGGTCGATACCTCTGCTTGTGGACTATTAGTCTCCGAGGGTATCATCCGCTCAATAGTCAGTGTTACTATCACTGGGTCGATACCTCTGCTTGTGGACTATTAGTCTCCGAGGGGTATCATCCGCTCAATAGTCAGTGTTACTATCACTGGGTCGATACCTCTGCTTGTGGACTATTAGTCTCCGAGGGTATCATCCGCTCAATAGTCAGTGTTACTATCACTGGGTCGATACCTCTGCTTGTGGACTATTAGTCTCCGAGGGTATCATCCGCTCAATAGTCAGTGTTACTATCACTGGGTCGATACCTCTGCTGGTGGACTATTAGTCTCCGAGGGTATCATCCGCTCAATAGTCAGTGTTACTATCACTGGGTCGATACCTCTGCTTGTGGACTCTTAGTCTCCGAGGGGTATCATCCGCTCAATAGTCAGTGTTACTATCACTGGGTCGATACCTCTGCTTGTGGACTATTAGTCTCCGAGGGTATCATCCGCTCAATAGTCAGTGTTACTATCACTGGGTCGATACCTCTGCTGGTGGACTATTAGTCTCCGAGGGTATCATCCGCTCAATAGTCAGTGTTACTATCACTGGGTCGATACCTCTGCTTGTGGACTATTAGTCTCCGAGGGTATCATCCGCTCAATAGTCAGTGTTACTATCACTGGGTCGATACCTCTGCTTGTGGACTATTAGTCTCCGAGGGTATCATCCGCTCAATAGTCAGTGTTACTATCACTGGGTCGATACCTCTGCTGGTGGACTATTAGTCTCCGAGGGTATCATCCGCTCAATAGTCAGTGTTACTATCACTGGGTCGATACCTCTGCTTGTGGACTATTAGTCTCCGAGGGGTATCCTCCGCTCAATAGTCAGTGTTACTATCACTGGGTCGATACCTCTGCTTGTGGACTATTAGTCTCCGAGGGTATCATCCGCTCAATAGTCAGTGTTACTATCACTGGGTCGATACCTCTGCTTGTGGACTATTAGTCTCCGAGGGGTATCATCCGCTCAATAGTCAGTGTTACTATCACTGGGTCGATACCTCTGCTTGTGGACTATTAGTCTCCGATGGTATCATCCGCTCAATAGTCAGTGTTACTATCACTGGGTCGATACCTCTGCTTGTGGACTATTAGTCTCCGAGGGTATCATCCGCTCAATAGTCAGTGTTACTATCACTGGGTCGATACCTCTGCTTGTGGACTATTAGTCTCCGATGGTATCATCCGCTCAATAGTCAGTGTTACTATCACTGGGTCGATACCTCTGCTTGTGGACTATTAGTCTCCGAGGGTATCATCCGCTCAATAGTCAGTGTTACTATCACTGGGTCGATACCTCTGCTTGTGAACTATTAGTCCCCGAGGGGTATCATCCGCTCAATAGTCAGTGTTACTATCTCTGGGTCGATACCTCTGCTTGTGGACTATTAGTCTCCGATGGTATCATCCGCTCAATAGTCAGTGTTACTATCACTGGGTCGATACCTCTGCTTGTGGAC